>OY992508.1:27907723-28545923 GCA_963921215.1 Scoparia ambigualis
ATCATTTTAATTTCAGATTAATCAATTCAAATAATACACCATGTTCCTGAAGACGGTAGCTCACAGAGCTCCATAGGTAAGTTATTTTGGATGTTTTATATTGTCTGGTTCCTGGTTGCATGATTTTCGTTATACCTAATAATTTTTATACTTACCGTATTTTTGTTGTTTATTGCGTGCCAATGACAATGCAATCGATGACCATTTATTGGAAAGGAGGTCGCTAATAGTCCATACAACTTTGGCCATGTTTGTACCTTGAGGTACATAGATATCAAAATGTAGAGAAAAATTCGAGGATTCCGAAAAACGTATCATTTTGCTTTTTTATTTAGATAAAACTAGATAATAAATTAATAAAGTTGTGAATTACTTGTAACACATTTTTATCATGTGGTAACATTCGATGTTCAATTGCGTTTAGTATCAGACTTCGCCAAAACCTGTAGTGTTAAGAAAATATTTTATTTGCTGTTAATTATTGCTAATGCATGTACTTGTCGTCCATTTTTATTAACAGATAATTTAATGGACATTAAAAAATAAAAAACAGAAAATATAATATTAAAATCAGCTAATAATTGTCTCTCTGCTAGTAACAAAACGCTACAAAATGTCAAAATGTTTTAAATGTCATTCCGTTCGTTTCGTTTCGGCGATTCGGGTTGCTTCGTAGTTTTCGTTTCGTTCGCGATTCGTATTTTTATTTAATAACTTGGCTATTCCCTGTGGTATTCCGTTTTTCCTCGTGATTTGATTCCTGTTGACACTCTGATCCCGAAAACAGATTATATTCATAATTCTATCACAGATTATTTAATATAGACAGGGTCTAAAATGGCGTATTTTTTCAAACCGAAATTATTATTTTTTTGTCTTTCCAATTAACTAACAAGCAATGTGGGCCTGCTATATTACTCAGCGTTTCATAGAGTATTTTTTTCCATAAAGTGTACCTCGGTACATTAACTGGCCAGATTTTAGTGACCTCCTTTGGTATTGAGTATCACCCTACCAAGACCTACTCAATACCGCCAATAAATGTGAATATTACTAATTATTTAATCACGGCGACTCAGGCGACTAACGTACTAAATACTGCACATACATCCAACAGCATAGAGCGGCGATGGGTGGGCTCACCACCTGTCACACTTAGCACATGTGCAGTCGCTATTTGGTGAAAAGTGCACTACGGAAGAGGACTGCTTTTGCTGTCCTTTGACTAACTTTTTAAGGCCTGGGACTTATTATCAGCTGGGATGAATTATGATGCGATTTGTAAAGTCCACTACTTATGATAAGTTTTAAATCGCATTGTACTTTGAAGGCGTGTGGGGATACCGAAACGTGAGATTTAACTTTTCTCGAGGTAATAAATCGGTTTTAAAGAGACATTCCTTTCCCATTTTCAGATGAAAGAAATCGAAGAAGGCTTGGTAACTCTCAGGACGACGAGGTACGACAAGGCAACTCATCTTGTCAAGGGCAAGGGGAATTTGATCCTATCCGTCGTGTTAGACAACAAGTTCAATCTCAAATAAGGCCTATAGCAAGATCAAGGAGTACTATCAATGATAATAATCAACATCGTACCGTGCGTCAAGTAGACTCACGTGAACAGCGCCTGCTGGGCAAACATGCTCCTTACAGCCGTTTAGAACAACAATCTCAATCTCCTATAAGGCCCACAGCGAGACCAAGAAATACTTTGAATGTTAATCAACATCAGATTGCTCCACCTCAGAGGAGTACAAATCTAAACCACGCGGGACAGTCATTCGTACCGCCCCAGAGACGACAAGGTCGATTTGAGTCCCAACGCGACAGCAGACATAGCCAACACCGGTCGAAACCACAGTTGTACGCTGGCGGCCATCAACAGCGACCGGAACCACAGTCAAACACTGGCCACCAACACCGACAAGGCAACAAAGGTACCTTAATGCCCCTATTCTATTTTTTTTACTATGATGATTACGTTATGATATTATGATGAATAATTTGAAATTTTCTCATCGTCGCCGTCGGTAAAAACTTCCCACGGCTGGTTTCGGGCTATCCATGTGAATACTATCACGTGGGGAGAACAATCCACCACACCTAAGGCGCCACACGAAGCACGGAGGAGTTGGAGATGTTATGACCAAATCATAGTAATATAATCACCCATCGGGTGCAATTTGCGAAAGTAGGTTAACTTGTAAGAGCCCGCACGCGCATACCGTTACACTTGTTGTTTTAATTTTTTATGAATAACTTTCACACCAATTATCTAGCCCAAGTTAAGTTTATGAATTGAAACTTGTTTTAATTGTCAGGTTAAGCCTGAGGCCGAGTCCTGAGTCACGACGCATCGCGCAGGCGGAATCCGCCGGGCACGAAACAAATACTCGACGTGTAAGAACCTCTCCGAACTGCGAGCGGGCGCGCCTATGCGCGATGCGCCGTGACTCAGGACTCAGCTTTAGATTTCAATTGCTCCATAGATATAGGTACCTACCTTAGTTATGTTTGTGAAAATAAATACATTTTCTTAATTACTCATTATTTCAAAGATAACGAAACCATTACGAATCTATAAAGCAGTCTCATCATAACGGAATGTTTAAAATATTGTAAAATATTTTCATTCAGATCTCTAAGAATGTAAATTCTAAGCGGTTTGATAAGACACTGTTGCTATAAAAACATGAAGTCAAAAAGCGTTGAAAAATTTCGTTGGTCTAACCAAACCCCGGTGGCGGAGTGGTCAACGCAGCTGCCCGGATTGCAGAGGACGCAGGCTCGATTGCCGCCTGAGGTAGACATTTTTTTCAACATTTCGTTATCTTTGAGTTTATTTGATCGTTTTTTTACGCAAATGATCAAATATTACGAACTTATTATTTATTTATACATAAATACATACCAGCTTATTTTGATTCTAGTAAAACCCTCGCCCTTTTATCTTATAAGATAATTTTCCCAGGTAAAAGAGTATTGTAATAAGGGCTTCATTTTTATTTTTAGGTTTCAGTTTGAACCATAGGAATGAAAGAGATGGTATCTTAAATGAAGACCAAGACCACAATCGACAGAAAAACCGCAAAAATATGGGCTTTGGAGCTTTGCAAGAAATTGCTAATGCAGATCCAAGAGATGCCATTGCAAAAGTCAATGCCAGAAAAGATTCTTTCCTGCAACTTATCAATTCAAGCTTAAATGAGAAACGCGATATGATTTTTCTTGTGGTTCAAATACTTTCAAAGGTTTCTCTGTCATCTTTCGACGAATTGAAATCGAGGCTACTTTTGGAAGTGTGTTATACGGAATTTGTGACGAACTTGAGAATTTATTTAATGGATTTACCATACCACCTCTCGCAAAAAGCTAGAAACAAGTTGTATTGGGATAATCAAGAAATATTTTGGGAAAATTTTATAACCTTTAGCGAAAGCATTTTTGATATAGCTCCATCTGTAACACTGAATAAATGTCGTCCTTTGATAGAGGCTACATCCAATTATTGTTTAATGGAGTTGAAAACTAAACATGAATTTAATTTATCCGTCGAAAACCAAACCAGGCTGACCGATTTACATAAAAAATTCACTGAATTCGAACAGAAAGATGTGGTAAGTATTTTATTAGATTTGGCGGTTTTCCTGACAGTTGAAAAAATAAAACAGCAGTAGTCGATGTCGTTGTGATCGATTTGCGGTTGAACGGAGTTATACGAAGTATAAAAGACCTCACATCTCGGTATAGCCAGGCAGTTATCAGGTATGGCCCAGTACAAACAAAACTTGATTATCATGGAATGAAAATGTCGCTTTCAGCTTCGTAAAATGTCTTTAAACACCCCGTAAACGAGTACATACCTACTAGTTATTAAAAATGACGAAAAAAAAATGTTCTAAAATCACAATGGTCGTAATACAAGTCACTAATAGATAATCTATGGTAACACTACTTATTTTTAGGAAGAAGAAAAACAACGCAATCGCTATACGAATAAAGAGAGTGAGGACTGTGAGCCGCCGGAGGACTTCCGCCAGCTGAGCGTGGTGCCGACGCGCGCCGACCTGCTGGAGGGGCGGCCCTTCGTGCGCGCCAACGTGGTGCGCGGCGCCTACCGCGACGCCGAGCACTACCTCGACGTGCAGTTCCGCCTGCTGCGCGAGGACTGCTTCGGGCCCGTCCGCATCGGATTGCGTGAGCTCTAAACATACATACCTACACTCAAGACTTTATCCCCAAACGGTTAGTCGGAGACTAGGCAATGACGTCCGCAAAAGCAGTGCACTGCCACACTCCACGGCACAACAAATAACAGCTATAACAACGTGTAATACCGACTTTTCAAAAGCTTTTGTTAAAAATAACACAAAATAATCAAAGTTCGGTACACACGGCGATCTACTTCGTTAGAAATAGAAATATATTTATTGCTAATACTGTGTACATTTTGCCTGTGTTCATATATTTCTAATCGAAGTCAAGCCGTAGCTTTAGGTTAAACGACTTTTATCGCGAGTCTATTCTACTCGTCATTATATTAGACAAATACGTTAAATCAGCAATATCTCTACGAATTTTAAGTGGAAGTAAGTGGTGTGTCTTGCACATCGCTCCTTATATGAGTTGTCGTGAACCAAAGTTTTATATTCCAAGTATTTTAGAAACTTTTTTTGCATGGACTCCAATCGATCAACATAAACAGAATAACGTGGATTCCAGACCTGAGAGTTATATTCTAAGATACTCCGGACAAGTGAACAATATAAGATCTTCACAGTTTTAACCTTTTTAAATTGAGCGCAAGATCTCATTAAAAAGCCAAGAGCTTTAGAAGCTTTATTTACGATTTGCTGGACGTGCTGATCGAAAAGCATCTTGGGGTCTTAAATAACGCCGAGGTGTCTCATGTTATTAAAATTAGCAAGGACTTCGCGTTTAAGAGCGTTGTAACATTTTTCCGCGCTCGGTGTTTAGGTTTTTACCGCTCGGCACGGCAACGCGACGGAGTGAGTGTGTGTGAGTTTTGCCTCACGCGTACGGCACACACTTGAGACCCGGGACGACTGAACAATCTTGATCTACACAGAACACGGAATCGCCGCGCGCCCGGGCAATAGCGGGCGCGCGGCGATTCTGTGCTCTGTGATCCTGTAGCTATCCGTACCTATATTTTAATAAGTAAAAAACTAAAGTTTACGAAGAAAATAAAAATACTGTCCACAATATATTACTTATGTAGGTATTAAAATTAAATTTATATAAATTTGGATAACGTATTTTTATTATAATTAACAGAGTAGGTAGGTAGGTACCTAGGTACTTACTTATAAAAAACTAGTTTCTCCCGACAACGGCGAAGCAAAAGGGGAGATTATCATCTTGACCGATAATAGATAAGATTATGATCTTAACCGATAATAGATATGTATGTATGTTCGTGCATCTGTTTCCTCACAACTTCTAAACTACTAATCATAATTTGACAAAATGAGGTAGGTATCGTTGGAAGTACCTAAATCACTGGTTAAAGGCTATGACGTTACATTAAATCGAATATGGCACCCTCGGAAAAACTTGAAGCAGAAACTAAAAATATGTTGCCGTGTTGGAATCAAATGACAGGGCTTCATGAGCACATTCCAAAAATAAACATAAGTAGCTGTTGCTTACGGCTTTATTGGCCACAATGGGACACGTATATATCTTTGTGCATCACTTCAGAACGGCTGTACCTATTTGTCTAATTCGGAATAACAACAAACAGCAACGCGTCTGCATCTACAAAATGATGACGCGCCTCTGGCTCGCTCTGACGTGACTCTCTCACATTAGAGACCCCCCACACCGGCGTCTTTCGACGTCGGCGTCAAGCCGGCCGGCGTACACGCGGCGTCAGTGCAGAGCTCGCGCGGCGTCGACGCGACGCCGCGCGCCACATAGACGCCGGCATGACGCTGACGCTCGAAAGACGCCAGTATGGGGGGTCTCTAAGTAGATACTATGTAAGGCAGTTAAAATATTAAATTTTTGAGTACGAAATATAAAATTGTTTGTAAGGACACTATTTTTCATAAGTTTTTAATTGTTAATTAAGTTCGTTTATATAATGGCCTGTCATGTAAATTATAAATCTATGGTACCAAAACAAAACAAACTAAAACATATATGGAACTATAAATTCAATAATACTGGAAAAAAAATTATGCCGATAATATATTTCAAGTACATAAACGATGTCATATTTAGTTATCTAAAAGATTACTTACTGTTTTCTAAGGCTTAAGCGAGCACTACACAATGAAATTAAACACTTTTTACGGATTAACTCACGTTTATTTTTACTTCATTACATAGTTATTTTTTTTTGTAATATTAGTTATAAGTTAGAAGTTATTTGTCTACCATCAATCATAATCATAATCAGTTAAATATAAAAATGATTGACGGTCGTTAGAAAACTGAAAAATTATGTTACGTAGTAAAATTAAACGCGAGTTAATCCCTAAAATGTTTATGTTGTGTTTTTTGATGCTGAATAAATCAATCAATTATTTCTATTCTATTCTAAAAAGTGTTTCATTTCATTAAAAGATTACTAAAAAAATGAAAAGAGTTGTCAACATTCAACATCGTGTTTTTTTAATTAATTTGTTCTCTTTAGCTTTCACGCACGGTATTATGAAACCGGGGGGTAATTGTCTAATTTCAACACCCATCGCAATACCTTTCAAGTACAAGTACATTGCTTTGCTAGTTTGCTTATTACTAAATAATTTTTAAAATAATCAAACTAGCGCAACAATATACTTCTACTTGAAAGTTATTGCGATAGGTGTTAAAATTGTCAGTTAGCCTCCGGTTCTGTTGGGGGTATCTTTATAATAACTTATGCGGGCGGGTATTATATTAATAAAGTAGTTGTTTGCCAGACTCTCGTGTTTCAATACATAACATGGTGACAGCAGTAAATACTTGTGCAAAACGTTAATCAACAAAGGTGTTAACGGGTTTTTACGAAGTTAGTGTCGTGTTAAATATTTGTTATGGAGCACGCGCGACCACCGCCGAGTTGAGTCTGGAGGGCAGCTCCGTCAGCCGGGCTGACGCATGGAAACGTTGGAAGACGCAGTTTAGCTTGTTCCTAAAAGCATCTGGGGTGCACAAGGAAAAAGAAGATGTTCAAGCTAGTTTATTGATCAACCTGATAGATCCGGATGGATTTGATGTTTACGAGACATTTACGTTCGAACAAGAAAGCGAACGAGATGACGTAATCGAGCTAATGAAAAAATTTGACGGTTATTTCGGTGTCAAACCAAATATTACATTGGCGAGATACAATTTTTTCACACGAAACCAAGAAATCGGTGAATCAATTAATCAGTATGTGACTGCCTTGAAATTATTAACTAAAAGTTGCGAATTTCAAAAATTAGAAGAAGAACTGATTCGCGACCGTATTGTGTGCGTCATAAGGAATATAGTCGTACGAGATCGGTTATTGAGAACGGATGATTTAACATTAGAAAAAACCGTTAAAATTTGCCAAGTCGATGAAATTTCAAGTGACAGCAACCGCCTGTTGGAATCGCGGGGTGCAGGCCTGGGGTCTGTGCAGAGGCAGGTGCAGGTGGACGCGGTCGGCGTGCGCGGCGGCGGGGCCTGCGGCGGCCGGCGCGGCTTCGGGCGGCAGCGGCGCGCCGGGGCTGCGGCCCAACCCGGGGTGCGTCATCAGAGCTCATCACGGTTTTGTGAGAGGTGTGGAGGTCAGTGCTCTGAGCCCACCTCCTGTCCGGCAATTGCTGTACAGTGTTACGTGTGTGAGAATAGTGGTCACTTTGCAAGAATGTGAAAGCTTAAAAAGAGTGCTAAAGTAAAAAAAATGTATGACATTGCTGTGTGCAGCAGTGATCAGAGCGACGAGGACGACGGGTCCTTTTATATATCGATGTTATACAATGTGTCGGAGTTGAACTGCTCGTCGGAAAACTGGTATGAAACTCTAAGGTGTGAGTGGCGACGAGAAGTTTAAATTGGACACTGGAGCGGATATTAATGTTTTGTCATATGCTCGATTTTTAATATTAGGTTACAACACTGATATGATTAATGTAAAAGAAAATATTAAATTGCAATCTTACAGTGGAGATTTGATACCGTTAAAAGGAGTTTGTTATTTGTCATGGAGGTATAAAAATAAAGTGTATAATTTAAAATTTGCAATTGCAAAAATCTCTTGTCAAAGTGTGCTGGGTCGACAATCTTGTTTGGAGCTGGGTTTAATTAAAAGAATTTACGATATTAAATCAGAAAATTCGGAATTATTTAATGGAATAGGGTGTTTACCGGGTGAATTTCATATCGTTGTAGACAAATCCGTACCGCCTGTTGTTTGTGCTCGTCGAAAAGTTCCCTTAGGGCTACGAGATAAGTTACAAGATGAATTGAACAGAATGATTCAGTTAGGGGTTATCAGAAAGGTTATGCACCCGACGTCGTGGGTTATCGCATTAGTGGTTGTGCTCAAAAAGAATGGGCAACTGTGTTTATGCTTAGATCCTAGACCGCTTAATGTTGGTATACAGCGTGCTCATTTTCAACTTCCAACGATAAATGATTTTGCTACGAAACTTCATGGAGCCAAATACTTTTCAGTTCTGGATGCTAAATCAGGATTTTGGGCTGTACAACTAGATAGCGAAAGTGCAGATCTATGTACCTTTTCTACACCTTTCGGAAGGTATCAATATTTACGCTTACCCTTTGGCTTAAACTGTGCACCTGAAGTGTTCCACGCCAAGCTAAAACAGCTGCTAGAAGGCCTGGAAGGGGTTGACTCATTCAGCGACGATTTGATTTGCTGGGGCCGTTCAAGGTCAGAGCATGATGAGCGTTTAAAAGCGTTATTTGATAGGGCTCGCAAAATGAATTTAAAATTTAATAAAGATAAGTGTCGCATATGTGTAGAGGAAGTTACATATTTGGGTCATAGTTTCGGAAAACATGGAATGAAACCAGATCCGGACAAAATTAAGGCTATTGCAAATATGCCAGAACCAGTTGATAGAAAAGGTTTAGAAAGATTTTTAGGAGTAATTAATTTTCTTTCAAAGTTTATACTTACCTAATTACTCGGAACATATTTATGTACTCACTAGATTGTTGAAAAAAGATACATTATGGAGTTGGGAAGATGGTCATAAAGGTGCATTTGAAAAATTAAAACAGTTATTATGTCAAGCACCTGTGTTAGCATTGTATGATGTTAATGGCCCCGTTGTAATATCGGTAGATGCTAGCAGTGTGGCGTTGGGTGCAGTGCTGTTGCAAAGGGGGCGCCCAGTAGAGTACGCTTCACGTACTCTTACAGAAACACAGGTTAGGTATGCACAAATTGAGAAAGAAATGTTAGCTATCGTGTTTGCATGTGAAAAATTTCACCAATATATTTATGGAAAGAATAGAGTAGTCATCGAATCAGACCATAAACCATTGGAAAGCATATTTAAAAAAAAATCGATTCAATCCCAGCACGCTTGCAGATAATGATATTAAGATTACAAGGCTATGATTTAATAGTGACTTATAAGCCAGGAAAATATATGTTCAAACCGGATACTTTGTCGCGCGCGCCTTTACCGGAATTATACGATGATCGCATTAGCAAGTCAGTTTTGCATCATGTTCAAATGATAGTTAATAATATGCCCATTTCACATAAAAAGCTTACTATTGTCAAACAAGAAACAGCAAAAGATAATGTATTGAAAGAATTAATTATTTATATTAATCAAGGTTGGCCTGATCATAAATAATAATAATAATAATAATAATAATAATAATAAATCTTTATTTGTATCTTATTTTAGTTTACAAAGATGTGATTGGGTTCTCCATTTGAGAGCATATGCACCCGTGTTAGGAGATCCCGCTCTTCCATTGCAATGATATTAATGATACAATACAGTAAGTATATAATCTTATTTCTATCTAATTATCAGTTACCTATTTATTAATAATTTCAAATTACATAGTATATGTTCAATTTAAACAATAAAAAATTCCATGCAAAAATAAGGCCAAGTGGCAAGTGTGTGTGTGTGTGTGTGTGTTGTTGAGTGTGCGTGCGTGTGAGTGTGTGCGTGTATGTGTGTGTGTGTGTGTGCGTTGAATGTAAATATTTTAATATGTGAGTGACTATTCTCGTAAATATCTAAGTTAGCATAACAGTGCCTCAGTTTCGTCGTAGCTCCATGTTTTAAGAAGATTTAACAGGGTTTTTTTACATTCATACCTGTTCATAGAAAAAATGTTTAATTTCTTATTTAATTTGTTGTACAGTTTAGCTGATTGACAGCGGAATTGTCTTCCAGCAAAAACTGATTTTACAGCCTCTACTTCAGCAACAGAGTGTTTTCGTCTTCTGTTAAGTTTACTCTCGTCATATGTTAGAGATTTGTAAATTCTTAGAGTCGAGCATAAGATGTACAATTGCCTGACCGAAAGAAGACCACAGGAAGCATAAAGATTTAATGTTGGGAATCTATATGGTTTAAACAACATTACTTTTAGTAATGATCTTTGGGCCCTCTCCAGTTCAAGGAACTTCATTTTAGTAGTACCCCCCCAAACTGGGATACAATATATCAAAATCGACTCGGCCAGTGATGTGTATATTTCTTTTAAGAGATTTTTATCAGCTATGTGCCTTACAGTCTTGAAAGTCCAAATTAACTTTCGAATCCTGGACATGACTAGTTCCAGGTGATCGTGCCAAGACATCCGCTGGTCAACAACTACCCCTAAGTATTTTGTGTGATGTACTTTGTTAATAACATCACAAGAACAATGTTCTTTAACGTTACAATGATGTATTTTTATTTCTAAGTCTATTACAGGTTGAGTGCTATTGTATTTCGTAAAATAAATGTAATTAGTTTTGTTAGTATTAAGAGTTAGTAAATTGTTTCTTAGCCAGCTAGCTATATTGGCGAGTCCCATTTCTGTTGATCTGCGCACCGATTCACACGTATTTCCGCTAAAGACAACAGCCGTGTCATCAGCGTAAGAAAAGACTTTACCGCTGTCAATTTTCAAATCGCATAAACTGTTTATATATATTAGAAACAAAGTCGGCCCCAATACACTTCCCTGAGGGACACCGTATGACACGCTTGCTTGTTCACTAATATATTGACCTATTTTTACCGCTTGCGTTCGTTCTCGTAGGTAGTCAGTGAACAATGCAAGCGGCGGTCCTCTAATGCCAATGTTTTCTAATCTGCGCACAAGAATGGGTACAGACACCGTATCAAACGCCTTTTTTAGGTCAAGAAACACACACATGCACTTATATCCTTTGTCAACCTCACTAATAATATGAGCTGATAATGATGATACCGCATCCTCAGTCGAAAGTCCCCGCCTAAAACCATATTGAGAGGTTGAGAGAAGATTGAACTTCTGAAGATAATCTATAAGTCTTTTATTTATCAACTTTTCGAGGACCTTTGAGATGGATGTGAGGACGGATATAGGGCGATAATTTGATACGTCTTCTCTGTCACCGCTCTTATGCACAGGTGTAATTATAGCATGTTTTAGCGTTGGTGGAAATACGCCATACCGAAAGCATAGATTGGCCAGATGGGTGATTATCGGCACAACGAACTCATGAGCAAGTTTAAGAAATTTTGTGCTGATGCCATCCCATCCAGGGGCACTATCTGACTTAAGACTTATAAGAGTTAAGTAGACTTCATCGGGGTCTGTTTCCAAAAGCACAAAAGACGACACCTGGGAACTATTACGGCCATCACCTGATTCATTTTGTGGAGATCTATCTAGTAAAATCTTTTCAGCTAAACTTTTACCGATGCTTACAAAGTAATCATTAATTAAATTTACGGAGTTTTGAGGGGTTGTATTATTATTTAGTAATTCTAAATTTTGGGTATGAGATTGGGTACGATGAGTTATATTATTTAACGTTTTCCAAAAGCTTTTCGGGTTGTTTTTATTTTTTACAAGTTGCTCTCTTTCATAATTACGTTTGACTTTCTTAATGATATTATGGCAGTGATTCCTATATCTCTTGTATGTAGTTTTTAGTATTTCGTTATAGGGATCAGCACGTAGTTTTACTTGCATCTTATTTCTATTGCGAATACATCTCAGTAATCCTAAGGTAATCCACGGTTTGATGATGCGTTCTTTATTCGGGACAACTCTTGTTATAGTATTAGACAAGATGCAATTTCTCAGCACATTTATTAACTCATTAGTTACCATTGTAGGATCATCGCAATTCAATAAGTCACTCAAGTTACTGTCTTTAAGGTTTGCTATAGCGCCTTCCATGTTAATTTTAGTTGCAGTTTTAGGATTATTATAATGTGTCCCAGCAATGCGGGCTAGTTTTAGGAATACCATTTGGTGATCAGTAATAGTTGAATCAAGAACAGTTATAGAAGCGGAGAGTTTACATCTATCTAATTTCAACATGACATGGTCAAGGCAGTTATTACCTCTAGTTGGCAGTATATGACCCGGAAGAAGACCATGCATGGCCAGCATATTTAGGTAAGATAGTCGGTTTGTACGTTCTTGTGTAGTTTCATTGGATTTTTGTATTAAATTTATGTTGATATCCCCAGTTATTATAATATTGTTTTGAGATTTAATAGTATCTAAGTGGTTATTCAAGGAATCAATGAAGTTTTCAGCGTTACAGTTGGATGGAGAACGATATATACACAGTACAATAAGATTATCGACGGTTACTTGTAGACAAGATGAATGTTTGATACTTATTTCTTTAATAGTACCTTTGTGAGCATTTTTTAAATAGACGACAACACCATCAGAGTGATTTAAGTGGTTCGTTGTAAAGCCGCAAAAATAATTATTCATTTGAGGTAAAGGTTTGTTTGGGTCAGTCCAACATTCGCTGAGTACTATAAGATCAGTATTAAATGAGAACTGCGAAAGAGTTACATGGAGGTCATCAAGATTTTTGTAGATACTTCTAATGTTTTGGGATATTACCGTAAAGTCCAAGTTTTCTTTGCAAGTATGACTAGAAAAGTCTTCGACTGAATTGGTTTCAGCTTGGGCTAATTGTAAATTGTCCAATTCATTTAAAATTATTGATGAGTTATTCATTAAAGACACAATATATGAGGCTGTACATACACTTCGGGATAGTAAAGGAGACATACTTAGAATTTGCAATAAATGGAGAGAACAATAAGCTATTTATTGGATTTCGATTACTTTGATCTAGTGATATACAACGCGAAGCTTCCCTGAGATAAAATTGTGTGAATGAGTACGAGTAATATACGACATGGGACGTGTAGGAGTGGTGGCAAAGTGAGTGTAATCTATACATGGGTGAGATAAATAAATATTGGAGTGTGTAGTTTGTGTAACGCATAGGTTTTTTATATGTATGTTCGTGTAAATTAGTGTACTTTTGTGGGTAAAATAAAAAGTTATAACTATGTGATTCTATACATAATAATGAATTGATGGCATAATAAAGAATATTTGAGACACAATGAAAATAAATATCAAAAAGTCATGCTAGCATTAAGTTATGTACCTGTGATTCATTTCTGACTAAAATTACCGGTGAATTCTCGTCTTTCCTGAGATAAACTCTTCCGAAAGCAGTCCAGCAGAACTTGAAACCTTTTAATTTTGCTAGGTCACGGGCAACAAAATGTAATCTGGCACCCTTTGCTGTGAGCTGCTCGGATATAAACACGGCTGTATCTTCATTTTTGTTGCTCCCAGGTGCTTCGCTCTAAGCTTTTCTTTGCGTGTGTTGAAAACCTTGCAGGCTTTTAACATGTCTGTTTTAATCAGAGTAGATGGTAGCTCAACGACTATTGGTGTATTCGATTTGTTAATATCCCTTTTACCCTTTGTTCTATATATGTCTCTAATATCTTCCTTCTTGAGATGGCAATTCATTGTTTTCGATAGGCATAGTACCATATTAATAAGGTCTTCTTTTGATTCTATGGCATCTTTAGGCATATTTTTAATCTCGATGTTATTTTTGCGAAGTTCCCGCTGCATGTCCTCCAGTTTGTCTTCCAGGATTATAATATGGTCTTTGTCTTTTTTATTCTGTAATTCAAGCTGTTCCAATTTCTTCCTTAATTCTTCGTTTTGCGCAGTAAGGAATGCAAGGCTGCTTTCTATATTGTAGTTAGTTTCTTTTATTTCTATTTGGGCAGTCGTAATCTTTTTCAATTCATCTCGTTGTGCTATGAATGATGACTTAATCATTTCCTTAATATCTCTCTTAAAATCTAATAACTCGTCCTCAAATCCATGCTCTCTAGCCCTTTTTTGACGTGGTTGGACATAGTTCGGGGGTGTACAGTCGCCGTAATGCTCCAAGTTGAGAGATTCCATCTTATCGATGTTCGGTTCCGATGTTGACTGTGATTTGTCAGCCATTGGGGAGCGATGTACCTTAGGCATCATAGAAGGCTACTATTTAAAAATAGCAGAAATAGAATGCAGTCATGTACACTTGGCGATATTGATAAAAATATTCTTGGGCCAGGCCCTTATAAACTGACCCGCTATCGCGTCCGCCTTTAAGTTGCGCTAAGCGACAAAGTAGTGTGACTCACGCGCAGGAGCTCCGCTCGGGTGTCGGTCGGTGTCCGTCGGCGTCCGTCGGCGCGGCGGGCGTGGCGGTGCAGTAGGCAGCTCGCGAAAATATATTCGTCACTACTGTCGTCCTTCACACTCGTGGCCCGGTCACTTCTAGCGCGTTATGATCGCCTGGTACTTCACTTGATTTAATGATATTTTAAATATTTATTTATTTTTGAAATAAACAATTATTATTTTTACTGATACACGTTCGCACGTCTTTACGCTTGCGCGGTCCGAGGGGAAGAAGGGATATAATATACCAGACTATTTAAAGTATTTTTATTCTATGAAAGACGAGTTATATTGCGTAGATGGAGTGATATTTAAAAACAAACAAATTCTAATTCCATCTTCATTAAAATTTTAAATGTTAAGAATGATTCATGAAGGGCACATGGGAATAGACCGTTGCAAAAGGCGAGCGCGTGAAGTGTTATTTTGGCCCGGTATTAGTGAAGACATAGAAATGTATGTACGAAAATGTAAGACATGTCAGGAGAATTCTAATAAACCGGCAAAAGAACCCATGATTTCAGTATCAATACCAGAGTTACCGTGGAATAAGATTGGTACTGATCTGTTTGAATATGGTAAGAAAAACTATTTAATTTTAGTGGATTATTTTTCCGGTTTTATAGAAGTATCGCAACTTAAGGACACTTCATCCAACTCTGTCATAATTGTATTGAAAGAAAATTTTGCGCGTTATGGAATACCGGAAGTTGTAATAAGTGACAATGGTCCTCAATATTCATGTCGTAATTTTAAAACTTTTGCCAAAGAGTGGGGATTTTATCATGTAACTTCATCCCCCTACTATGCTCAGTCTAATGGTTCAAAAGTGAAAGGGCAGTGCAAACTATAAAAAAGCTTCTTAAAAAATCGATAGATAGCAAGTCAGATTTTCATTTAAATTTATTAAGTTATAGGAATACTCCTCGAGATGATTTGGATTCTCCTGCACAGCTAATGATGGGGCGTAGACTCCAGTGTAGGCTTCCGGTTCACTCCGATTTATTGAAAAGAATTGATTGTAAAGATAAAGAAAAGCATCAATTGTTAATGCAAAAACAAATGAAAAGTAAAATGTATTATGATAAACATTGTAAACCATTGAAAGAGTTGGATGTCGGCGATGACGTCATTATGTTAGAAAATAATAATCAAAAAATTCGTGGCACTGCTGTGGCGAAAGCGCCAACACCGCGATCCTATGTAATAAAGAACAAGATGGGAATATATCGCCGTAATCGTCGACATTTAATTAAAACAGTGCCTGAGGAGTCTGCGTCCTGTAGTTACAATTTAAGCGAATCAGCTCACATACAAAGTACTGATGAAGAATATTGTGACATATCGGACGATGAAGATATTAGTTATCAAATATCGTCAGGCTCTGGGTTTCAGGGAGAATATACTCCACCTCTCACTAGAAGTAAAACTAAAAAATTGTGAAAGTCTATTATTTCTTCAAAATGTTTGTACCTACCTCATTAAGTTTTCTCTTAATATTATATATATATAAGTAACTTAGAATAAGTATGTATTGTAATATTTGCATTGTTTTTATTAAGATGTTGGGGGTATCTTTATAATAACTTGTGCGGGCGGGTATTATATTAATAAAGTAGTTGTTTGCCAGACTCTCGTGTTTCAATACATAACAGGTTCGACGTCAGATTAGCGACGGTTTTGTATGAGAAGCGATCTATATCGCGTAGTTTGGTGACTTTGGTACAATCTGGGGTATTATACTTATATTGCACGGTTCTCTGGCACAGACAGACAGTAACTACTTATTATACATTGACAATATAGCTATCGTTAAAAATCCTTAAATAATTTTAATGAAAAAAAAGTTTAAAACTTAAACCCGACTACGGAAATAATGCATATGAAAAGTACGAAACAAGGGAGTAGCATAGTGATGTTCAGAGACTATAGTCGTGGTCGCATGCCACTTTAAGCAATCCTTAGGTAAGGTAGAATGCGATCACGGCTATATTCTGACATCACTATGATATTTTTTATTTCGTACTTTTCAGTGTCATTTTTTCCGTCGTCAAATTTTAGTATTTAAGCCTTTTTCTATTTGTTTATTTGTATAAGTACCGACTTAATCAAAGATTTATAAAACTATATAGGTAGTTCAGAAGTTCCTATGACCACCTTCATAATCAGACCCTGGGTGGTGCCGCACCACACAAAGTTATGGTTTTAGTCAAGACAAATCAAACAAGCCCAAACACGGCGGAGTTATATTGTTTCATTGCAGAGTCCCTATGACTGCATCATCATATCAGCTCTATGGTACCATATTATTGTATTGTCATCGAAGTTACGTAGGTATACTAAATTTTAGCTCGATCAGTTCCCGAGAAGGGGTCCAAATCTTCTTTGCAAGATTTAACCCGAACGTACATAAGTAGCATATATGACAGTTTGTAGTTCCTATTCCTAAAGACATAAGAGTTAATAGCTGTTCAAAAGTGTGTATCTACTTTTGTTGCTGACTGTACATACAAACATTGCAAGTTAAATGAAAGCTTTTAATAATAACAAGTTTGTAGAGAAAATAGTTATAAGATCCACTATTCATCAAAATGTTGCCTAAATGAACAACCTCATTCAGTTTCACAAATAAAATATTTACGGATCAAAATTATTTCGTCGCACTATACACAACCCATTATGCGTGGCCGAAATGTGTCATTATGCGTGTAACCCATATTTACGCTTGCCATTTTTGAGGCGGCCGGAAGGTCAACCGACATAGGTCCTACGTCGACGAGCGCCAGAGCGCGACAGATTGAGGCCGTGCGATCGACCCGATTATATGCTAACTTTAAACAATTATCTCTTACAAGATTGAAGAGGGATAATTTTTTTTTTACACATTTATAGTACAATCTTTCTTCTTACGTATAAAATTATTTATGTTGCCTAATGACTTCTAGATTATGAGATATAACTTGTTTTCTTGTGGTAAATTTCTCGGTTTTTTACTTTCTTAAACGTGATAAAATTACAAGTTAATGTAATAAAAATATAAATTTTCTTTATACATTTTCAATTTAAGGATATGTACCTTTTAATGTATATTTTTTACGTTCTCATTTAGTAATAATAATTGGTGTAAAATGACTTCAAAGTTGAGCCTTCGTGCGTAATCTGGAAATCGCGCCTTTGAAATCCGCTGTTTTCGTAGTAAATTATCCAATTAAATCGAGTTTTGGTTAATAGAGTTACAATAAAAATACATGATTATTCTAATTATCGAAGTTAAAAGAAGCTAAAGCAATAAATTATATGACTAAAATCACTTCAAAAACTCCCAAGTTCTCGATTTACTTACGAAAAATGTTAAAACGCTCTTAAGCCGTTATTGAAAATTAATATCAATACGCTTCCTCGAAAAAGTCATCGACAAGCACTTTTCAGTGTTTAGATCAAGTTTGTTCACGTCACAATAAGCTTCAAACCTATCCAGATCTTCTTGCAAAAGGAGACAATCAGTATTACTCAGTATTGATTTAAAAAATTTCATGTCATCGGGAAATAAAAGAACTTTAGAGTTCTCAAAGCACGTAGACACATCATTTATAAAGAGTATGAACAACAAAGGACCCAAAATCGAGCCTTGTGGTACCCCTGAAGGTATACAGCCTCACGCTGATGTATATCCGTTTACGGCGACACCTATTCTGAATATAAGAAGTAAACCATCGGTATAAATTGCCATGAATTCCAGCAGAATGAAGTTTCTTAAGTAAAATTGAATGATTTATGCGGTCGACACATTTACAAAAACCAGTCAAAATTACGTGAATTAGCTTTCTATTTTCCATTTTAGAGGCTTAATAGTCATGAAAAAAAATTAAATTTGAGGTTGTTGACCGCTGCTTTACAAAACCATGTTGAAAAGGCGATAATATCGGATTGATAGCAGAATACACTTGATGGTGGACTATTCTCTCTAGTATTTTAGAGAAAATACATAATTTGGAGATAGGGCGGTAGTTGCGCACGTCGGTCGCTTCGGCTACCTTTTTTATGGACTGGTGTAATAAATGCACTTTTCCATATCTCCGCATTACACCATCCCTAAATGAGTTATTAAAAAGTAAACAAAGCGGCTTAACTAAACTACTTTTAATCACTATATAAGTATAAAATCAATTTTCACAGATAGTCTTATTTTCGTTTTGATGAGTTGAAATAGTGCACAATTGTCAGCGTCGAGACCAAACTGGTCTAAAATGAAGGACAATGTTTCTTTATTGCGACTCTTCTTCGGGACAGAGACCCAAACCTCCAAGAACTCCATCTGGGTCAAACAAATCCTAATCCCTAAAAAAAAATTAAAAAAATGATGCAATGTCGTGCTAAATGAACTGACTACTGAATTTGAAAATAGACAACATAAGCTACCATTTAAGGTATCATTTAAAGGGGTACTTTTAGGTACTCATACTTAGATTGTCTTAAACATCTACAAGTATTTCTTTTTTTCAATAAAAACAGATATGCCTACTTTTGAATTTTATTAAACAATTATGTGACTACTTCAAAAACTTAAAAAAAAATATGTCAGTAAGTACTCACTTTCAACATGTACTCTCATTTTTTTTCAACACAATTGAACACTTAGAAACATAAAATTAATTGATCGAAGCAGGAGCTTTAAATGCGAGTGTCGTGTTTCCGGCCAAAATTAAAAACACGCGCGTATCCCGCACAGGCGTAGCGTCGGCGCTTCACACCCCCCGCGTGTTTTGCCGCACACACCTGGCGTGTGCGGGCCGCACTGACGTCGCGTCGAGAAAAACACACAGGGCGTGTTTTCAGCAGCCAACGTGGGGTTAGTCAGTGATTGGGCGTTGAGATCCGCAAAAGCAGTTCACCGTCATGGTCCACGTTTCACGAAATTACAACAGCACATGTGCTCAACGTGATAGCTGGTTAGCCCATCGCCGCTCTTATGCTGTTGAAATTTGGATGTATGTGCAGTCTTTAGTCCGTCGATACCTTGATGATTAGCGATTACTTGTCATAATAATACTAATCAATAAACTATTATTTATTTCAGAGCAATATTTAGAAGAGCCGAACAAAAAGGAATACGATAACATAAGGTGAGTTGTCATTGTAATGGCGTATAATGATCGCGCTCAAGCTTACGAGTGCGATGCAGATACAGGGATATTTTATCAAGTAGTGGAATGGAATCTTGTCTTCTCCCTCTATCTGCTTGTGGGACGTTACATGCGAAGTGTGTTTCGGATTATTCGGTTATTGCCCGGTTTTGCGATTGGCAACCCACATTTGGCAATCGTGGTGGCCAATACGTGGCCAATACCTATCAACTGTAGCAATTACTCAATTTCAATTATGACGGCATTTGCCCGTCTGTGGTACTATCGCGGACTCCGTCGCTTTACCAGTCTAAAGGTCAAAATCCCACAACGCGTCGTCTATTTGGTACGGGCACGGCAATTTCTGCAAAGTGGTAAAGCGACGGTGACCCCGTTAGTACGTACTGTAGATAATAGGCTGATACTTTTTATACTTTTCAGGGTGTACCGCGACGTGAAATTTACTGAACCTTATGTTGGCAAAAATCATATTGGCGTCACCGCTCAGTTGGGTGCGAACTCAATGAAAAGACTTAAACGCATCAATTGGTCGCACAGCAAACGGTTCATATATGGGTCCCTGTTATTGTTTACCAATGATTTCTGCCAGAGCTTTATAGCGACCATTATCATCGATCGTGACATAAAGTGTTTAGCAGAAGGCAAGGTAATTATTTAAAAGAGCTAAACATTAAAAGGTTCGCCCTTAGTTTTTTTGCAATAGATAAGGTAGGCAATGACTCCATTTTACCTGATATTAATAGGGTTTACTTATTTCACTGGCCGAGCTTAATTTTTTTTTTATTGGCAACGGGTAAGCGCTTGGCCTTCATCTCACCTGATGGTAAGTGACGATAAGGCCGAAGGCTTCACCCGGAATCCTCAACCACTGAGGAACTGGCTATCTTATCTCAAACTGCCGGAACACAACAATGCTATAAACATCGTTGTTATGGCGACAGACTTAGATAAGATGGTGGTAGCTAGCCAGTCGGACTTAACAGCCCTACCACCAACCAAACCGAGCACACAAAGATGTACTCCCCGCTGGGAATCGAACCCGGGACTTCTGGGTCTGAAACAGGTAGCTTAGCCACTAGACCACAGAGGCGGTTAAAAGTAAAAAGGTTGTAGAGGCAACACTTAAAAACGTGTTAATGAAATCACAAATCTAAAATTAGTTTGTTCGGAATTGATAATACGATCTGCGGGCGATAACGTCAAAGTTCAACCAAGTTCAACTAAACTACTAAACTACTAACTACTATTAACTAAAAAAAATTAACCAGTCTCAGGAAGCTCGAATGGGATTAGTAGAATCCATAATAGTAGAATCGATTCGATTACAGAAAAAACAAAAAATGGCGGAGGCATTGAAACGTTGCGTTGGTATAAAAACAAAATACTAAATAGTGTTTCTGAAAATGTTGAACTCTAATAGTAGGTACAATGGCGGACTCCGTCGCTTTACCAGTCAGTGCCTTACAAATAAATAGAGAATAAGGTCAGAATTGTTATTCCGTGTTTTGTCTCTTTTACTCTAATAAGAAATTACGTTTACATGACAGGAACAAAACACGGAATAATTATTCGTAGCTTATTCTTTGTTTATTTGTAAGGCACTAAAGGTCAAAATCCCTTGCATGCCGCGTCGTCTATTTGGTACAGGCACGTACCCGGGCGGTCGTTGCGGTTCATACGAAAATCGCTTCAAAGTGGTAAAGCGACGGTGACTCCGACCGTACCTCCTCCGATCAGTGACTAAATATTTCACATCAAACAAATCAGTGTACTAATAAAACTAACAGTACTATTAGCGTGAACAAGTTCATTGCCTGTAATGTACACAAGCAGGCACAAGACTGGACATTTAATATAGAATAGTCTAAGAAGGTCTTCGGTCTCCTGGTCATCGCGGTCTTTAGTTCTTTCGACCAACAGCAATTAAGTAAATCGTTTTTTAGGTAATCACAGTTAAACGGCCAAATGACTTTCGGAAATATGTACCTACAACACCCACACACAAATGAAATGAAAATGAAAAATGAAAATGTTTATTTAGCAAAAAACATAACTTAAGCCGAGATACAAGATTGATCAGTGACTCCCACACAAGGCTAGGCCTGGATCTTGGGAGTCAATTATTTTACAAAGCAATGTATCTGAATAGTGGATATTCGTCATGAACAATAATAGTATACAAAAACAATGACAACATTATACAATAATCAATATATAATCTGGACCATGCAAAGCGCGAATGCGGAGTGCGAGTGTGAAAGTGTAATGGATAACCCTGCGATTGACTCTTGGGATCGGACAGCAACGACAAGACTGCCACGGCTGTCCATTACCAGTTGGAAAGCCTTGTTATGCCGTTACCTTAATAATTTCCTCGGATTTCGCGTAATCCCAAGTTAATAATAGGGACAGAACCTTAGATTTGGCTTGTTGGTGTAGACAATGCTTTAAATCGCAAATGTTGACCAATTTATTGTAGAGGCGAGGAAAAAGAAATTCTCTAAATCTTTGTGCAAATGTGGTTTTCACTTTAGTTGTGGGGACCTTGAAAGTTCTCTTTCTAAGTAGCTCATTATACCTTGGTAAACTTATAACTTGTTTGTGCATATACATTGAAGCTCTTAATAAAAACAATCTACGGACACTTAAGACTTGGGCTTCTTTGTAAACATCCGATGTGGGGTATCGCCTTGGTCTTCCCAGAGCCACCTTCAGAACCGCTCTTTGTGCTCTTTCTAATACTATCAATACGGAAGGGGCAATACCTCCCCATGCAAGTATACAATAGTTAATCACGGATTCAAAGTCAAAGTCAAAGTCAAATTATTTATTCAATGTAAACCTTTACAGGCACTTATTGACGTCAATACTAATAATAATAAAAAAAACAGTTAACTAACTTATAGTTAAGACTTAATAACTAATCTAACGAGCTATTATAGTCTGTGCCAGACAAATGCGCATTGGCACAATGCCAGATACACTAACTTGAGAACATTTCCATCAGTGATCTCCCTTAACTGTTTCATTATGTGGATTCGTTTACGTACCCTGGCTGAGGTAACTGAGATATGTTTTTTAAAGTTTAGGTTCTCGTCAAGTGTTATACCATGATATTTTAAAAAAGGGGCTCTCTCTATATTACTACAATAACAATTTGGGTTTGCGGAACCAGTTTCCATAGCTGTGCAGTCAGACTTGTGAACTGGAATACTTTTAAAAAGTAATGGAGGAGGCTGCGATGCTGCCGTTTTATGAAAGCACAGAAATTAAGTTTTGCTAGCGTTGCGTCTTAGAGGCGCCCTACCAGCTCGAATACCAGAGGTTCTGGGTGTGGGGGTGGGGGGGGGGGATCGGAGACTCGCTTGCGGCGAGATGCCATCCCCCACCGTAAACCCTCTGGGGAATTTAACCATCGCGGATTGAGGAACCTTTAAGTTTCTCGCCGCCCCCAAACAAGCCCGGTAAAGCTGTACACTCACACTCAAAAAAAAAAGTGTACTCACATTTACTTAAAAGCTCACGAACGTACTATGTTTCACACTGAGGTAAAAGGATATGAGCGTTCTACACTCATGAAATTATAATGTCTTCTAGGTGTATTATTGTCCGGTATTTCGTCTCGCAATAATGATGCTGCGTAGGTAACAGGGATTTTTTGTCGTCGTTTTAATAGTACCTAATAGTTTGTCAAATTGTTTTCAGTTACCAGTAAGAATTATAGAAAATCCTGACTCACTCGAAGTTCAAGGCGTCAATTATAATTCGACGTACATAATGATAGAAAGTGAAGTTTACTTTGAGCCGTACCAACATGTACTAAAAGCTTTGCAGGAGCGAAGTTTCCCAAGACACATTGCTATGAGCCAATACATCATCAAAACAGAGGTAATTACACATTTTAAAGTAAAGTAAGTATATACAGGACACTTTATCAAATGACCAATTCTGAAACTTAAAGAATTAGCGAAAAACACTTAAAGACTCTAGTGACTAATCGTGAGCGTGACGGATTTGGTGCAATCTAAAAATTGTATCATAAGGGGGTTAGAACCTAAATAAGAGGCTGGCATAATCATACATAACACAGTGATAGCAACGCAACAGATTGCGATAATTCCGGGTAATTTTTACAATGATCTAAAACTGTCCAATTTTTCTAATAGATATTGATCCATATACCCTAGTAACAAATTCCATTTGGGTCACGGTCAAAATCAAATGGGCGTAAAATCAACAGCTTTGATAGTACATTATCCTAAGGGTGAAAGTAGCTTATTCAGTCCCGAGATGGGGTTTGGCGCCCGAACGTACCGAGGGCGCCAATAGTTGGAGGGACTAAATACAGGGTAATATATAGAGTACCTATTATAACTCGGCCCTATATAACCCCACGTAAGCACGCGATAGGGCTGCTTACCTACAGTGTTTTAATTACATCTGCCTACTTTGAGCTATCTAGTTTTGTGAATTATTTTGTGATTGTCACGCGCCCTCCTTGTTGGACTTATGCTGACGAGTCGCGCAGGGTATAGAGTGTCGGTGCTTGCACCTCTAGGCTCGTCAGACCACTGCTTGGTCTTTGCCACAGCACCGCTGGTCCACCGAAAACGGTGGAGCCAAGCGTCGTCTGTGGCAGTACTCGTCGGCAGATTGGGACGGATTGCGTGATTTCTTTGCGTCCGTCTCATGGGGCCAGAGCTGCTTTCTTGGAAAGGAGCCGTCGGAGTGCGTTTCTGCTTCTTTCTGCTGAATATTATATTCCGTTCACAGATCTTGCCAGAGTTGGTAGAAAACGGCCTTGGTTCAATCGCGAATGCGCCAAAGCTGCTGAATGCAAGCAGGCGGCGTATCGTGCTTGGACGAGGGCTTGCGCACTAAATGACCCGAGTACCGGCTCCTTGAAGGCGGCTTACAACAAGGCCTCTAGGTTTAATAAGAGGGCTCTCGCAGGAGCGGATGCACAAAGAGTCGCGCGGGTAGGGCAGGAGTTGATCTCGCACCCTACCGCCGTGCAGGCCAACTTCTGCTCTCCCTCGTTGCCTCCGTTGAAACATCCAGATGGCTCGTTAGCCTACCAGCCGCTTGACAAGGCGAATTTGTTGGCTGACCTTTTCACGGCTAACTCGCGCATCGACGATTGTGGCGCCGCTCCACCTATCATAGCACATTGTGGGGCCACCATGCCTGATATTCGTATCAGGCAGTGTGATGTACGTGCCGCGCTGCGTTCGCTCGACGTGCGGAAGGCTAGCGGGCGATTGTGCTGCTCAGATGCGCGGCTGAGTTGTCTCCTGTGTTCACACGATTGTTGAGGATGTCTTACGATGCCGGTATTGTGCCGGTGTCTTGAAAGGAATCGAACATACAACCCATCCCAAAAAATGGGGATCGCTCGGATCCAGCCAACTATCGACCCATCGCTGTAACTTCTGTGCTGTGCAAGGTGTTTGAGCGGATATTTAATTCCCAGCTCATTCACTACCTAGAGGATCACTCGCTGCTCCATGATCGCCAGTATGGGTTCAGACCCAAACGATCAACGGGTGATCTTCTAGCGTAGGTACGTTACTCGATGAAGAAGCGATGGACAAGCATGGCGAACCTCTGGCAGTTAGCCTTGATGTCGCCAAAGCTTTCGATAGAGTATGGCATCGCTCCCTTCTTTCAAGTTGCCGGCCTTCGGTGTGCCGCCCTGTTTGTGCGCCTGGGTTGCAGACTTTTTAGAAGAGCGGAGGATTCGTGTCCTTTGTGAGGGTGAACTACCCTCCCTAGTTCCCCTTCCGAGTTCTATAAAGTCAATGCCGAAGTACCGCAGGGTTCTGTGCTCTCACCTACTCTATTTCTTCTGCATATCAATGACATGTTGTCCTTGGGCAATATTCATTGTTATGCGGATGACAGTACGGTGCATGAGCGGTACATAGGACATCCTGCGGCAAAGCAAGCTGATATCGTGGTGAAAAGGCAAGAACTGGTTGCCAAACTGAACCTGATTCTCGATCGTGTCTCCAAGTGGGGATCTGAAATCCTGGTCGAGTTTAATGCCAGAAAACCCCAGGTTTGTGCATTCTCGTCCAAGATAACTCCCTTCCTTACTCCTCCCTCTCTTCAGAGCTCTCCTTTACCCATTTCAGTGTACCTTAGCATTCTTGGCATAGACATCGGCCAGGAACTGAATCCAAAATGCTACATCGAGGGTGTTATTTTAACTGCCTCCCGTAAGTTGGGTATTCTCAATAAGGTGAGGCGGTTATTCACTCCCGAGCAGCGCTGTTTGATGTACAAGACTCAGGTGCGATCGAGTATGGAGTATTGTTCCCATCTATGGGACGGCTCCGCTAAATAACTTCTGGATGCACTTGATAGACTGCAACGGCGAGCGGTACGCATTATTGGAGATGCTGAGGTTACAGCCTCTCTTGAGGATCTCCACCTGCGTAGAGACATTGCTTCTCTCAGTGTTTTCTACCGAAATTACTACGGAGAGTGTTCTGAAGAACTTTTTGATCTAATCCCGCCTTCTCCTTTCCTGTCCTGGACTACGCGTGCTGGTCTTAGGAGCCACCATCATACTGTGCAGAATATCAGCACTCGTACCAAAAAATTTGGCAAGTCGTTCCTCTGTAAGACCATTCGGCTTTGGAATTCTCTGCCGGCGCATGTGTTTCCCAGTTCCTATTAACCCGGGTCTTAAACGGGGCGTGAAACGGCATTTATGCAGGCCGTCATGAATGGGTGTTGTTGTTCCATGGTGGGGAGCGCTCTCATTATTTTGGACTACATCGGCTGCTTACCATCAGGCGGGATGTAGTCACTATGACGTGTCACATTAAAAAATAAAAAAATATAATATTTTTTTATTTTAAGTTCCGTTTTGTTTTCGTTATATCTTCAACTCGTCATGTCGTGCAGTGTTTGTTTGTTTCTAAGATTTGAGTGCTTGTTTGTTAAATAGGTAAATAGGTAAGTAAGTAACTTACAGAACTACATTTTACTTAGGTGTGCAATCACAGAATAAATTACTTACCAAGTTTGCGTAGGTATGTTTATTTAGTCTATTAGCTGTCATCCGGCACGAGTCGACGGCGTAGGTACGTTCCACAAAGTAGAGCGATAAGGTGCTATTTTGAATGCACACGGTTCCTATCTAATATTGTAGGTTATTAAAACGGCGGCTTCAACATCAAAGGAGTGCAACTTCTGTACGTAGTACTATTGCTTATTCTGTGCTTAGGTGGTGAGTCTTTAGCTCGTTAGTCGCTTTTACGACACTCGAGGGAAGAGATGGGTTGGTAGTATTATTTTAATAATCCCATTACCGCTCTATGCTGTTGGATGTATGTGCAGTCGTTAGTCCGTTAGTCGCCTTTTACGACACCTAAATGGGTTGTTAGTATTATTTTTATAATAAGTCACAGCTACACATGACAGTACCTGTCAGAAAAACGGTTCTCTCTCGGGCTGAAAAGTATAAAGGTACAGATAGACATAGCTCATTACTAGCACGAAAGCATGCCATTATTGAGCAATTGCTATTTAGTAGGATGTGTGTCGAAGCGTTGCTAGTAAGTAATTAGCGCGCTTATAGCATGCTCAAAAATCGAACGACGCATACTCGGCGGGCTATATGGGGTGAATGTCCAAAACTCAGTATTGATTTGAAAAGGTCTGACAATAATTTGTTATGCTCAACTAATGACAATTTATGTAAAAAAAAATCTTTGTATAATATTTACTTAATTATATTTTGAAAAATTGAAAAGGAAATTATAGTCGTTTAATATCAAAGGCGGCAATCTGTCGTTTTTGTCAAAAATAAGATATTTATATGGCAACATTGAGAATTTAAAACGAATTAATATCGTAAAAACATTTCATTTCAAATGTGGCATACTGCTATGGAAAAGCAATGTCAAAATATGAAGTTGGTATCAAATAGGGCGATCTGTAAGGTTTTATTTATCAAAGACGGCAATCTTTTGTCTCAGCCAATCACAAGCGTTCTTTTTGGCACCTGTGTCATGGCCGCCGATATAATTTTCATACTGTCTAAGTGTGATTTTTATTAGTTTACTCGCTTTTATTTAGTTTCTTCTTGATATGAATGCGCAAATTAAAGTCATGGAGAGTTGTCCTGAACGTGTAACTATTATTTATTCACGCAGTCGCACCAAAAATCCTGAAAACTAGAAAAGAAATGTGGCTAAAAGATGAGTTTAGTTTCTTACTCAGTATAGCTAGGGTTAACACAATGATGTTAGTTTACTGTTATTCCTAATTTATTTCAATATGAATGTATTTTTTTCTTTAAAATTTCACGAATACCTAGACAATATCAACATTTTCAGTTAAGTTATGTAATAATTATTTTTACAGAATATTTTTTGTGTTTATTTTTCAAGTTTTGCATTATTGAATTGCAATTAATGAAATAGGTTTTAATTACAGGTAGGTATTCATCAAAAAATTTACCGATACTAATTTATGACCACAACACAAACCCTTCAATGTTCCTTAATGACCATGAACAAAATGCAACAGTTAGATACATATATTTTTTTTTATTATTTATCATATTTTTTATTATTTTTGTCAAATTTCTTATTTCCTTGGTAGTGCCAACCCTGGTTCTGACAAAAAGTCAATACAATCAAAAATGGCAATCTGTCGATATTTTAGGATCAAATACGGAAATCTGCTCTACATTTGGTAACAAAACCGGCATTCTTAACATTTCAGTATCATATCCGGCATTCTGCAAAAATCAATTGTAAAATGTGGCGACATTATTCACTTTTAGCCATCTATAGTATGTTACGAGAAAGTGGTATTACTATTAGGTCATATTTAAAATAGTTCTTCAACGGTCCAATCCACATAAAAACCTAAAAACATTTTTTGTTTTTAGCCACAAATTAGTCAATCGTCAGATTGCCGCTTTTGATATTAATCGACTTTAAGTAATCATTTTGTATAATTAAAAATTCGACTTATTCTTTCATTATTGAACTTCTTCTGCTAACATGTAATAAGTACATGACTTCGAGGTCAAACGGCTTTCCTTTTGAGTTAGTAGGTGAATTGATCATTAAAGTTATTACAGATCTGATGAATAAATAAACGTTTGAAAATGTTTGTTGTACTTATTGCCAGTCCTGGAGGTTTTCCTGCTAAAATGTTCTTTGTAAGACTTTGTTTCTGGCCTCTTATGCCTTCTCATTTAGTTGCTCAATCGTAAGCAAAGCCTGATCAACAATTTCGATTATTACTGCTCTCCCTAAAATGCAAGATGGTCTACCAATTTTTGTTAAGATTTATCAGGCGATAAAAAAGAAGTAAATATACATTTCGAATCTAGCCAGTCCCTCTCAGTAGCCAAAAATCTTTCTTTCTGTCGATTACGTGATAACCATAGTCTTAGATAGATGGTGCTACTAGGCGTACTTTGGAAAAAAAGTGAAGCATAAAATTGTTGAAGTTTTGAAGCATCACCGACCTACACGTGCTTCGGAAAAAAATATTTTTTATGTGATTTATTTTTAATTTTTAATTTTATTTTATTTTATCAGTGTTTTAATAGAGATTATGGTAAATAGCTTTTAAAAATGTCTACTATTGCAATTTGCTGTATTGGTTCTGGGAAAACTAGTATAGTTATTAAATTAATTTGATATATTTTTTTCTAACCTAAAAAACTAATAGTGGGGAAGTCCGTCCAGACCATCTGAGGCAAGACCGACATTATATCGACTTGCCATAAAACAGATGTTAAAAACCTATTCTGTTTTAGCACTTACCTACTTACTAAATGGCTTCGCTTCTGATGATTTATCCACCTTAATTCTATATTTATTTTTTCTAAATAATGGTGAAATTGGTTTTCACTGTTGTATTATTATAATAAGTACTTACCTAACACAAGTTTTTATTTTTGAGTAAAATAATTCAAATTTCAAAAATTACATCAGGAAAACTAAAAAAGCTCTTATTCTCTCTGACCAAATATTTGGTCTGAGCTTATTCTAAAGAAAAATTAAGAAAAGCAGTGCGAGCAATTCAAAGTGGAGAACTCAGTAGTTGTAATGCGGCAAAAGTTTATAATACACGCATGACATTAATGAACCATGTAAATAACGGAATAATTAAATCTTAGTATGTTAAACTTACCACTTTATTGCCATTTATTATACAAAGAATACAGTTTTTGTTTAGCTTATAAAAACCTTTGCCTTTGAATTACAAAGTCATAGTAAGTAATAAACAGGGTTTCATCCAAAATACGAACTATTTTTTTTATTAAAATACATTGCGCACATATAAACAAAACAAACAAACAACAAAAACACATAAATTAACTATGCATGTGAAAAAATGTTTTACACATTTTTTTGGTTTTTCAAATTGAAACGAATTTACACCATAAATTGATAGCTATAAAGTTTTTTAATTCATTACTACCCACATGTGCATATCACTGACTGGTTATTAGTCCATTTTTGTATGCACAACGTTGAATACTTTCACTAGACGAACTTACCCATCATCGTGTCCATGTCTACAGCTTCCTCATTCGACATAGAGAAATTCTAAGCATGCCATATTTTTGTGCATATTATGTGCAATCAAACGTGTCAGTCCTAATTTTTGTGCCACCACAACTTCGTTACTATGAGTTGTTTTGTGTGTGTAAGCTGGAGACACGTGTCACCAGCTCGCACACGCCCGTTAAGACAAACCAGTGAGGATAGGGTTTTAGACTATAGCCAGAAATTTTGTGCATAATTTGTGCACTAGGAACAAAAAAAACTAACCATCATACTCAAATATTGTTGAAACTACGACCATAAAACTGTGCGAGCTGGAGACACGGGTCTCTGGCTTACACAGCTGTATCTTCGTAATTGTTTAAGCTACGGTTATGAATTATACCTCAAAATTTTGTGCCTAATTTGTGCATAAGGCACAAAAATTTACAAAACTTTAACTCACAAGGTTTTTGAGCTACGAACCGATAAGTATGTGTAAGCTGGTGACACGTAACACGGGCTAACAAATGATGAATTACTGTAACTGTATAAGGTAGCGTTTCGTTTTAAAGATCAACTAATACGTTATAATTTGTGCAAACACGAGGCAAAATTTCAAATATCTGGGCCTCTTAGTTTAAAAATTATAAGCCAAAAACTGTTTTCCCGCCAAAAAATTCAAAATAATGGCTCGGAAGTGGCTAAGCGCGCCGTTGCCGTTCCGTGCGCTACACGTTTGCAATCGAGTTTAACCTTTTCACCGCCCAACTATCCTGCACGCGATGTCCCGCTGTACGCCAACGTATATATGTATAACAAATTCTATAGTACGAAAGCAAGGATGGCGGTAACGTCATATCGATAATAAAAAAAATTACGTGTAAATTTAAGTTTGTATCTAAATTTACAAATATAAATAAACACTGATACATTATAATGGTAGTTGGTTTTATTTTATGAACAATTTTAGTAAGAAAAATGAAAATCCATTATCAGAGACAAAAAGACATGCATATACTTGCTAGAGATATATTATAATAGGCACTTCACTATTCAACTTCAAACTTAGTTGAGTAGGTATTGTGTTAGTTACTGTATTTATGAATTTGTGAACGAGATTGTATTGTAAGTGATTCGCGATTCGCAACTTAATTAATTATCTTCCTAAGTTTAATTAGCACATAACTATATCCACATATCAAGATAACTTGTGTTTTCTTTGCACTTTAATAATTAGCTAACAATAAAACAAGATAATATTTACTGATTAAAACTTACCTCATTATCGTCCTCTTCCGAAGTACTACTATTTTCCGTTTCGCAATCAAATTCTGAATCAGGTTCCACACCTTGTAAAATCCGTAACAACTCATTAGAACATTCACTGTCACTCATCATTTGCACTTTTCCCGAACCGGGCAAAAAACACGGCACACGTTTGTTTTGTTTGTAACGCCCAGCACTATGACACGATGACCTTGACACCTGTGCGCTTACGACGTCACGAGCTAACTTGAAATATAGTCGGTGGCGCAGGTAGCACTGACATCTTGCCATTACGTAGAGATGGGTGTTGCAATATCGAAAATCCTCAGTAAACTTAACTAATTTTAATAAAGTGATTTGATACGTACATTAATTTTAAAATGTATTATGTAATACGTTATTTCCTGACCGGGATTTATTTTAAATCATAGAATTTATGAACATTTGGATGGAATAAAACATAGTAAATATGGAGGATTGTAGTGAATGCAACTTTCGCGTCACATCACTGGCCTACTTGATATGAAGTCGTTGGCGTGCGGGACATCAAAATATTTGAGACGTTTTTGTTTTTATCCATTTTAAGACTCAAAAAAGCCTGTTTTGCCTAGGAAAATAAAAAATAGGGCTTCAGCTGTGTCCATCTTACAAAATTACAAAAGAAACAAATGTTTTATGTATCGTAAATGTATTTTATCAAAGTAGGTATAATGAAGAACTTCTATAGAAGTCCTGGCGTGGAGGGCACGAAAATCTCGAACTTCTATAGAAGTCGTTGGCGGTGAAAAGGTTAAACTTAAGAGCTAGCAATATTTAGAGTCATTTTAATTTGCGCTCTCGATTGTTTTAATTTATGTACTGAGAATTTTAGACTAGGAGCCGTTTGTTAAAGCGATGCGCGACGCGACTAATTTAGTTTCACTATAGGTACCTAACTAACCTACCCTACTTTTATTTTAAGGCCCCAGTACTAGTGTTGTTGCAATACTGATAGTTTCACTATCGATAGTTGACCTTGAAAAATAGTCGATAGCGCGAATAACCCTATCGAAAATATCGAAATGCTGCGATATACAATCGATAGTATCGATAGTGAAAATTAGGTAATACTATTGAACTTGGTCGATACGATCGATTCTATCGACATGCGATACTATCAATAGTATCGATACTATCTATAAACTATCGACGCGTTTCGATAGTATCGATAGTTTTGCTTTAGTAACTATCGACGTATTTTCGATACTATCAAGTGAGTATTGGAAATCTAATGATATGATGTGATAGATGACCTATGTAATTACCAGCTATATTACCTTTTATGAGCAAGCAATAGTATCAAAAAATGTTCGACTATCGATATTGAACAACTATCGATCGATTGGTTGTTTGCTGATACTATCGATAGTATCGATCGATTGGTTTTTTGCTGATACTATCGATAGTATCGAAACTATTGATCTTTAGCAATAGTAATACTTATTTTTATCATTCGATACTACTGATGAAATCGTCAAGGGTCGATAATTTCGATAGGACTATCGATAGTATGACTGATTTTCGAGGTTTCGATAGTATCAAGATACTATCAATTGACTATCGCTATCGCAACAACACTACCCAGTACACATTGGCGACTTGGCGTATGTTGGCCCATTGTCGGCAATCGCCATTGTGTAGACGGGGTTGTGATATAATGAATTACACTATCAGCACGTACTCAATAGTACGTGATAATTAAGGTCTTCCTGATTGACAAGGCGTCCTTCCTCTAGTCACGTATAGATGTGATGTTAATTAGTATTTAAGATGATACACTAGAGGATAAAGATGGATTCAACGCAAGACATTGTTTCATTTCGGGTCTCCGTCCCAACGCCATTACATGGCGACCGTGACATGGTGTCACAAGTCCGCGCCGCGAAATCGCTAGTTGAAGTCTACAAAATATCAGGAAAATAGTGCTACACGGGCCTACAAGAAGGACGAAGGAAATAAGAAGAAAAACTGTAAGCCAAAATTGTTTAACTATGGGAAACCCACAATCTAAAGACAATATTATTGTCAGTCAATCACCAACTCAATCGGCGGCAGCATCAACTCCCTTGGCCGTTGGGATGCAACTTTCAGAGATCTTTTTACTGACCATCGTCGTTGTACTAGCGGGCTATATAGTACTTAGGCTGCTACGTTACTTCAACGCACGACTATTAGAAGAGGTAGAACGCAGAGCGGTTCGACGGGCAAATTGGAGTACCTGGATACCATATTGGTGCTTTGCTTATAATAATTCTGTAAATACTAGTACCAAATACTCCCCTTATGAACTAGTTTTTGGGAAAACATGTAACGTACCTAGTAATTTAGTTAGTAAAGTTGATCCCTTATATGTATACGACAATTATCCATCGGAGTTAAAATTTAGATTGCAAAAAGCTCATAATGATGCCAGGAACAACTTATTAATATCCAAACAAAGTAGAAAAACTAATTATGATTTAGATTGTAAGGAAGTACACTACAAAAAAGGTGATCTACTCTTGTATAAGAATGAAAATTATAATAAATTGAATGACTTGTATTTAGGTCCATTTGAAGTTTTAGAAGAGCTAGGTACTAATGTAAAAATATTAAAGAATAATAAAGAATATATAGTTCATAAGAATAGGACTAAGATTTTTAGAAAATAAGAGTTTACTTTTCAGGGAAGGGATGCCTAGCCTTTTCAGGGGAGGTGTGATATAATGAATTACACTATCAGCACGTACTCAATAGTACGTGATAATTAAGGTCTTCCTGATTGACAAGGCGTCCTTCCTCTAGTCACGTATAGATGTGATGTTAATTAGTATTTAAGATGATACACTAGAGGATAAAGATGGATTCAACGCAAGACATTGTTTCATTTCGGGTCTCCGTCCCAACGCCATTACAGGGTAAATTGCGCGCCACTATCGATAAATTGCCAGCGCCTGTACACCACTACCTCGTCTACACAATGGCTATGGCCGGCAGTGGGCCAACATACGCCAATGTGTACTGGGTAGTGTTGTTGCGTAGGATCGTGATACTATCGTGACTTCGAAAATCAGTCATACTATCGATAGTCCTATCGAAACTATCGACCCTTGACAATACTATCGACAGTATTGATTGATAAAAATAAGTAATACTATTGCTAAACCTCAATATTTTCGATTCTATCGATAGTATCAGCAAAAAACCAATCGATCGATAGTAACAGTTGTTCAACATCGATAGTCGAACATTTTTCGAAACTATTGCTTGCTTATAAAAAGTAATATAGCTGGTAATTACATAGGTCATCTATCACATCATATCATTAGATTTACAATACTCACTCAATAGTATCGAAAATTCGTCGATAGTTTCTAAAGCAAAACTATCGATACTATCGAAACGCGGCGATAGTTTATAGATAGTATCGTATGTTGATAGTATCGATAGAATCGATAGTATCGACCAAGTTCAATAGTATTACCTAATTTTTACCATCGATACTGTCGATAGTATCGATAGTATCGAAGCTTTTCATATTCATATTCATTTATTGCATCTTAGGATATCGATTATATCGGATATCGATTATCGATAGGACTATTCGCGCTATCGACTATTTTTCTAGTTCAACTATCGATAGTGAAACTATCAGTATTGCAACAACACTAGTACTGGGGCCTTAAAATAAAAGTAAAGTAGGTTAGTTAAGTACCTATAGTGAAACTAAATTAGTCGCGTCGCGCATCGCTTTAACAGACGGCTCCTAGTCTAAAATTCTCGGTACATAAATTAAAACAATCGAGAGCGCAAACTAAAATGACTCTAAATATTGCTAGCTCTTAAGTTTAAACTTGATTGCAATCGTGTACGCACGGAACGGCAACGGCGCGCTTAGCCACTTCCGAGCCATTATTTTGAATTTTTTGGCGGGAAAACAGTTTTTGGCTTATAATTTTTAAACTAAGAGGCCCAGAGATTTGAAATTTTGCCTCGTGTTTGCACAAATTATAACGTATTAGTTGATCTTTAAAACGAAACGCTATCTTATACAGTTACAGTAATTCACCATGTGTTAGCCCGTGTTACGTGTCACCAGCTTACACATACTTATCGGTTCGTAGCTCAAAAACCTATTGAGTTAAAGTTTTGAAAATTTTTGTGCCTTATGCACAAATTAGGCACAAAATTTTGAGGTATAATTCATAACCGTAGCTTAAACAATTCGAAGATACAGCTGTGCAAGCCAGAGACCCGTGTCTCCAGCTCGCACACAGTTTTATGGTCGTAGTTTCAACAGTATTTGAGTATGATGGTTAGTTTTTTTTGTTCCTAGTGCACAAATTATGCACCAAATTTCTAGCTATAGTCTAAAACCCTATCCTCACTGGTTTGTCTTAATGGGCGTGTGCGAGCTGGTGACACGTGTCTCCAGCTTACACACATAAAACAACTCATAGTAACGAAGTTGTGGTGGCACAAAAATTAGGACTGACACGTTTGATTGCACATAATATGCACAAAAATATGGCATGCTTAGAATTTCTCTATGTCGAATGAGGAAGCTGTAGACATGGACACCCCCTCATCACGAAGAAGTCCGTCTAGAAGATGTATTTTCAAAATACTCTCCGTATTTGCCAAGACATTCGCCCTATTTGTAATGTTCACAAATGACTACTTTGTCATCTGCTTTAAACTCCGTCTTTCTAGCATAATTAAAAGAGACCTAGTATCAAATCAATTGTAACTATTAATAAAGTATGCCGGTCTTACCCATGTTGACCTTACCTTCCAATCAACTGCCTATATTACCATTATTCAAAAGAATGGTATTGTTTGCTACAAAGCCATAGCGATTTAAATCATGATAATTTCTAAGTGTATCTTCAATAATAAAAGTAACTCCCTTTTTACATATTGCATAGGTTATATAAGTTATCATCAATTACTTTGCAACACTATGGGCAAATGAGTAAAAAAACGGAACAGAGACAAAGCTTCATACAACGCGCCGTCGCGAGTCTCTCCGTTTGTCCACTGGCCGAGCGAGCGTAAATACTGTGATAAACCGGTTTTATCCAGTGGCCGCCATTACGCGACGCAGCGGCTTGTGGATACGCACAAATGCGCCGTATGCTTGTAGTAGTTGACTCGCGACGGCGCGGTTGTATGAAGCTTTGTCTCTGTTCCGTTTCTTTACTCATGTGATATGGGTACCACTATGCCAAAAGGTTTTTGATCCCCTTTGTGAATATACATTTTTATTTGTCAAAAAGAGTCGATTTTAATAACCTTCATTTTTTATTGATATGAATATAACGATCTGCAAACGTATAAAGTTAACGAAGGTGGTTCTAGCATCTTCGAGGTCCCTATGGGGTCAATCCTGATGGGGTCAATTTAGAAATAATAATTTTTCTAAATTGTCTCTGGTCTGGGTGCTTTCTACTAATAATAAATATATAAGTAATAACTTATGTATGTATGTTGGTGTGAGTGTGATGAAATTATTTATTTAGTTAATGGCATTTTAAGTGAGAATTTGCTCTTCTTTCATTTATTAATGTGGAATTTATATAATATCCATTAACGTTAATATTTTATTTTTAGTCAGAGCCAAAACCTCCATCCTACATTACAAATACGTCTACATATTCTGTTAAAGTACTGGAAGGTCATGAAGTTGACTTTAATGTGCTTAATCCCTCCACGTGGCCGCTTCCAGATGAGCTTGGATTTAACGAGAGTCAATATGAAGCTTATAAGCTAGCACTCACTCACGAATTCGCAGTAATCCAAGGCCCGCCGGGCACTGGCAAAACATTTATCGGTGCTAAGGTGGCAAAAACGCTTATAAATAACTCTGATAATATAAAAGGAAACACGAGTTGTTTAATGCTCGTCATTTGTTACACAAATCACGCTCTTGATCAGTTTTTGGAACATATTTTAGCATTAACCAAATCTGTAGTGCGTATTGGCGGTCAGTCAAAGAACCCAGCAATGGAGAGCATTTCTATCAACACCTTAAGAAAAACTAGCAATTTAGTATACAGAAATAATACAGCTCAACGGTTGTACAAAACAGAAAGATATACGTTGAGCTTGAAAGTGAATCAATTGCAACTTGCTCAAAACCGTATCAAATCCTTGAACGAAGGAATTATGTTTTACAGCAGTCTTCAAGGTTATGTTCCAGAAGCCATGATTTTACGTCAATATTACACGCAGACTAATAGAGATATTATAGATACCTGGTTATTTGAAAACATGCCGTATACAAATATACGAGAAGTACTAGAAATAAACGTAGCAGATGATGAAGATGGCAATGTTCCACTGTACACTGATAATAATAGGACAGCTCATGTTGCTGATGAACTCTGGGATATAAACGATGAAAGCGGAGAGCGAGACCTAAGCGTCTCCCCAATACTTCTAGAACAGAAGTTAAAACAACTGATATCGTACTACAAAAACAATACTAATAAAATAGGAAGAGAACCACTTGATGAAATTCACACAATACACTCTCGTATGACTTTTTTTAAGGTAACTTACTTATTATTTACAAAGCTATGCAATAGGTACCTGCTAAAATCCCGGAACCTGGAATGTTGCACACTTTACTTACACCAAACTTACCGAGCACAGTGGAAGCCCTCTTAAGTCACCTTCGCAATACCGGATCACTATTTATTGACCATATACGGGGTTGGATATAACCTGGTATTTACTATGACTGAAGGTGACTGTATTGTATTAATACATCTCGAGATCCTCCGTGCTTTAAAATGCACGTAGAGCCGTTGGCCCCGGTTGTTGTCGCAAGATGGCAGTCGTTCAAACCCACCAAGATGGCAAGCGTACCGCAAGGCCTATGCCCAGCTGTGGGACGTTTATAAGCTGATGATGTAGGTATTAATACTACAACGAGTCCCTTACAATATTGATGTTTTTGAATTTATTTCTTTAGGAAATGAGAGACACCTACAGAGCTTATGGCGTACCACGAGAAATAAGAGGAAATGAAGACTTGTCGCGGCTATCAAATGTCGATCGATGGTCAATATACTTCACTTGGATAGATAAAGTTATGAAAGTACTAATAGAGGAAGCCAAACCTTTACAAGTAAGTAACGTAAGCAGGAACCTATTACTATCAAGCGGGCTGTATGTCCGTTTAATAGTATAATAAAAGAGGGGATATTTGATGTTCACCTGTGTCTAATATATTTTTTATATTAACCCGTGTCTAATTCTAATGTCAGGATGAAGTGAATTCAGCGCTGACGTCATGTGAAGAGGCGAAAATGATGTTGGATTTAAATTTATTACATAATACTAAAATAGTCGGCATGACGACCAGCGGAGCTGCCCGTCTGAGAAAGTTGCTCAAAGCGCTTGCGCCACCGATAGGTAAGATTATCCATTGTGATTCGAATTGTTTCATTAGGTATCAAAATTGTATGTAGTTTCAATTAGTTAAACGCTTCTTAAAATAGTAAAAAAAGTTCAACTGATTGTATTCAAATTAAGATTTATTTAGCTTAAATAGTAAACTTAGAAGTTACTAGAGTTATTTAGAAGCGGCAAAACTTATCCATTGTCTTATAACATTTTTCATATCTACAAATAAGCGTATTACAACAACAAGTTGTGTTTATTTTACAAAGAGTTTGAGATGAGATGCCTGTATCGCTGGCGGCTAGCTGAGTGGTCCCATGATACATAAATATATCACGACTATTCTCCCCGAAGGGTTAGTCGGAGACTAGGCAAAAAGGACCGCAAAAGCAGTCTTCTGCCATAGTCTACTTTTCACCAAATAGCGACTGCACATTTGCTTAGCGCGACAGGTGGTAAGCCCATCGCCGCTCTATGCTGTTGGATGTATGTGCAGCAGTGCAGTCTTTAGTCCGTTAGTCGCCTTTTACGACACCCAAAGGAAGAGATGGGGCTGTAGTATTCTATTAATGAGCCGCGAGCCGCTGGTAGTGGCTGATAGCTGATAGCTTTTTCTTACCTTAATAAAATTTTATGGGTTAGTATTATTTCCCTGTGATTGAAGATTATTTCATCTTATTTTAAATACTTACAGTGATTGTGGAAGAGGCTGCGGAAGTATTAGAACAACACATCGTCACATCCTTGACAGCGAGCTGTCAGCATCTCATTCTTATTGGTAAGGGTATTTAGTATGATATCAACTTTAAGCTTGAACGCGTTTGCTTAATGAAGTCCAGGCTCCGTCCTAATCTGCTCCAAACCATCATGGGATCCGAAACATTCCAGTCAAACCTCGAGAACCGATTCGCTGCCGTGGAAACCAGAAATGCTGTTGACGTTGACCAGGCTCTCGAAAACGTGTCTGAAATCCTCAGGGAGGAAGGTTTGAGATTTTGCGAAGTTCAGCGTAAAGGCAGGAAGTCAAAGTTTTCGGAAGAAACGCTCAGACTTATGAAGAGACGGCGCGAAGACCCACCTGTCACTTCGTCCGACCAACGGGCCCTCAACAAGAAGATTGGCAAAATGGTGCGATATGACCTCCGATGCTCCAATACACGCTAATTATTGAGCAGAATCGGGGGTCTTAAGTGTTTGTCCAGTCTCTTAGTATAAGCCACCTGACGAAGTTGACAACGGCCAGTGGAGCAGTCGTTGCTTCGAAGCTAGACGTCCTTTCGGAAATAGAAAACTTCTATAGCCAGCTTTACGCCTCGCATGCATCTCAACCTGATCCCGAAAATGAGGAAACCAGAGCCACGTTGACCCGCCACTTTACCGAAGACTTGCCAGAAATCTGCCTAGGCGAAATTGAGTTGGCTCTTGGACAGCTTAAAAATGGAAAATTCCCAGGTGAAGACGGTGTTACATCTGAGCTCCTGAAAGCACACGGTAAACCTGTGTTAAAGGAGCTCCAATACATCTTTAACACCGTTCTCTTTAATGGGAGAACTCCGGAGGCGTGGAGTAGGAGTGTCAGAAAGAAGAAAGAAAGAAAAAACATTTATTGGCACACACTACAAACTTACATACATGTAAAATAAAGAGTAATAAAAAAGACAAAAATACGATATACACAATGACAATACAAAACAAAAACAAAAACAAAGTGTGGCCAACTAGTGTCGTCGTGTTATTCTTCAAAAAAGGAGACAAAACCCTTCTGAAGAACTACCGACCCATTTCGCTCCATGAGCCATGTCTACAAGCTGTTTTCAAGAGTCATCACAAACCGCCTTGCACGAAGACTCGACGAATTTCAGCCCCCGGAGCAGGCCGGGTTTCGAGAAGGATACGGCACCATAGACGACATTTTGACAGTGACAGTATAATCGGCCCCTGTGCCTTGCATTTGTGAACTATGAGAAGGCATTTGACTCTATCGAGACCTGGGCTGTTCTCAAATCCCTGCAACGATGCCAAATCGATTGGCGATTATCCAAGTGTTGAGGTGTTTCTACAATGCCGCCACCATGGACGTCCAAGTACAGAACCAGCAGACAAAACATATCCACTTACATCGAGGTGTGAGACAGGGGGATGTGATATCCCCAAAACTATTCACAAATGCCTTAGAGGATATGTTTAAAACGCTGGACTGGAAAGGACGTGGCATCAACATCAACGGCGAATACATCTCACACTTGCGATTTGCAGACGACATTGTCATCATGGCCGAAACGTTGCAGGAGCTACAACACATGCTGAACGGCCTAGCTGATTCTTCTCGACGCATCGGTCTGCGGATGAACTTGGACAAAACCAAGGTTATGTTCAACGAACGTGTCGTCCCGGAACCGATTGCAATACAAGGCAGTGCTCTCGAAGTTGTTAAAGAATACGTCTATCTCGGGCAAATTTTACAGATGGGTAGAAACAACTTCGAGAAAGAGGCCAACAGAAGGATACAGCTGGGCTGGGCTGCGTATGGGAAATTACGTCGGCAGTGGGCCGGCCATCAGTCGCAGAACCGATGACCGTTAGGGTAGAAGAGTTCTGGAGCGGAGACCGCGTATCGGCAAGCGTAGCGTAGGACGCCCTCAGACACGGTCGAGCGACGATCTTCGCAAGGTAGCTGGCAAGAGCTGGATGAGAGTGGCCGCGGATCGTGCTCAGTGGCGCGTTCTTGGAGAGGCCTATGCCCAGCAGTGGACGAGTATAGGCTGATGATGATGATGAAAACCATATGGGTAGAAACAACTTCGAGAAAGAGGCCAACAGAAGGATACAGCTGGGCTGGGCTGCGTATGGGAAATTACGTCGGCAGTGGGCCGGCCATCAGTCGCAGAACCGATGACCGTTAGGGTAGAAGAGTTCTGGAGCGGAGACCGCGTATCGGCAAGCGTAGCGTAGGACGCCCTCAGACACGGTCGAGCGACGATCTTCGCAAGGTAGCTGGCAAGAGCTGGATGAGAGTGGCCGCGGATCGTGCTCAGTGGCGCGTTCTTGGAGAGGCCTATGCCCAGCAGTGGACGAGTATAGGCTGATGATGATGATGAAAACCATATTATTGTAATGTTTCTATAATAATAATTGATGATTTCGTAATATTTAATTATTTGCATTAATAAACCGCTCAAATCAAAGATAACGAAACGTTGAAAAACATTGTCTACCTCAGGCGGGAATCGAATCCGCGTCCTCCGCAATACGGGCGGCTGTGTTGACCACTCCGCCACCGAGGTATTGGTTAGACCTGACGAAATTTATCAACGCTTTTGACTTTATGTTTTTTTGACTATCAAACCTCTTAGAATTTACATCCTTCGAGATCTGAACGAAAATATATTTTTACAATATTTTAAACATTCAGTCAAGATAAAACAGCTTTATTTTGATAATTTGATGATATTCATATGTAGGTAAGTAAGTATAATAAATTAAATTATTATTTTATTTGTCAAATAAACCGATCACTTTTGTGTGATTTTGGACCTAAAGTGGATAGGTGAGTAGGGGTATAGTCATAGTATAAAGACGTAAGTATACAGTGTTACGTCTTCATACAATAGGTTGATATCTTGCGCTTTGAAATCTCTGTTTACTTAGGTACCTACCTACCTATTATTAGTTATTCTGTGCTTAAGCACACAGCAGTCGTACAGTTACGTGCGATACAGCGTTAGTCGAGTTGCTCGATCCCGTTCATTTATGTAAATTATGGCACGAAATTATCGATTGTATTGTTCAGGGTAATAATGTTTTGTGTTATACTATTGCGAAACTAGAAATAACAGTTTTACATTATAATTTACCAACTGGCAGACGTTATTCAACACCGCTATACCAAAATAGAAAGTATTTTTTCCCGTTAAAGTACTTATGAATTTTAGAAAATTATTCCTCAGATTGGCTAGATCTATCGATAAGTACATATGAAAATGTCGTGTTTTGTAGTAACAATGCCTAAGTTTCTCTCGATGCAGTGTCGACCCACTGTGCGTAGCGATGAAAGAGACTTAGGTTTTTAAGGCCTATTAAAAAGACTAGACTATTTTTAAAGCCTTACGACTAGATTAGTCTTTAGCCTTTAGTCATAAAACTGCAAACTGACGACTAATTTCAGTCCTAGTCTTTAACCTTATAACGTAAAAGGCCTAAAAGCGCCTTATCGCCTTGGGCTGGCGTGTCACATAAGAAATCGAACGTTTTGATAACTCATGAGTAAAATAAAATAGGAAAGCAGCAACATTGTTAATTCTTTTTTAAATTACGGTTGTTGTCTATACTTAAGTTTTTTTTTAATTAATGAAATTATTCAAAAACAAAACGTTAATTCTTTTTAGTATTTTAGTTTTTTGATTTTAAATTAATGAAATATTCAAAAACAAAACTTAAAGTCGTTTTAGTCTTTTAGTTTTTTGATAACAACTCTAGTCGTTAGTCTTTTAACACAACGACTAAGTGTTATTAAAAAAACTCGAACCTTTAATCTTATTTTAGAGTCAAGTCCTGTAAGATGGAGGCTAGTGTTTATAATAGGAAGTCGCTTTTGAATTTTGTATCATAAATGGTAACCGGTTTTTTTTATTTTCGCTAGATATTTGACGTTTTCGGCAACTTATTTTATCTCTCTTCTTTCAATGTTTATGGCCTTTTTGAAAAAATAGGACAACTATACGAGTCTCATTTGGACTCCTTCTATGCGTAATAATATTTATAACACATTTGCTCGTAAAGAAGCTCGTATTACACCGATTTCAGTATCGTAATGTAATAAGTTTCGCACTAGTGCGGTAATGTAATTTAAAAATTAGTAATCATTTGAATCTATGGACAACATAGGCCTTTAGCCCGTTAGTAGCTTTTACGACACCCAAGGGAAGAGAGGGGTTGGTAGTATTATTTTGATGAGCCCATCGCCGCTCTATGCTGTTGGATGTATGTGCAGTCTTTAGTCCGTTAGTCGCCTTTTACGACACCGAAGGGAAGAGAGAAGTTTGTAGTAATATTTTGATGAGCTTATCGCCGATCTATGCTGTTGGATGTATATGCAGTCTTTAGTCCGTTAGTCGCCTTTTACGACACCCAAGGGAAGAGAGAGGTTGGTGGTATTATTTTGATGAGCCCATCTACGCTCTATGCTGTTGGACAAAGAAAAATATAATGTTGGCTTACCAAAGATTCATGAAAACGCAGTTATTTTCGGAAAATATGTTTTCCTCGCAAATATGTTATAAAACGTCGTATGGCATACGTGCGCTTTGATAATTACAGCCTCTGCTTTCTTGTAACCCTCACCTACGGCTCGGGCTAGCAATATCGCCTCGGCTGTAATTTTCATCTTACCGCACTTATATCATAATGTACTATTATAACACATTTGCTCGGTAAGAAGCTCTTATTACACCGATTTCAGTATCGTAATGTATTAAGTTTCGCACTAGTGCGGTAATGAAATTTAAAAATTAGTTATCATTTGAATCTATGGACAACATACGCCTTTAGCCCGTTAGTAGCTTTTACGACACCCAAGGGAAGAGAGGGGTTGGTAGTATTATTTTGATGAGCCCATCGCCGCTCTATGCTGTTGGATGTATGTGCATTCTTTAGTCCGTTAGTCGCCTTTTACAACACCGAAGGGAAGAGAAAAGTTTGTAGTATTATTTTGATGAGCTTATCGCCGATCTATGCTGTTGGATGTATATGCAGTCTTTAGTCCGTTAGTCGCCTTTTACGACAACCAAGGGAAGAAAGGGGTAGGTAGTATTATTTTGATGAGCCCATCGCCGCTCTATGCTGTTGGATGTATGTGCAGTGTTTAGTCCCTTAGTCGCCTTTTACGACACCTAAGGGAAGAGAGGGGTTGGTGGTATTATTTTGATGAGCCCATCTACGCTCTACGCTGTTGGACAAAGAAAAATATATGTTGGTTTACCAAAGATTCAAGCACTAGAAAAAACAACAAAAGACGCAGTCATTTTCGGTTTTTTTTTTATCCTCACAAATATGTTATAAAACGTCGTATGGTATACGTGCGCTTTGATAATTACAGCCTCTGCTTTCTTGTAGCCCTCGCCTACGGCTCGGTCTAGCAATATCGCCTCGGCTGTAATTTTCATCTTACCGCACTTATATCATAATGTACTATAATGTCAGGTTAAACATTAATAGTACTATTATAAACACAATACCACAGAATAATATTACTAGACAATACATCACATTACTGATTTAATTAGAAGTGAAATAATAATAAAAAAGGAGCAAATTTTGGTGCAAAGTAGGTTACGGTAGGTACCTACTTAAAAAAAAACACTCGTACTGTTTTGCAATCAAGCCAGCCAGTAGCAAACGCCCTTTTGTCCTATTTGTTCCTTAAAATTATATCGTAAAGATCGATCTTTTTCATGGATTGTCAATAGGTTTGTTTTTATTTTTAGCCATTTACGCGTTTCTGGTTCATTGCTATTTGAAGTAGGTGTTTTCTTCGCTAAAGTATTGTGTTAAGATGCGTTATCCATAACAATAACCATCTTTTTGGTACATTGGTTGCATGCATCTTTTTAGCAGTTAGTACTTACTTTACTTTTTACTGTTTACTTTGCTTTACTGTTAATGTGACGTATATGCATACACACATTCAAAACAAATTGTGGAGGGGCGTGCCATCTTTTCGTGGTTCTTTTTTATGCTTTAGTTACTACTTATAGAAAAACCTAAACAACTCAATCGAAATGAAAAAAAATCGCATCAAGAAGTACCTGATTGATTGTTTTGATTGTGACAGACAGAAAATGACTTAAAATACTTTTTTAATTTGACGTTTGCCAACCGAAGTTGGACAGGCTAAGAAAATCTCCATGCTGTAACACAAAAAACACTACTTAGGTATCGCCTTACTCGTTGGGCGCGCCCTATTCGGGCTCATAAAGTTATGAATCTTATATGTGGAGTTAGGAATTGCCTAAGGTTAGTGCAAGCAAATTTTTCGCTAGGAGTAGCCTAAACAAATTAGTCAAGAACTTAGGCGATTCTTAAGTGTAGTGCAAACGGGCATAAGTCTCTTTTATCGCTAACTGTGCGTCGTCCATCTGGGAAGGGCTATGCGGCTGTAGTGGTTGTTTATAGGCTGGTGGCACTCGATGGCGCAGCGGCTAGCGCGTTCGGTTTGCGATCTTGCCCGTTAAGTAACTTTCGCAATGCTGGATTTCTGTATGGGTGACCAAATTAAAAACATCTCGAACTCCTCCATGCTTCGGAAGGCCGTTGGTCCCGGTTCCCGTCGAAAGATGGCAGTCGTTAAAACTTACCGCATCCGGCCAGCTTGGTGGGTTATGGCCCAAACTTCCACATGTGATGTCGTACATGTCGGAAAGCCTCTGCCCAGTGGGACGCTTATAAGCTGATGATTCGATAGGCTGATGGGGTAAACCGTTGCTTTTGGACAGGCCTAGGTCCAGCAGTGGGACGCTTTTTTTTCTCTTAAATAATGGCTTCATGCGATCAGCACATTTAGCCAGTGTCAAGTTTTTAATAGTAATTATTATTTTCTTTACATTAAGTGGATGATAATGTGTGATAATGAACGTTTTATGGTAAATGATTTTCCCCCAAACCCCTCGAGACTCAATAAAGCTGTGGGATTTTATTCAGGTCGCACACGGACTTCTTGAGAGAATTTGAAAAGTGAAGTTGCACTGTTTTGTTTTATTTGCTAACACTCATGCACGTTCACGAACACTTAACAGTAAATAATCTACCATTATTTCACATTAATATTGTGAGAACCTTTTCTATAGAAAATAATACAAAACTGCAGACATGACGCTACACTTTCCCGCCAAGAAGTCAGTGAGACGCTTATAAGCTGATGATTCGATAGGCTGATGAGGTAACCGTTGCACGCAGGCGACCACCAGCAGCTGCGGCCGTCGGTGGCGTTCATGCGGCTGGCGCGACACTACGGCATCGACGTGTCTCTGTTCGAGCGCATGGTGCTGAACGGCGTTCACAGCCGGCGGCTCGGCGTGCAGCACCGCATGCGGCCCGAGATCGCCGCGCTCGTCTCGCCGCACATCTACGCCGATCTGGCCAACCACCCCTCGGTGGCGGCCTACCCGCACGTGCGCGGCCTCACCAGCGACCTGTTCTTCTTCACGCACGACTTCAAGGAAGATGTAAGTTGTCTGTCCTCATCATCGACCACACGTGGTTGCTACGACTTGTAGTCAATGAATTGTAACTTTTGTAACATTGGTGATGCGACATCGTTAGTGTGCCTCGTCGATATTTTGTGCCACATCGATAAATTACTCATGACGATCACTTAACTACCTTCCTTCAATTTCTGGTAAGGCCAACTTAGAAATAACTGTTTTTTAATTATTTTTTTGAACAAGCTTTTATTTAAATGCAGATAAAAGTAAAAAAGTAAACCATTTACAATCAAAGCTTTCTTTTCGTTTTTTGTGCATGTTTTTACATTAAATTTGTCAAAATTGTCTTGGAACTGGGTGTTTTCTATACAATTACTGGTTATTCGCTATCAAATAACTGTAAACAATGTTTAATAGTATCACTGCGAGACTAAAACGGCTGTCTTCTAACATAAGCCTTAACCGCACAACTTTTTTTTATATTAATCCCGTCAAATGACCTCACTCCACTTTATTGGAGTTAATTTGTAGAATGCATGATTTTATTTCTTTGCCTTTAAAATGTCAAAAAAAGAACATGCTGTCATTTGTATAAAGAACTGGCGCGTTCTGTGCGCACGGTTGGTAGATTGGGGGTTTTTTTCGCAATTCTGGGGAAAAATAAACTTCTTGGGGAAATTTTGGGGAAATGTAATCCTTGGGGAAATGTTTGGGGAAAGAAAACTAAGCAAGGGGAATTTTGGTTGGAGTAATTTTGGAAATTTATTTTCTATTGTCGTGCGGGAACGGATACACATCAACATTACATCACCTGTCCGGCACTCCGGTGTAATGTTAAATGTCGCTGGCGGTAATAGTTTTGTGAATAGTAAATAAAATAACTCACAGTAATAAAGCTTTATTATTTTAACAGTTAAAAACGTAGTAGTCGTGAACTGAACTCTTGACCAGCTTAGACACACACACCTGACGTTATGTGAAGTCCAGGTGCGAGACAACTGGTGCAGCGTAAGAGACTTAGCATCAGTCACATTCACCCTGCCGGCCCACAAAGTGCCTCTTCACGCCTCGTTTGAAGGACCATATGTCATAGGTAGGAGGGAATACGTGTGCTGATAGACAATTCCATCTTTTGGAGGTGCGACAAAAAACAGAGTCACCAAATTTCTTTGTGCGTGATGGAATATTTGAGACTGTAAATTGGCGACTCCGGAGAGCAGCACGCGTACTCCTATGGAGGAAGGGAGAAGGAGGGAGGAACTTAATCAAGGCCTGAGATATGTCGACATTCAATTAAATATCAATTAAAAGAGGATAAACAATAATGATTGAAGCGTAGTATGTAATATCATAGACAAATAAGATAAATGTAGACAATGGACTTGAGAAAAATTAAAAAAAAAGTTCATTTTTACTTTATACCATCATAGATAGATATATAGATAGAAGTCGTTATTCTAAAACCAATAGTTTTTACTTCACTTTGATACGAGAAGTATTTACAAAGTTATTGTACATACTTAAATAATTCGTTAAAACACTACTACTACCTCGCTTAGTTCGCTGGCACTCGACTGACGTGCCGTGACGTCATCGTATCCGATAGTCCCCGCCGCCGCTCTCGCCGCCCGCACCCGGCGGGCGTCCGATTACATATCCGATGACGTCACGCCGCGGGTTTCGCGCGTATTTTGATTGATTTTGAAGGGCTACAGAAAAAACTTTAATGTCATATTATAAGTTAAATGTAAATATTTCAAAAATAGATAAATAGAAATACTGTTCCCAAGCTCATTACAAATACCGATGATCATTTTCAGACGACGGAGGATAGTACCATTCGAACAAACCAAAAAGAAGCTGACATGGTTCTTGGACTGGCAAATTACCTCATGCAGCAAGATTATGAGCCTTGTGACGTCACTATATTGGCAACTTACGTCGGACAATTATTTTATATGAAAAAGGTAGGTATATTAAGACAGAAATATTAAAAGAGAAACGTTTACAGTTCATGTATTTGGGGTATTACTTACGCCAGCAGATGAACCTATCCAAAACTATCAAATTGCTCCAATCGATATTGATCCATAACAAAATGTATTTTAGAAATTTGACATATTGTGGTAGGTTGATATTACTTAAATTTTTCTTACGACTACTGCCTGAAAAAATGGCTAGTTAGACATAAAGACGTATTCTTAAAATGTTAGGTTAAAAAAACCTGGTTTCGAAAGGACTTCTTCGCCTAATACTACAATTGACCCATTAGTAATGTAATAATCAATAAGTCTACTAAATAAATAAATCTACAATGTTTGCGGTCAGAGGCTTCAAGTGACAACTCGTATTAGGTTTAGATGTTCTTGGGTCTATTTTTAGTACCTTTCCTTTATCTTTGGTTGTTGTTTATTAAAAAAGACAAAATAATGACTGGAGTGCTTGAAAACACTGATATAAATACAGGGTTGGTAAGAGAGATTCGTACAGATGAAGTAAAAATGGCAGTAAATAGTACGATAAGAGGAAAAGCAATGGGACCGACCTGATGGAGTGATACCAGTTGAAGTGTGGAAGTTATTGTACGCGGATGGATGGTATAGTTGTTGCCCGAAGAAGCAGTACCGGACGGATGATAAAATAGTCTGCCCATTTTCAAAAATAAAGGTAATGTGCAAGAGTGCAATTATTATAGAGGAATAAAGTTAATGTCACATACAATGAAAGTGTAGGAAAAAGTGATAGAGCGACGAATGAGAGAAAAGAGTGAAATCTCACAAAACCCGTTTGGTTTTATGCCTGGTCGAGAAACAGCGGATGCTATTTTTGCTATTTGCCAAATGTGCGAGAAATACAGAAATGCACACAAAAACTTGCACGTGGTGTTTGTTGACCTCGAAAAGGCATACGACCCAGGTTCCCTGTGAGGTATTGTGGTGGGCCCTGAAGACGAAACGTGTGCCTATGAAATACCTGCAGTTGATTCGAGCTATGTACTATATATGCAGTACTCAAATTTGCTCTGCTGTCGGCACTACTAAATGTGGCTGTAGGCTTACACCAAGGTTCGGCATTTAGCCCTTACCTCTTCTTTATGATAATGGACGCTCTGACGACGGACGTACAGGAGGAGGCACCTTGGTGTACGCTCTTTGCCGACGACATTGTGCTGGTAGCCGAAGATGCTCTGAAGGTGGACAGATTAGGCGAATGGCGGCAAAGACTGGAGAACGTTGGCCTAAAGGTCAGTGGAACCAAAACAGAGTATCTGAGGGCCTAGACAACTGGCAAACGCTGATCAAATTAGCGCCACGATATACTATAGACCTATGAAAAAAAATAAAGCTAAGGGATATACAACATACAGGCTTGTCTTAGTAATGTTTTGTTTGATGATAATCTAACCGCATGAGTAAGATTAATAAATGAGAAGTAATATTTCATTTGAGTTTAATGAATTGAATGAGACTTTAGTGAAGTATTTCTAGTAGAAGAATTCAGGTAGACCCCTTGAGAGAATATTTGAAAAGTGAATCTAGCATAAGTTAACTAAAAGGCCTTTCCAATGACTCCCTATGAATCCCTATCTCTTATACATTTTAAGATATTTAAGCTCAAAATATATATTAGCGACTTAATACGTTTAATAATAAAAAAAACCTTTTTAAAAACAAGCTTTTATTTAAATGCGCTAAAAAGCAAAAAATAAACTTTTACTTTAAAACTTTTACCATAAACTTAAAACGTCATTACACAATTTATTTGGTATAAAAGGTTGTCGCGAGATTAACAATCATAATATACTAATATTTAATACACAAATATTTATGTACTTATACAAAATTTACTCACGTCCACCAAACCACCACCTCTCATCAAAAACGGTCCACCCATTAAGACAAATCAAAGTCAACGCGGTTATGTCGCTTAATTACCTACTGAGTTCCTATGGCTACCTTCAAGCTCCATCATCAGACCCTGGTTACCATCTAGCACTAAAGTACTCGTCAAGGCGAATCAAACGATCCCATACTCGATGGGGTTATGTTATTTAATTACTGAGTTCCTATGGACATCTTCCAACTCCATCATCTGACTCTGGTTACCATCTAGCACCAAAGTACTCGTCAAGACGAATTAAACGAGCCGAGACTCGATAGGGTTGCGTCGTTTCTTTACTGAGTTCCTAGGACATCCTTCCAACTCCATCATCAGATCAGACCCTGGTAACCATCTAAAAACAATGTACTTATCAAGACGAATGAAAAGAACCGAAACTCGATGGGGTTGAGTCGTTTCATTACCTACAGAGTTCCTATGACCACCTTCCAGCTCCATCATTAAACCCTGGTTACCATTGAAAGACAATCTACTCGTCAAGACGATTCAAACGAGCCCAAACTCTATGAGGTTGTGTTGTTTCATTGCGAAGTTTCTATGGCCACCTTCCAGCTCCATCATCAGATTAGCACCATGTCATCATAATATTGCATTGTCACGCGATTTACACATGTATGCAAAATTTCAGCTCCGAGCCCATACTCGATGGGGTTATGTTGCTTAATTACTGAGTTCCTATGGCCATCTTCCAACTCCATCATCAGACCCTGGTTACGTGTACCTACGCCTGGCGTACTCACCATGGAATTCTGTTATTTCAAGAACGCCAAAACACTGTACCCAAATAGTACCAAATAGTGCCCAAAGGAAATAAATAGTACCCTTATGGTTCAAAAGTTATAGACATAGTTTGGTGAGTACGCTAGGCGTAGGTTACGCCTAGCGTACTCACCTCAGTTTGGGAAATCTGAGCAAGCTACAACTTTAATTAGTATGTCAAAAAACTGTGCCCAAATAGTACCAAATAGTGCCCAAAGGAAATAAATAGTACCTTTATAGTTAAAAAGTTATAGACATAGTTTGGTGAGTACGCTAGGCGTAGGTTCTACGCCTAGCGTACTCACCTCGTTGCGCGAAAACAGAACCAGCAATGGCTCTCATTTCTATCTCAATAAATAGTACCGGAAATAGTACCCTCTAAGAGTGTAATTCTTATTTTACTTTTACACTAGAAAGTCATTAAATTTGATAGCAAACTTCTACATACAAAAATTACGTGTGGTACAGTCGAGCACAGTGAATGGTAAAATATTATTTTTATTACCAAAGGAATTGAGATTGGAATAACTATGGAGTTCACTAATAGACGACGACCTAAAATAAAATAGGTACATAATTAATAACAGTAAACCAAAGGTGGCCTAACAAGGGGGGTCCTGAGGTTGGTGTGTCTGTCTTTGGCACCGTAGCTCCTAAATATCCTAGATTTGGATGCGGATTTTTTTATATGAAGGCTGGTTTTTAGTGGTGATTCTTACTTCGACTATAAATCTAGTGATAACTGTTATAAATCACAAAATTTGTAGTCTAGGGTAGAATGAGACCCACTCCAACTTATATCTATGTATCAAGCATTGCTTATTTATGATTTGTTGATCGTGAATGACCGCCCGCCCGTGACTTTGTCCGCGTGAACCCCTTACCCCGTGACGATTTTACAAAAATGTTCATTTTTATACAAACCTTGTCCCGACAATCACAAATACAACAAAAAAGAATTTGCCAAATTGGTGCAGCCGTTTTGAAGTGATGGGCGTTCAAACACCTACATAAATAGCGACTGCACATGTGCTCAGCGTGACAGGTGGTGAGCCCATAGCCGTTCTAAGCTGTTGGATGTATGTGCAGTCTTTAGTCCGTTAGTCGCCTATTACGACACCCAAAGGAAGGGGGGTGGTAGTATTCTTTCACCGGTAAGTACGCGACACAGTTAAACACTTTATACAGTCCAGAAAACTAAGAATATGATTTAATTTGTTATTCTACGATTAATAAAAAAACAATAGCGTATTTCTGTAGGTAAGTATATATAATATATTCAAACTGAGTAGGTACCTACCTAGCTAATGAAAGATCTACTGCAAATCGACATGAACATAAAATGCTATTACAGATGAAATATACATAGGTACTTACTCATTTAAAGATCACTCACATCACAATGAAACAAAATTCACAAGTTTTTTTATTAATTGTTTCACAAATTAACTAAGTATTCGCAAACCTTTGCGGTTGCGGTGGCAAGGCAAAGTAAACGACAAAAAAAATCGGTTGCCGAATACTATACGTTCCCACCGCGGCGTCAAGCAAATTGTTGTGAATTGCAATATTGATCTTTAGCACTTTCATAATACAGGTCAGTTTGTAAGTAATTATAGTAAGAAGTGTGATAAGCGCCATCTATTGTAACTTGTTCATACTAAGATGCATCGCTGTCGCGCGTCGATGAGTTGCACTATGATCAACAAAAGTAACAGATTGTTCTCGCACAATATTGAGCTTTCAATTTCAGACATAAGGCAAATAGTTCCTTATATAGAAGGTGCTTTTACTTTATGAAATCCGGCAAAAAATACGATAGTCAATATTTTGGAAAACATGGATCTTATTTATAAGAAAAATAATTATAATCAATTATATAACTAATATTAAACTTCCTCGTTACGTTTAAACACCTATTAATTTCAACAAAACTAAAAGTAATATGTAGTTAGTACATAATATGAAAGGAGATCATTCAGGCTCTATACATTTTTGGGCCTTTTCTTAAAGTGCCAGCTAGCAAAAAAAATAGTATGTATTATTAGAACTAGCCATTTGGAGTAATAGTTAATATGACACAAAAGTTGTAGGATTACTCTGAGCCAAGTGATACAAGTTCGATGGTTCATCATTTTTATACATTTATTGATTTCTGAAAGTTCTGGAACTGGGAAACATAAAATAATGATAGATATTGCTAGAACTAATGATCTAAAGCAATTGTCATTGCAGCGCAAAAGCTGAGGGGTCATCATCTGTTCCATTCACACAAAAAAAAATTAGGAATCAATAAATGTATGAAAATGATGAATCTTCGAACTTGTATAACTTGGCTCGGAGCAATCCTACAACTTTTGTGCAGTATTAACAATTTCTCCAAATGGCTAGTTCTAACAATACGTACCATTTTTTTGTTGTTGGCCGGCACTTTCAGAAAATGCCCAAAAAAAATGATGTCCTTTAATAATATTAAAATTATTATGAGTTCGACTGTACCTCATGTCAATGTATGTAGAAGTTTGCTATCAAATTTAATTACTTTCTAGTGTAAAAGTCAAATAACAATTGCACTCTTAGAGGGTACTATTTCCGGTACTATTTATTGAGATAGAAATGAGAGCCATTGCTGGTTCTGTTTTCGCGCAACGAGGTGAGTACGCTAGGCGTAGAACCTACGCCTAGCGTACTCACCAAACTATGTCTATAACTTTTGAACCATAAGGGTACTATTTATTTCCTTTGGGCACTATTTGGTACTATTTGGGCACAGTTTTTTGACATACTAATTAAAGTTGTAGCTTGCTCAGATTTCCCAAACTGAGGTAAGTACGCTAGGCGTAACCTACGCCTAGCGTACTCACCAAACTATGTCTATAACTTTTGAACCATAAGGGTACTATTTATTTCCTTTGGGCACTATTTGGTACTATTTGGGCACAGTTTTTTGGCATTCTTGAAATAACAGAATTCCATGGTGAGTACGCCAGGCGTAGGTACACCTGGTTACCATCTAGCATCAAAGTACTCGTCAAGACGAATTAAACGAGCCGACACTCGATGGGGTTGCGTCGTTTCTTTACTGAGTTCCTAGAACCACCTTCCAGCTTCATCGTCAGATCAGACCCTGGTAACCATCTTAAAACAAAGTACCAAAGTACATAGTAAGTAGTAGTAGTAAGTAAGTTAAAGTAAAGTAATATTTATAATTTAATATTTTAACATAAGTACATACCTAATTATAATCTCTACTTATACTCCGAAGGGTTAGTCAGAGACTAGGCAATGAGGACAGCAAAAGCAGTCCTCTACCATAGTCCACTTTTCACCAAATGGCGACGCACGTGTGCTCAGCGTGACAGGTGGTGGTGAGCCCATCGCCGCTCTAAGCTGTTGGATGTATGTATGTATGTGCATTCTTTGGTTAGATAGTCGCCTTTTACGACACCCAAGGGAATGGAGGGGGTGGTAGTATTCTTTCTCCGCTACGCGACACTGTTAATGTTGTTAATGTATTTTAAGTCTTAAAATCAAAAACAATAATTAAAATAGGAATTTTTATACCTAATTAATTGACTATCTTAATTCATATTAATATTCACAAAAGACTGATACTTTTTATTTTCATTGTCATTAATGTATGAGATCAGAATTTTATACCTAATCTAATTAGGAACTGTTATGTGTCATAATTATGTATAATCTAGTATTCATCATCATCATCAGCTGCTGAAGGACGTCAATCGTTAATCTAGTATTTAAGTATAAATTATTATGTAGGTACCTACATAGATCTGCTTAAAAAGCATCGCTTTCAATTAACAATCAACATCAGTAACATAAATCTACAAACTAATTTGCTGCCGTGGAAACCAGAAATGCTGTAGACTTCAACCAGGCCAAGATTTAAGATTTTGCGAAATTCAGCGTAAAGGGAAAAAGTCAAACTTTTCGGAAGAACCGCTTAGGGTCATGAAGGGACGGCGCGAAAACACACCTGTCACTTGGTGTATTAATAAACTAGTGCAATATGACCGCCGATGCTCCAATACACGCTCGATTCACATCAAGCAAAGTTTATCTAGAAAAGCTGCCCTTATGGCATATCATGGCTACGTTTCCTCCTTATTACCATATGGCATCATACTATGGGGTAATTGTACTGATATTATCCGTTTATTTAGATTCCAAAAAATGCATAAGAGCGATATGTGGTGCGGGATACTTAGGTAGATAGTTGCAAACCTTTATTCATTGAACTAGGAATTCTGCCACTCCCCTGTCTATATATTTAAAACAAATAATGACTATGGCCATAGAGGGAGAATAGGTGATAAATTACGTATTCCATACCAAAGGCTGAAATTATATTCTAAAAATTCATATTGCATGGCCATTCGTATGTACAACAAACTCCCATCTGAATTGACAAGTTTAACGCTATTTAAATTTAGAGGTAAATTAAGGAAATTATTATTGATGAAAAATTATTACTGTGTTTCAGATTTTTTATGAGACAAAACAATTAAGTAAACAATATAGTATTACGGTTTTTTTTGACATTATATAATTATAATTATGACTTATGTAGATGCATTTTGTAATTAATGATACTTGCCTTATCATATGCTGTTTTTCTTTATATAAAAGGTAGCTATTAAATTATATTGATATTTAAAATATTTGCACGCCGTTTGTATATGGCAGCATGTAACGGCACATTTTATGTATAAGACCTTTGTCAAACCAAATGTTTTGCAAATAAATGATTGATTGATTGAACGAGCAACTGAGCAAAATCAAGGGGCAAAAGTGATTTTCCAGTATTTTGGCAGAAGCCACTTGACGAAGTTGACTACGGCCAACGGAGCAGTAATTGCTTCAAAGTCAGACGTCCTTTCGGAAATAGAAAACTTCTACAGCTATACCTACGCCTCGCATGCATCTCAACCTGATCCCGAAAATGAGAATACCAGCAGCGCCACGTCTAGTCATAATTGAGATGGCTCTTGTACAGCTTAAAACGGAAAAGCCCCTGGTGAGGTCGGTGTTACATCTGAGCTCCTGAAAGCAGGCGGTAAACCAGTATTAAAGGAGTTTCAATACATCTTTAAAACCGATCTCTTTGATGGTAGAATTCCGGAAGCGTGGAGTAGGAGTGTCGTAGTGTTGTTCTTCAAAAAAATAGACAAGACCCCACTGAAGAACTACCGACCCATTTCGTTCCTGTGCCACGTCTACAAGCTGTTTTCAAGGGTCACCACACACCACCTTGCGCGAAGACTTGACCTAAAAGTAATAAACGAGTACTATTCACAATTTCACATAAGTACAACAACCTTGGGATTTCGTTAATTTGCTCCTAGCAACGTCGGAAAACATTTCTTCCTTGGCGCTTGAGCACAATTCTTTGATTATTGCAGCTCACAATTACCATATAGAGAGCATTGTATACAAAACTTTCAACACAATTCTTCATCAAACAATCGCCATTTTGTGTGAGTTTTAAACGCTTTAGCGTTAATTTTGAACTTCAAGGTTTGAGTGATCGCTAGCTAAGCGACATTTTCAAACGCTCATAGCGGGTTTTGCTTGTCAAAACTGTAAATTAGCCGCCATTTTAACTTTTTTAGCGTAAATTTCACGACGTAGGTGTAAGTTTTGCTTACGAGTATGTCAACAATCCCAAACATTCCGTTTATCGTCGCGTTAATTTTGAATCAGCGTCAGTGTTTAACGCTAGAAAATCAACGTTTGCCAGTAGTCTAGGCCCTCTGTTCTGTGACTTTGGCGGTCTCCAGTTTTATGCCCATTACACTTTGCCGGAAAGTCCCTAACAGTCTGTCACGATTTTCGTTATCTCGGAACTCTCGTGCAAAATGATGGTGGTATCGATAGAGACGTGAAAAACCGAATCAACTCAGGTTGGATGAAATGGAGACAGGTCACTGCAACAACATGGGATCCGTGAATACCCTTGAAGCTAAAGGGGAAAATATACAAAACTGCCATAAGACCTGTTGTAATGTATGGATCTGAATGCTGGGCCGTGAAACAATGAAAGACGATTGCATGTAGCGGAGGGTGGATGTGTGGAGTGACAACGATGGACAAAATAAGGAATGAATATATCAGAGGAAGTATGAAAGGTGGCGCGTATACTGTTATAGACTACTTTCATACTTCCTCTGATGAAGATGGAATGGAACCGTTTGTCTTGGTATAGTCTTGTAATGAGAAGGGACAAAAGCCATGTAACTAAAAGAGTGATGAATATGCGTGTTGAATGTAGGAAAGGAAGAGGAAGACCAAGGAAAAGATGGATGGATTGTGTAAGGGACGACATGAATAAGAAGGGATTGGATGATTTGATGACGAATGACCGAGTTGTATGAAAGAAAAATACATATACTGCGCCGACCCCAAATAACATGGAAACAGGGCAACCGAATGATGAATGAATGACAAAATACATTAAAGTTTTTTTAATGTTATACTCACAAGTAAAATTTTAAACACTGAAAAAAGACGACAACCTCAGGCGGGAATCGAACCACGCACCTTCCGCATTCCGGGCGGCTGCCTTAACCACTTGGCTCCCGAGGTCTGGCTTTCAACCGTCGAAATTTGTCAGTGCTTGATGCTTATGTTTTTAGTCAACATTGCTTCATCAAATCTTAGAAGTTTTCACCTCTGAGATCCGAAAAAAAATATTTTTACAAATATTTGAACATTCGGTTAAGATGATGAATAATTTTACTTAAGTATATTTAAGCGTTAATAAAACGCTAAAATATAAAACATTAATTTATACTTACAATTTTATTTAAATAAGCGTGTATTTATTAACATTCTATTGGCATTTTTCCAATAGGTCCTATGTCTGCTAGCTAAGCTAATTATTTTGAATCTATTTATTTACAGCAAAGTCAAAACTATGCATCGCTTAAAAAAGTTAAAATCACCGTGGTTGATAATTATCAAGGCGAGGAGTCGAAGATAATTTTACTGTCATTGGTGCGGAACAACAATCAAAATAAGATTGGTTTTCTTGCTACTGACAACCGGATTTGTGTAGCTCTGTCAAGAGCCAAAGAAGGTAAATCAATACTATCAAGAATAAACGCCCAAATAACTACATGTGATGTTTATTGCCAATAATGTACTTAGTTATAAAAAATAATAACCGAAAATCACCAAAAGTCATGCTTAATTATTTTTTCTTAAAATAATAGAAAGTTTTTTTCTGAGGTTTAAGCGAACTCTACACATTGAAATGAAACACTTTTTTTACGGACTAACTCGCGTTTAATTTACTATATTACACTTAGTTTTTTTATATTATCCTGACCTCCCTGTGACCACGGACCCTGCAAAGGGTGCGAAACGCCAGGATAATATAAAAAAAAACTGTGTAATATAAATTAAACGCGAGTTAGTCCGTAAAAAAGTGTTTCATTTCAAAAATAGAAAGTTGTTTCATTGTAGCACTGTGTAATTTAGAATTTGTCACATAATATTTATTTCCCTATTTAAAATTTTATTCACTTTTTTTTATAAAAGAAGGAGGCAAACGAGCAGGCGGGTCACCCGATGGAGAGAAATCACCGCCGCCCATGGACACCCGCAAAACCAGAGGAATCGCAGGCGCGTTGCCGTCCTTTAAGGATGGAATAGGGTTAAGGAAGGAATAGAAATTGTGAGAGGGGAGAGGGGAATGGGCCTCCGGAACCCTCACTGGCCGGACGAAACACAACAGCACCAAGTGCCATTATTTCACACCGGATATTCGTGAGAGGGTGCCTGAGGGTGGTATTACGCCGGGCGAGCCGGCCCAATGTGTGCTGCAACGCAGCGTGGCTCTACCACTCAGTCAGTGTCACTCATTTAACACCACCCAGGGGTCACGTGTAGGGTCTCAAAGGTAAACCTACGGACGCGAGTAACTTTAACCCCCAAAATAATTCCACAGCATTTTATTTTTCCAACGCTTTTTTCCAAAATACCAATAAAGTGAGTTTGTTTGTTTATTTTCACGCATGAAACCGATTTTTATGAATTTTGCCATATAGATGATGGGGTCCAGAAGATACTATTACCCGCGAAACATTAACGCGAACGTAGCCGCGGGCTAAAGTCTATAATTTAGAAAAATAAACCGGGTGCGATTATCTTTTGTCACCACAAACATTCAGTACTTATTCGTAAATACTATTTTACACTTTGGCAACTAAAAATAAAATTTACTAAGTGTATTTTCTTTGGGATGTATTTTTTATACCAAGATAAAAATAACTGCACTTTTAATTATAAAAATTTAAACTTTCAGGTTTCTATATATTTGGAAATATCAAAACGCTAAAATCTAATTCTGCACTGTGGACTAATGTAGCCAAAACATTGGAAGATAAGGGGTCCATCGGTACCGAACTAAGGTTGAAATGTGAAAACCATTCAAACCAATATACAACGGTAAGCACGGTTATGTTGCGTTATCGCACACTTATAATCTACCGTGGTTATAGGCTGCTGGGGCCTGATGGCAGAAAAAGTTATCAGCCAAATCGGTCTAGCTGTTCTCAAGTGGTGCTCCGTCATCATGTAATATTTTTTTTTATAAAAATAATTTAAGCTCATTACTTTATACCATTAAATTTTTTGTTATAGATTACAACAGTCGAACACTTTAACAAAGTCCCAGAAGGAGGATGTCTATTAAAATGTAACTACAACCTACCTGATTGCCTCCATCGCTGTCCCCGGATGTGCCACGGATACGACCGTGACCACGCCGACATGACATGCGAACAAAAATGCGAAAGGTCAAATAATTTTAATAAACCTACGGTATAACATTAAATGCTTCGGCAAACCAAACGCGGGTCAGGAACAGAGCAGGCCAGTAGCAGCGCAGGAGCCGGTACACTGAACGCAGTGGCAGTTTTAAAGCAGTTTCAACGCTGGACCGCGTTTAAACCGCGTTCAGCGTGACGGGTTAGGCAAGTAGGCTACAAGATGTCGAACGACACGCACTCGGATGAAGAAGAATTCGTACTGCTTTTGGCTCTTAAGTCGAAACAAAATAATTTGGGTTCATGATAACAATACAAGAAGAGAAGAATATGATATTCGATGATTCGGGAGCTGGAAAGTCATGAATTTCTATAATGTTTCTTTCGAAAATCATACAAACATTTGTTTTTACGCACTAATTCGATTATCTTATCATTGATATCCATCACGCAGTTGTAAAAAAATACAACAGTCGTTAAGGGGAGGTATTTCGAGCGCTTTCCTCTCGCTCTCTCGACGGTACAACGGTAAGGGACGGGTATAACAGCGAAGCGGCGCAAATAATCGCGTTTTATTTTTTAAAAAATTGATAGATATATTAAAAAAAAAACCATCGGTTATAATAACTCAAGTTATTTACGAGCTTCATTTTGGTAAATTACTCATAATATCAAATCACTTATTTTAAGAATAAAACCTGGAAAAGAAGATAAAATTAAACAAAAATATGTAACTTTGTGAATTTATTCTATCGAACCAACTTTATCAAATCGTGTTTCCATCGGGTGTATTTTAAAGAATAAAGCCTCAACAGTATTTCATAATTTTCGCAGATTTTAATTTTACTGTTTACTACTTCAAAAAGTAGTTCTAAGAACGTGTTATTTTAATTTTTTACTAACACCTGGCCTTAACTGCTTTCGACGCGCTGCGCTGTACTGCTTACGCTCTGCCCCCGGTGAGTCATGCTAACATGGCCGCCATAGTTATTCAACAGCGCGGGCCCGCGTTCAAATTTGGTGTAACGCAATTCAAAGAGTTTCTTGTATTACAACTTGCGCGGGCCCGCTTTCAAACAGCGCTGTTTCTGTCCCGCATTTGGTTTGCCGAAGCCTAAAATGTAACATTCAAAACAAAGCTTCGTCTGTAGATAGCATGGTAGTTTTTACACCAGATGACGCACACTAGTTACTAACAACACACACTACCTAATTAGGTAGGTATTCAAAACTAGCAGCCCGCCCGCGCCTTCTTCCACGCTAACTTAGAAACACCGTCATACTTTGTGCGCCTTTTTGTACTAAATATGTACAAATTATATTAAAAAACCGTCGTCTTTTGTAGAGCTTTTCTATCAGTAAAACCGCGTATAAATCCATTGCGTGGTTTAGAAGGAGAAAAGTAGTAATTTTTTTAAAATCCTCTTTCCGATATCCCGATTGTCTTCACATTGTACATAATTACCGTCTTTTTTCACAATCATACAATCTATAATGTTCATTGTATCTTATTTTGTTATTATTTACTAATACTCCCTCCGCAGAACTCCGGCGAATAGCAGTATTCATGGACATTTTGCCATTTTTAGTCGGATAACCTGAAATTTTTTTCTTTTGTCCACAATCATTTTTAATTATCCCGCCTTACTTATAGATTTTTTTTAATTATCGATAGTAAAAGGTCTTTATAGTCATTTGTTTCTTGCATTATAATGTAACACTCCGTTTCCACTTTTATTTTCAGAGACACTTGCATTACTCGACGCCATTTTTATTGTTTTGATTACCAGCGCCCCAAGTGGTAGAAAATGGAACTAGTTATTACAATATAACACGGCGTTCTATAAACGCTTTTAAATGGGTCATTTGGGTTTCGTGGATTATTACAAAATGCCAAGGCATTATACAATTTGCCTTCGGCATTTTACAAACCATCGGGCATTAGCAAACAGACGGTCCCGTTTATATTGACGAATTTTACAATATGCCGACGACAGATATTCCAATCCAAAGTCACAGCCAAAGCAAATACTTGGTTTTATTATAACTTTGGTTGGTTGGTAAAAATTGGTCCTTTTATAGGTAAAATGCAGGTCATAAAAAAAAAATTGATCTATATTTCTAAAGTTTGAAGCTGCATTAAAATACAAATTAGTACTACACTACTACACTATCAGCTTGATAATCATCAGACAGCATTGATTATGAATAGGTATTACTTTTTGTGGTTATTGCCGGTTTTGTAGGTATAAAAAGTGAGGTAAGGTAGGTACCTACCTATTTTGAAAAAAAAATATAAATTTATATTCAATATTTTGTTTAATCAACTACTGGTCGACAAACAGTATTAATAAATTCGTCAAACATTTAAAATGGACCACTGTGCGACGTGCAAGCTTAGCAGTGTTAAATATATCAAATTAAATCAGGTTGGTATAACGTCGTTTGTTATTTATACAGGATTATCTGCGATCTGAAACATGTGTGCCCGTTGTTGTGTGGCGTGAAGTGCCAGTCGTGCCGACAACCTGTGACGAAGACCCTGCCGTGCGGGCACGACAAGCAGGTAAAGCTTTGGTCTCTTGATCGTAACGTAACGCACAACGCTGCGGTATGCGGCATGCGGTGCCCGACACTGACACATAATTGTATTAAAAACGTCTAGTATGGTCTCTTGTTCCGTCGCAGTATGCGTCAGCGGCGAAGGGCAAGCGCGGTGAAGTGGGGAGCAGGTAACTCGCACGCCGCGGCGTGCGCGTCGTTCTCGTTGATTCGCTGCGGTGTGCGTCGCGGATTGACAATGGATTTGTTTGAAGATAATTTAATAGAATTTGAATGAACTTTTCTTTACAATCAAATAAATGCCTTCTTAGTAAAGTTTCCAAACAACCTTCACCCCTTCTTTGTAAAACATGTTTCTCGGCGTGCTTCTTTGTCGTCTACCTTGGTAGCGGCAAAATCAACTGACCACTTCTACGCAGAGACGGTAAACGTCGTGACGCTGCGTTTGAACCGCATACCGCAGCGTTGTGCGTTACGATCAAGAGACCAAAGCTTAACGCAGAATAGCATTTATTTTTATATACCCATAAACATCCCACTGTGGTGCACAGGCCTTCCTATATGGACAACAGCACATGGCGCATGGGGATATTAGGTTGTGGGTTAATGCGGGTTAGCGACATCGCGCGTATTGTTTTTAAAGATAAAAAATTGTGGAAGATGTTTTAGAGGAATTAAAAAGGTAGAAGTTTACTCTGTTTAATTATAACTTTATCGTAATTTTATTAAATATACCATGGTAAATAAAAAAGAAGCCTGAATGTAATATAACATACATAATTATAATTTATATGTCATTTATCACATGTAAAGATCTATGTGTACATAGGTTAGTTAGTAGAAAAAATATAGAAAATACATTGATTGTTTATTTATTTACTATCATTGTTATAATTTCTTAGCCATTCATTATTTACTCCTATAAACCTATATCCTATAATAAGTACTCTATTTACATTTTACTTATGGACATTTCTGCTAATGTTTCGCTTCCTTCCTTTGCACCGCAGGTTGCCTGCTGTTTAGAGCCCGACGACCCAACCGTCAAGTGTAAAGTGGTCCTCGACGTCATCCTGCCTGAATGTGAACATCAGGCAAGTAGCATAGCTGGCTAGGATCTTTTAACCCTACAATTAGCTATTTGACAGTTGTAAAAATAAAATAAGAAATATGTATGTCGGAAATGGTAGTTTATGAATTAACCATAATTATCCAATAGTTTTTTTATAAAGGTAATTAAATTAAATTATTATTATAATATTTATTTAATAATTATTATATTTACTTTTACAAAATAAATTTGCATTTTTTACTGTGGATTACTAAACCCGAAATACCGTCGCTTTTCTGACTGGGGCGTAACTGACAATGTTGGCGTAACTGCGTTAATAATGTCAAAGTTATTCAAAGGACCATGGGGGATTTTGTAAGAACCCTGTCCCTACCCTACAACAGTCATGGGATACGTGTCAATTTGTTCCTTGGGACCCAAAGAAGCCTAAAGTACCTGTGTTAGTTGCAAAAAGTATTGGATTTATTATTAATAAAAAAAAATTGGCCAAAAATGAATTTATTTTTAATGTAAACGTTGCGTATAGAGTTGTCTAATTGGTTTCTTGCTTTAGTTGGAGTTGCTCGCGTGAGTCGTGCTCTCTCAAGGTGTCTCTGCGGTGGTGGCATGTGGGTCGGGTCATTACGTTATAGTCTAGTAGTCAAAAGTAGTCTCTAGACATTTTTGCAAACTTTTTAAATGGTAATGCTATCAATTTCCCAAGTTGTCAGTTGGTCGTCAATAGTTTTACGTGATCTTGTTTCAACAATTTACGGGTGAATAATGAATAAAATTATTAAAAGCGGAGTGTAGAAGATGTTGTTTTGCATGATTTTAAAGTTTCAAGAAAAACAACAGGAGAAAGACGGCAAATTCAATGAAAAACAGGATTATTTGCGTGTGGTGCTTGATTTCTTAAGAAGTATGATGCAATTCTTTTGATACTTAGATTTTATTAAAATTTTGACTACAGTAAATAAAAAATATATGTGTTTATTGTCTTTTTGTTTATCAATTCTTACTTAATTCCTAACATATAAGATAACAGGCGTTAGATTCATCTTAATATTAGTAAATGATAATAATTAAAAAAAAAAGTTTTAATTTCGTTTTCGCACCTGTGCTCTGGCTGATTTAAGTAGGTATACCGGCGATTCGCCCCAGCTTCGAACGGACGCAATCTCTGATTGGGTCGGGCGCGGATTCCCTATATCGCAATTCGTCTGATTAGCTAAATTACCAGTTTCTCACTTCGTACACATCGCAAATCGGCTTAGTCGCAAAATACGACAATTATTGAATTACATATGAGCTCGCAACTTTTTAAAAATGAAATTGATTTAATTTGATTTCATATATAAAAATAATAGTATCAACTTCGTTTATTCAGGGTATAGCCAGTATTACCAGCAGCAGATTTTTTGAAATTGCCTCCGTTACTCAAGGACAGCTTTCATTATCCATTTCTCTACCTAAAACATGGTTGAGCAAAGCGATAGCTGATTCACATGTCATACTCGTGAACGGGTGCCGCTTGTGAAGGCTGGTCTGCTCTTGCAATTTTATTTTGTTGGAAAATAAAATAAAATATATAAAAACAATAAATTTTTTAATACCTATCCTACTAGACCCTTCAAATGACACTAATTTCAAATCTGTTGAATGGTGGGGACGTTTCTTCCCATGGTCCTTTGAAGCTATTTTCGATCTATCTAATCGACGTATTTATATCTATTATAGATTGCTGTTAATGGTAATGTTACGGGTGACGTATTTATAAAGGACAATGCGCATTTTTGGTGCCTTTTCAAAAGTAACTGCACACTTACTCCGCCTGGCCAGGTGGATAGATTACTCGCATACAAACAATAGTTAATAGAGCAGCTAAGCTTTAAACTATATCCGTTCAGAGTTATGCACTACTAAATGTTACTAGTGGTCAAAGTTGCTCGCGTCCGTAGGTTTACCCTTGAGACCCTACACGTGATCCCTGGGTGGTGCTAAATGAGTGACACTGACTGAGTGGTAGAGCCACGCTGCGTTGCAGCACGCATTGGGCCGGCTCGCCCGGCGTAATACCACCCTCTCACGAATATTCGGCGTGAAATAATGGCACTTGGTGCTGTTGTGTTTCGTCCGACCAGTGAGGGTGCCGGAGGCCCCCCCCCCCCCCTCCTCCCATTCCTATTCCTTCCTTAAACCTATTCCTTCCTTAAACCTATTCCTCCCTTAAAGGCCGGCAACGCGCCTGCGATTCCTCGGTGTCCATGGGCGGCGGTGATTACTCTCCATCAGGTGACCCGCCTGCTCGTTGGCTCCCTCTTTTATAAAAAAAAAAATAGTATTTTATTACCAAAACTGTAAATATGAGTGCTGCTTACGGTCATATTTTGTTTATTTTGATATGTAAAGACTTTCGTCAAATCACCGTCACACAGTGAGTCGAAACTGCTGTATGAGGGACTTAGCGATCATTTTTACAAATTATATTTAAAAAAAAATACCCATCGATAGGTTACGTATTTCAATGAATAAATGTCATATAACATTTTTCTCTAAAACTGATAGTTTGGCTTGAAAGAAATGTGGAGTGTAACCTGACAACCTTAAACATAGTTGCATACGTCCTATTCATAAGAAGGGTAAACAGAATGATGTAAGTTATTATCGACCTATTTCCCTTTTACCGTCTTTAAACAAAATTATCTAAAAATAATTGGTGCCACGACAACGGACTTGTACTTAATGCCGTTATAATGCCATTAGTTACATTATACTTATAACTTTGAACAATTATTTCAAAGATTGAAGTGGGATATTTTTTTTACAGATAGGTAAGTATGACGACCTCCTTGGTCGAGTGGTTTGTAAACCGGTTTTCATGGTGTCGCCATCTCTAAGGTCCCGAGTTCGATCCCCGGTCGGGTCAATTTAGAAATTATTGTTTTTCTAAATTGTCTTGAGTCTGGGTTTTTTCTATGTATAATAAGTATGTATTTAAGTATTTTAAGTATGTTTATCCGTTGTCTAGTAACCATTTAACGAGTTTCTTCGAAGCTTCTCTTGGGCTAGATAATTGGTGTGATTGTAGGAAAGATTTATTTATTTATTTATTTTATATAGTAGGTACAAACTTTCTTACGTATAAAATTATTTATGTTGCCTAATGACTTCTAGATTATGAGATATAACTTGTTTGCTTGTTGTACTTAGTAAATTTCTCGATTTTTTATTGAAATAAAAACCGAACTTTTATTAATACATTTTAAATTTAAGGATATGTTCCTTTAAATTAATTTTTTTACCTTTTTACCTAGTAATAATAATTGGTGTAAGATTACTTCAAAGTTAGCCTTCGTGCGATCGTGCGTAATCTGGAAATCGCGCTTTCGAAATCCGCTGTTTTCGTAGTAAATTCCAAATACAATCAAATCGAGTTTTGGTTAATAGTTTAAAAAAGATTACATGATTATTACTATCATCGAAGTGAAAAGAAGCTAAAGCAATAAATTATAAGACCAAAATCACTTCAAAAACTCCGAAGTTCTCGATTTACGTATTCAAAATGTTAAAACCATCCTAAGATGTGATAAAGTAGGTATATACAATACCGGGTATTGTGGTTAGTTAGGGATACCCTTTTTTTTCCCAGGGGAACTCGTTACGAGTACCGGGGCCTTGAAGAGGCACCCGGTTATGTGGGACTCGCCCGTCCGCCTTTCCACACCCACTGACAAGGAGAGAGGCTCCAGGTCAGCTGCCAGGACAGAAGTCCCGGCTAGGAGGGCGAGACGGAGGGGAATACCCACTAAACCCCTGGGGGCCCAACAATCCGAAGCTGAAAGCTGAGGTGGATGTCGCGGTACATGCCACTAGGGATTAACCCGCGACGGTCACCCCGTCGCCAGTGTGCCAACCTATGACCGCAAGCGGTCACGCGCCGACACACGGGCAACCTCGCGCACGGCACAACACAAAACAGCGTGCCACCCTCTATGGGCACGCACTCCTCCAAAAACAAGGACAAAGTCCTCCGCCCATTGAGCTTTCGGGGTGGTATATTAATATACCCATGCCGAAGCTCAACCTCAATGAGATTACACAGTCCCCCGGGTCCGGAAAGGACAGTGTAACCCGACTATTTACAAATGTAAAGTGTCCGTGCGTCCTGCGTCCACATACAACATAAAACATAGAACATAAAAACATTAAACATAGAACATGTATATACACATATGTACAACTCAAAAGCCCACAAGGGGGCACGGCCAGGTCCTCAAAGCCGCTCAGAAGGAGCGGCGAGTAGAATTCGGCGCCCAGAAGGGGCGCCAGGGATTGGCATATAGCCCCTTGTCGCGCCAAGAGGCCTTACCCCAGGGTGCACCACGAGGAGGTTCCCAAATTTGCACCCCTAGTTAGGGATACCTACGAATTTTTTTACAGGAACATAATGTGGCTACTTTTAGTACGGATAGGTACGTGTGATCCTACCTAGCAATAGGAATAAATAAACTCAGTTCTTCACAAAAACCATTTATTCTAATTTACAACCAAGTATTTATCACAAGCACCATCAACAAAAGCGCGGTAACTCAAGTGTCAAACTTCGGCAAGTAGTGCTGGGGTTCGTACGGTGCCATTAGGGATGTGCTAATCGATTACGGCAAAAAGTTACATAATTTTATTTGTTGCAGGCGAAAAAGCAATGTCATTTGCCGCTGAGTTCTGTGCGGTGCACGGTGCCATGTACGTACCGCTTGGACGACTGCGGGCACGCGTGCCGGCGCCACTGCCACGTCACAGACGACCCGGACCACGTAAAGGTATAACATGCCTTTTTTATAAGTCTTAGCTAATTTAGGGCACCTTCAAATGAGCAACAGCAAAAGAAAAAAACATTTTTTGATATTACATAACAAACACAAATTAACATACAACAGGTAACAAAAGAAAGTAATAATTATTTTGAAAGCGCCGTGCTGTGTGACGCCAATACCTACTGTACACAGCAAGCGGGACCTGCTGCGTTGGTGACTTGGTGAGTGAAGTTTTCTGTGGTCTAGTGGCTAAGCCAGCCGGGTTCGATTCCCACTAGGGGGTACGTTTTTGTTTACTTGGTTTGTTTGGTGGTGGGGCCTATTAAAAACGTCTGCCTGGCTACCACCGTCTTATCTTAGTCGGGCGCCATAACAACAATGACCCATTAGAAGTCACTGTACTCAGTTAAGTATAGCAATGTCCCAAAAGTGCTTATTGCAGATCTTGCGAAGTTTACGTGGGCTACCTTGCAGTGGCGAAGCGTGAAATATTGAGAGAGGTAAGCCGGAGCAAAAAAAAATGCTTACCTACTCCGAGCGCGGGCACGCAGTCTTGAGTCCTTACCGAAAATCTGTGATTGGCATCCTGGCTTCAGTCTTGTATAGGCAGATGTATCTTCAGTCCACTTTTACTATACGTGTAAGCACTGAGATATTGAAACAGTGTCTTGCAAGCATAATAGAAGTGGCTTTGATAAAAGCCGTTTGTGGTGAAATGATGATATGATGTAAATTAAACAAAACTTAATCGACTAAGTACTAATAATACTACTTATACTCTAAAGCTATTCGTCTATTCTTTCTTACAAAATGCGCTAAGACATTATCATAAAAGCCGGGAAGAATCTAAAGCTATTAATGACGACATCTTACAATTCTACCGATTACTTTGCAAATCTACTTACTCTAAATACGTAATTTCAACTTATTACAATATCTACTTACCGCAAATCTAAAGCTATTAATGACGACATCTTACAAATCTACCGATTACTTTGCAAATCTACTTACTCTAAATACGTAATTTCAACTTATTACAATATCTACTTACCGCAAATACCTAATTACAACGTACGTCTTCGTAACTACTTTCTACACACAACACAAATAAACAAAAGTCCAACTACAATACTAATCATTCTAATAGGTGATAGTAATAAAACACAGTCATGCATTCAATGATGAATTGCAATTACGTCAAATTATCTGTCAACAGAACACAAACCGAAAACGTTATTCCTCCGTCCTGCTCACTCGTACGCAAATTGTATAACTGTCTCTATCAAGTAACTCGGATAAAGACGGCTTACCGGCTGCTAATACGCGGGTGGGTTTATTGACCTTTATGTGACGTCATGACGTTTATTTTGTACAGAAGTTTAACTGCCTAGAAGTCGATCGCGCCTGCGGCTTATTTTAAAGCAATATGTTGTTAAAAAGCAAATTTTGTTGATTTAATGTCCATAGTGTAGGCAATTTGTAATGTTTCTTTTATATATTTACTTTTTTAATTACTGATTGTGCCATTTCTCAATTCAAGTAGAGTGGTTGTGTTCTAAACTTCTGAAGGGAAGCCGGTGGGAATCGAGTTGTATGGAACCTTCGTCACTGCTACCTTGTTATTTTATTTCATTATACACAGTTCAAGTAGGTATATTGATAATTAATATTACGCGGGTAGTGTGACGTTTTATGATAATAAGTGTCAGTTGAAGTTTTGTCACTGAAGCATTGTGGAGGTAAGTTAATGTTTTTGGTTTTTTTAAAGATTACTTTTCATAAGTGGTTTATTTAATTTCATTTCTGTAAAATTCATGCCAGAGTAAGTTTTAAAGAACAGTATAATTCATTATTTTTAAATAAAATAAAACTAGGGTCATAAAAAAGTTACTGTACTCGGTTGAGTACAGTGACAACATACGTAAGTAAAATAATTGTATTTTTTGCAGATACATTGCCATGGAGAAACACCAATTTACAGCTCAAACGAGCTTCAAGGGGCTTGAAGAAGCTTTAGAAGCCGTTTTACAGGATAGTGATATTGACGAAAGTGACTTGGCTATAATACCACCAGATCAAAGTGCGTTGACTGGTGAAGAGGAAGGTGCTGATGAGGACATAGCAGCGTGTTCCATTTCACAAAATGTACCTGGTACTATTGAGGTATTTATGAACCGAGAAGATAGTGGAAGCAAGGGTACTGCAGACGACGATAATGATGATGAATCGCTGGCGTCAAAAAAGACTACAAGATGCTAACCGCCAATCCACCTCGAATCCGAACCCAACCTTGCGAAAATGTAATACTTCGTACTCTTCAACTTTTCAAATTACCTCCAAAGTTTGTGACAGGAAGAGTGCTATTTGTGAAGAACTGAAGGGCTTCAACCCTGTACAAATATTTGATAATGATATTGTTGATGTTGTTGTATGCAATAGCAAACTATACGCTAATCAACACAATAGAAATGAGTTTCAACTGGTTTCCCAACCAATTACGACACCATTGAACCACTTGGGAAGTTGGAACTGTCTAACGATGTTGTTCAATAAAGAAAGAAAAGACAGACGTAGTGATACCACTTTTTTTTAGTTAAAAGAAGGAGGCATACGAGCAGGCGGGTCACCTGATGGAGAGTAATCACCGCTGCTCGTGGACACCCGCAAAACCAGAGGAATCGCATACGCGTTGCCGGCCTTGGTATAGGAATTGTGAGAGGGGGGGGGGGGGGGAGAGAGGGGCTCCGGAACCATCACTGGCCCAACTCACCAAGTATTATTTCACGCCGAATATTTGTGAGAGGGTGGTATTACCCTGGGCGAGCCGGCCCAATGCGTGCTAGAACGCAGCGTGGCTCTACCACTCAGTCCGTGTCACTACCCAGGGGTCACGTGTAGGGTCTTAAGGGTAAACCTACGGACGCAAGTAACTTTTAACCCCCGTTTATTCCAAACATATAATAAAAATATAGGTGTGGATGAACTTTACCAGTCTGTATCATTATAAATATAGAAATGCTGTTCATGGTAAAAAGTGGTGGTGGGTGTTAATTACCTCCATGTTAGACATGGCTGTTGCTAATTCCGGGCGTTTACATGTAAATGACTAGTCATAATCCTATGGATCCACTCATGTTCCGCCGTCGTATCGCACGATATTATTTGCACCAAGGTGAACAACGAAAATCGCGCCAGGCTGCAGCAATGGTCGAAGGCCTGCATCAAGATGGAGTCGGATATTATCCCATCAAAATTGAAAAACAACTACGGCGTGTACTTTGTCATTCAAGAGTGCGCTGGCAATGCAAGAAGTGCCTTAAATTTTCACTTTCTTACTTAGAGAAAACTTTTTCGAAAATGTTCATACTTAGGTGGTCAGAGTACTCAATTGAGTACAACCCTGTAATTTCATGAAAACTGTTATTTTTGTATTTTTCTCTGAATTATGTGTTTCTTTGATCCTATTCCAAAGTGAAAATAAACATTAAAAAAATAAATATATTGGTACTTTTTATTTGACCATTAGTATTGTTGTGTCCCGACCAAATCCCGCCAGTTTAAGAGATAAGATAGCCAGTTCCTCCGTGGTTGAGGTTTCCGGGTGAAGCGCGTTCTACCACAGAATGACTAATAGTACTACGTACAGAAGGTTCACTCTCTAACCGACTTTCACGCGAAATTGAAACTTGTTGTGTGACCCGAGCGTTCATATTCCGTTAAGCAACGCTGACTCCATATCGATTTGACGTCATGACGTCACAGAGCGTGGTGTATACGCGCGCTCGCAGGGATTACGAGTTAAGCGACTCGGCGCTCGGTGGTCGGTGCGTTGGCTCGCGGCAACCTTTACTGCCATACGCCTAGGCGGCCTGTCTGGGAGGCGCGCCAAACGAACGTACCTAAACTGTGGAGTGAAACCTGGTTCTACCTTTGGCCTTATCGTCACTCACCATCAGGTGAGATGAAGGCAGAAGCGCTGCTGTCGCGCTTCTGCCGCGCGGCTCTCACTTGGTTTGCTGTAAAACAAAAATGAAAAATGATATCTTTTTTCTGAATGACTAAGACTAAAAACGACAACATTGTACTAAATCTTTTTATTAAATTAATCTTACGTCTATGACTTATCTAGGCAGTAATAGGGGATCCCAAACTAGGTACCGCCTAATTTTTGTGAAACCATACAGCAGCGCTGCTAACGCGCGAAACTTCAATCATCACTCATAATATTTTTGCTGGCTTTATCGTTTCAATGCGAATTCAGAAGATATCAATCACTTGATTGCAAATTCGATATCAATCACTTAAAATATTCTACAGCTCATGGGTATATCTATTCTGCTAACGTGCGCTCCAGTGCCCCTTTCAATTTTGGTGTATCTATCTACCATTACCAACTCGTCGTCGCTAAGTTTGCCACTGTCTTAATATTTGGTCTGTTCGTTTGAGCTAAAGAAAAGAACTTAGACCCATCCTAAGTAGGTTTGAGATGTCATTTATTTTTACAATATGCCTCACTAATGGACGATCATACAAAGTCTGTAATCGATATAAATGATATAGTAATACATAATGTATGTTTGTTCAGTACGAATGCAAGCAACCTTGCGCCAGAGCTAAGAAGGGCTGCAGTGCTAACGTCGAGGGAGACCGCGGCCATCACCAGTGCCTCAAGTTGTGTCACGAGGCCTGTGAAGACTGCAATGTACTAGTAAGTTATTAATAACATTATATGTCTGTCGTCGGCAAATTGTATTATTCGGCATTTTACAAGCGGCGCTGTCAGTTTGCAATCGCTCGCTGCTTTGCAAAATGCCGATGGCAAATTGATGATCGTATTCATATGGCCAATAGTCATATATTAGGGTAACCATAGTTTCAGGACAAATAAAATAACTTTAACAATTGTGTCATCATCCGGTATTTATTTACATAGTAACATACCTCATAGGTTTAAAAAAAACGTAAGGTGATCAATTAGTCTTCCACATCCTTACCAGTTGACTGGTAGAGAATGCCTTGTGGCGTTAAGTCCGCCTTTTGCAGTTTTACAATAAATCACACATAACAACTCACAACAATAAAGATTAAATAAAAAAAAAAATCAAAGCGCGAGCTGTGCGACGAAGCGCCAGAAGTAAGTAGTTTTTTTAAAATCCTGTTTTCGTCATGTCACCCCGATTGTCTTCCCCTACTTCGGGGATCTATATTGTACATAATTACCGTTATTTTTACAATCAAATAATCTATTCCAGCAATATTCATGGAGGAGTCCGATGAACGCCAGTTTTCATGGACTGGTAGATTTAGATCAATCATATTCAATTATTTTCACATCACTATCAATCGATTTATATTTGTACCGATGCTACGTCCCTAACCTAACTTCTACTACCCTCATCATTTTTTATCCTCGATCCTATGGGGGGTAAACCAATATCGCGTCGTGTCGTGTCGGCCATCTTCACTTCCGATCCAGCCTGCCTACGCGACAGGGCCTTTGAGTCGAGCTCTCGTGTTCCTCATTTATCGGTCAAGTCATAACATCTTCCAAGTGATCGCCGCGAGGTTACTACTGTGATCACGAACTTTTGCCGTGGAAAGTCAAGAAAGAGTGAGACGCGCGTCCACTACAGCCAGCACGCGGGAGCAACGTCGAACCAGGTTAGCCCCCTAAAATCCCTCTTCTTTGATCGCCCATGGACACTGGCATTTTTTACGTGTCTGATAACTTTAAAACCTTTTCTCTTGTCCACAATCATTTTCAATGATCCCGCCGGAGATGAGGAAAATTTATTAGTTTCTAAATAAAACATCTTTAATTGCCATTCGTTTCTTGCATTATACCACACCATTTCGACTTTTACTTTCATAGTCACTTGCATTGCACTTCGCCATTTTTATTGTTTTGATTAGCAGCGCCATAAGCGGTAGATAATGGAACTAGCTATTACTGACCATTATTTGAGGTGGCATTTTACAATCGGCGGCGTTCAAATTGTCATTTGGGTATCAAAAACAAAATGACTAGGCATTTTACAATTTGCCTTTAACATTTTACAAAGCATACGCAGCGAGCGTTTGCAAACAGACGATGCCGTTTGTGAAATGCCGAATTTTACAATCTGTGACAAATATATCCTATCGTAAACTATTAACATATAAATTATCAGGCTGTTTAGTCTGTATGTGTTTTACATTAATAGGCTAACTAAAGGAAAAATACGTGAATACATAGTTTCATGTTTATAACATTTTTAGTAAAATAGACTGAATTCAAATTTTTTATTTACACTTAATTTCAACTACTTACTACTTCTACTAGTCTACAATCAGTACGTAAGTCTACGGGGTTATGAAGAATCGGCAAGAAACAGAGCACTTTTTTTCCTCCTTAAAACAAGTAAAACTCTCTCCCAATTACTCCACTACTAGATAAGTACCTACATCACATACAACATTGTTCCAATACAGTCAGTTACAAGACTCGTCCGTCGGCGACGTCAGATGAAGTATCTGGGAGGCTATTTCCCTCGCCCGACACGGTCAACTCGAGACTAGTTACAGCCCTAAGAGGCTACCACCTCGTTAAAGAACACGGAGAACTCTCCAAAATACTAGTAAAATATTAGGAACGCAGTCACAAAACTTACCTTTTAAATTTCCTGAGTTTCCTGAGTGAATTTCCTGAGTGGTAGAACCACGCTGCGTTGCAGCACGCATTGGGCCGGCTCGCCCGGCGTAATACCACCCTCTCACGAATATCCGGCGTGAAATAATGGCACTTGGTGCTGTTGTGTTTCGTCCGGCCAGTGAGGGTTCCGGAGGCCCATTCCCCTCTCCCTTCTCACAATTCCTATTCCTTCCTTAACCCTATTCCATCCTTAAAGGACGGCAACGCGCCTGCGATTCCTCTAGTTTTGCAGGTGTCCATGGGCGGCGGTGATTATCTCCATCAGGTGACCCGCCTGCTCGTTTGCCTCCATCAATTATAAAAAAAAAATGCCATAAGAAGCCAACAGCAAATTCTTCCAAAATATTGTCGGACGTTTATATGTGCTTATAATGTTAGGTCAAAAAGTAAAGAAATGATGTTCCTTTTCCTATTGTTACCAGTGCCCTAGTAACATTCGCGACACGTCATTATATGCCAATTCTGAGTTTTATTTGTAGAGTTAATTTGTATGAGGAAGTGGTAAGGTAAGATCCGACGCGCACGCAAACCGCTCGTTTCGCTCAACAACGCCATGATTGCTCAGGAACCGGATGAAGACATAATTTCATATAAAATTATATTATTTGTTTATTAATTCTTGTATTCGATTTTAAGTAATAAAGTCTATAGTTAAATGTTTAAAAATAATGTTTTTTAAATGTAGGTAATATATTAGGTTGGGGAAAAAGTCTTTTCGCTTATAGTATGTAAGTATAAACTTATAATAAAATCTCTTTGGCTATACTATTTGTATCTGGCTGGTTTTGGTATAATTAAAAGTTTAAATTTTAAAGAAGATAATTTCAAATTCAAATTAGGAAAATGTGTGATTTTCATTTGTGTTCTTACTGTGAAGATGAGTGAATCTAATAAAGAAATTCGATACATTTTAAAATTTTACTACCAAAAAGGTAAAAATGCAACGCAAGCAGCGAAAAAAATTTACGATGTTTATGGACCTAGTGCAGTATCTGCGAGAGTAGCACAAATTTGGTTTAAGCGTTTTCAATCCTTAAATTTTGATGTCAAAGATGCACGTCGCTCTGGTCGCCCTATTACGGATAAAATGGATGCCATTTTTGAAAAAATGGAGCAATATCGGCATATCAGTAGTTACGATGTCTCTGAAGAACTAGGAATTGACCACAAAACAGTTTTAGCGCATTTGAAAAAAACTGGGTACACAAAAAGCTCGATATTTGGGTACCTCACGAGCTCATTGAAAGAAACCTAATGAACCGTGTACTTATTTGTGATTCTTTATTACGACGTAATGAAACCGAACCATTTTTGAAGAAGCTGATAACTGGTGATGAAAAGTGGATCACGTACGATAAGAATGTGCGAAAAAGGTCGTGGTCCAAGGCCGGTCAGGCTTCACAGACTGGCGAATCCCGCGTTGTTATAATTTTTTTTAATGTGACGCGTCATAGTGACTACTACATCCTGCCTGATGGTAAGCAGCCGATGCAGTCCAAAATAACGACAGCGCTCCTCACCGTTGAACAAGCATGGTAACAAGCGCACCTATTCATGACGGCCTGCATAAATGCCGTTTAACGCCCCGCTTAAAAGACCCGGGACTAAGGAGCTGGGAAACATGCGCCGGCAGAGAATTCCAAAGCCGAATGGTCTTACACAGGAACGACTTGTCAAATTTTTGGTACGAGTGCTGTGATAGTCTGCACAGTATGATGGTGGTTCCTAAGACCAGCACGTGTAGTCCAGGACAAGAAAGGAGAGGGCGGGATTAGATCAAAAAGATCTTCAGAACACTCTTCGTAGTAATTTCGGTAGAAGACACAGATAAGCAATGTCTCTACGCAGCTAAAGGTCCTCAAGAGAGGCTGTAGCCCCAGCATCTCCAATAATGTGTACCGCTCGCTTTTGTAGTCTATCAAGTTCATCGAGGAGGTTTTTAACAGAGCCGTCCCATAGATGGGAACAATACTCCATACTCGATCGCACCTGAGTCTTGTATAGCAAACAGCGCTGCTCGGGAGTGAAAAACCGCCTAACCTTAATGAGAATACCCAACTTACGGGATGCAGTTAAAATAACACTCTCTATGTAGCATTTTGGATTCAGTACCTGGCCGATATCCATGCCAAGAATGCTGAGGTCCACTGAAATGGGTAAAGGAAAGTTCTGAAGAGATGGAAGAGTAAGGAAGGGAGTTGTCTTGGGCGAGAATGTACAAACCTGGGTTTTTCTGGCATTATATTCTACCAGGTTTTCAGTTCCTACTTAATGACACGATAGAGAGTCAGTTCAGTTTGACAACCAGTTCTTGCCTTTTCACTACAATATCAGCTAGCTTTGCCGCAGGATGTCCTATGTACCGCTTATGCACCGTACTGTCATCCGCATAACATTGAATATTGCCCAAGGAAACATGTCATTGATATGTAGAAGAAATAGAGTAGGTGAGAGCACAGAATCTGCGGCACTCCGGCATTAGACTTAGACATTAGACTTTGTAGAAGAGGAACTACCCTCACGAAGGACACGAATCCACCGTTCTTCTAAAAAGTCTGCAACCCAAGCGCACAAACGGGACGGCACACCGAAGGCCGGCAACTTTGGAAGAAGGGAGCGATGCCATACTCTATCGAAAGCTTTGGCAACACCAAGGCTAACTGACAAAGATTTGCCATGCTTGTCCATCGCTTCACCCCATGCGTGAGTAATGTATGCTAGAAGATCACCCGTTCATCGCTTGGGTCTGAACCCATACTGGCGATCATGGAGCAGTAAGTGATCGTCTAGGTAGAGAATGAGCAGATAGTTAATTATCCGCTCAAACATTGCACAGCACAGAAGTTACAGCGATGGGTCGATAGTTGGGTGGATCCGAGCGATCCCCTTTTTTGGGGATGGGTTGTATGTTCGCTTCCTTCCAAGACACCGGCACAATACCGGTATCGTAAGACATTCTAAACAATCGTGTCAACACATACGAATATCAGGCATGGTGGCCCCACAATGTGCTATTATAGGTGGAGCGGTGTCACATTCGTCGATGCGCGAATTAGCCGCGAAAAGGTCAACCAACAAGTTCGCCTTCTCAAGCGGCTGGTAGGCTAACGAGCCATCTGGATGTTTCAACGGAGGCAGGGAGGGAGAGCAGAAGTTGGCCTGCACGGCCTTAGCGAGCCGCCAATAGCAACGGTTACCCGTAGGGTGCAAGATCAACTCCTGCCCTACCCTCGCCACTCTTTGTGCATCTGCTCCTGCGAGAGCTTGCCACCGCTTGCTACCTCAGAGGCAAAGATCTCAATAGCGATGGCAGAAGCGCACTCCGACGGGTCCTTTCCAAGAAAGCAGCTCTGGGCCCATGAGACGGATGCAAAGTAATCACGCAATCCGTCCCAATCTGCCGACGAGTAGTGCTACAGACAACGCTTGGTCTCCTTCGTTTTCGGTGGACCAGCGCTATGCGGTGCTGTAGCAATGACCAAGCAGTGGTCTGACGAGCCTAGAGGTACAAGCACCGACACTCTATACCCTGTAGGGCGACTCGTCAACATAAAGTCCAACAAGGAGGGCTATGACCTACGATATCTGGTATCCTGGTAGGCTGGTCTACCAGTTGTGTTAGGTGTTGCGTCAGAGCGAAGGCATGAGCGACTCTACCAGCGTGATCAGTTTTTGAGGAGCCCAACCAAGTTTTATGGTGGGCGTTGAAGTAGCCCAAAACCACCACCTCGTCGTTTGGGAATCGCTCTTGCGCGACATCAGTCACTCGGCTAAGGTGGTCAACCATAAGGTTGGCGCCTACATACTTTAGTTAAATATAAACAAACTACACTCGGCGTCAAAAAAATCGCACCTCTGCAAAAATAGCTATTAAGCTTTATTAACTCTTGACACACGCATATACCTCCACAAATGTTGATGTTATTTAAAAGACCAATAAATAAACTTAAAAAAAACATATCATTTTATTGATAAAAAATTGATAACCATTAATAATGTGACTTTGAAAAAACAATGCAATTTTTACTACTCTCAAAAGTCTGTAGTTGCGCTGCCTTTTTGGGTATAAAAGAGCCTATACAGGTTTAATGTGGGGTCATTCGCTATCCAGCCGTCAAAGAGTTCACACACAAAGATCTTTCAGAAGAAAAAGCACCATGAAAATGGATACCACTGCTGACGAAGCCGTTTAAGTGGTTGTACTATTGTAATCAGGGATGCGGCGGTGTGATGTCGCTCAGCAACTGAATTTGAGCTCGTTTTTCGGTTCGAAGAGTCTACCAGCGGTTCATGGAGACAGGTGGCTACATCCGGAGACATGGATCCGGTAGACGTCGCTGCACCTCGGAGAGAGACGACCGGTTCATTGTCTCAAATTCTTTGAGAAATCGGTTCTCCAATGCTGTCGAGTTGCAACATCAGCTCTAGGCAGTTCGCAGAACTACCGTGAGCGTCTCTACGGTTAGACGAAGCTGAGGGAGACGAAAATAGCGGCCGATAGAGCTGCTACGGGTCCAAAATTGACTGCAGCGCATCGAAGAATTCGCTTGCAGTTCGCTCGTGACCACGTCAATTGGACCCTTGACCAATGGAGGACTGTTCTCTTCTCTGGCAAGACGAGAGTGTGCCTCCTCTGCCACGATAGATGTAGAAAAGTGTACAGAAGACAGGGTGGTTGCGCAAGCCTGAACTCAGGAGACTGGAATATGGGGGCGGATCCTGCATGTTCTGGGGCGGTATTTCGGCTGACGGCAAAACCGACCTTGTCTGCGTCTCCCGGATTGGAGGTGCTGGTGGGCAAGGATCGCTGACTGCTCGCCGCTATGTGGCAGAGATTTTGGAAGTGCATGTGGTCCCCTATGCCGATTTTATTGGCGAGGGGTTCACTTTAATGCATGACAATGCTCGCGCTCACACTGCAGCAATTGTACGGGATTTTCATCAAAGATCCCAAATCTCTGTCATGCAGTGGCCAGCGAGAAGTCCGGACCTGAACCTGATAGAGCACCTCTGGGACCATATTAAACGGAAGGTGCGGTCTCGGGATCCCGCTCAGGAGCTCGATGAGGCTTTTTTTGAAGAATGGACCAATATTTATCAAGAAGTTGATGATGGCTTCCATACGCTCCGTCATCGACCTAACCAATTTCAGAACCTCTTTCTTAACATTAATAACGCAACACAAAAGTTATAGAATATCGTAATATATGACATATTTAGAGTTGAAATTTAATGGATTCTTAAAGTGCTAATAATTGGGTCCGTCACCCTAATTCCAATAAAAGAAAATTATTTCGATTGGTTTTGGATACTCCTTATACCCAAAACTATACTTTAGTTGATTCTAAATAAGGTTTTATATTTTAATAAGAATATTATTAAAAGGTGCGACTTTTAAAATGTTTTGAATTTTCTTAAAAAATGCGAAAAAACTTTTCCCCTAATCTATATTGTTTGTACTTATTACTTATTTTTTGTTAACAATAAGGACGGATTATATTATTATTTCATGTACTTATTGTTTATGTTAAGTATGTGATGATGACTGGCAACACGCCTTGGCATCGCTGTAAGAAAGTATAACAGGTATTTGTTTACAAATACATAAATAGATAAATAAGGATGTATTGTATTATGCTTGTTTTCCTCCAGGTTACGAAAAAGAGGTCGAAATGCAAGCACACAGAGCGCGTGATGTGCAGCGCGGACGCCGACGAAAAGATATGCACAAAAAAATGTGCCCGCACGTTGCCCTGCTCGCACTTCTGCAAGAGAAAGTGCCACGAAACTTGTGGAGGCTGTAAACAGCTGGTAAGGTCGATGTTATTGCAAATGTTCGATGACTATTGATAAGTATTCGAATATTCGGTTTGATTTATTTTAAATAATGTAAGTAAGTATTATATTTTGTTGACGAAAATACTCTTTCTCACTCAACACTTGCAGATGGTTTCAATGTTACCTCCAATGTTGTATTTTAGTATCGTTGTATTAGAAAACGAAGCACAATTTAAAAAATATATAATTGTTCAAATATATTCGAATATCATTGATTTGTTATTCGAATATCGGTCCTCCCCGACGTAAGGTGCAGGTCCCAAATTATATAGGGCGGTTTACTCCAGTTTTCTTTTTACAAAGCAATAGAATAGAATAAAATAGAAGTATATTTATTGTCTTTCTACAAAGATAAGAACAATCAACAGTACAAATAGTGCAATTAATACTTAAAAAAACCTATAAAAATAAAATAAAAACTTTTTAAAAGAAAAAAAATACAAAATGAAATAGCTCAGCCTAAGTAAGTTGAGGTCTGGACCTTAACCAACGCTGTTTTTCAGCCAGTACTCGAAGATGTCAGCAGAGCTGTTTGACATACATATTTCCACATCCATTGTAAAGATTCCACATAAATCTAAGAAACAACAATAAATAAATGCTCGTGTGTGTCAATAGCATAGGTCTATGTGCCGCATTTTGCAAGAGAATATTATACCGTACATGTCGCTGGATTTGCTAGGGGTAAAGAAAAGAAGTGTTATAGGGCTAGGTTGTTGTGGTAAGATCTTTTCAAATCTTCCGCGGCAATTTGTTTACAGAGTAAAGCCATTTTATAATACTTTTTAAATGTTGATGTACTAACTTTATTACGGAGACGCGGGGGGAGATCGTTCCATATTTTTGCCGCGTTACACCTAAGACATCCCCTATATCGTGCAGTTTTATGAGCTGGGATCTTAAGCTGATTTTGAGTGGTAGATCGCAGATTCCATTTGCAAGTGTCCTTACTGAAAGTTAATTTCTCAAACAAGTACCTATATTGGATCCTTGTTCCATATGACTTTTTGAACCAAGCTTGCATACTGTAGCTGTCGTCGGGCATTCATATTAATTATTTTATACTTATTTAAATACGAAGTTATATGCTCACGTTTTGGTATTGTAGAAGAGAGAAGGAAGCGAGCGTAATATATTATAAGTAGTTCTAAGTCTTGATAAGCATAATTCTAATTGTAGACGAAGAAAACTATACCAGAATGCAAGCATACAATAAAGATAGCTTGTGATGAAGAAGCAAGGCACGAGATGTGCAGGCAGCCGTGCGAGCGGCTCCTCTCGTGCGGCCACCGCTGCGGCGGGCTCTGCGGCGCGCCGTGCGACGCCGCCGCGTGCGTGGAACTCATACCCGACCCCGTCGACTCCCCGTGCGGCCATAAAGTCATGCCGCCCTGCAATGTGTACAGAAAACGAATTTTAGGTAAATTAACATTGTTATCAGCTCAGCCTATAAACAGCCTATAACAACATTCCCTTCCTCCCGGACCTCGATGGCGAGCAGACGTATTAGAAACCTTATTTGTGCCGAATTTAAAATAAATATTAAAAATTAGTGCAAATAAAACAAAGTTAAAAAAATAGGATTACATAAATCTGCAAGAGGTTCTTCAACGCCGCCATTACTACGGTCACCTGCTTCTGCGTTGCGCCCATTCACAAGTAAGCCCCACCGCCTTGTATTGTTCCTGGCTGTGCGCAAGCGACGAACGCCCCACCCCCTAACCAATCGTGTTTCGCCCGCTGGCTGCTGTGACAAGGTACTATCCCCCGCCTGTGACGGTGCGACAAGTTTATAGCTTTGTGCTTTATGCACTCCTGGTACCTTCGCTTGGGTTTGGTGCGCGTTACAGTAGGCGGCGCGCGTTACAGTAGGCGGCGCGCGTGAAGAGGTTGTTACTATACATCTGCGCACTCTTGCTGTTTCTGCGTGCCTGGTACTACAATCCCACATGTTATGATGCCTTTAAAACGCACACCGCCCGCCTCCCCCGCACAGTTGCCCCCCCCTGCTCCGTCCGAAACCAAACCAGCCGAACCAGAGACGACTAAAGCCAAACAGCACAAAACGACTGAGAGGCTACCCGTGGAAAGTCTTGCTCCGCCGGAGGTTTCTAATGTCACCATAAGGAAGACAAGGGCGCCACAATCGTCAGATTGCGAAGAATGTGACGGCAATCTTTCAAGATTTATGTCGGATATGCGGCTTATGTTGAGTGAGTTTCAGAGGCAGCAGGATACTAGGTATGATAAATTGCTGCAATCAGTACAGGACATTAAGGCCTCCTTGGACTTCCTGGCACAACAAAACGAGGTGCTAACAGCCCAGGTTAATAAGTTAGAAGCCGAACAAAACTCTTATCGACAAACAATCACCATGTTGGAAAACAAAATTGAAAATGACGAGCGTTATGTGAGAGCTTCTTGTATCGAGATAAGAAATGTTCCTGCACTGAAGACTGAATCAAAGCAATCACTCGTAGAGACTGTTAGTAATATAGGTAAGGAGCTGAACATTAGTATTCAACAAAGCGACATAAGAGATATTTTTAGAATCAGCTCGAAACAGCAGGATAACCGTACCATCATAGTGGATTCGGAAGTGTACTAACTAAAGAAAAAATCATTGCCGCCTATCGGGGAAAGGTAAAATCAAACAACTATCTGACTACAGAAAAACTGAAAATTAGTGGCCCAGCAAAGAGAATATTCATCTCAGAAAATCTCTCCACAAAGCAAAAGAAGTTATTTTATCTATCCCGGGAATTTGCAAAAATGAATGACTTCAAGTACTGTTGGGTAACAGGCGGTAAGATTTTTCTAAGGAAACGTGACGGAGATAGATTAATCAAAGTTTCAAACGAAAGCGATTTAAGAGTTTTTGACCACCCTCTGTGACTAGTGTTATTTCTAAATACTTATGTCCAAGCACAAATGCTATTAGATTGTTTTGTCTTGCTTTTTTCAGTTTTATGCCAATTAATATTCTCATCTTTGTTGTTTTATATAATTTCTCAATCTTTTTATAATACCTATGCCGTAAATTACTACATATTATCGTTCACTCAACACACTCACACATACATTACCTACATACACTTATACACACATCTCACACATTTTACACAACACATCACACAGCTGTACCACTTTTTTCACTATAACTTAAATAATAATAGATCTATGACTCTAAATTCCCAAAAAATGCAAGTATTTTGCTATATTTCTCATTACTTACTCGTTATTAATACAATGTTCTTTTTTAATTCATATTATGAGTGACAACATTTTAAACATAGACCGTGAAATGGATCTACTGTTTGAGACCAATGTTTTTACTTCGATACCCGAAGAGATAAGAGATAATGAGATGCCAAACTTGCTTAACAAACACAATGAAAACAGTTTAAAAATCCTACAATTAAATATTCGTAATATCAATCATAACTTAAAAGAGTTTACAGTTTTACTACTTCGTATGAAAATTTGTATTGACATTATAGTCTTAACTGAGTGCTGGACTAAAGCCTGTCCCATCATTCCTTCTCTTCCAGGATTTACACATTATAGTTCTAAATTTACATTACAAAATGATGGAGTAGTTGTATATATTCGGCAAGGTATTTTATGCAAAGTGACAACTCCAAACTTTCAGGAAGCAAATTGCGTCTTGTTACAGCTTAAAAACATCTCGATTATCGCTCTATATCGGTCCCCTTCCTATAGGAAAATTGAAAAATTTCTTGAAGGCCTAAACTGTGTTCTGGATGAAATTAAAGGGAAAAGATCTGTAGTGGTTACTGGGGATATAAATATTAACATTAACATACCTACTGCAGATAGCGAAAGTTATCTTAACCTCTTAGCATCCCATGGCCTTGCCCCGGCATATACGAGCCCTACACGAGAAAAAAGTTGTTTGGATCACTTCATATATTGCTCTCCCTCAACTCCGACATCGATAATAGTTGATACTAACATTACTGATCATGCTCCTGTTTTGTTTATAACCAATTTAAAACCTAAAGCTAAAACCCTAAATACATTCACCACCAAAATTGATATACCTACCATTGTATCTACCCTTAAAAAAACTGACTTCACTGACATAATGGCGACCCAGGATGCAGATTTGGCTGTCACAAAATTTGTCCAAACTATCTCTTCGCTTGTTAAACAGTACACTCTAAAGATTAAAACTCCAAGTCGTAAAAGAATAATCAAACCTTGGTTGACCCCTGGGCTTCTGCGATGTATACGCCATAGAGATAAGCTTCACAAGAACTATTTAAAGAATAAAGAAAATGAAATGAACAGAGTTATATTTACTAGATATCGAACTTACTGTAATAATTAACTAAAGAGAATAAAATCAGAATACGAACGTAATGAGTTATCCAAAGTCAAAAATAACCCCAAAGATACATGGAAGATTATTAAAAAGGTCACATATTTAAACCGCAAAGAAAATCCATCGCATAAACTATTAAGAACAGCTCATGATGCATCTCTAGACATAAATAAAGTAAACAGATTTTTTGCAAATGTAGGTAAGGACCTTGCATCAAAATCACTAAAGATAATACCAGTAATTCACCAAATGACACGTACTCTATAAAAACTTCTCTCAGCAACACCTATCAATCCATGGCACTGTTCGACGTTGATGATGGAGAAATCGAAAATATTATCTGCAATCTTAAAAATGACTGCGCTGTAGGCTGGGACGGAATTCCAACCTCAGTTGTTAAAGCATCCAAACAAATACTTACTCCTGTTCTAACCGTTCTATTCAATAGATGCATTGCAAACGGTGTATTTCCTACAGCTTTCAAAAAATCCTTAGTTCACCCAATCTTTAAGGCTGGGGATGAAGACAGTGTCAACGACTATATACCTATTTCAGTTCTTAGTGTATTATCCAAGATATTTGAAAAACTTCTCAACAAACGACTGATCGATTTCCTTAACAAACATAATATACTATCAGACAATCAATTCGGTTTTAGAAGACAGAAATCTACTGAGGACGCCGTACTAAGCCTTACTACGGAAATCACTCGAAATCTAGATGCAGGACGATAGGCTATGGGTGTATTCTTGGATCTCTCTAAAGCATTTGACACTGTCTCCATTCCTATCCTTTTAAGAAAATTGGAAGCGGTTGGCATACGAGGTTCATCACTGGAGATGTTTGGGAGTTATCTTCCGGACCGTAGGCAGGCTGTTGTGATCGGTGACGTTACTAGTGAGGAGGAAAATATCATATTCGGAGTCCCTCAGGGCAGTGTCCTCGGTCCAACATTATTCCTCGTTTATGTGAACGATCTATGTGACCTCTATATGAAAAACTGTAAACTGATTACTTATGCCGACGACACAGCCATCCTTGTTTCAGGGAAGGATTGGAACGAAGTTTATAGTTATGCTCAATTAGCGTTGAGAACCGTCACTCTTTGGTTAAACTCAAATCCGCTAACCTTAAATGTCTCAAAGAGTAAATGCCTGACTTTCTCTTATACCAAGAGGACTCAGCCACCAGATCATCTTACGGTTCGTGTGCATGCTTGTATGTCTCCTGATATCTCTTGTGGCTGCCCAATTCTAGAACGTGTTCCAAACATTAAGTACCTTGGTGTATGGCTTGATCCATCATTATCCTGGAGGGATCAAACTGCTTCTTTGACGCCAAAAATCCGAAAATTAATCCAAGTTTTAAAAAAATTGCGTAATATTGCCGACATTGCTCTACTGAAAATGATTTACTTCTCGCTTGCGCAGTCAGTTATCTCTTACTGCATCACAGTGTGGGGAGCAGCTGCGCAAACACACATGTTAAAGGTGGAGGTGGCTCAGAGAGCTGTCTTAAAAGTAATGACATTCAAGCCTTTTCGTTATCCAACTGATAGCCTATTTGCAGACTGTAATGTCCTATCCATTCGAAGACTGTTCATACAGCAAACTATTCTCCGGAAGCACACTGAACTAATTTTTGACTGTCAGTTTTCAAATACAAAACGCCGAGGAGACTTAGTATGTCCTACTATGAGACGTAACACTGCATCTGCTGCTCGCCACTACCTACACCTTAGTGGTATGCTATATAACTATGCTAACAAAGAACTCCAAATTTATCACCTGGCTTCAAGTCCATGCCGACGTAAATTATTTGCTTGGCTTGTGTTACTGTCATACCAGCAATCAGAAAATCTATTAAAACATATACAGTAACATGTGCAGCTCCGTATCTCACTCATACACACACACACCCCCCCCCCCCCCCCCCACACACACACGCATACAGCATACACATATATACACACACACACACCCACACTTTTTGTTTTCACATTATTTATATATTTGTAAACCAAAAATTGTTATGCATAATATGCCTGTAATAGTTTTTAGGTACCTTAATTTACTGTTTGGGAGAGGTCGCCCTCACTGCGCTGCAGTTTAAAACTTTTGCAGTTGAGGACACCACGTCTGTTATCTAGACTTAAGTTTGTGATAAATAAAGAATTTTGTATTTTTGTATTTGTATGCCACTGCTGAACACAGACCTTCACACATTCACCGCGGCACTTGAACAGATTGGGCCTTCACCCACCACACGGGTTAGTGGGTTTCAACGACTGCCAAGTGACGACGACAACCGGGACCAACGGCTTTTTGTGCCTTCTATATTTGGTCAGCCATAGTGACCCGCTATTGTAAAAGTTTCTTATCTGGCGGACCGAACGCCTTAGCCGCCGCGCCATAGAGAACAAGAAAGATTTAACTTTGTGCCTGGTCACGGCATAGCTGCCCCATCCAGAATATTCTCCACTGATGGTTCAAACAGAAATCGCAGACTGGAAGGTTTCTAAAACTATTTATATTTTAATTTAAAAATAATAGGAAACTTAAATCGTTACTGGTTACAAGGAGGCAGATTGTATATCTAAAGTCGGGTCTGCTGCGACACTGTTTTGTGTTTTCTAACACGTAAAAACATCTAACAAAATATGGTTGTGACCTAAATGTTTTGTTAGCATAAACAAGCAAAAATGTTATCCGAGGTGGACGGAAAACATTCCCGCGTTCGCCTGCGAGGGTTATTTTTTATTTAATCGTTGCATAAGAACGTTGAGGTTGTCTTGTGTTATGGTGTCATTGTGTATTATTCTTAAGAGAAATACCTTAATTATTAAGGAAAATTTATTGAATATGAATTAGAATAAAGACCATACGTTGTTATTAATCGATTTAAGTTTGAAAGTCGCAGGAGACTTTTGCTAACATTTTCAGCAAGCATGTTTTGTTAGTTTGTTTTGTTGTTTAATGTCGCAGCCTTTCAATCCAATCCAAATGTCCAATCATTCATCTAAGGTCGCAGCATACCCGCCTTAAAGCCTAACACGGACATAAAAAAAAAATTAGTAGCAATTTAGAATAGAAATATAGTACCTTTAATAGTGAAATTTTGCATTCACAATGCTTAGATATAGGATAAAATGTTTATTAGAAAAAAACAACCAGTCTCAGGAAACCTTTTCTAGTAAACATTTTATTCCTCATCTATACAAGCATTGTGAATGCAAAATTTCAATAATAAAGATATTTATAAGCAATTACGTCTTTATCGATGTTAAATACTTGCAATAGTATTTCTTTCAAATGTGAGGGTAGACTTCACAGTGACGTAATACCGCTGGCTTGCAGCGTATCAACTACTAGAAAAAATTCAACGAGTCTTCTGGGGTCTCGGTAGCTTAGCGGTTAGAGCAGTGGACCGGTAATCCAAAGGTCACGGGTTCGTATCCCGTTCGAGCTTTCCTGAGACTGGTTGCATTTTCTAGTAAACATTTTATCCAGAAATATAATAAATAATAAATTCGAACGATTTAACGTAATACCCATAGAATAAATTATTTTATATTAGACGTACAGTTACGGCTGTCTTAAGAAGTAGTCTATTAGCTTGCGTTCATACATAATGATTGCACGAGCGCGTTCCTTCCGAGCGAGTTGATGTGAAATAGTACATTCTGCAACGTGTTACTTTTTTGAAGATCCGCTGCTGCTTCTGAACCACTGCACCGAGCCGTGTAACGCGGTCCTGAAATGCGATCACGTGTGCGCCGGCACCTGCGCGCAGTGCCGGCAGGGGCGGCTGCACGCGCCCTGCACGCAGCCGTGCCGCGCCCTCAACATCTGCGGACACCAGTGAGTACTGAGTGCACACTCCCCGCCGTCACCACCGCTGACAGCTTTATACCTATAACCTGTTACATATTGAACCCCGTCTTACCTTTGAGTTATCGATATACCGGTAAGATGAGTAAACATTTACAATGCAGTTAACATTTTCGCCGTGAGTATACGAGGGGCGTTCAAAATATTCTCGGTATTGATACGTTACAACCTCTTTTATATATATATTTGTTACTGGCCGCTAAGATTCATCCATTGACATTAAAAAAAAGTAAAATTGGAACCGAGATGTTCTTTTGTTTTTCTGCAATTGCCGAACAAACATGAACACCATGAGCGAATTAACAATTTTAACGAAATTAGAGCACCGATCCGTCATAAAATTCTTGACAAAACAGGGTAAAAATCAAAAAACCATAAAAGAGGAAATGGATTGTGTTTACCGTGAGTCTGCTCCTTCTTTATCTACTATTCAAAAATGGTCAAGCGAATTTAAGCGTGGAAGGGAGAGTATTGAAGATGACCCTAGACCTGGCCGGCCTGTAGTGGCTACCTCACAAGAAAATATTGATAAAGTGGAAAAACTTATATTGGAAGACGGCCGAGTGAAGGTAAAATCTATAGCTCAAGTAACCAATCTCTCTATTGGTACCGTACATGACATTATACATGACCATCTTAATATGTCAAAAGTAAGTGCAAGATGGGTTCCGCGAATGCTGACGCTTCTTCAAAAGGATATGCGTGTGGCTTGCTGTTCAGATTTTATCGACCTGTGTGGTGAAAATCCCGATGAGGTGCTGCAAAAAATAGTTACTGGAGATGAAACCTGGGTTCATCATTATGACCCAGAGAGCAAACAGGAGTCCATGCAGTGGCACATTAAGGGTTCAGCTCATCCCAAGAAGTTCAAGGTAATCCCGTCAGCTGGCAAGGTCATGGCCACAATATTTTGGGATTGTGAAGGAGTTTTGCTTATCGATTATAAAGAAAAAGGTGTAAATATCACAGGGCAGTACTACGCTAACGTTATACGTCAATTAAGAGATGCGATCAAAGAAAAGAGGCGAGGAAAGTTAACCAAAGGTGTTCTGCTTCTGCATGACAACGCCCCTGTCCATACTGCTCAAATTGCCAAGGCAGCTATTGTTGAATGTGGGTTTGAAACTGTTACTCATCCACCCTATAGTCCGGACTTAGCCCCAAGCGACTTCTTTTTGTTCCCCAATCTTAAAAAGGATCTGCGTGGAAATAAATTTTCTGACGATGAAGCGTTGAAGACGGCCGTGGAGGAGCATTTTTACACCAAAGATAAAAAATATTTTTATGAGGGATTAAAAAAAATAATTGATCGATCTTATAAGTGTATGAACATAGGGGGGGAGTATATTGAAAAATAAAAATATCAAACTTTTCGTACTTGTTTGTTTTTATCCACATACCGAGAATATTTTGAACGCCCCTCGTATGTCGTCGGCAATTTGTATTATTCGGCATTTTACAAACGGCGCCGATCATTTGCAGACGCTCGCTACTCTTTAAAATGCCAAAGGCAAATTGATGATCGTGTTCATATGGCCAATAGTCACAAATTAGGGTAACCATGGTTTAAGGACAAATAAAACAGCTGTCACTATTATATCATCATCCGGTATTTATTCACATAAAAAGTAACATACTATGAAGTCAAAAAAATCGTAAGGTTTGGTTAGGTTATGTTAGAACAGTGATCAAAGCGCGAGCCGAGCGAAGCGTGCCGTGGTAGCGGCCAGTGAAGCAAGAGAAGTTAGTAGTTTTCTTAAGATTCTCTTTCCGTTACCCCGATTGTCTTTCCCAACTGCGGGGGTCATTGTAAATAATTTAATAATCTATTCCAGCAATATTCATTGTATATTATTTTGCATACCATTAATACGAACGACGAACGCCAGCTTTCATGGACACTTGGGCATTTTTACGTGTCGGATAACTTCAAAAACTTTTCTCTTGTCCACAATCGTTTTTAATTATCCCGCCGGAGCACAGTGGGGGAAAAACGCAATCTAGCGGGATTTAATTCCTAATCGCGCTAACCTAATGGTTTATGTAATAAATAGTGTTATTTAGTGCTCCAATTAAATAATTATACAAGGAAGTTACAAACCATGTTATCTTATAAGTGGCAAGTGCTCTTGTTGTATCAAAAGAGAATGAGAATCGACGATTTCGGTATTACATCCAACTCGAAGGACCATCATTCGCATGTATAATTAAAACATGTATATTAAATAGATACACAAAACCGTAAAGACGTACTTTTGTGCAGCTCTTGTTTTATTTTTTATTTAAATAATAATATTGGTAGTTTATACATATTTTTTCTTCATAAAAGTATGTGTTAGAGTGCATAAATACCTGCAGATTAATTCCCTTAATCATAACACTATTTGTAAAACTGCACTATCACTTCACTTAGCAGGAAGCAATTGAGATGAAAGAATTGAAGGGAACGTTGGAATCACTGTCACAATCTTTTGCAAAGCGGATGGCAGTCTTCGAGAATGAGCTCAAGAAGACTCACACACCTCAACCAGTATCTGTTGCCTCTCTTGCTGCAGACTTCGAGAGCTTTCGCAGCTTTGTTCTGGCTACCTTCAAAACCTTGGAGGGACAGGTTGCTATGTTAGCAAAGGAATGCGATGGCATTGAGATGCGGAGTCGACGTGGCATGCTGTTGTTTCATGGAATACCAGAACAAAAGGACGAGGATTCTGCTAAGGTTTTGTTGAGCACAGCGGAGAAACACCTGGGTATGCGTCAGCTGGCAGCGACAGATGTGGGCCGAGCTTTGCGACTGGGCCGTCCGACTCCAAATAAACCACGACCTTTACTTGTTAAATTTCAGACAGAGTCTATTCGTGACAGCATTTGGTATGCAAAGACGGGCTTCAAAGGCTCTGGTGTGACCGTTTCAGAGTTTTTAACAAAGGTCCGGCATGGTATCTTCCTAGCTGCCCGTGAGCGTCTAGGAGTAACAAGATGCTGGACACGCGAAGGGCGTATTCTCGGTGTCGATGATGAAGGCAAACGGCATATTATATCATCATTGGCAGATATTGAGAAGCTTAGTGTGACAACTGCAGCCTCTTCCGGGAAGTCGCTTGTTGTTGACGCTGTCAGCCCTACTAAGACACTCTCAGTGTCTGCCGCCAACACAAGGGCCAAACGTGCTGTCCCTGCAAGAAAGAAGTAGGTGTTTTTTAATTTATGTTCATTATAATTTGGTAATTGTTCTTATTTTCTTTTTTTTCTTTTTTTTATGTTACATTTTTTATTTTTTATTTTTTTGTTTCACACTTACTTTTGATGTTAGCACTTATTTGCATTGGCTTTGCACTTGCTTTGTAGTTACACATTATGTGAAATTTGCTTTATTTGTAGTTGTAACTATTGTGTTGTCTATTTTTCTTACATTACTTATGCTTACTTGCTGCTTTGCTGTTATTCTGTATATCCTTTATCTTGCTCTTTACTTCAACTCTATTCAACTAAATTATTTATTACCTACGCGTTTTTGCTTTTTGCTTTTTGTTATTTTGTGAGAATGAGAAGATCAGAAGATATTTTGTTTGTAGTTTGAAAATTATTTTATTAGTATCTGTCATTGTCAATTTGTTTGCTTCACTATTTTAACGTTTTATTGTGTTGCTTTTTCTCGACGGTATCTGCGACGAATCACTTGATACGAGAGTATCGGGTGATTTCGTAGTTTCCAATGCTTGACACTGATATTTTTTTTTTATTTGCCTTTTATCTATATCGTGAATTAGTGTAGTTTGTTTGTTTCTGTTTTAATTTTTGAAGTCTATTTATTTTTATTTTTTAAATTTTTCTCTCAGTCAACCTGTGGGTATTTATGTATATTATGTATTAGTTTATTGTTATATATTGAATAGGTAGTTGTATGTAATATTATTATTATACTTACTGTTATGGATTTATCATCTGATAACAGTGATAACTTTTTCTCTTGCTCTTCTTCTCCTGACTCCAGTTTTTCGAGCTTAGATCGACCCTTGAATGAACTTTTGGACGAATGCTTCTCCAATGTGTCAAAACATTTTAATGTGGTGCATATTAATGCTCAAAGTATTCCGGCTCACTACTCAGATATGCTTGCCACTTTCGATATAAAGAATATACAGGCAATTCTTATTTCTGAAACTTTTCTCAATCCTCAACTTATGTCCACGTCTTACTCCCTCCCTGGTTTTAAACTAGTCCGAAATGACCGTGTAAGTTCCTCTCATGGTGGTGTGGCCATTTATCTTCGCTCACATATCCCTTATTCTATCCTTAGTCGATCTCCCCAGCCGCCACCCACCAATTCTGCCGAGCATTTGTTTTTGGAAATTTCGTTATGTCACACCAAACTTCTTTTGGGTGTTTATTACAGTCCCTCCTTGAGAGTGGACTACTTCGCGTCTTTAGAACAACTTCTTGAAAATTTTACTCCTGTTTATAACCACACCATTATTATGGGTGATTTTAATACTTGTCTCTTAAAGAATGATTCTCGTTCTAGTAAGTTACTTTCTTTAGTCAACTCTTGTAATTTACATATTCTTCCCTTACGGGAGACTCACCGTTTTCCCGACTGCTCCCCTTCACTTCTAGATCTCATGATTGTTTCCTCTCCCAACCTTGTTAATAAGCATGGTCAATTTTCTGCAGACGCCTTCTCTTACCACGACCTGATTTTTTTATCTTATCGGGTTCGCCCTCCGAAAGATAAGCCGCGCGTGCTGCTTCAGCGTAATTTCGCTAAAATGGATCTAGCACAGCTGCACGAAGACGCCGGTAGTTTGGATTGGTTAGCCATATTCACTGCTGACTCTGTTGATAGGCAAATTGAACTTTTTAATAGGCTTTTGATCGAGCTGTACGACGTGCACGCACCTGTCCGACCGGTCAAAATAAAACATTTGCCTGCGCCGTGGTTAACGGATGATATAAGACTGCTTATGGCTAAAAAGAACGCTGCAAAGTCTAGGTACAAACAAGATCCCTCGGTTAAGAATGAACATAAGTATAACCGTGCTAGAAATCGCTGCAATACAGTGGTAAGGGACGCTCAAAGACGCCACATCCATAAATCCGTACAAAATGAGGACCCTGCTAAGGTGTGGAAATTCCTCAAATCTCTCGGGGTTGGTAAATCTCAGCAGTGTAGTCCCAAAACTAACCTGGATATTAATAATCTCAATTCTTTTTTTACTTCATCATCGCCTATTGACGTTCATTGCAAGATAGAAACTCTGCATCGTCTTTCTAATTTACCAACACCTGATTTTTCCCCGTTTGTCTTAAATCAATTTACGGAGGATGATGTTAAGAGAACAATACTCTCCATAAGCTCTAGTGCTGTGGGTAACGATTCTATAATTCGTAATATGATCCTTCCTTTATTAGATATCCTTACTCCCATTATTACTCACATCCTCAATAATTCAGTAGCGTCTCGAGCATTTCCGTCATCTTGGAAGGATGCTTCTGTTATTCCACTTCCTAAAAAGTCCAAACCTACCCTGTATTCCGACTACCGTCCTATTTCCATATTACCTTTTCTCTCTAAGGTCATTGAAAAACTTATTCATCGTCAACTAACTACTTTCCTAAATAAAAACAATCTCCTAAATTCCTTTCAATCTGGTTTCCGTACTGGTCATAGTACGACATCGGCCTTAACCAAAATCACTGACGATATTCATCATGGCATGGAAAATCGTCATCTTACTCTATTGACATTATTAGACTTTAGTAATGCCTTTAACTCAGTGGATTTTGACGTTCTCCTAAGTGTTCTACGTTCTATTGGCATCTCTCCCTCCGTGGTTGATTGGTTTCGAAGTTACCTGATGGGGCGCCGGCAACGCATACGTATTGAAGAATCTTTCTCTACATGGAGCAATATTGGTTCTGGTGTCCCTCAGGGTGGCGTCTTATCTCCCCTACTTTTCTCAATTTTTATTAATTCAATTTCGCAGTCGCTTTCATGTTCCTACCACTTGTATGCTGATGATCTCCAGATCTACACACAGGCACCATTATCGGATCTTTCACGTGCTGTGGAAGTTACTAATGCAGATCTTGACGTCATAAATAATTGGAGCAAGTCTTATGGTCTTGCTGTTAACCCTAGCAAAACGCAGACAATTATCATTGGCAGTCCATATTTTGTTTCTAGAATTAATTATGACCTTCTACCTCGTGTTAATTTCGCGGGCGCTGATATTCCGTTTGCAAAAACTGTCAAAAATTTAGGAATTACTTTTGATCAATGCCTCACTTGGCGCCCCCAAGTGGAGGCAGTTCGGAAAAAGGTGTTTGCTGCTTACGGTTCCCTCAACCGCCTTCGTAATTTTTTACCGACTAGCACCAAAATAACTCTGGCACAGACACTTCTACTATCCATTCTTGATTATGCGGATGTCTGCTACGCTGATCTTTCGGAGGAACTCCTTAACAAGCTAGAGCGTCTGCAGAATGTGTGTATAAGATTTATTTTTAATTTAAGAAAATATGACCATGTTTCGTATTATCGAGCTCGGCTTAACTGGCTGCCAATTCGACGACGTAGGGACTTACACGTTCTTTCCCTTCTATATTCTGTCCTCTTTTTACCAACTTCTCTTTATCTACGAAGTTGTTTTTCCTTTCGTTCTTCTTCCTCTAGTAGGACTTTACGTTCTGCTTACAACCTTTCTCTAACGACTCCACTTCACTCCACTGATTTCCTTTCCTACTCCTTTTCTGTGCATGCTGTCCGGCTATGGAATGCTCTACCAGAGAGCATCAAGAGTGCTCGTACGTTGGATTCGTTCAAGGGTCAGGTCCGGAGTCATTTTTTACGTTTAACATCTTAGTTTATTTATTTCCATAGTATACCATAATATTGCATTATCTCTTTTTATCTCATTTATTTATTTAAATTATAATTATATTTCATTATTATTATTTATATTATTATCCAATCTTTTTATATTTCTATTTCTTATTTCCCTTATTCTTGCACCCATTTCAATATTCTTTTTATTATATTTCTATCACCCAAGGTTGCCTGGAAGAGATTGCTTGTTAGCAATAAGGCCGCCTGTTTTGTACTTTGTCACTGTATAAATGTTTTCTGTTATATGTTCTTGTGTGCAATTAAAGTATATTTTATTATTATTATTATTATTATTATTAAATAAAAGCAGTTAAGTAAAATTAAACCTACATGCAGCGGGATATTGTAGAAGAGACATTTTTATTAAATAAAAATTTAATTAAAGAAAAAGTTGGAACAATTAAAATTAGTGTTCAATATTAATTGAACAGATAGAATCAAACAAATTTTTCTCACCTCCGCACAGTGTAGGAAAAACGCAATCTAGCGGGATTTAATTGAAAATATCGACATCTATTCATTGAAGAAACAGTATTGCCTGTTTATACCTAGGACCCTACTAGTCACTTCCGCATTTAAGAATTGTTTTGTAAGTAACTCAAAACTAAAAAATAAAAAATGTTAAAGTGGGTAAACAATATTCGTCGTACATTTACATTTCAAGCGATATTTTTAAAGCATCAACTGTTATTACGATTTCTGATTACTTATAGACACAAGATAGTTTTTTGGTTTATTGTTGGATTGTGTATATCTTTGAGGTAAAATCAAGTATAATTTTTGGAACTAATAATGAAACTATGATTAAATAACATCATTTCAAAGCTAAGGTAAAAATATTTTTTTTAGAGAGAATTTGTAAACAAATTTGTGCATAAGCATATCAAAACGCCCGTATTATACTGTATTTTTTTTGGTTTACTTAATAGTACAGAGGCTTAAATTTAAAGTACAGTTGATACAATTTGCGCTTTTTTGCGACACCCATAAATTTTTTTTCGTTTTTCAGAATGCCTACCGAAATACCAAAAAAACAAATTTTCGACATTTGGACTGCAAACGCAAAAAACGAGCGATTCAATGCTATTTTTGCGTTTGTAAAAGATTAAGTGAGTTTTCTAAAGATGCTGTGAAGGACATTGAGGACTTTTTAAGAAAGTTGTGCAGCAAATTTGAAGAAAAATGGGCAGCAAGCGGTAGACATCGTGAACGCTTGTTAAACAAAAATATAACATGGTTAAATTACATTAACTTGCCAGATAGTGTTTTGCGAGATGTACCGTCTCACCAGGAAGACTACAAAAATGTTTTATGGAATGTTGCGATAAAGCAAAAAAACAAAAAAGTTCAAAATCTTTTACAATCCACAAGCCCTGAAAAAATTATAATTGCGACTGAATGTAATCTTCGAAAATCTGGTTAAAGAGATTCTGTTGCTATCGTAAGAGAACTTTCAATAAGTTCACCAAAGAGAGGTACTGTCATAAAAAACGTAGGTCCGTAAGGAAATTAGTAGTCAAATCGATCCGGTGACTTTATCTGCCGATGAAGCTTTAACCATGATAAATTGATAATAGATGCTAGTTTATCAACAAATCAATAAAAAAACTCGGAGCAAAAATACAACTCGAATCAAAAATACAACTCGAAACAAAAATACATCACGAAACAAAAATAAACAACAATATAGTTCGTAGAATTAACAAGGCTTTGATTTTTTATAGTAACAGAACAGTAACAATACTTTATCGCTTAGATACAATATAAAAAAGCAAGGAATAATTAAGTGCTAATTAGGAACATAAATTACAACTTCGACTTACATTTACCCAATAAGAAAATATTCCAAAATCCGTAGCATCGTCGAGATCAAAAGATATTTTAATTCGTAAAGTACTTAGTTTCAAAAACACCTAAGTACTTGTAAGTTCGTAATCTAATTAAATAAGAAGTTAATAGGTATAACGCCACACATTTATCGTTGAGCACCAGCTATGCGATTCTCTAAGCGACACATAGACGCTGCGCGCATGGCTGTGATTTGCTGTCTCTTTAAAATTCTATGAATATGAAAGAGACAGAGTCATTTTTCAGCGCTGCGGCAGCCGCAGCTATCAAGGCTTTAGCTTAAAGAATCGCACGGCAGGGTCTAATAAATGCATAAATTAGAATTTACATACGGTTGATCCTTTTACAGTTATACGTTTAAACGGAATGACATAAAGTAGTGACAAAATACTGCAAATGAAATGAAATGAAATGTATTTATTTGCATTTGAATAAGGTTACACTGTGGATGTTTACAATAAAATTAGATTCATCTTATTCTGCCATAAAAATAGCACGCAAAGTTCAAAGCAGTAACTAGTCAGATTAATTAATTATAAATTACAGAATGTCAAGGAATTATAAAATACAGAATGTCATCAAATCATTAAAATCAGGAAGCCAAAATTATAATAATAACAATCTATAACACCACATTTTCATCATAATCCGTACAATAAGAAAATATAAAATATCAACATGCAAGTCAATGGCAATTAGTATAATTCAATAGGTGTAATGTCAAAATTAAACGGAAACAATCTAATTAATTAATAATTGTGAATAAGAAATTCTTGCACTGTATAAAATGTGTGTTTAATAAGCCAGTTGTGCCAAGTCTTTGTAAACTTATTCAAGGGCAGATCTTTAATATCTTGAGGAATCTTATTATATATTTTTATACACATATTAAAACATTTTTTTGAAATCGGGCACTACGTGGGACAAAATCAAGTACTAACCTATTCCAATTTCTAGTATTTCTAGGGAAAACATCTCTAGCTTGTTTGAAGTGACCTAAATGTTGCCTTACAAATTTCGATATTTCAAATATATACAAGCAAGGTAGAGGTAAAACATTTAGGGCTTTAAATAGTGGCTTACATGAATTATCTGGAGCTTCGTTGCAGATAGCCCTCAGACATCTTTTTTGAGACACAAATGCCCTCTGTATATCAGTACTGTTGCCCCAAATGATAAGTCCATAACGCAGCACAGACTCAACATATGCATAGTAGGCTGTAAGTGCAGTACCTCTCGTTGCTACTTTTGCTAATTTATAAAGTGCAAAAGAGAACCTGTTAATTTTATTGCAAACATTATCTACATGTTCTTTCCAATCTAGTCTATTGTCAATCTGAACACCTAAAAATCTAGTAAAACGAAAGTTTGTTAAAAAATATCAATATTAAACGTCTTTCTCCCAGTAATCACGGTTGACGAATGAAGGCAGGCCGGCGGGCGGGTGTTTAGTGAGGTTTCGGCAGGTCACGCCACGATCAAACATGAATTTAAAAACTTTCAAAAGTCGAATTGTCATCGTGAACAGAATGACGGATTTACGGTGACAAAACTTTAAATTGAATTATTTTCTAAAATATTAATTATTTTTAATTATTATATCTATTAACTGAATGGGACATTCATCAAGTCACTGTGAGCGTCAAGTTAGCAGGCACACCACGGAATTAAATGGTTTTGACTATGTCAAAAAATTGTGTATAAATAGTGATAAATAGTGACGTATAGCATATAAATAGTGATACTATGGTTCAAAAGATATTTGAGTATCTTGGTGTGCCTGCTAACTTGACGTCAAGATAGCAGGCACATAAAGAAATACAGTTCGTATCAATGTGATTTATATGTCAAAAAACTGTGCATAAATAGTGAAGCGAATACGCCAAATTTCAACAATTGTACTTCAATACAAACCGAGATATTACGGTCTCTAAGAGGGCTGCCAACTTGACGATTCTTGCGATGGCGATTCCAGAGAAACGGGTTGAAGTTTTAAACAAATAAATACATGAAAAAATTGTGTGTGAAATTGTGAATCTTTCAATATCAATAAAAAAAGAATTCTTCTTTGCTATTTTCCAAAAATGTAATGTAAACTTCTACCATACATTCGATTTTAAGTACAATCGAGCACAATTTTATTTATTGACTTAGGATACTGACATAAAGTCTAAATATTTTTAATTCAAGTCATAAAATTACACTTAAATCTATCGTTGTAAATGTTGTAATGTCAGTTTCACGTTATTTCTATGGAAACTTATGTCAAGCAATTTGTAATTTGAGTGACTCGAATTAAAAGTCTCGGGATAGTGGTGGACGAGCGAGTGTCGCGAACGACCGAGAGATGGCGTGATTTGGTTTACGTGCGGTGAGCCGGTGATACGAGAATGGTGCGCGAAAAGTTTTATTTGTTTGTGTTGAAATTGATAAGCAGTGAGTACATTTGCATCAGAAGTGAAAGTGTTTAAATCGGTGAATAACAACCTACATTTTTATAGGTACGCAGCTTATTTTTTATTATGGTATTTACAAAAAAGATATACCTAGGTACGGTCGGGGTCGCCGTCGCTTTACCACTTTGCAGCGATTTTCGTGTGAAGCGCACCGACCGCCTACCTACCTACGTGCCCGTACCAAATAGACAACGTGGTGAGCAAGGGATTTTGACCTTTAGACTGGTAAAGCGACGGAGTCCGCCATTGTACCTAATGTGAGGTAGATATTTTCTCAGTCATTCAAAACTTTTCATATTTACTACTCGACCAACATAATTAATCGCATTAAAGCTAGACGTTTATCATCATTGTTCAATGATTAACAATCTAAATATATTGCACTTCAAATAGTTTGCACATGCTGAGTGGTCAGATTTTAAAATGGAATATCGAAGAAGATACGTTTAGTTTGTAAATTATTGAACAACTGTGATAAACGTCTAGCTGACATGCGCCTAATTATGTTGGTCGACTAATACGTATTACTTCATAGTAGTTAGGTACTTACCAAGCTAATCTTTCGTAAAGTTAACTAGGGTCAAGTATAATCCTAGTGCATTAAATGTTAAAGTTACCTGCCTAGTCTTTTATAACTAATAAACAAAGAATAAGCTATGAATAGTTATTCCGTGTTTTGTTTCTGTCATTTAAACGTAATTTTTAATTAGAGCTTATCAATTTCAACACAAACAAATAAAACTTTTCACGCACCATTCTCGTATCACCGGCTCACCGCACGTAAACAAAATCACGCCATCTCTCGGTCGTTCGCGTCACTCGCTCGTCCACCACTATCCCGAGACTTTTAATTCGAGTCACTCAAATTACAAATTGCTTGACTTAAGTTTCCATAGAAATAATGTGAAACTGACATTACAACGATAGATTTAAGTGTAATTTTATGCCTTGAATTAAAAATAATTAGACTTTATGTCAGTATCTTAAGTCAATAAATAAAATTGTGGACGATTGTACTTAAAATCGAATGTATGGTAGAAGTTTACATTAGATTTTTGGAAAATAGCAAAGAAGAATTCTTTTTTTATTGATATTTAAAGATTCACAATTTCACACACAATTTTTTCATGTATTTATTTGTTTAAAACTTCAACCCGTTTCTCTGGAATCGCCATCGCAAGAATCGTCAAGTTGGCAGCCCACTTAGAGACCGTAATATCTCGGTTTGTATTGAAGTACAATTGTTGAAATTTTGCGTATTCGATTCACTATTTATGCACAGTTTTTTGACATATAAATCACATTGATACGAACTGTATTTCATAATGTGCCTGCTATCTTGACGTCAAGTTAGCAGGCACACCAAGATACTCAAATATCTTTTGAACCATAGTATCACTATTTATATGCTATACGTCACTATTTATCACTATTTATACACAATTTTTTGACATAATCAAAACCATCTAATTCCATGGTGTGCCTGCCAACTTGACGCTTACAAGTCACTGTGATTTTTTTTATTTTTTACTCCTTGTAGTAGTTTTATTTATATAATTATGCTTTTGGATATGTTTAATTGTACTGTTTCTCAGTTTGGAAAGCAAATACGTGAGTTAATGAATAGCAATTTGTAAATGTGTCTCGTTTAACAACAATTTTTTTTTATCTTTATAATTACATAAGTACTTTTTTATATTGTGTTTATTTTACTGTGTTTGTTGTAGAGCTACTCTTTGTGTCCTGAATTTAATCTGTATGTATAATTTAACTGTGGAAACTTTACTGATAACTGTGTAATCTATTTTGTAATAATTTGTATGTGTTGTTAGATTGTTTGTTTCCCAAATAAACTAAAATAAAAATAAAATTTTCTAAGTAGCCCAGTTGGCTTCAAGCGTCTGAATGACACTTTGCATAGTTTTTTAAGCTTATTTTTTTAAAGAGTGATAAAAGACATATGTAATTGTTTCTTACCTAGTTAGTATAATCGTGTACTCATTATTTGCAGCTAAAATTAATTTAGAAAAACTGAAATTCCATAAATAATCAACGGTAGATTGTTGATATCGAAAGTTGTAGGATCCACCCATAAATAAAAATTGTAAGTACTTATTACAAAAGTAGCTCAACATTCTTTAAATCCAACTATTCTAAGATAGTTTCCCTATAAAGTCAGAAAAAATACAATACCTACTTAGGTTTCTTTTCGTACGGCAGTAACCAACTTAAGGTTTTTGAACCCACTATGGTTGTCCGATTCGTTATTTTTAGTTTAATGAAACTCATGTATAGTCTTGATTATTGGCTTCTATAATAATAAATGTGTTGTGGATGATTAATTGAAACTAAAGTGGTAAGTAAGTATAAACCATGTATGTTGCCAAAAAACTTGGAAAAACTAATGTCCAACCGCAAACTTACATACATCAACAGAATCTAGGGATATTTCATCAAATATCTAAAAATCTATGAAGAATTTTCTGATATAGTAAATGAAAGAATGATAGGTTATTTTAAGGTGTTTAATAAAAAATAAAAAACTTTTCGTGATTTTTAATGATTTTAATAAAAAAAAAATTTTTAATCGCCATAGAAAATTCTTCTTATAAAAGTATTACTTATATAATTAAAATTGTTTTTTTTTATTAAATCTAATTATTAATAATCAGTGTTGCCACCTTTTACATTAATTACACATCGACATCGATTGTTCATACTTAAAATTAATTGTCAAGGTCTTGCTGCGGTCTATGAGGTCCCATATTCTTTGCAAGTGTTCGTAAAGTTGTTGTTCCGATGTCAAATTTGGCGGAAAATCTCTCAAAGCTTTTCGTTGCAACATGTCCCAGGCATGCTCGATAGGATTTAAATCGGGCGACTGTGCAGGCCAATCCAAAACTTGAAGATCTTGGTCTCTGAGAGGCTGACACCAGCCGCGCCGTATGGGAAAGAGCATTATCGTGCATGAGTACAAATTCCTGGCCCATTTGGGTTCTGTGTGGGACAATAACAGTCTCTACTACGTCCTCGTAGTATTTTTGTGCAGTCATGCTGCCTTAGATCCAAACGTGCTGGGTTCGTCCGCCAAGACGAATTCCTGCCCACACCATGATTGTTCCGCCTTGGTATGAGTGAACCTTCTGAGAGTGCCGTAGACGGCTTACTCTCCCTGGAGTTCTCCAAATGCGTGTTCTTCGTGAATCCGGATGAAACCCAAACCGGGACTCATCGGTGAACAGCACCAAAGACCATTGTTCGTCACTCCTTGGTTTGATCCCGAACCCACGAAAGCCGCCGACCGCGATTGCCGCGTCGCAATGCTGGAACACGTAGCGGTCTTCGAGATGAAGATTAACTTCATGCAACCTCCTTCGCACGGTTTGGTCGCTTACCAGTAGGGAAGACCGGGGTGCGACTTAACAAAATGTATATTTCCAGTTGTAGCTTCAAAACGCATAAACATTTTGATATGATTTTTGTGTCAAATGATGTCCAAACTACTCAATAACCATATCGTTGGTTTTAATTTGACAAGAAATTGGTACCTTTTTGAAAAAGTCAATTTTACTCAGAAAAGTCAGAAATTAATACTTATCTACTACTATCGGGGCTACAATTAACGGTTCCGAGGTAAGCATTAACAAAAGGGGCAACAATTAACATATTAAGTATTTTCCTGTATGAATAAAGAAAAAGCAAAATTACAATGACATTTCTTATCAAGCAATACAATTAACATTAGGCTTAAACAATATAGCACTTTGTCCCCGCAACAGCGATATAAGTCTATAGAGAAAGTAACCTAAATAAAACCTCCCTACATAGTTACAAAAATCACCAAACATCTGAATGATTTTACTGTTATATTATTGAAGGAAACGTTAGTTTTCAATAATCACAATGTTCACTTAGTGGAACAGTAATTAACATTATGCTTAAAAGTTGTAACACTCGTTAAACAACAATTTTTCAGCTATATGAATGAATAGAAACAAAAACTCAAAGAAAACCTCTTCGTAGAAGAACCAAAATCAACAAATCTTTAAACAATTTCTAATTCTTTAAATAAAACTTCTCTGAAGTTCCTTTTCTTGTCATTATTTCTTAAGCAGCTGACTCGTAAGTCGCCAGCGAAGTCATGCCTCGAGTAGTTTTCTGCATTTAAATCCTCATGCTGTAACGTTTAAGATAAATAAATAAATAAATAATTGGTACCGTGGTGAATATACAGTTTTTTAAAAAGTTAGGACAGATAGACGGACAGCGTGACCTGTTGGGCACACTTCGGGTACGGAACCGAAAATAGAATCCAAAGGTATGTACTGTTAATACTAACCCCACATACAGGGTAACAATTAACATGTTAATACTAGCCCCGTATGTTTTGTTAATACTATCCCCGTATGTTTTGTTAATTTGGGATGGGGATTTAATGGGGATGGGACCTTTCCAATAAAAAAATACACCGAGATTTTTCATTGGTTTTGGAGCCGCAACCCTGTTCATGTTTATCATCAGTAGAAGCTATTTAGCTTGTAAAACTAAAAATATGAGCATACAAAAATCATTAAATAAATATCAATATAAAATGTAAGAACCCTTAGTACTGGACGATCTTATCAAAGTCAATGACCGAGGCGCTTAAAACGGTCCGCCTATCCCCGCCCCGCCGCCGGCGCAGGCGGCCGGCCAGGAAAGTTCATAGGGGTCACGGTGTACTCAGTAGATAAGGAGAACGTTACTACGTGTTTTCGGCAAAAAGTCACTATTACAACTTTTTTTCTTTGCTCGTAAAGCGATTATTATTTCATAAATAGGTACAATACTTTTTTTGTATTATAACGTTCTCGGCTCCAAAACCAATGAAAAATCTCGGTGTATAATTACGAAATAGTGTACATTAGCGTTAGTAAAGTTATGTAACATTATTAAGAATAAAACAAGCTACTACGAAAAAAAAATATTACGGTAAAATCAAATATTCAACACGTAAATCAAAAAATCGTAAAGTGAAAAAAGTTCATTACCTGCCCAACTAGCAAATTGGTCATATAAAAACTGTGCTATACGACTTTCGGTTATATAACTGTTGAATTGATGTTATTAGACAACTACAACGTTGTGTAACCGTTATTCCTACAACGATTTAGTCCCCTAACTAAATGGTCCACTAAATGAGTTGAGTAAACGTTTTTACGACTACTTTATACAACGTTGTATAGTGGTGCCTGTGTATAGGTTAGGTAGACGTTTATACGACTGATTTATACAACGTCGTATAGTGGTGCCTGTGTATAGGTTAGGTAGACGTTTTTACGACGTGATTTATTTTAACGTCGTATAGTGGTGCCTGTGTATAGATTAGGTAGACGTTTTTACGACTGATTCCTACAACGTCGTATAGTGGTGCCTGTGTATAGGTTAGGTAGACGTTTTTACGACGGATTCATACAACGTCGAATAGTGGTGTTAGAGTATAGGTTACGTGAACGTTTTTACGACTGCTTTATTATATCGTCGTATTATGAAGCCAGGTTGTAGGTTGGATAAATAAAAAAAATATGACACCATTTATAAAGGTTTTATTTAAATTAAAGGTTAACTGTTCATGTTTATTATCTCACAGAACTCTAATAGTACATTATGATACGAGTATAAGTGCGGTAAGATGAAAATACAGCCGAGGCGATATTGCTAGCCCGAGCCGTAGGCAAGGGCTACAAGAAAGCAGAGGCTGTAATTATCAAAGCGCACGTATGCCATACGACGTTTTATAACATATTTGTGAGGAAAAAAAAAAATAGAAAATGACTGCGTTTTTTTGTTGTTTTTCTAGTGCATGAATCATTGGTAAGCCAACATATATTTTTCTTTGTCCAACAGCATAGAGCGTAGATGGGCTCATCAAAATAATACCACCAACCCCTCTCTTCCCTTGGGTGTCGTAAAAGGCGACTAACGGACTAAAGACTGCACATACATCCAACAGCATAGAGCGGCGATGGGCTCATCAAAATAATACTACCAACTCCTCTCTTTCCTTGGGTGTCGTAAAAGGCGACTAACGGGCTACAGGCCTATGTTGTCCATAGATTCAAATGATTACTAATTTTTAAATTACATTACCGCACTAGTGCGAAACTTATTACATTACGATACTGAAATCGGTGTAATAAGAGCTTCTTTACGAGCAAATGTGTTTTAAAATAATTTATCATGGCCGACCATCTTGGTCGCAAGAAACCGCATTATGCGACCTTTTTATTCTATAATTGATGTATAGAAGTCGTTTCTTAACTTAGACAAGATGGCTGCTATTTTAGTATGTAAACAAATTTTAAGCAATAGTCTATTATAATTTAATTTCAAGAAATTCGAAGGGGGCGTAAAAAATTTCATAACAACACACCTATATTTCACCACAAAACTAAACGTCCCATAAGAACTAGGTGCACTGCACACATTTTATCCTTACACTCTGTTCGTGTATAATATTGTTAAAGTAAATGTAAAACTAGTTAAGTAAATTATAACTTATAGACCGTTTCAATTTTGTATTTGATAACACGCACTTTTCCAGCAAACATCACAGGAACGAATGAATGGAATGAACTGAATGTGTACAGTAAAAGTCGATGTTAAACACTTAACCGACATTACAGTCATCTTCTAATGTCTATGCAATTGTTATAGGACTTCAGTGGTTCGATAACAGTCGGTCGAAAACTTTAATGTAACATTTAAAAGTTATTGACTGACGTTTATTTAACTTGTAAATAACAATAATGTCGTTTAATATGGGCCTATTTCGCGTTGTATAAACGTCTACGACACGTTTATATGACCCACTTTATAGAACCAAAAGGAAATGTAAAACGTTTTCTCAACTATTATGCAACGATAATTTGTTACTTGGGTGGCCAAAATAGACGCACATCACACAACTCACTCCCACGGCGCACTGAGCTGGAATGAAGAGTCTCACTCAACCTGTAGACCGCTGTCACAGGTACGAATATTAGGAATCACTAGTGACATGCTATTTATAGTTTCGTAAAGAAATCGCTTGTTAATACTTACCTCTGTTAATTGAATCCCGGCCTCCCCTAGCTGGTGGTCCTTTTAGTGCCATTGTACTAGTTGCATCGCTGTGATGAAATTGATCCTGTCTCTGCGTAGTTACAAGATATCTTCCCGTGTGCCGTTGAGCCACATCCCCAGTAGGTACTGCGATAACGTGACCACAATCTTGATATCACGTTTTGGCAGGTGACGCGTTGAATGACACCATTTTCTAACATGCCCACGGCTCGTAACATTTCATCTTGACTCAAATGACGACGTGACATGACTCTTAGCCCCTTCGTACACAAGGCTACGCAAATCTCCGATACTCGACGATTTTAGTCTCCAAGCGACTACCGCCATACAAATCCATTGAGGTTCGTACAGTAGTCGCGTCGCCGACATTTGTCTCGCGACTCGCGTCGCGCCAGTCGCGCGCTACCTGCCAGTCGAGATCTTCGCTACTTAAATCGCGGCGATTTCCAAGATGGCAGAGCAATCATTTAAATAATAAATTTGTTTCTGAGGTGGAGAAATATCCTTGCCTATATATAGAACATTAGTATCGTAGATTGGTGTAGCCTTGTGTACGGACTGTGCACTACTCGATACTCGCGACTTAATACTAATGTAGTATACAACATTAGTATCGGAGATTTGCGTAGCCTTGTGTACGAAGGGCCTTAAAGCTCACACGGCACTTCTAATTTAAAAAAAAACAATGTAAGCCCTTTTCCTTAGATTAATGATTGGTCTCACTGCGCTCGCGAGACCAATCATTCATCTATGCCCTTTTCATTAATTAATATTAATAAAACAATTTGACTTTTCCTTGACGTAAACGTAACGAATTATTTTGCCGCCGTATTTTATTTTTCGTTTTTTTTTAATAACATTTTTAAATTTTGAATGTAGAATAAAGGAGGTTTCAATCTGTGCTCTGATTCTGTATCGCAATCTATAGATTCCACACCTAAACCCTTTAGGGTGGATTCGACCAAACTGGAATAAGGTCTTATACCTAGATTAAGTGCCGAATTTGTATAGACTAATCTCGGAGTAAGTCTTATTCCAGTTTGGTCGAATCCACCCTTAGAGCATTAAAATGCTCTAAGCCTAAACCTTACCGCGCACAAACGTCAAACGCATACATTTTTGGGAAGATATCGTAACTTTTTAAGGAATTAACGTGGTTTTAAAACAAGGAATCGTTACAGGGCCCTGATTCTGTATCGCAATCTATAGATTCCACACCTAAACCTTACCGCGCACAAACGTCAAATGCATACGTTTTTGGGAAGATATCGTAACTTTTTAAGGAATTAACGTGGTTTTGAAACAAGGAATCGTTACAGAATAAGGGCCCTGAATAAGAACAGGGCCCTTATTCTCTATATAGTCGTAATTAATTAAGGATTAAGATATCCCTAGATTCTGTTGATGTGTGTATAATTGTTATTTTTATACTTTCTCTCACATAACTCGACTTAACTAAAAATCTGACTTTAGACTAATAAACAGTAATTATAATAGATTACATTTTGCTACCACGATCATTTTATACAAACTAACTCACTGTGAGGTTTTCGAATGTATGGGCCGTGGGCATTGTCCTTACTCTGAAGGTACCTACATAATATATGTACTTAAAACTGTTTTAACGTCAAACAGTACGAAACGTCAAGCAGTAAGTAGCATGTACTTACAAAATTAATCGTGTTTAGTCCCGTTAAAACAGTTTTAATGCAATGCAACGCGATAGTTTAAAGTCTTATAATATATGTACATTTGATGACATTATATACGGCGATAATTCGTATTAAAACGTAGACTGATTTTTATAAATATACCTACCTACAATTTTAGATATTCGTTCTCTCGTTAAATCTCGTTTTAAAAATAGAAACAGAACAAACTTAAACCGTTTGTTTTATATCTTTTAACATGTCGCTTGATTTATTGATAAAGCGCGGATCGCGAACGGACGTGTCCTGTCCCTGGGCTGGTTGTATTATGCATTGACATACCTGTTGCAACTAGAGACGACACCCACCGCAAATCATGTTTTTGCGCACTATTTAGCGGCCCATAGGCTGCAGAGTTACAAACGCTTGGCAATATAGCACCGCTCCCTATACGCTCGACGTGTTGCCCGCTGCTGTATTTCGTCTAGCTAAGCCTGTATTTTGTATGGGATGGCTCAAACCATAACAAATGCCCCATAGAAGGCAACTAGCAAGAGATAACTTATGCAGGGCATGTGAAGAGAAAACGGAGTCCATGTAACACCTATTTGTGTGCCTGTCACACCCTTTTATTGCACCAAGAATGACTTTCAAACACAAAAATAGCTGAAAATAGCTGAAGCAAAGTTTATCAAGTCTACAATCGATCTGCACCAATAACTATTTCTTCTATATGGTTACTTTATTCCATCTTCGTTCGTAGTCTACACAAAAATGATACAACGTTACCTATACATATATGTATATATCAACATTGTCTAAATAAGAAATAAAGCAGCTCGATATACCTCATAAAACCTAGCCTGAGTAAATCACCGTCCTATAAAGCTATTAGGTAGGACCTATTAGTGCATTTGTTGTTCTTCATTGTTTCAGGTGCGAGGAGCCTTGCAACCAGCTGTGTCCGCCTTGTGAGAAGCCCTGCGAAGTAAAATGTGACCACTCGCGGTGTCCAAATATCTGTGGCGCGCCGTGCGTGCCCTGTCAGGTAAGACATCACTGATTTTGATTGCCGCTTCCCTATTGTGTTTGTATATCTACTGCTTTATATAAAAGCTGAACGCTTTTACATAAAACCTGTCCGCTATACTTAAAAGCTGACCGCTTTACAAAAAAGCGCTGTTTTGCAAAAGTAGATCGCCTTTATCTGAAGCTGCGTATTAATTCGTATAATCGTGTTGCGACACGGCCAAAGCTTTTGTACAGGCAACATGAAAAAGAAAATTATTCATGAGTGTTGTCTTCTAGTAAGCGGTTTGCTAATTGGTCACGAGACTTTTTTAACCGATAAGTAATATCATAACTAAGAATATTGCAACGCCATTGCAGGGCTCGTGTTTGGAACTAAACTTAAATTAAATTAAATTAAATTAAACTTTTCTACAATCACACCAATCATCTAGCCCAAGAGAAGCTTCGAAGAAACTCGTTAAATGGTTACTAGACAACGGATAAACATACTTAAAATACTTAAATACATACTTATTATACATAGAAAACACCCAGACCAGAGACAATTTAGAAAAACAATAGTTTCTAAATTGACCCGACCGGGGATCGAACCCGGGACCTCAGAGATGGCGACACCATGAAAACCGGTGTACAAACCACTCGACCAAGGAGGTCGTCAAAACTAGATTTAAGATGTAATATGGAAATCGCTCGTACCTACCCTAGCCTATGGACGTACTCGTTCAGTCGAGGAAGTTCCCGGTAGACCACTGTTAGACCGATAGCGCTAGGCTATTTTGGGGTCATAAGTTTAAAAAATTCTAAAGTTACTTTTTTTTTGCTTGTCGATACAGTCGTACCTAAGAAGCTTAATAGTGCGTTTTGTGTCACATCTGTCACTTGCATTTTCAGCAATTCGACGTTTTGTGGTTGATTCTTTTTATTCAAAGCAGAAGTGGCAAAATTAATTTAAAGTTTAAAATAATTATGGTATCATATCTATGATAGCCTGCGGAGTGTGCAAACACAGTTTGTGTCATCTTCGTCCAGTGCAAACTGAATTAGGCTCAGTATGTAAAAACATTGCAAACAAAAAATTACAATTGATGAAATAACTATTTTCTATCTCAGATCACTTTCATATGCCCATTAAATAATTTTGTGCCAAATTAGGCCACGCAATTGTAAGATTTTTTATTATTTTGCTTTTTCAAGCTACAAACACATAAAAAAAATATTACAATGATTAGAGTTCACATATTCAATATCATAAAAGCATGAAAAATCGACTTTGTAAATTTGTGTCATTTTCATGCACGATATTTAAATGAATAAAACACAAAAGCAAATTGTTGCGGTCTGGCGGACGCGGGCTGACCCGGGCGGACGCGGGCAGGCGACAGCGGGCGGGGGGGCATACGCACGCACACACGTTCGTTCGGTACGATTTCTTTCATTTAAATTACATAGCTATCATATTAAGTATTGATTGACTCTTATTTATCTCCGCTACGTAATTAACAAATGTGTACCTACCTATAGAGATTACAATAATGACGTGCTAATTTTGAACGAAGCGCGTCTGCAATCCCATTACCTACGAATGGCAATGGTCAATGTGGTCAATACTTTGCTCTGATGCTACGGCCAAACTAGACAGCGAAAATATTGGTTCCGTTTTCGCGATAAAAACTTCGTGTTCCGTTGTCGCGATAAAGCTTAGCCACATCAAAAAAACTTAGCGACCGACGCCGACGTCGCGATAATGCAATTTAATTACGTAGTGGTGGGTAATATATTCAAAACCATATATCGATATTTGATATCGGATTATTAAACTATGGTAGGTACATCATTATACTTTAATATCGGTATCGACCATATCAACGGACTATTAAAATATCATGCAATATCGTGTTTTTTACACTATAAAGTTTCAGAACGCATCGAATCGGATTTTGATGCAATATAGGTACTTATAAGTTTCTTTTCAATAGATTTAGACGACTCAGTCAGTTTACCCACGTTCTAAGTGAGTGAGTGCCTATTAATTAAGAGATAATGATTTTGTTAAATAAGTTGAATTTTTTTTTTTTATAAAAGAAGGAGGCATACGAGCAGGCGGGTCACCTGATGGAGAGCAATCACCGCCGCCCATGGACACCCGCAAAACCAGAGGAATCGCAGGCGCGCTGCCGTCCTTTAAGGATGGAATAGGGTTAAGGAAGGAATAGGAAGTGTGAATGGGGAGGGGGGAGGGGGAAATGGGCCTTCGGAACCCTCACTGGCCGGACGAAACACAACAGCACCAAGTGCCACTATTTCACGCCGGATATTCGTGAGAGGGTGGTATTACGCCGGGCGAGCCGGCCCAATGCGTGCTGCAACGCATCGTGGCTCTCCCACTCTACAAAAAATCTCTATAATAATTTCTAAAATAAAATGTAGGTAAGTAGGTAACTATAATAATTTTATTTCATTAAACATTTACAAGCACAGTTATTTGTTAAAAACTACGGATCAATGATAATTTCAATAAATATAAGCGATACGGTACAATAATCTTTAATCGGATCTCGTACAATATAGTGATCTCAACGCACACCGCATTCCTAGCGCGATATAATGTTTTCCAAAATATATAGATTCAGACCGCATCGATATCGGATTTGGCGAAATTAATGCAATAATTATACGTTTCAGTAACTATATACGATTTGTATCGCCCACTTCTAATTTCAACGGAAAAAATAGAAGAGGCGGTTGCGCTTTATTGCATGTCGGCAAATAATTATTTTCTGCATCTTCATTATTTGAACAAAATAAATAGAAGGGTGAAAATAAAAGACGGTGGTGGATGTTATCTATCTATACACAAAAATCGGACAAAGTTAGTACTTTTATATTGTTAAACATTGCATAAGTTTGCTAGTTTTTAATACTAGTTTAATTGTAATATTTGATTATTTGCTTACAAATAAAAACTTTTTAAAATGTGTTTTAAATTGTGAATAGGAAGGTTATAATTTCTTCCTAATAAACTTGGAAAAGAGTTGGAATAACTATTCGCTAGTTATTTTATGTACTGTATGGATTGGTCTATTTGAATTATTTGGGGCTGAATGATTGGTGTGACAGTAGTGATTTTTTTTTGTGATTTAGGTCTTGGGGGTTCCATAAAATCGGTTCTAATATGTAATATTGTATTATTTCTAATACTTTATTGAATCTAAATCAATCCATAAATTATCGAAACCGAATAATTTCGATAGTTGTATTTGCAACACGTTCACACCTCTAGTTGTCTCGCAGTCACCTAAAGTGTGCGAAGGAAGTATAACCGCACGAAATTTATCGCGACAAAATCCTTTGATGTGCGGCAAATAACCGACAGCGGCGTGTTAATGCTACGGCCACACTATTTTCAAGATTCGCTTTGTCGCAACACGTCTGGCCAAACACTTCGTCTTAGCGAGATGCATCATTGCGTTAACGCGCTGCTGTCGGTAAAGTGCCGCTCATCAAAGAATTTTGTCGCGATAAAGTTCGTGCAGCTACATTTTATTTGCACACTATAGTTGACCTAAGAGGACTGACTGCGAGACAACTAAAGGTGTGAAATCTGTGAACGTGTTGCAAATACGACTATCGAAATGATTCTGTTTCAATCATTATGGATTGGAGTAACGATAAAGTATTAGAAGTAATAAAATATTACGAATAAGAACCGGTTTTATGTTACCCCCAAGACACAGAACACAAAAAAAAATTACAACTGTCACACCAATCATTCAGCCCCAAACTAAGCATAACCCGAACTATGGTGACTGAATCACGGATACACAAACATACATAAATACTAATAATCATCCATGGCTCGCTCACAAAATGCTCGTGCTCACCACACAAACATTTGTCGCTGACCACTAAACCACCCGGCCGTCAAACCGCCTATTTGTGCAACCCCGTCCTATCACTCTGCCTCCTCAGTGAAGATAATTGCCATAAGCTTGGCAATGTCCTTGAGGGCGAAGAGCCTAAAATCAACTGGTTTCGGGTAGGCCGACCCCAGAAGATTAATTCTTTTCTTGGCAAAAGAGTCGTAGTCACACAGTAGATGCTGCATGGACTCCGTTTCCCCTCCACATGCTCTGCACAGGTTGTCTGTTGCTAGTTGCATTTTGTGGAGCATTTGTTTTATGGCACTGTGCCCAGTCAGGGCACCGGTGATTAATCGGGCCTGCCTTCTGCTATCTCCCCTCCGCATATGATCTTACTTCGTCCTAGGGCGCCTTCGCCTATGAAGGATTTTGAGTGTCCTAAGCCGGGTAGCTCTTTCCATTCGGTTCTATGCCTGTTTTGGATGTGGTCCTTGAAGGCTTTGTCGATGGTACTCTTTGCTAGTGCCACAAACAGCTCAGGACCAATATATGGGGTCCCTGAGCCCTCCCTAGCAAGTGCATCGGCCATTTCATTGCCTTGGATTCCCATGTGGTACGTTAAAATCAACGTACCCAATCAACCTCACCTTGTTGTACTTACCTAGCTTGTTTAAGGCTTTCGTGGTTTCAAGCACAAGGCTGGAGTAGATTCGAGGCGATATAAGTGAGTTGGGCGCGGCTTGGCTGTCGCTCAGGATGAAAATGTTACGCTTCTTGGGAGCGAGTTTTAGATTCTTTTTAACGCACAGGAGAATTGCGAAAGTTTCTGCCTGAAAAACAGAAGAGAATTTTCCCATACTCTGACTGTCCTTAAAGTCACTGCTAAAGATACCTGGTCCAGTGCCTGACTCCATTTTGGATCCGTCGGTGTACCAGATCAGGCTGTCTTTCTCTGGAGACGGTGGTCGGTGTCCCGAGTTGGGACATGTATACTGAATTTAGCTTTTTATGACTCTGTCTCTTTCATATCGCAGTCATGCGCGCAGCGTCTATGTGTCGCTTAAAGAATCGCATAGCTGAAACTATATATTCTGGAAAACACTAAATATCGCGTCAGAAATGCGGTGTGCGTTGAGATCACTAATCTATATTGTACGTGATCCGATTCAAGAATATTGTACCGTATCGCTGATGTTTATTAAATTATCATTGATCGGTAGTTTTTAACAAACTAATGTGATTGTAAAAATTTAATGATTAAAATTATTAGAGGTACATAAATTTATTTTAGAAAAATTTAACTTACTTAACTAAATCCTTATCACTTAATTAATAGGCACTCACTCACCTAAAACAAGGTAAACTGACTGAGTCATCTAAATTTATTGAAAAGAAACTTATAAGTACCTATATTGCATCAAAATCCGATATCGATTCGATGCGTTCTGAAACTATATAGTGGAAAAAACACGATATTGCATGAATTTTTAATAGTCCGTAGAAATGATCGATACCGATATCGACGATATTAAAATATTAAGTTAGCTATAGTTTAGGAATCCGATATCAAATATCGATATATAGTTTCGAATATATTACCCACCACTAGTTAAAATGCATTATTGCGAAAAAGTTCACAATTATCGCGACGTCGTCGTCGCGAAGTTTTTTATGATGTGGCCAAGCTTTATCGCGACAACGGAACATGAAGTTTTTACCGCGACAACGGAACAAGAATTTTACCGCGATAGTGTGGCCGTAGCATAACGCAATGATGCATCGCGTTATTATGACGAAGTATTTGGCCAGACGTGTCGCAACAACGCGAATCTTCGCACTAGCGCGATAGTGTGGCCGTAGCATAAGGGTCAATATTATTTTAGATTGAGGGATGAACTATATTAGACCGGGCCGTGCACGGGGCGTGCCGTATGCGTGGCCTGGAAGTTGAACTGGTTTGAGACGTTGCATACATTTTGTATTTATATTAGGCTTAGGGCCCAGACGCGAGCATGAATATTATTCTGTGGCATGCATGACGCTTCGATTCGCTTCGAATTTTGCCCGCCGCGCACCGGCGCGCGGCGCCGCCGCCCGCGCTCGCCCTACACGTGCTTAGTGTGCGTTACAAGTCTGTTTTTATTAAAATAATAAGAATTCGTGGATAAAAACGACACAAATTATGAATAGTGTTTTGTTACACCATAATAATCAAAAACACTTAAACTCTAATAACTTGCACTTTCTTTTGTGGCTTTTACAGGGTTTTGTAATAAAAAAATGAAATTTCTATAAATGCCGTGGATGAATTCGACACAAAATATTTTGAATAACAGATATCAGTACTCTAAAACGCGTAACACCTATTTAACCTATTGTAATATTCTTTCAGAGCTGGTTGGGCGACGTTATAAGTACTGGTTAAATATCGGGATTCCCGTGGACAGAAATGACACAAATTGCCTATGTACATCAGTTACTACTTCGTTATTATCATGACAGTAAAATTTTCATCTCTAATTTTCTTTTCGTCCAATACTGATCGAAGCGACAAATACCTAAATTTCTACCTATGCAAGTACCTAGGATGACACAAACTAATATATTAGGTTGAGCAAAAGGTCCGGAAACTATATGTGAAACACAAACAACTTTAATATTTTTGAAACCTCAAAACCTAGCGCTATCGGTCTATGTTTGGCGATATTCGCTTGCGGTCCATTCCTATCGAGCATACGTACAGTAGCGTGCGCGTAGATCGTGTGCAAGCGAATATTGCCGAAAAGTGATCGATCGGGAACTTCCTCGACTGTACCTAGTCTTGCCATAAATTCTATCCCTCACAGACATGTCATGTCTAGTGTAAAGAAAAAACAATAAGTGAAATTTTAAAAGCATGTATTTTATACGTTTAACTGTGTAGATTACCACATATATTTGAACTATTCAAAATTACCACCTCTAGCTTTTACACATTTCTGCAAACGTCCTGGCCATTCACCTATGGCCACACGTACCACATCCAATGGTATCGAGGTGGCTGTCTTTCTGACTGATATTTCGATGAGGTTTAGACCAGGCTTTCTCCTCTAAAATATTTCATAAGCAATGGATTAAAATCAAGAGGGCCTCTCTCTTTCTCTTTATCTCCTCTCTCACTCTCTTTATCCGAAACGAAATTTCGGCCTATTTTCTTTTGTTATTTACAGCGGTTCCATTCCTTCCAAAATTTCGTTTATACAAAATAAGTTAGGCATTTAGATTATTAATTTTTAGAAAATTGTTTGAATTTTCAAAAATAACTGAAACCGCTGTAAATAGCAAACGAAAATCGGCCGTAATTTTGTTTCGGAGAAAGAGAGTAGGCCCTCAGGACTTGCAGGGGGCCAATCTTCAGAGGCGATGAAAAAATGCACGTCTAACCAGCGCTTGGTTGATTTCGCTTTGTGCGCTGGTGCTGTCTTGTTGATATGTTTACCAGCGAACACAGTGTAACTTAGTGGCTTAACCACCTTCTCTAAAATATCGCTTTGGTAGTTAGTTGGTCGTGTTTTCACCCCTTGTTCACAAAAATGGAGCTTTGTCACGCCTTCGTAGGACACACCCCACCAAACCATCACAGATGCTAAGTGGTGACCTCTTTCGACCTTCGGAATTTTCTCAGCATACACCCTATCATTTTGACGGTCAAACTTCTCTTCAAGACATTTTTAGGGTTCCGTAGCCAAATGGCAAAAAACGGAACCCTTGTGGGTTCGTCATGTCTGTCTGTCCGTCCGTATGTAACAGCCACTTTTTTCCGAAACTATAAGAACTATACTGTTGAAACTTGGTAAGTAGATGTATTCTGTGAACCGCATTAAGATTTTCACACAAAAATAGAAAAAAAAACAATAAATTTTGGGGGTTCCCCATACTTAGAACTGAAACTCAAAAATATTTTTTTCTTTAAACCCATACGTGTGAGGTATCTATGGATAGATCTTCAAAATGATATTGAGGTTTTAATATTATTTTTTTCTAAACTGAATAGTTTGCGCAAGAGACACTTCCAAAGTGGTAAAATGTGTGCCCCCCCCCCCCTGTAACTTCTAAAATAAGAGAATTATAAAACTAAAAAAAATATGTAATGTACCACTTTTTCATTCGATTAAACCAATTTTGAAAACTTTTGTGCCACTCCTCCGTGGTGACTTCAGAAACGTGTTTTTTCATACTCTTCGACAGCCTCTTCTGGTGATAAAAATTGTTGACTGCGTAATTGGTTCTTAATTTTTGGGAACAGAAAAAAGTCACAAGGTGCCAGGTCGGGATTGTATGCAGGATGGCTCATAAGTTCTACGTTTTTCACCTTCAAAAATTCGTTTGTCTGTCTGGCGTTTACGGTTATTTTTACGGAGTTCGTCAATAATTTCCGGCAAACAAATGGTCGTGTACCAGTCACTATTCACGGTACGACGATTCTAAAGCAACAGTAGCCACGTACGTGTCCAGTTTTATTAAAAAAAACCGGTCAAGTGCGAGTCGGACTCGCTCATGAAGGGTTCCGTAGCAGCAAGTAACATCATATAAAAGTTCTTGTAGTTCGTTGTAACTTTGATCAATGTTTTAATAATACTAGGTACTAAAACTACTTACTAGATCTCATTCAAACCAAGTTTCGGTAGAAGTTTGCATAGAAATGTACATTATATATTTTTTTTAGTTTTATCATTCTCTTATTATAGAAGTTACAGGACACACACACACACACCCCCACACACCCCCACACACACACTCACACACACACACACACCCCTGTTTGTACAGACTGCCTTTCGAGGACTATGGTTTTATATGACCCATCCGAGGACTCTCTCAAAAACCATGATAATGACCTTGTATTGTTACTTTAAAACGATAGAAAGAAACAGAAAACACTTTGTTAATGAACAGGTCTATTTGTCTAACGTTATTGCAGCATTTAATTTATTAACTGTTCTTGACCAATGCGTGGACTTATTATACACTGCCAACGCTTGTAGAGACATCTTTCCGAGGACGTCTGTGTGTACCTTTCGAGGACCCAATCGCCTGACTACAGATGGCAATCCGGGGACTAATTTTCACACACTTTCTCTTGAATCCAATACAATTCGAGGACCGTGTGTTTGACTGTACAGAAACAATATGAGGACGTTTTTCCGAGTCCCGCATGTACAAAGTGAGGACCACTAATGTGTAAACATAACATGTTTTAAGTACCATTCGAGAACATTTATTTTGTAATTAACATTCGATGTGGCCCTATGTACATAAGCTCTTTACTTGACCGGACCTGATTTATGTTAAGTGATGATAAGGCATGTGAAATCGCATTATTCCCGGTATCCTTAACCATTAAGGAACTGGCTATCTTACCTCGAACTGCTGATAACATTGTTGTTACGGCGACGCGACATACTAAGATAAGTTGGTGGTAGCTATAGCCAGGCGGACTTAGAACAAGGCCTACTGTTCCGTCTGGCGAGTTATAGGAGGTTGTGATGATGGAAGGTTCCTTGGTGATGGTTAATAACGACTGCGTCTCTTTATGTGATGTTGTATATTTATAGTGACTACATTGTAACAAACTTATTGTCTCTAAAACATACAAGACGATTTATACTACGTAGATGTTGGAGGGAGGATGCCGTCTTATCTTTATCGGATCTACACGCGTTTAGGAATGCGCTTACAAACTCTTTAACCATACGTGAGGATAATAAATTATGTGGCGACGCAGGCCGCCACACCTACCACTAACCAAACCGAGCACAGTTAGTACCCCCGCTGGGAATCGAACCTGGGACCTCATGGTTTCAGGTCTTACCGCTAGACCACAGAGGCGGTTAAAATTACTAAAAATGTTGATATTTTTTATGACAGGCTATGACATTCTACCACCAGTTTTACCGCTACCATCTTATCTAAGTATGTCGTCATGACGACTATGTTATTAGCATTGTTGTTTTCTACATTGCGAACTTATGCATATGCTTTCGTCGTAGTGATTGTTAGTTGACTACGGCTAGGTAGTCCTCTACTACTACTAACCACCGCCGTTGTTATATATTTTGTACAATAGCTAATTATTTGTTTCCATAAGTTACCATTGAAGTCTATTATATATTTATTGTATTTTGTATATATATAAATATTATATGACCTGGTATATGATGAGTATGTATTGTATTTTATGTCCTGGTAACGACATTTTTTTTGTAAATGTCGTTACTTCTGTGCGCTATGGTTTTTTGCGCCCGTTCTTTGAAACAGTTAAAAAATGATGTCCTGAATTGGTGGTAGGTTAAAAAGATTTATACGATTTAAAGTAATTATTAATTGAGTTTATTAAATAAACATATTTTGACTATGACTTTATAATCTTTTGTCCAATGATAGGTACGAAAACCAGCTACTTTTCTTCGTACTCAACATAATAATCATCACAATATGGGTACTGTCGGTCATTGAGGAGTTTCATAGGGAATCTGTGAAATCTGTGATCCTTTGCTCATTGACAGTTACTTAACCAGCTACTTTTCTTTGTACTCGACATGATAACCAATCACAATATGTGCACTGTTGGTCATTGAGGAGTTTCATATGGTATCTGTGAAGTCTGTGATAATTTGCTCTTTGATAGTTACTTAACCAACTACTTTTTTTCGTACTCAACATAATAATCAATCACAATATGTGTACTGTCGGTCATTGAGGAGTTCTATATGGTATCTGTAAAGTCTGAGATCTTTTGCTCATTAGTAGTAAATGGTTAGGTAACTACCTAACCATTTACTTCTCTTCGTACTTAACATGATAACCCATGACGATATGTGTACTTTTGGTCATTGAGGAGTTCCACATGGTATCTTTGAAATCTGGGATCCTTTGCTCATTTATAGTTACCTAACCAGCTACTTTTCTTAGTACTCAACATAATAATAAATCCAAATATGTGTACTGTCGGTCATTGAGGAGTTCCATATGCTATCTGTGATGTCTAGAATCCTTTGCTCGTTGAATGTTACCTTACCAGCTACTTTTCTTTGTATTCAACATAATAACCAATTATAATATGTGTGCTGTTGGTCTTTAAGGAGTTTTATAGGGTATCTCTGAAGTCTGTGATCCTTTGCGAATTGATAGTTATATAAGCAGCTACTTTTCTTCGTACTCAACATAATAATCAATCACAATATATGTACTGTTGGTGATTGAGGAGTTCCATATGGTATCTGTAAAGTCTGGGATCCTTTGCTCATTCATAGTTACCTAACCAGCTACTTTTTTTCGTACTTAACATAATAATAAATGCAAATATGTCTACTGTCGGTCATTGAGGAGTTTCATATGCTATCTCTGATGTCTGGGATCTTTTGCTCGTTGAATGTTAACTAACCAGCTACTTTTCTTTGTATTCAACATAATAACCAATTATAATATGTGTACTGTTGGTCTTTGAGGAGTTCTATAGGGTATCTCTGAAGTCTGTGATCCTTTGCGCATCGATAGTTACATAAGCAGCTACTTTTCTTCGTACTCAACATAATAATCAATCACAATATGTGTACTATTGGTAATTGAGGAGTTCTATAGGGTATCTCTGAAGTCTGTGATCCTTTGCTGATTGATAGTTACTTAATCAGCTACTTTTCTTCGTATTCAACATTATAATAAATTACAATATGTGTACTGTCGGTCATTGAGGAGTTCTATAGAGTATCTGTAATCCTTTGCTCATTGAAAGTTACTTAACTAGCTACTTTTTTTCGTACTCAACATGATAACCAATCACAATATGTGTACTGTCGGTAATTGAGGAGTTTCATATGGTATCTGTGAAGTCTGAGATCCTTTGCTCATTGATAGTTACCTAACCAGCTACTTCTCCTCGTAGTCAACATGATAACCAATCACAATATGTGTACTGTCGGTCATTGAGGAGTTCCATATGGTATCTTTGAAGTCTGGGATACTTTGCTCGTTGATAGTTACCTAATCAGCTACTTTTCTTCGTACTCAACATAATAATCAATCACAATATATGTACGTCGGTTATTAAGGAGTTCCATAAGGTATCTACGAAGTCTGTGATCCCTTGTCTACTCATAGGTACCAGCTACTTTCTTTGTATTTAATACAATAACCAATCACAACTTGATCATTCGTCATTGAGGAGTTTTGTTGCCTGTCGCCAAGGGTCTTCATCATATCTTTACCATATTTTAAATGTAACGATTAAAACCTATCGATACAATAAAAATCATCCAAATCAGTGTAACCTGAAAATACATTAAAAAAACATAGTATATACAACCGAATTGATAACCTACTCCTTACAGAAGTCCGTTAAAAATATTAGACAACATCACATACATTGCTATGATTCTGCATTGACCCAGCCGGGAATCGAACCTGGGACCTCAGAGATGGCGACATAAGAGTCCGCCGGCGTGCGAGCCACTCGACTAGAGCGGTCGTCAATAATGAAGATTGAACTAAAAGTTATGATCGCCTATTTTAAAAAAAATAGTAAAGAAGTTTTTGAAGTTATTATTAAAAATAAAGATTAAAATGATGTTGACAATGTACGAAAAGCTAAAAAAGATTTTCTAGAATGATGAGGAGAGTAGTTTGATGACTGGTACCTAAGACCTACAGAATTATGTTTTAGCTTTTAGTACATTGTCTACATCATTTTAATCTTTATTTTTTATTTTTATTTTGTTATAACGATTTAAAAAGAATGAAAAGTATATCATACTTCTCATTCTTTTTAATTTATTCAACTTGCCCTTTCATTTGATATCCATCACCCATATTGAAACAAATATGATATCTGGCTATTCCGGTTGCCATCTTAGATTTAAAAATATATCAAAACTTTGAAACAGTATTCTATTACTCAAGCCCTTTCATTTGATACCCATATTGAACGGGTAGTGAAAAAAAAATTTGCCTGCCATTTTGTTGGCGGCCAAATTGGATTTTAATTTTTTTCATAGTGTAATCTATTCTACTAGGCAAGACCTTTTATTTAATACCAATATTGAAGGGGTTGTCCTTAGAAAAATGAACCTGCTATTTTTTTGGCGGCCATATTGGATTCTCATTTATTTCATAGAGAACTCTGTTCTACTAATCAAGCCCTTTTATTTGATACCCCTATTGAGGATGTAGTGTTAAAATATGTAATCCGCCATTTTGTAGCGGCGGCCATCTTGGATTTACAATGATAGCAAATGAATTAAATTATATTCTTATTAGAACTAAAGGTGCGTACCAAATTTCAGATCAATCCGTCAACAGGAAGTGGGTCTAATTTTAATTACTAGATTTGACCCAAAGAAATAAACAGGGCAAGCTAAATAAAACGGTTTAAAATTAAAGCAAAAATGCTTTTTATAAAATAATAATTTAAACCTGATAAGAAAAATATCATTGTATAAGTACCTACATTGCAATCTTTAACGATAATTAATCATATTCGTCTACGTCACAATAATCCCATATCGAGAGATAGGTACATTACCTATTATTAGTTAGTATTAAACTTATACTAGCACAAAAGTACTCGTCAAGACAATTCAAACGAGCCCATACTCGATGGGGTTATGTTGTTTATTTACTGAGCTGCTATGGCCATCTTCCAGCTCTATCATCAGACCCTGGTTACCCTCTAGCACAAAAGTACTCGTCAAGACGAATCAAACGAGCCGAGACTCGATGAGGTTGCGTCGTTTCTTTACTGAGTTCCTATGACCATCTTCCAGCTCCATCATCAGATCAGACCCTGGTAACAATCTAAAAAGCAAGTACTCATCAAGACGAATGAAACGAGCCGAAACTCGATGGGGTTGCGTCGTTTCATTACAGAGTTCCTATGACCACCTTCCAGTTCCATCATCAGATCAGCACCATGTCATCATAATATTGCATTGTCACGCGATTTACACATGTATGCAAAATTTCAGCTCTATCGGTAACCGGGAAGTGGATGAAATTTAATTTGCAAACGGACAGGTGAAACTAAATAAAAGCTTGTAAAAATACTTACATTGCGTTACGTTCTTACAAAACAAAGACGGAAAAACAACACTCTTTGATCACGACGTGAAAATGTATCCATATGAGGACCTAAATACACACTGTCAGGTACTGACACCAATACGAGGTCTTGAGTGTAAAATTTACACATAAGTCCTCACACAGTACAACAAACATGAGTCGAGTGTATAGCGAGTGTGTACAAATCGATAGTGGCGCCGCCTAGTGTTCACACTCTGTCGGTGTGTGAACCGAAATTTTCAAGACCAATCCGAGGATTCCTTGACTTTTCCTTATTAAGTATACAGGAAGGTTCACAATCGCACGTAGAGTACGATGCCGTAGTCAAGTCAAACCGAGGACCCACGAAAAAGTCCTCGGATTGAAAACGTCCTCGGATGTGCCTTGTGTATTCAGGCCCACGTCCTCGTATAGTACTTAAAACAAACACACACCCCCACACACACACACACACACACATTTTACCACTTTGGAAGTGTCTCTCGCGCAAACTATTAAATTAAGCAAAAAAATGATACTAGAAACCTCAATATCATTTTTGAAGACCTATCCATAGATACCCCACACGTATAGGTTTGATGAAAAAAAAATGTTGAGTTTCAGTTCTAAGTATGGGGAACCCCCAAAATTGATTGTTTTTTTTCTATTTTTGTATGAAAATCTTAATGCGGTTCACAGAATACATCTACTTACCAAGTTTCAACAGTATAGTTCTTATAGTTTCGGAAAAAAGTGGCTGTGACATACGGACGGACAGACAGACAGACATGACGAATCCATAAGGGTTCCATTTTTGCCATTTGGATACGGAACTCTAAAAAGAAGCTATCATCCGCTTAGATGCACTTTTCACGCGCGCCGCTTTAGTTGGTTTCGGCTCATCTTAAAAGACCCATTCGTTCGATTGCTGCTTTGTTTTGGGATCGTAGCAATAAATCCATGTTTCGTCACCTGTTACTATGTCCCACACCAAATTTGACGCACCTTTGTTGAATCTGGTAAGCATGGCACTGCACCAAGTGACGCGGTCCTCTTCGACGGCTGGATAGCAAATAACCCACATTGAACCTGTATGGGCCCTTTTATACCCAAAAAGGTAGCGCAACTAGCGCCCTTCGCGAGTAGTAAAAATTGCATTGTTTTTTCAAAGTTACATTATTAGTGGTTATCAATTTTTTTATTAATATCTTTTTTTAAAGTTTATTTATTGGTCTTTTGAATAACATCAATATTTGTACGGGCATACGCGTATGTCAAGAGTTAATAACGCTAGAAAGTTTTGCAGAGGTGCGTTTTTTCGCGGGGAACAGGCGTGATCGCGCGCGTATTTTGTACCGCGACAAAGTGTTCGCGCGGCGTTCACGCGTACAAATCCACATTCACAGCCCCGTGCCAGTTTACCAAAAATGAAACTATGCAGTTTACTCCAGACTATACTTTGATCGGTTACGATGTACCTATTTCAGTTATCCACCATCTTCTTTTTTTCCAACGCTTTCTAATAAGACGTCTAAATAGTATGTTGCCACAGCAAACAAAGTTATTGCAGCAGCCAGCTTCTACGTCCATTTCGCGGCGGGTTTCACGAACGATCGTAAGACACAGACACAAGATAACGGCGACTTTACTTTACAATATGAAATGGCGGCTCCACATTAGTGCCGTGAATTCACGCGCGAATTCAAGTCGTGCCCTCCACATTCACGGGATGCTATAAGAATAAGTTTGTTTGCTGTGGCAACCTGCTATTTAGAAGTCCAAAACATTATTAGAAAGCTTTGGAAAAAAAGATAATGCTGGATGACTGAAATACATCGTAAACGATTAAAGTATAGTCTGGAATAAACTGAATAATTTCCTCTTTAGTAAACTTACTCGGAACCGTGGATTTGTACGCGTGAACGCCGCGCAAACCCTTTGTCGCAGGAAAAAATACGCGCGCTATCACGCCTGGAACGCGCGTTAACCCCGCGAAAGCCGTCCACATTCACGTTCACGCCTGTTTACGGAGCTTCACGGCACTATTGTGGAGCCGCCATAATGATAATGAATGTTGATAATGATGAAGTTTGTCGGGTCTCAAGGAGAAGTGCGGGCGCGCGTGCGTGCACGGCGCGTGCTCGCGGCGCTGCGGCGAGGCGTGCTCGCGCGCGGCGTGCGCGGCGGCGTGCGCGCGCGCGCTGCCCTGCGGCCACGCCTGCCGCGGCCTGTGCGGCGAGCCGTGCCCGCCCGTCTGCCGCGTATGCAGCCCCGAAAGCTTCCCCAAGGACTTCTTGGGTGACGACTTCGACGAAGACGCCAAGTGAGCATTCTTTTATATTTCAGTAGAGCCCGCCCACGACTTATCCGCGCTAACTAAGAAACCTTCTATATTTTTTAAAAACACCGTCATAGTTCAGCCACTTTTTATAAAATATAATATCTAAGTACAGTCAAGGAACTTCCCGGTCAACCATTTTTCGGCGATATTCGCTTGCACTCTATTCCGACCGCGCCTACGTACAGTAGCGCGCGCGTACATAGTGAAACAAATATCGCCGACAAGTGGTCGATCAAGAACTTCTTCGACTGTAAAACATTATGATATATCTACAAACCTTCTTCCTTTATCGCTCTTTTTATTAGTGACAACCGCATAAATATGCATTGTGTGTTAAAAAAGAAAAAAGATACTGACGGACACTAGAAACGTCCAGCAGATGTTTAAAGATGTATGCTTCTAGATTCCAGCATACCTAACCGCCAAACTGTGGCTCTTACTCCGATACACTATTTTTTACCGTGCGGTACTATTATTTCGGGCACTATTTTTTGGCACACATGAAATAACTGAATTCTTTGGTTACTATGCCGGGAAAGGCGAGATTTTACGAGAGTTTTATGAAACACATTACAAGTAATTTTGTATCATATAAACAATTTATAATAAAACAATCAAACTATCGATTCCTGTATTTTTCTCTTCCTTTTTTAATTAAGTTAATATAGTATAATTAATTTTTTTTGTCTCATTTTTCTTCCTCAGGTTTATCAAACTTCAAGACTGTTCTCACATACTGGAAGTAGAAGATGCGGATAACTTGATGCAAGGCGACAAGGAAACTATTTCTATTCGTTCGTGTCCCTTCTGTCGCAAACCAATTATTAACACTTACCGGTACAAAGACACGGTGAACCAAATGTACAAGACAGAGATCAACCCGATAAAGGAACGCGTGTATGGGACAACAGCTCAAGTCAAAGAAAAACGAGCGAAACTAAACCTCACCCTAGAAGAATTCCAGAATACCCATAAAAATGTGTTGAAAGGTAAATGTGACTAAATAACTAAAAATACCATCAGGTGACCCGCCTGCTCGTTTGCCTCCCTCTTTTATAAAAAACAAAAAAATAATTAAAATTATGGTTTGTATTTGGACGAAACCACTTGAAATAGTCTATAGATACAGAATGTCCCACACAGGTGTACCTGTCGATTTAATGTGTGTTTAGCGAAATTTTATATTTTTAACGGTACCTACCTAATGAATTTTGAATATATTTTTACAAATTACGGTTAGACCTAGTAGAATATCCAGTAGGTACTCGTAGAAGAAAGTTTGGTATTTTCCCTTTCTTCAATTTAACTCTGTATTTTGGTAAGAGCGTTAAGCTGACTTTAGTAAATAAAGTTTTAAGATAGCTGTATGATAAATATGGGGCATTACATTATTATAAAATTCAAATCAAATCATCAGCCTATAGACGTCTCAGTGCTGGGCACAGGCCTTCCCACATGAAAAATATCACATGGGGAGGTTGGGCCATAAACCTACCACACTAGCCCAATACGGGTTGATGGGTTAAATTAAAAAGTTAATATTGAATATATTTAACATAGAGACTTACCCTTAAAATACACCTATGCTAGTAAAAGAGTTGTGACTGGGGCGTCACAACTTTTAAATAGTTAGTAATTCATGTTTTTCCGGATCTAACCGTAGTTCGAGAAAATATTTTCACCCCAAAATTATTAAAAAGTATTTCGCTGAAGATACATGGGGAAATCCATAAGTATCACAGGTCCTCTATCCCGCTGGTACACTTTGAGTCGGACATTCTGTATACCTATTGTCCCACTGCTGCTGGACAAAAAGACCCCGTCGTCGTCGAACTCGAATGATCCCTACAATTAGTAAGCCAATATAATGTGATAAAAATTTAGTAAGTAGTGCTTTGACATCTTTATTTTTATTTTACAGATAATATACATTTCCAAAGAGCCTATAAAAAGCTATGTGATGCTTTTAGAAGACATAAGAAGATATCTAAATTACAAATAGACATGCACTTTTTGTATATCAAGATATTGGATATGATTGGGGAGAAATATGAAAAGTTTAATACAGCCAAATTGAATACAACTTACTTTGATGACCAGGTGCAAATGTTATGCATTTTTTTAAGTAATAATATACAGAAAATAAGTCAACAACAACAAGAGGACATAGGAAATGAGATTAAGCGATTGCACAGCATTCATCAACTATCACTAATCAAAAGCCATCCTTCCTATAAATTACATGTGAAGGTTGATCCGAAAATAATGGAGGCAGAACGAAAGGCTGAAGCGTGTGTGATTTCATTTAATATTTTCGAGGAGCTCACCGCAGTTACTGCCCTCAAAACTTTTGCTAAAGCAATTAATTCAAGTACCGTTATTACTATGCAAGAAAGGCAAATGATAGTTCAAGCTATGGGCCTTAAACAAGGCCATTGGTTTAAATGTCCAAATGGACATATCTACTGCATTACAGAGTGTGGGGGCGCGATGGAAGTGGGTAAATGTAACGAATGTAAAGCAGAAATAGGCGGTCAAAGCCACAGATTACTACAAACCAACAAAGTTGCCGGAGAAATGGATGGAGCACAATTTGCTGCTTGGTCACAAGAATACAACAACATGGCTAATTTTAATTTTGATGATATTAATTAATCGATGCGCTGCTGATAATTAAATAGCCCAAAACCTCAGGCATCCTAACTTATTTTTATTATTAAATAATTACATAAATCTCCTTCTTTTTCTTGTCAGCAAAAATATTACTTATTTAAATTATTAAAATAAATTTTCGTGAATTAATTACGGATATTTTTGGTTTTTCGCTTTTATTGTTTTCTTACATTTCTTGCAAATAAGAAACTTCTGCGGGTGCTAACGATGTTGCCGCCTCGTTTGCATTCAAATGGTGAGTGCAACGTTGTTAATTAGACGAGACTCCTTGTGGCTTACCCAGATTTTGACGTGTTTGTATACAACCCTTAAGAATTTAGATAAGTACTAATTTGTTTGTGAGTAATTGTTTAACAGTAACTATACCTAAGTACTATTTTTGCTCATGTAGACTTAACTATTCATAATAATGTAATTGGTTTACGCCCTTTTAATTATGTTAAATAATAATGAATAAATAAATAAATAAAATGAATAGTGTGAAGTTTTAAAAGTGAATTTGATTTTTTTATAAAATGTGACTCTTATTTCTTAATAGTGCAATCGAATTATCGATTATACACTCGATTCTAAACAAATTAATTTCTGGGTTTGGGATATTTAATTAACACGTTGTATTTTATTTAATATTCATTAGTGCCTCTAATTATTGTTACATTAGATAGTTAAAAAAAAACTTATGCTGGTTATTCTTTAATAGTTAAGTAAAGGACATTTAAAATGAGGTCGTCATTTTAACAAAAATTAAATTTTAAAAAAACAATGTTTTTTATATATTTTAGCGATTTATGAACGCTTAATACATAAGTAAATTTAAAGTTCGATTCCCGCCTGATGTTGTCGTCTTTTTTCAGTGTTTAGAAATTTTACTTAAAAAAATAATTTAAACCCACGATTGTTAAAATCATGAAATCATTCAAGTGGACACGGTATACCCATACATTAAAAAAGCAATTGAAAAATAGTATTTAACGGCATTCGGGGAAATCTGTTGCGTTTGCTTGCATTAATGTAAGGGGAGTCTGGGAGAGTTGAAACGCTTTTTACAAAAAACATCTCAATTTCTTGTTCATAGGAATTAGAAAATAGATTATAAATTTTTGTGGATAGTTTAATGCTACATGCCATGCAACATTAGTGCATAATTATATTTCTAATATAAAGCGCGATATGGCAACAATAAACTTTTTGAGCAAACATGTTACTAAGTACAATTACATATTTATTTATTTTTATTATTAACTTATTTTTAATAATTTTTTCTTCATCTAATTTAAATCGTCTTGATTTACTTCTATGTCATAATTGATTGACTTTTTTTTTATAATAGAAGCGCTTTCCTTAATTTCGTATGAAGGTAGGTACTTAGGTATAGCATTTTTGGACTCCGTTTTTTTTGTTTGCGTGCGTTGAAAAAGGCTTGTATTGAAAAGGCATCGTGTAGGAAGGGACTGTAAATAAAAATGTAAGATTATATTGTCAGAAAAAAATCATATATAGGGAGATACAAGCCACTGAGCATGTCTCCCGCACTATCCCTGGTGCAACTCTCCCGCTCACATTAATTTCACATATAGGATGTGACCATGAAGTTATAGATAATACTGGAGGCCAAACTCAGTAGGTACTTTAAGTTGAAGCCCAGTAGATATAACCTCTATTGACCTTTCGTTGGACTCCTGGGTGCCCATCTCATAAATCTTAATTAGCCCGGGACCTGTTTCATAAAAGTTAGGTACCTACTGATATTGTTAGCTATTTTTATTTGACTCATTACCTTTATAATAATATTACTTAGCATTTTTCTTTTCATAAACTCTTTGACAACACTAGTATAATATGGACTCTTTGACGTCACTAATATCATTAGACTTGAAATTTTATCTTTGAGTACTATTTTTACGATAAATCTTCTCTGAAATCGAATCCAAGATGAAAAACTTAAACAAAGGGGCTATTGAGCAACCACTACAATGAAATAAAACCTTAAGTAAAAAATGGTACGCAAAAATTATATTTTTTGTAGGTAACTACTACATAGCTGCAAATAAATAAAAATTCGTTACTTTTTACTCGGTCATTTCGATTATATTGTTCAATATTCCCTAATTTGTTATTAAATCTGGTGAAGTACTAACCCACTTGTTACGAGAAAAAAAAAGTCGTCCGATTTTAATATATTTTTAAACAAAACCTATTTAGGTCTCAATATCAACAGAAAAAATAAGAAAAAAAAATCTTCTTTTACTGGAAAATATGGAAAATGGTGTCGTTTTAAAACAACGCTAGTAAAATGTACTGCTATGATGATATGGTATGGAAAAAACACTAATTCGATAACGAAAGCATTTATTTTAAAGTTATGATCCGAAATCGCAGCATATTGTTTTTTTATATAATGAGAATTATTTTTAACATAATCACTTATTTATTTTGGGTGTGATTTAATTGAAAACAATCTTTTGGATGCAAAGTAACTTTACATGTTCTACAATAAAAATTTGCGTGTTCGTGGCAGAATCCACAATGCACCTATGTTTTGCGATACATAACTATATGACCAATTTTATAATATCGTGATGACTCATGTAGAGATATAGAAGAACGTCCTGGCTTTCACATATCTGATTTTTTAAATGTTTCTAACACTCCGTCTAATTTCAAATAATCGTAACAATGATGGTAACCGTTGATCCTATAGAGCAGCCAAGAGTTGTGCAATGCTATATCAAGACAGTGTGTAATCAGAGGAAAATACCATTTTTGCAAATTTATCATTTGCTTCTAGGTGATTATTGTAACAACAAACAATGCAAATTACTCAATATAGATGAAAAGCGATTTCTAGTGATTGCATTGCAGATTATGGGCATGCTACAGTCTGCAGAATTCTCCCGATACATGTATCTTCTCTGAATAATAAAAACCACTAAAAAGGAGAACTCCCAAAAAGCATTGCATCTCATCGACAGCTATATTACCTGCTTTATTATTTTGCATTGTATACATATTAGTGTACCTTACTAACAACTGTATGATGCTATTATCAAACATGCACTGAAAATATTACAAAAGACTTTGTAGAACATTTGCAGTCTGCTTAGGTAGCCAAATCTCAGATGAAGGTCTGATGTCTCTAGATACCCATGATCATATACTTAATTTCTGGGGCACTACATTTTTCTCAGTGACTTCGCTTGATTCAATAATAGTTATAGACGTACAAGTAGCAGTAGACGTTGAAGCCGTGAAATCTCATCAATTCGTGGACGTTTAGAAAGTTGAACTAACGGTACCTCATCTTCACTGTCATCAGAAGTATCATACTTCACCACAACTGGGGCTCGAAGTTGTGAACCGGGTAGGTTACGATTAGTAAAACGTCATTTTTGTCTCCAGAGTCTTCATCCATTACATTACCATTGGAGTTATCAGGTGGAAATATTGTTATAAAAGTTGGTACAGACTCATTATCATCCGTTTTTAACTCTTCAACGATTTCACAAAGTTATAAACGCTTAAATATACGCTTAAAGATTCGATCTAAAAAAAGATATTTGAATTGACAAAAATGGTTCATAGTAGTTCATTTTACTACTGGCGTTTATAAACAACACCTACATTTTTTACAAATAACGTTGATGAAATTTATATTATTACTAAGGTTTTTCGTATATAATAGAAGAGTGTTGCATTAGCTATCGAATTTTAGTAGAAATGAGACAATAACAAAAATAACAATATATTTTACTCACCTTTGAAAACTCATTATAAAAACTTGTAAACAAAAACAGGGATTACGCTGATATAAACACTTTTAGCTCACAACAAAATCTAAGCAAAAGGTCCAAGCAATATTAATGTTCCTAGTAACATATACTTTTTTTTCAAAACTACCTGCAATTTTCGATATATTTTTTATTTTGACTTGTTGTTTTAAAACGACAGTAGCAACAACTGGGTGATCAAAACCTGTAATTTGAAAAATTATATTACATTAATTTAGCAATTTCCTCATTTAAATCATCTTAATATTTTTTCTGAATTTCCCCGGTTGTAACCAGCTTTCTCAAACAATGGTAACATACCTCATGTGTCAACATGGCGGATGTCAATTTCTAATTTAGAAAGAGAGGGGGGGGGGTACGTACTTTTATTGGATTATATGCTACAGAGCGAGATAGAATGCAGTCAAAGTCAATTTTTTTTGCTTCAAGTAGGTATGGAGGAGTTTGGCCTCCAGTTTTCTCTACAACTTCATGAATGTGGCATAGAAAAACCTCCAACCGTAGAGAAAAAGTGGCCAACGAAACCTGAATCTCGTAGTTATTTGATTGGCAACACTTTGCCTCTATGTGTGTCTATCTCAGGTGTCATGTCATGTCGTATGTCAAGTTGAAATTTTGCTGAGAAAATTGCAGTAGGTAGTGTGAGTAACCCTGTGTTACCCAGTCATGTTTTTTTTTTAATTTGCCGCGTTTTCCTGGTTCAGCTTTTGTTAGCCAGACTCTAGCAAGGTGTGCTAAAACTACATTTATCTGCTAATAACTATATTCTTAAATAGTATCGTGTGCTACTATTAATAAATAGTACCACACGCTACCTACGTACATCAATAAGCACGACAGCAATCACAAAACAAAACTTCTTAAATATAAAAAATCACTCCGCAGCAACAAAAACACAAACCAGCGATGATGCAAAATGGTGGCATAGTTGTGATTGGCCTCTTGCATGTAACCAATATTATACGCATTGACGTTTCGTTCGAGCTAAATTTAAATAAAATTTTGAAAGATGGTTCAACTCTCCCACCTGGGCAAGTCTCCCAGATTCCCCTATATTCAGAACAGAACCCAGATGGTTACACCTAGACTTTTTTTGGTCATATTTTATGTTAATTTTCAACCATGTATTTTTAGTGTTGTTCTTTCCTGTTTTGTGTTAATTTTATTAAACGTTTCGCAACAAGAGAGATTGTGCACGATAATATGTTTCGTAATAAAAGTGTTTTCTAATAACTCTTATTTCTATGGAAACTGGTATTATTTTTTATATTAATAATTAAGTAATCCATTTTTCGGCCGTTTTTAAAACATAATATTATGGTTGAAAACTAAATTCTTTATTTATAATATTAGAAACGGCCGGAATCTTGATTTCCCAGGTTAACTTAACATATTTTGTCTCATTAAATCTTATCACCATTTTCTAATTTTCGTCCACATACATTTTACCTATGCCGAAAAGTAGCATAATACGACTCGTTTTCAGCCGTGTACACATGCGGTCGTAAACTAAAGCTTCAAATCAATTGAAAATATATTTTGTACCTTACCTTAATTTTTAAAGCAATTTTAATGGATATGATTAAGTAATTATATTTATTAGTTTATTAGTTACCTTTTGGCCGGCTGGCTAAGAAGTAAAAGCTCCGCAAAATAATAAAAATTTAACTCATTTTCAGGACGGGTACATTGACATCGTTATTTTAACTATAGTGCAATTTAAAGTAAGTTGTCGGTAAAAACAGTTGATTTTAAATTATTATAAGTAAGGACAGGCTGTTATAATTTATGTCCGTGCCAGTTACAGGTTGATAAAATTATTATTTTTTGTCGCTATCTTGCTTAAATTTTTTTGTAACACCTACCCTACGCTCCGATGTCCCAACCGGGCCGGGCCGGGGCAGTGTTCCCGTGCTGCGCCAGCCGTGCCAGTCTTGCTACACCAGGCTGTTTGTTTCTTATTGAGAGCTCTCAAAAGTGGGCTTAGTCGTTTCTGAGATCCTGTCCAGCCATTCATTAGGTAGACTGATCACACTCATGTCGTTACATACGCAAGTGGTTATATAGGTACGCATCTTGTCACATCATAAAACAGAAACTCAGCGTGTGGCTCATCTTGGCATGGCCACCATCACCAACTCTAAATCTGACTTTATAGATAGTATGTCGAAGTATGTCGCCAAATATCAGAGTATGTCGGTCTACCGTTTAAAAGTTGTAAGGGGTCGTAGGTGGCCATGCCAAGATGAGGCTCATCCTGGCATGGCCACTATGTAAGGATCTCAAAAATTACAAGTTGTAGTGAAGATCTATCTGATTACACAAATCGATCAGTCGAGAGTATGTCGAAGTATGTCGCCAAATATCGTGTACTTCAAGCTGTAATCCTCATATTTGAAATCTTAATGAAAACGAATTTTGACAACGCTAAAAAATAGTCGTGAAATAGTCATAAATAGTCGTACATGTAAAAAAAATAGTCGCATTATAGTTTCGGCGTTATAGCTATAGGTTAGTGAGGATTATGGCTTGAACGTCAAGCTGTAATCCTCACTTCTGGTGCAAGCAAACGGTAAAATCTTTCGGATTGGTTTAGGTTCCAAAAAATAGTCATGAAATAGTCGCAACGACATGCCAAATCTCAGAAATAGTCCTTAAAAGATTCCAGAGATAAAAAGGTACCCTGGTGAGGATTATGGCTTGAACATTAGAAAACTTTAAATTTCTCCGTAACGCCTACGATTTTCGGTTTAAAATTTGTACCAAAAAATAGTCATGAAATAGTCGTATGAAGTGATAATAAATTTGAGCTGATTTAAATTCAAAATAAAAAGTTTTTACTTTCCCTACATTTCTATGGATGTACAGTCATGTTCAAAATTTGTAACTTCATTTGATATTATTGTGAAATATTCCGCTTAATATATAACATTACTTCCAATTAGGCGTTTTCCATGGCAGCTGTTATAATTAAACAAAAAACAAACATTTAAGTATATTTTTTATATAATAGAAAGTGGCAAACGAGCAGGCGGGTCACCTGATGGAGAGTAATCTTCGCCGGCCATGGACACCCGCAACACCAGAGGAATCGCAGATGCATTGCTGGCCTTTAAGGAGGGAATAGGTTTTAGGAAGGAATAGGAATTGTGGGGGGGGGGGGGGGGAAGGGCCTTCGGAACCCTCACTGGCCGCGGACGAAACACAACAACACCAAGTGCTATTATTTCACGCCGGATATTAGTGTGAGGGTGGTATTACGCCGGGCGAGCCTTAAGGGTAAATACAGAGACTTAAGGGTAAATACAGACGGACGCGAGTAACTTTAACCCCCTTATCCTTATTTATTACAATCGAAGGCTTGCCTTACATAACTTGTTTAAATCTCAGTACATATATGTTTATATCACAGCAATTAGTTTTGATCACATTTATCATAGTTAGTTCAATATCTGTTGGTGTTAGATTAGTTCATTCAGTTTGTTTCTAGAAAATTTCAATAGATAGCGCTGGTAGGTTGAGTGCATATTCTAAAATCACAAATTCATTAAGCGAATCAGACACCAACAATATCAACAACTTTTAATTACTTACATCGAATAAAAGTATAATACTATGTAAGTATGTTTAAGGTATCACTAATGTTAAAAAGTAACAGAACCTTCAACACTCCAAGAGTAGCGCCTGTTGTATCCACAGACGTTATTATACGTCTGTGGTTCTATCAATCCGGGATCGACCAAATAGCGATATATCCTTGTCTCTATCGTTAACGGACGAAAACGGGCGGCTTGTTAATTGTAATCTAAGTCGAAAGTACGTTTTATACTCACAATAACTTCAAAAACGACACCCCGTCTTCGTAAAAGTTCATAAATACATTCATACGATTTCTTTAGCACTTAAAATCCTTCACCAGAGTACCCATCACAAATTATTTCATGATTTCAATATCACTGGACCAAATAGCCATTTTTTTTCAAAATTTTGCGAATGCAACAACCAACGACACACTTGATCTATGACCTTGACTTACATTCAACTGAACTTGATAATAACATAACAAGCAAAACCAACTTCTGCCCATCGCACTGCGATCGATGTGTTTGAGTGGAGACAAGGATAGCGCTATTTGATCAATCCCGAGAAACAAAAGCGCGCTACTCAAAATGGCGCCATGGACCCAGTTTTTTTGTATTTATAGGTACTTTGTGGTTTTTGTTGGAATTATATATGTTAACAGTTATTTAATAACAACAAATGTGTGTTACATTAAAGTTTCAAAGAGACAAATAAACTTTTTTAAACTAAATGCTGTTTTTCTTCATAACATGCATAGGTATAAAATAATGTAAACATCTTAGATAGTTTCACCACTCTGTACCACACCTGTACCTTGCTGCCGCTTTTAATTTCAAAAAGTATTATCTAGAATGCGTTGCCGTTCAAATTTGAGCCTTTTTGTTTAGGTGGTAAAGTTGCTATTAATTTAAAATATTTTGTTATTTATGCGTTTCGTTGTGCACTACTAAAAGCGGTCGAACTTAACAATAGATAACAATACCATTCATTCATTCATTCCCCTCCCCCCCGAAGATTACTCTCCATCAGGTGACCCGCCTGCTCGTTTGCCACCTTCTATTATATAAAAAAAATATACATAAATGTTTGTTTTTTTGTTTAATTATAACAGCTGCCACGGAAAGCGACTAATTGGAAGTAATGTTATATATTAAGCGGAATATTTCACAATCATATCAAATGAAGTTACAAATTTTGAACACGACTGTACATCCATAGAAATGTAGAGAAAGTAAAAACTTTTTATTTTGAATTTAAATCAGCTCAATTTTATTATTACTTCATGCGACTATTTCATGACTATTTTTTGGTACAAATTTTAAACCGAAAATCGTAGGCGTTACGGAGAAATTTGAAGTTTTCAATTGTTCAAGCCATAATCCTCACCAGGGTTACCTTTATATCTCTGGAATCTTTTAAGGACTATTTCTGAGATTTGGCATGTCGTTGCGACTATTTCATGACTATTTTTTGGAACCTAAACCAATCCGAAAGATTTTACCGTTTGCTTGCACCAGAAGTGAGGATTACAGCTTGACGTTCAAGCCATAATCCTCACTAACCTTTAGCTATAACGCTGAAGCTATAATGCGACTATTTTTTTACATGTACGACTATTTATGACTATTTCACGACTATTTTTTAGCGTTGTCAAAATTCGTTTTCATTAAGATTTCAAATATGAGGATTACAGCTTGAAGCACACCAAATATCAGAGTTTGTCTGTCTACCGTTCGAAAGTTATAAGGGGTCATTGGTGGCCATGCCAGGATGAGCGCTCATCTTGGCACACCTGTGTCTCAAAAACTACAGTTCGTAGCTAAGATCTGGTTTCGCCAATAGTATGTCGAAGTATGTCGACAAAACTCCAGAGTTTGTCGGTGCTTCTATGAAAAGTTATATCAAGTTATTTTTTCCATACAACAGCAAATATATTTATAACACATTTGCTCGTAAAGTGGCTCTTACTACACCGATTTCAGCATCGTAATGTAGCTTATTACACACTAGTGCGGTAATGTAAAATTAGTAATAATTTGAATTTATGTGTCGCGACCCCGGAATATCTTTATGTTATTACATATTAATTTAATATACATTGCTCGTTATAGTATTGGTAGAGTAAAACAAAAAATATTAGAGTATCTGCTTCGCTTAGTTCTGTATAATACGAGGTGCGAAAATTACACACATAAAGTCTGAGGCATTGGCGACTCACCCGTGGCTGAAGCGACGCAGGATTGGGTGGCGGCAGAAGACCGTGGCGAGTTCCCTCGGGACCCCAGATTCCCGCCTATAACGTAAAAGGGGTTTATGACTCAACTGTCAATAAGTGGCTCAATCTCTCCAGTCATCAGGAGGCATCTTTAGATTACTTAAAGCATGGCAAATTGGACCAGATGATTAGGTATACTATTAAGGCTCTCGAGATTTAGGTGCAATTAATGTAATGTTTTATCATCATCACCCTACGCACATCTACCCCGGTCCACTTTCCCTTGGTGGCCACCATAAGCATAGTGACCACCCCCATTCGGCGGCCATTGTGAACACAGTGGCCCGGGTCTACTGTAAGTACAGTGCCCAAGGCCCAGGAGGAGCTGCTGAAAACCAGTACTGGGTGGCCTTACACACTGCACGCTTCTCATCCAACAGTCACGTAGCCCCTCTCCTTCCGACTACCAGCACCGAGGGCACCTAGCGGTGTGACTCCCTCGGACAGTCCTGCAGGACGAAACCTCTCGACTCGGACTGCGCCTCCCCCATACTCACTTACACACTCTTGGACCCTCCCGTGGAGCGAGGAGTCGTGAAGCCCAAGAGGCGGAGCTTCATTCCACTTTACTCTAAGGAGAGTAAAGGACAGCCGGGTAACCCCCTTTCGCCTATCTCTTGCAGAGTACTACGGCGGATACTCTCAGACAGATGGTCCACTAGGCTGACCACCGCCGTAGAGTAAAGGGGTTATGCACATGATCATTAAATCAGTTCACACAAGCACCAAATACGGGTATAAAATAGAGTGCCATCAGAATAGAAAGATTAACCACTTTACTTTCATATTATTAGCTCAGTCAGTTTATAAAGGTAACATCAATAGAATACAATATAGTGCCGTCAGAATGGAAAGATCAAAACCACTTAACTTTCCTGTTATTAGTTTAGTCAGTTTATAAAAGTAACATTAAGAGAATACAATAGAACGCCGTCAGAATGGAAAGATCAAAACCACTTAACTTTCATGAAGACACGTGGGCAGCATCTCGGCACATCAGTCTCCAGAACACTTCACTGAACCACTTCAGACAACGAAATAAGCCCGCTCATGTCTCGACTGCTATATTTATACAGACTACCCTCACTACTAATGCTGCCCGCTCCTAATAATGTTGCCAGCTCAGAAAAACTGACCATAGACAAGTCGGTCGTTCGACTTGATACGGTACATCGTGACGGCTGTCACGACACTATGGACAACGCAGACCACGCCCACACAGTCCACGCTTCAGCAAGAAACAACTGCACAGTCTGCACAAGTGCTTAGATGGTGAAACTTTAGCCCGTTAGTCGCTTTTACGACACCCAAGAGTAGAGAGGGGTTGGTACCTATTATTATTTTGAAGAGCCCATCACCGCTGTATGCTGTTAGATGTATGTTCAGTCTTTAGTCCGTTAGTCGCCTTTTACGACACCGAAGAGTAGGGAGGGGTTGGTACCTATTATTATTTTGAAGAGCCCATCACCGCTGTATGCTGTTAGATGTATGTGCAGTCTTTAGTCCGTTAGTCGCCTTTTACGACACTGAAGAGAAGAGAGGGGTTGGTAGTATTATTGTGATGAGCCCATCGTCGTTGTATGCTGTTAGATGTATGTGCAGTCTTTAGTCCGTTAGTCGCCTTTTACGACACCGACGGGAAGAGAGGGGTTGGTAGTATTATTTTGATGAGCCCATCGTCGTTGTATGCTGTTGAATGAGTATGCAGTCTTTAGTCCGTTAGTCGCCTTTTACGACACCGACGGGAAGAGAGGAGTTGGTAGTATTATTTTGATGAGCCCATCGCCGCTCTATGCTGTTGGATGTATGTGCAGTCTTTAGTCCGTTAGTCGCCTTTTACGACACCCAAGGGAAGAAAGGGGTTGGTAGTATTATTTTGGAGAGCCCATCGCCGTTCCATGCTGTTGAATGATTGTGCAGTCTTTAGTCCGTTAGTCGCCTTTTACGACACCGAAGGGAAGAGAGGGGTTGGTAGTATTATTTTGATGAGCCCATCGCCGCTCTATGCTGTTGGATGTAGGTGCAGTCTTTAGTCCGTTAGTCGCGTTTTACAACACCCAAAAGAAGAAAGGGGTTGGTAGTATTATTTTGATGAGCCCATCGCCGCTCTATGCTGCAGTATGTATGTGCAGTCTTTAGTCCGTTAGTCGCCATTTACGACACCCAAGGGATTGGATGGAAAGACTTCCTACCTTTCACATACCTATATTTTGTCGATTCAAACAGCGGCTTCTTGTTCAATAATTACTTTGAAAGTTTGAAAATAAATATGTCTAGTTTTAGCACAGAATAATATTAGTTTTAGTAATGAAGAACTAAACTTACAGTCTACACCACCGGAAATAATAAGTGAAGCACAAAATGTTATTGACAGCCTACCATCTAAGTCCAAAGAAAAATACATGTTGGCTTGCCAAAAATAAAACACTAGAAAAGCAACAACATGCAGTTATTTTTAGAAAATGTGTTTTCCTCGCAAATATGTTATTTATTTATTTCATTTTACATGCTGGTTTACAGATTATGCGTCCAAAACACCGACATGTCATACATAAAATAAAAATGTAAAAATCTTAAGAACTAGAGTCTCAGTACCTATACAATAAAATTATGTCACAAAAATTGGAAATTAAAATAACAAAAACAAAATTATCACAAAATAATAAAAAAATAAATAGCTTATTCTATAGTTTTTTAAACGTCGTATGGCATACGTGCGCTTTGATAATTACAGCCTCTGCTTTCTTGTAGCCCTCGCCTACGACTCGGGCTAGCAATATCGCCTCTGCTGTAATTTTCAACTTACCGCACTCATATCATAATGTACTATTATAATACAATCGCGTACACGAGCATTAAATATTTTTATTAGGCTATTGAACGCATGAAGTGGTGAACGAAGAACGGAACTTCGATGTGTATGTACCTATGTGTGATTCTTTATCGGATGCTTATTGTTCTTGGATTACTTTTAATTAATAAAGTGGGTGGGACTGTATTTATTTACACTAATTCGATAACGAAAGCATTTATTTTAAAGTTATGATCCGAAATCGCAGCATATTGTTTTTTTATATAATGAGAATTATTTTTAACATAATCACTTATTTATTTTGGGTGTGATTTAATTGAAAACAATCTTTTGGATGCAAAGTAACTTTACATGTTCTACAATAAAAATTTGCGTGTTCGTGGCAGAATCCACAATGCACCTATGTTTTGCGATACATAACTATATGACCAATTTTATAATATCGTGATGACTCATGTAGAGATATAGAAGAACGTCCTGGCTTTCACATATCTGATTTTTTAAATGTTTCTAACACTCCGTCTAATTTCAAATAATCGTAACAATGATGGTAACCGTTGATCCTATAGAGCAGCCAAGAGTTGTGCAATGCTATATCAAGACAGTGTGTAATCAGAGGAAAATACCATTTTTGCAAATTTATCATTTGCTTCTAGGTGATTATTGTAACAACAAACAATGCAAATTACTCAATATAGATGAAAAGCGATTTCTAGTGATTGCATTGCAGATTATGGGCATGCTACAGTCTGCAGAATTCTCCCGATACATGTATCTTCTCTGAATAATAAAAACCACTAAAAAGGAGAACTCCCAAAAAGCATTGCATCTCATCGACAGCTATATTACCTGCTTTATTATTTTGCATTGTATACATATTAGTGTACCTTACTAACAACTGTATGATGCTATTATCAAACATGCACTGAAAATATTACAAAAGACTTTGTAGAACATTTGCAGTCTGCTTAGGTAGCCAAATCTCAGATGAAGGTCTGATGTCTCTAGATACCCATGATCATATACTTAATTTCTGGGGCACTACATTTTTCTCAGTGACTTCGCTTGATTCAATAATAGTTATAGACGTACAAGTAGCAGTAGACGTTGAAGCCGTGAAATCTCATCAATTCGTGGACGTTTAGAAAGTTGAACTAACGGTACCTCATCTTCACTGTCATCAGAAGTATCATACTTCACCACAACTGGGGCTCGAAGTTGTGAACCGGGTAGGTTACGATTAGTAAAACGTCATTTTTGTCTCCAGAGTCTTCATCCATTACATTACCATTGGAGTTATCAGGTGGAAATATTGTTATAAAAGTTGGTACAGACTCATTATCATCCGTTTTTAACTCTTCAACGATTTCACAAAGTTATAAACGCTTAAATATACGCTTAAAGATTCGATCTAAAAAAAGATATTTGAATTGACAAAAATGGTTCATAGTAGTTCATTTTACTACTGGCGTTTATAAACAACACCTACATTTTTTACAAATAACGTTGATGAAATTTATATTATTACTAAGGTTTTTCGTATATAATAGAAGAGTGTTGCATTAGCTATCGAATTTTAGTAGAAATGAGACAATAACAAAAATAACAATATATTTTACTCACCTTTGAAAACTCATTATAAAAACTTGTAAACAAAAACAGGGATTACGCTGATATAAACACTTTTAGCTCACAACAAAATCTAAGCAAAAGGTCCAAGCAATATTAATGTTCCTAGTAACATATACTTTTTTTTCAAAACTACCTGCAATTTTCGATATATTTTTTATTTTGACTTGTTGTTTTAAAACGACAGTAGCAACAACTGGGTGATCAAAACCTGTAATTTGAAAAATTATATTACATTAATTTAGCAATTTCCTCATTTAAATCATCTTAATATTTTTTCTGAATTTCCCCGGTTGTAACCAGCTTTCTCAAACAATGGTAACATACCTCATGTGTCAACATGGCGGATGTCAATTTCTAATTTAGAAAGAGAGGGGGGGGGGTACGTACTTTTATTGGATTATATGCTACAGAGCGAGATAGAATGCAGTCAAAGTCAATTTTTTTTGCTTCAAGTAGGTATGGAGGAGTTTGGCCTCCAGTTTTCTCTACAACTTCATGAATGTGGCATAGAAAAACCTCCAACCGTAGAGAAAAAGTGGCCAACGAAACCTGAATCTCGTAGTTATTTGATTGGCAACACTTTGCCTCTATGTGTGTCTATCTCAGGTGTCATGTCATGTCGTATGTCAAGTTGAAATTTTGCTGAGAAAATTGCAGTAGGTAGTGTGAGTAACCCTGTGTTACCCAGTCATGTTTTTTTTTTAATTTGCCGCGTTTTCCTGGTTCAGCTTTTGTTAGCCAGACTCTAGCAAGGTGTGCTAAAACTACATTTATCTGCTAATAACTATATTCTTAAATAGTATCGTGTGCTACTATTAATAAATAGTACCACACGCTACCTACGTACATCAATAAGCACGACAGCAATCACAAAACAAAACTTCTTAAATATAAAAAATCACTCCGCAGCAACAAAAACACAAACCAGCGATGATGCAAAATGGTGGCATAGTTGTGATTGGCCTCTTGCATGTAACCAATATTATACGCATTGACGTTTCGTTCGAGCTAAATTTAAATAAAATTTTGAAAGATGGTTCAACTCTCCCACCTGGGCAAGTCTCCCAGATTCCCCTATATTCAGAACAGAACCCAGATGGTTACACCTAGACTTTTTTTGGTCATATTTTATGTTAATTTTCAACCATGTATTTTTAGTGTTGTTCTTTCCTGTTTTGTGTTAATTTTATTAAACGTTTCGCAACAAGAGAGATTGTGCACGATAATATGTTTCGTAATAAAAGTGTTTTCTAATAACTCTTATTTCTATGGAAACTGGTATTATTTTTTATATTAATAATTAAGTAATCCATTTTTCGGCCGTTTTTAAAACATAATATTATGGTTGAAAACTAAATTCTTTATTTATAATATTAGAAACGGCCGGAATCTTGATTTCCCAGGTTAACTTAACATATTTTGTCTCATTAAATCTTATCACCATTTTCTAATTTTCGTCCACATACATTTTACCTATGCCGAAAAGTAGCATAATACGACTCGTTTTCAGCCGTGTACACATGCGGTCGTAAACTAAAGCTTCAAATCAATTGAAAATATATTTTGTACCTTACCTTAATTTTTAAAGCAATTTTAATGGATATGATTAAGTAATTATATTTATTAGTTTATTAGTTACCTTTTGGCCGGCTGGCTAAGAAGTAAAAGCTCCGCAAAATAATAAAAATTTAACTCATTTTCAGGACGGGTACATTGACATCGTTATTTTAACTATAGTGCAATTTAAAGTAAGTTGTCGGTAAAAACAGTTGATTTTAAATTATTATAAGTAAGGACAGGCTGTTATAATTTATGTCCGTGCCAGTTACAGGTTGATAAAATTATTATTTTTTGTCGCTATCTTGCTTAAATTTTTTTGTAACACCTACCCTACGCTCCGATGTCCCAACCGGGCCGGGCCGGGGCAGTGTTCCCGTGCTGCGCCAGCCGTGCCAGTCTTGCTACACCAGGCTGTTTGTTTCTTATTGAGAGCTCTCAAAAGTGGGCTTAGTCGTTTCTGAGATCCTGTCCAGCCATTCATTAGGTAGACTGATCACACTCATGTCGTTACATACGCAAGTGGTTATATAGGTACGCATCTTGTCACATCATAAAACAGAAACTCAGCGTGTGGCTCATCTTGGCATGGCCACCATCACCAACTCTAAATCTGACTTTATAGATAGTATGTCGAAGTATGTCGCCAAATATCAGAGTATGTCGGTCTACCGTTTAAAAGTTGTAAGGGGTCATAGGTGGCCATGCCAAGATGAGGCTCATCCTGGCATGGCCACTATGTAAGGATCTCAAAAATTACAAGTTGTAGTGAAGATCTATCTGATTACACAAATCGATCAGTCGAGAGTATGTCGAAGTATGTCGCCAAATATCGTGTACTTCAAGCTGTAATCCTCATATTTGAAATCTTAATGAAAACGAATTTTGACAACGCTAAAAAATAGTCGTGAAATAGTCATAAATAGTCGTACATGTAAAAAAAATAGTCGCATTATAGTTTCGGCGTTATAGCTATAGGTTAGTGAGGATTATGGCTTGAACGTCAAGCTGTAATCCTCACTTCTGGTGCAAGCAAACGGTAAAATCTTTCGGATTGGTTTAGGTTCCATAAAATAGTCATGAAATAGTCGCAACGACATGCCAAATCTCAGAAATAGTCCTTAAAAGATTCCAGAGATAAAAAGGTACCCTGGTGAGGATTATGGCTTGAACATTAGAAAACTTTAAATTTCTCCGTAACGCCTACGATTTTCGGTTTAAAATTTGTACCAAAAAATAGTCATGAAATAGTCGTATGAAGTGATAATAAATTTGAGCTGATTTAAATTCAAAATAAAAAGTTTTTACTTTCCCTACATTTCTATGGATGTACAGTCATGTTCAAAATTTGTAACTTCATTTGATATTATTGTGAAATATTCCGCTTAATATATAACATTACTTCCAATTAGGCGTTTTCCATGGCAGCTGTTATAATTAAACAAAAAACAAACATTTAAGTATATTTTTTATATAATAGAAAGTGGCAAACGAGCAGGCGGGTCACCTGATGGAGAGTAATCTTCGCCGGCCATGGACACCCGCAACACCAGAGGAATCGCAGATGCATTGCTGGCCTTTAAGGAGGGAATAGGTTTTAGGAAGGAATAGGAATTGTGGGGGGGGGGGGGGGGGGAAGGGCCTTCGGAACCCTCACTGGCCGCGGACGAAACACAACAACACCAAGTGCTATTATTTCACGCCGGATATTAGTGTGAGGGTGGTATTACGCCGGGCGAGCCTTAAGGGTAAATACAGAGACTTAAGGGTAAATACAGACGGACGCGAGTAACTTTAACCCCCTTTCATTAAGATTTCAAATATGAGGATTACAGCTTGAAGCACACCAAATATCAGAGTTTGTCTGTCTACCGTTCGAAAGTTATAAGGGGTCATTGGTGGCCATGCCAGGATGAGCGCTCATCTTGGCACACCTGTGTCTCAAAAACTACAGTTCGTAGCTAAGATCTGGTTTCGCCAATAGTATGTCGAAGTATGTCGACAAAACTCCAGAGTTTGTCGGTGCTTCTATGAAAAGTTATATCAAGTTATTTTTTCCATACAACAGCAAATATATTTATAACACATTTGCTCGTAAAGTGGCTCTTACTACACCGATTTCAGCATCGTAATGTAGCTTATTACACACTAGTGCGGTAATGTAAAATTAGTAATAATTTGAATTTATGTGTCGCGACCCCGGAATATCTTTATGTTATTACATATTAATTTAATATACATTGCTCGTTATAGTATTGGTAGAGTAAAACAAAAAATATTAGAGTATCTGCGTCGCTTAGTTCTGTATAATACGAGGTGCGAAAATTACACACATAAAGTCTGAGGCATTGGCGACTCACCCGTGGCTGAAGCGACGCAGGATTGGGTGGCGGCAGAAGACCGTGGCGAGTTCCCTCGGGACCCCAGATTCCCGCCTATAACGTAAAAGGGGTTTATGACTCAACTGTCAATAAGTGGCTCAATCTCTCCAGTCATCAGGAGGCATCTTTAGATTACTTAAAGCATGGCAAATTGGACCAGATGATTAGGTATACTATTAAGGCTCTCGAGATTTAGGTGCAATTAATGTAATGTTTTATCATCATCACCCTACGCACATCTACCCCGGTCCACTTTCCCTTGGTGGCCACCATAAGCATAGTGACCACCCCCATTCGGCGGCCATTGTGAACACAGTGGCCCGGGTCTACTGTAAGTACAGTGCCCAAGGCCCAGGAGGAGCTGCTGAAAACCAGTACTGGGTGGCCTTACACACTGCACGCTTCTCATCCAACAGTCACGTAGCCCCTCTCCTTCCGACTACCAGCACCGAGGGCACCTAGCGGTGTGACTCCCTCGGACAGTCCTGCAGGACGAAACCTCTCGACTCGGACTGCGCCTCCCCCATACTCACTTACACACTCTTGGACCCTCCCGTGGAGCGAGGAGTCGTGAAGCCCAAGAGGCGGAGCTTCATTCCACTTTACTCTAAGGAGAGTAAAGGACAGCCGGGTAACCCCCTTTCGCCTATCTCTTGCAGAGTACTACGGCGGATACTCTCAGACAGATGGTCCACTAGGCTGACCACCGCCGTAGAGTAAAGGGGTTATGCACATGATCATTAAATCAGTTCACACAAGCACCAAATACGGGTATAAAATAGAGTGCCATCAGAATAGAAAGATTAACCACTTTACTTTCATATTATTAGCTCAGTCAGTTTATAAAGGTAACATCAATAGAATACAATATAGTGCCGTCAGAATGGAAAGATCAAAACCACTTAACTTTCCTGTTATTAGTTTAGTCAGTTTATAAAAGTAACATTAAGAGAATACAATAGAACGCCGTCAGAATGGAAAGATCAAAACCACTTAACTTTCATGAAGACACGTGGGCAGCATCTCGGCACATCAGTCTCCAGAACACTTCACTGAACCACTTCAGACAACGAAATAAGCCCGCTCATGTCTCGACTGCTATATTTATACAGACTACCCTCACTACTAATGCTGCCCGCTCCTAATAATGTTGCCAGCTCAGAAAAACTGACCATAGACAAGTCGGTCGTTCGACTTGATACGGTACATCGTGACGGCTGTCACGACACTATGGACAACGCAGACCACGCCCACACAGTCCACGCTTCAGCAAGAAACAACTGCACAGTCTGCACAAGTGCTTAGATGGTGAAACTTTAGCCCGTTAGTCGCTTTTACGACACCCAAGAGTAGAGAGGGGTTGGTACCTATTATTATTTTGAAGAGCCCATCACCGCTGTATGCTGTTAGATGTATGTTCAGTCTTTAGTCCGTTAGTCGCCTTTTACGACACCGAAGAGTAGGGAGGGGTTGGTACCTATTATTATTTTGAAGAGCCCATCACCGCTGTATGCTGTTAGATGTATGTGCAGTCTTTAGTCCGTTAGTCGCCTTTTACGACACTGAAGAGAAGAGAGGGGTTGGTAGTATTATTGTGATGAGCCCATCGTCGTTGTATGCTGTTAGATGTATGTGCAGTCTTTAGTCCGTTAGTCGCCTTTTACGACACCGACGGGAAGAGAGGGGTTGGTAGTATTATTTTGATGAGCCCATCGTCGTTGTATGCTGTTGAATGAGTATGCAGTCTTTAGTCCGTTAGTCGCCTTTTACGACACCGACGGGAAGAGAGGAGTTGGTAGTATTATTTTGATGAGCCCATCGCCGCTCTATGCTGTTGGATGTATGTGCAGTCTTTAGTCCGTTAGTCGCCTTTTACGACACCCAAGGGAAGAAAGGGGTTGGTAGTATTATTTTGGAGAGCCCATCGCCGTTCCATGCTGTTGAATGATTGTGCAGTCTTTAGTCCGTTAGTCGCCTTTTACGACACCGAAGGGAAGAGAGGGGTTGGTAGTATTATTTTGATGAGCCCATCGCCGCTCTATGCTGTTGGATGTAGGTGCAGTCTTTAGTCCGTTAGTCGCGTTTTACAACACCCAAAAGAAGAAAGGGGTTGGTAGTATTATTTTGATGAGCCCATCGCCGCTCTATGCTGCAGTATGTATGTGCAGTCTTTAGTCCGTTAGTCGCCATTTACGACACCCAAGGGATTGGATGGAAAGACTTCCTACCTTTCACATACCTATATTTTGTCGATTCAAACAGCGGCTTCTTGTTCAATAATTACTTTGAAAGTTTGAAAATAAATATGTCTAGTTTTAGCACAGAATAATATTAGTTTTAGTAATGAAGAACTAAACTTACAGTCTACACCACCGGAAATAATAAGTGAAGCACAAAATGTTATTGACAGCCTACCATCTAAGTCCAAAGAAAAATACATGTTGGCTTGCCAAAAATAAAACACTAGAAAAGCAACAACATGCAGTTATTTTTAGAAAATGTGTTTTCCTCGCAAATATGTTATTTATTTATTTCATTTTACATGCTGGTTTACAGATTATGCGTCCAAAACACCGACATGTCATACATAAAATAAAAATGTAAAAATCTTAAGAACTAGAGTCTCAGTACCTATACAATAAAATTATGTCACAAAAATTGGAAATTAAAATAACAAAAACAAAATTATCACAAAATAATAAAAAAATAAATAGCTTATTCTATAGTTTTTTAAACGTCGTATGGCATACGTGCGCTTTGATAATTACAGCCTCTGCTTTCTTGTAGCCCTCGCCTACGACTCGGGCTAGCAATATCGCCTCTGCTGTAATTTTCAACTTACCGCACTCATATCATAATGTACTATTATAATACAATCGCGTACACGAGCATTAAATATTTTTATTAGGCTATTGAACGCATGAAGTGGTGAATGAAGAACGGAACTTCGATGTGTATGTACCTATGTGTGATTCTTTATCGGATGCTTATTGTTCTTGGATTACTTTTAATTAATAAAGTGGGTGGGACTGTATTTAATGATTGGTTTTGTGTGGAACAGATGATTAGCGTAAAAAGGAGCTAATTCAAACATACATCGAGATTTTTCATTGGTTTTGGAGCCGAAACCCTGTTCTTGTTTATCATCAGTAGAAGCTTTTTAGCTTATAAAACTAAAAATATAGCATAAAAAAAATCATTAAAAAAATATCAATAACAATTTTAAGAACCCTTAGGCTCGTATTCTAAAACCAAACTCACACTCAAATCTCTGCTTGAGTACAGTTAGAAAGGTATGGTGCTATACGTCGCATATATCGCCATCCCTTTCTAACTGTACTCAAGCAGAGATTTGAGTGTGAGTTTGGTTTGAGAATACGAGCCTTAGTACCGGACGATCTTATAAAAGTCAACCACCAAGGCGCTTCTAACGCGCCGTCTTACTATGTGAACTAGAACGTTACTATGTGTTTTCGACAAAAAGTCACTTTTACAACTTTTTTATCCTTGCTCGTACAGCGGTTATTATTTCTTGAATAAATACAATACTTTTTTTTGTATTATTACGTTTTCGGCTCCAAACCAATGAAAAATCTCGGTGTATAAACCGTGTCGCGAAGCGGTGAAAGAATACTACCACCCAAATGACCTTTTATAGACTAGTTATACGTGAATGAATTGCATTTTAAAATGGCGCAGTTGTTTCTATGACGTTTACACGTCGAAAGAGAAAATCATATCATTAGCCTATTGTTAAAGAGAGATAGACAATATTTTGACTTTTGGTAGTTGACCAATTAGCTCATAGAATTTATGCGCTATCTCGGCCGCCATTGTTTTTTCTCTTTCACTCTTACAGAAAACATAGTATGCGCTCCTCACTCTCATATCGGATTGGCAACATGGCAAATGTCATCACTAAATGAATTTTATTATTTTAAATTTATATTTACCATACTAACAAATGAAATGAGACATTTTTATTGTCTCTTACGGTTGCAGTATAATTTTTACAATTTCTGGATACATAGGAAGGCATTTTAACCAATTAACAAATCAAAAACATAGAAAGGTAACGATCGTGTAAATCGTGTTGACGTGACACTGACTGACGTGTGACGTGTGCCAGTTTAAGTACTTGGGACATATTGTTACATTGTTAGTGACACTTTGAATGATGAGCTAGACATAGAAAGGGAGCGGAGAGCGTTGACGATAAGGGCTAATATGTTGACCCGAAAGTTATCCCGTAGTTCACAAAATGTAAAAATAACCCTATTTAAAGCCTATTGCTGGACATTCTACACGGGTAGCCTGTGGTCCACATATACGCAAAAATCGATTAGTGCTCTCCGCGTCCAATATAACAACGCCTTTAGGATGTTGTTGGGGCTACCGCGGTTTTGTAGTGCCTCTGGCATGTTCGCCGAGGCGCGTACGGACGGGTTCCAAGCTTGCCTGCGCAAAAAAACTGCGTCGTTATTGAGCAGACTGCGATCGAGCACCAACACCATCCTGAGGACGCTAGCAGATAGATTGGACAGCCCCTTTTTCACTGTGTTACATTTGAGATTTTGTCCCTTTTGGGGAAAAGGAAGAAAATCCCAAACGCAAGCTTCAGTGAGTTGTTATCAAATAAAACCATAAAATGTTCAACAGCTAGGCAGTATATTGTAAAAGAACACACACTAATATTTTGTCCAACAACAATAAAATAAAATTATAAATTTTATTTCACTCTTATTATTTAAAAGAGGGGGTTAGTCACAATTTTTCCTTATAGTATGTTAGGTACTTATCATCTACGTTACTCCTTTTAATTTATTAAGCCGAAAATAACAAAAAAAAACTATCAGTCGAAATTAACCCTAGGGTCAATCTCAAATGAAAGTCCAACAAACTTTCTATTAATTTTGCCAACTATAATTTAGTGTTTAAAGTACTCTAAACCTTATTACCAAGCTATATCACCCCCTAAAACACACTAAAATCCTAAGAGTCAAAAGTGACCAAGCGGGTCGGTGATAATTTTAATTTCAAATAAATTTTATAATACTGTTCCTACTACTACCTAACCAGCCAGCTAATATTTCAGTGGTACGAGCTATGGTCGTGGGGTGGTAGGGATAAAACCAGTACCGTCCGGAGTATGAAGATGAAATTAAAATTAAATTACTCCGTCTATAAAAATATTAAATTATGAGCCTGTCGAAAACACAGCGTCGCTTATGAAGAAGCAATGTGTACTCACCTTATTTCCATCACATTACTTACGGTTTTTTTAGTGTTTCTACAACTGATTTCTAAACGTAGATCCATCTGTCAAATTCCCGTCACCTGAAGGCGCGAATCGCGCTATGTTGTCATTGCGTGTGTTACTCGCCGCCATTACTATTTGTTCGAACTTAAATTTAGAAAAATAGAAGTTAAAGAGGTGTTAAATACAACGAAAAAGTGTTCAAAGAGTGCAGTGTTTATTAGACTATCGTAATAACGTAACATAATGAGTGAGGACGCCGTATTATACGCGGTTCCAAACGCCGGTGATAGTGAGGCAGGTAGTGCCGGTAAACAGACCGCAGGTACCGCCGTAAACAACTCATCGAGTTCAAGCTCGTCCTCTTCGTCCTCGGAGAGTGAGCGACCGGCTCATAAGAAGAAACACTGCCAATCATCCGATCCGCGGATTGATACACTGATGACTCAGGTGAGTTATCTTTCCAATTTGTATATGCAGAGTCTCGGCGGCTCGTATCAAATCGAACGTCAATATTCGGATACACCGCAGAATATTGCAAATGATAACGCTTCTACAGAATTTATCACTAACCCTAATGACAACAGAAGAGTGTTAGAGTTGGGTAAAATTGAGACAGATTATAATAAGTCAAAGGTGATCAAGGCTGCGTCAGCCGACAGAGTTTCGCAGCTTAAAGAGCTACAGCATTTTGGAGACCCACTTTGGAAGCATATAAGGTATTCCAGGGCGTTGCAAACATTTGCAGCAACACCGGCTTTCGTAGAATTAAAGTTAAATGATGAACTTTGTCATCTAAATAAGGACAAAGATTTTTTAGCGGGAACTGAGGCTGTAGTAGCTGCATTGTCAAATGCTGTTTTAGAACAAAGAGAGTTATTACGAGCTGGTTTACAGGACATAGTTGACTGGGCTTGTCGATCACCCCAGGAGCTCAATCCTCAGAACTTATTTGAAAAGATATCAACAAGTTTTCGCAATAGTTCTGACACATACAAAAACATTGAGGAGACACTTCAGATAATTTGTGGAAAACGGGCTGAGTGTGTTGAGATAAGACGGGAGAGAATTTTGAAGGCGATCTCAAATAAGCCTATACAATCAGCTCTTCGTAACATTCCACCCAGCGTTGAACATCTTTTTGATAGAGAAAAGTTGTTAACCTTAATTCAATCACTTGGTGGACCTCAGTCATGGCTCAGTCCTTCGCAACCTAGAGAACCCAGATTTTCCTTAAAAAGAAAGCAGGGGGAGCCCGGCCCATCAACCTCTGCTTATAATACAAAGAAATTTAAACATTCTTCTAGAAATCCGAAATTTAACGATAAGAAGGGGAAGGGTCAGTTGAAGAAATCTTCCTTTCGTTCCCGTCAGGAGGGAACTGCAAAGGATCAGACCAGATGACTATCAGATGAATTTCAAGGGGGGATGCTTAATGGATTATCAGACAATATGGAGAGAGCTCGGAGCCAACCAATTTGTTATGAAAACTATAACAGCGTCTCGAATACCATTTATAAGGAAACCTCCCCTAGTGTATCCATCAATAAGTGTGATCCAGAGGTATGCCACCAAACCATCTCCCCAAATGACAAATCAGATACTAGAATTAAAAAAACTAAAGATCTTAGAGACCCCAACAGATGCGACACCCAGCTACTTCTCGAGGATGTTTCTTGTAAAAAAGAGCGATGGAAGAGTGAGACCTATAATAGATTTGAGAGGTCTCAACAGGTTCGTAGCAAACAAACCTTTTCACCTGATCTCACAAGCATCCGTTCCAGATTTTTTACAACGAGACGACTGGCTTATCAAAATCGACTTATCCCAAGCTATTTCCACGTCCCAGTGGCCCTATCTCACAGGCCCTTTTTACGGGTCAGTTATTTAGGTCAGATTTTGCAGATGACTTGCCTACCTTTTGACCTTTCATCAGCCCCGCGATTATTCGCCGCAATCACTTGCTGGGTCGCGGAGACCCTGCGCAAGCGAGGATGTCGAGTTCTAGTGTACTTAGACGACTTCCTCCTAGCTCATCAGGACAGGTCTTTACTGACCCTCCAGGCCGCGGAGGCCGTGGAGCTCCTGAGAGCACTGGGCTGGCAAGTCAACTTCAAAAAATCCATACTAGTACCTACCCAGGTCATAGAGTTTTTAGGGATCGAGTGGAGGACGCACCAAAATCTCATGTGCTTACCACCGAAAAAACGTCTGGATGTGACAAAAGCCCTAGTCAAAATGACAAGTCAGGGCGCTTGCAAGCTACGTCAATTACAACAGCTTTTAGGTCTTCTAAACTTTGCATGCATGGTAGTCGCCAGAGGTCGTCTTCATTGCGGCCACATGCAGATGTTAGTTCGGCAATTTCAAAACGACCCCCGGAGGGTTGTTCAATTATCCAACATGTCTCTGACAGCGATGCAATGGTGGCTCGAAGCCATAGACACAGCTGCTGTTCCAATACATCTGCCCAAGGTTCGCCATTTTCTAAGCACGGATGCTTCAGACATTGGTTGGGGAGCACAATTAGATCAGATTCCCATGGTAGGCACTTGGAGGAGACATCAACGGAGCTGGCACAGCAACAAGAAGGAGATGTTTGCAGTCCTTTCTGCGATAAAAAGTCAGGCACACAGAATGAGAGAATCCCATGTCCTTCTACAGTCAGACAACCGTACCCTCATCGCTTATATACGCAAGGAGGGGGGAACTCGGTCGATAGGGCTTCTGGCACTGACTTTTCAGCTCTTAGTTCTCCTAGACCAGTGGAACATAACCTTATCTGCTCAGTACCTTCCGGGAAGGTACAATTTAATCGCAGACCGGTTGTCGCGGAGACGACCGATACCAGAGTGGCATCTTTCACAAGTTGCAACCAAGAAGATCTTCTGCTTATGGGGAACTCCAAACATAGACCTGTTTGCCTCGGAGCGCTCTGCCGTGGTACCAAGGTATGTCACCTTAGACACAAGAGATCGTGGAGCAGAATATATAGACTCCTTCAGTCAAGACTGGGATTATCGCCTGGCTTGGATATTTCCACCTCCCAGTTTAATACCACGTGTCCTGGCTCATCTCAACAGGGCTCGGGGAACGTATTTGCTGGTAGCGCCGGATTGGGAGCGCCCATTCTGGAGAGCAGATCTAAAGTCCAGAGTACAGGATCCCCCACAAACAATTACAGAACTTCAGGAGGTTCTGACAGATCTCACGACCGGCCTTCCTCCACCTTGTCTAGATCAACTAACTTTACAAGTTTGGAGAGTTGGGGGTGGGGCCAACAAATAGTTGATTGGACTGAAGAACAGAAATCTCTACTGCGGGGATGTTGGAGACAGTCAACAATTAAATCCCAGCGTTAAACAGATGGGTTTTATGGTGTTCAAGGAATAACTTAGATGCCAAATCCCCGAGGCCAGAGAATGTGGCAAAATTTCTTGCAGATACCTTTTTATCTGAGGGACTATCATATAAGACCATGCTTCTTCATAAATCGGCTGTCTCGACATATTGTGGCCAGGATGACAGAATATTTTCCCATTTTTTAGTTAAGAGTGTTTTAAGAGCTATTCAGAATGCTAAACCAGTTTCACATAAGTGCCCTATTTGGGATCCCAGACAGGTTTTTGACTGGTTAATTAATAACCCTGGTAATAATTCACTCTTTGAAGCAGCTCGTAGAACTGCTACAATACTACTGCTGGCCTCGGGTAGGAGACTACATGATCTCACCTTGCTGGAGCTCTCAGACTCGCAATATCAGGACAGGGGTGAGAGCATCAGACTGTGGCCCTCATATGGATCTAAGACTGATAGGGGGTCAAAGAGACAGTCAGGATGGGAGCTTAAGAAACATAAGCTTGAAGGTATTTGTCCCGTTACATGGATTCGTCGTTATCTACAACAGAGTAACAGTAGAAGAGAGGAGAACAAAGAAATTAAATTTTTATTCTTAACAGTACGTGGACAGGTCAAGACAGCTTCTAAAACCATAATTGGTGGTTGGATTAGATCAGTACTGAAAGATGCAGGGATTGACGCTTCTCCGGGCAGTTGCCGTCCAGCGGTTGCTTCACTTGCATGGTTAGAGAATCGCCCAATAGAGGAGATACTTGAAAGGGGCAATTGGAGGTGTGAGAATACATTTAAGAAATACTACTGCCGAGAAATTGACACACAGGCACGCGACCTTAATGATTACAACTTATTTAATAATTTTTCAAGTATTTAAGATTGTCTAACTGTTTACCTATACAATTAGTACAAAACTATTTTATTTAGCAAAAGGATTGCTATTTTTAGTTATTATCATTATTATTTATTTTTCTTTTAACTTGTTTTTGTTTATTAAGAGATTCAATATCTGTTACCTTAATCATTGATTGCATTTGATTTTTATAATTATTTTAATCACATATCAGATGTTACCTTCTATCAGATTTTTTAAAGACCTTATTGATATTACAGTTACAATAATTAATATAATTCTTATTCTCAACATTGCGTGTATTCTTTTAGTCACCAGCAGATAACAAACACGTCTTCATAAGCGACGCTGTATTTTCGACAGGCTCATAATATAACCGTTTTACACTACAATAAAACGATTATTATGAGCCGAGAGAAAACACAGCGTCGCGGGAAAGTTCTTCCTGGTGAAGACTGCAATGACAACATAGCGCGATTAGCGCCTTCAGGTGACGGGAATTTGACAGATGGATCTACGTTTAGAAATCAGTTGTAGAAACACTAAAAAAACCGTAAGTAATGTGATGGAAATAAGGTGAGTACACATTGCTTCTTCATAAGCGACGCTGTGTTTTCTCTCGGCTCATAATAATCGTTTTATTGTAGTGTAAAACGGTTATATTAAATGTTTTAATCCGTTTAACCGTATCAAAACTATCACACGTTTAAAGCCACTACACTAGAGAACCGTGGGGTTACACCGATATAAACTTAATATTAATGGGCGCCAGGATCTAAATGTAGACCCGAATCTGGAGACGATGTCACCATACAACTTCACACAGGTCGAACTCGCAGATCCTCCAATGTTTCACAACTTCCCCAACACTGGGGGTCGTTGGATGTAAAAAGAAAATAATGGTTAAGGTGTCGAAACCTTAATTTAAAAAAATGTTACCAAATAAAAAACAAGTATCCCAGTGTACTGGGTAACAAAAAAAACCGTCAGCGCCTGCTCATCCGCTAGGCGGCGACAGCTCGACTGGCAGCAGGTGGCCGCTGGTGCCCCGACGAAGCAGGTCTCGCGTCCAGGCTTTAGGGCCCAGGCTTTAAGGCCCAGGTGCAACCCAGCTCTGCTCACAGAGCCAGCCCGCCCAGGTCCGGTTCGCCAGGTAGGCCCCACGAACGCCGCCAGCAATTACGACTCCCAACTATCACGGAGCACCCTAGCGAAGAGGTAGAACAAGACCATGCCCATTCAGACCATGCCCATTTAGCCCATGTCCCATTAGCCCATGCCCAGTCAACCCATGCCCACACAGCTGATACATACTCAGCTCATACAATTTCAGCTGATACTCAATCAGCTCACTCACCTTCTGTGCCCACTGGCACACCCATTTTGTTGCCAACCGTCTCACTAAGAGTCGCGGACGTACATGGCCATCTTCACACAGCCAGAGCTTTATTGGACTGTGGCAGTATGCTGACATTAATAACGTCACGCATGGCACGACTTTTGAACCTGCCATCAAAACCCACTTCCTTAAAAATTACAGGAGTTGGGAATCAGCACAAACATGAGTCAAAAGCGGCAATAACAATAGTATGCCGACCCACTCACAATGATACTCCTACAATCACTGCCACAGCTCATATTTTAAAAAACGTCACTGGCTACTTTCCCTTAGAGAAGGTACCAAACATTTCCCACATACTAGGCCAGCCACCCGTGCCATTGGCTGATCAGCTTTACCACACACCAGCCCCGATCGACCTCTTATTGGCGTCGGACGTTCTTGGCCAGGTGTTGGACGGGACTAAGGTCCACCACCACTACACGCGATCCCTCAGGCAGATATACGGTCGCTCTGCCCTTTCTAAAGGACGCCCCTCAACTAGGTAAAACTCACCCTATCGCATTACGCAGATTCCTCAATATTGAGAAGAAGCTAATGGCGAACCCGTCTCTGCGTTCTAAATACGTCGACTTTAAGGCCGAATACATCGACTTAGGGCACATGGCTCCCTGTCACCCAAATACATTCGCTCATAAACCTCACTTCTACATCCCTCACCATGTCGTATTTAAGTCAGGGTCGGACAAGCTGCGCATTGTTTTTGATGGTAGCTGCAAAAGCTCCAATGGTGTCAGCATAAATGAATGCCTACACACAGGCCCCGCCCTTCAACAGGACATTGTGGACATCATCATGTCCTTCAGAACGCATCCAGTCGTTTTCAGCACTGACATCCAGAGGATGTTCAGAAATGTGCTGGTTGCCCCAGCCCAGAGACGGTATCAGCTGATACTGTGGCGGTCCTCACCAGATCACCCTCTGCTCACCTACGCCCTCAATACAGTCACCTACGGCTTAAGGTCAAGCCCATATCATGCAATCCGCACTCTACTTATGATGAAGGTCATCGCTACCCTGGAGCCGCTCAGGTTCTTCGCAAGTCTATCTTCGTTGATGACATCTTGTGTGGTCATGACACAGTTGAATCCGCCCAAGCACTCCAGGACGAGTTAATAAGTCTACTAGACCTAGGCGGCTTTTAGCTCAGTAAATGGACATCTAACTCGCCTAAGCTGCTCGAGAGATTCCCCGACAACCAATGCGACATGCCCAAGGACTTCGACATGAACCCAGACTCCACGTCCATTAAGGTCTTGGGTATACAGTGGAGCCTTTAGTCAGACGAGTTCACCTACCGCATCTCTCTGCCCCCCACCACACATGTCACAAAGCGGTCTATTTTAAGCACTGTAGCCTCACTTTATGACCCAATCGGCTGGGTTTCTCCCGTTATCTTCCGCGCAAAGCTGCTGCTTCAGCAATTATGGCTACTGAAGCTGGAATGGGATGTGCCCACTCCCTCTGAAGTACAAACGGAGTGGCACCACATCTCAGAGGATCTGCCGCTGTTGTCTAGCATACGCTTCCCTCGGCACATTTGTGCAAACAAAGGCTCAGCTGCATACTCGCTTCACGGGTTTGCAGATGCCTCTGAAGCCGGGTTTGCCGCCGTTGTTTATCTCCATGAGCTCAATGCCTCCGGAGATACTTTAGTACAATTGATTGTCGCTAAGTCACGAGTCGCACCAATCAAGAATCGCCTCACAATCCCCAAGTTAGAGTTGTCGGCCGCCACCCTACTCTCCCAGCTCATGATTCGTGTATCGGTTCAGTTATCGGCCCATATCAGTATACAACAACACATATGTTGGTCAGACAGTACGATAGTCCTGGCCTGGCTCAATACACCGCCTCACCGTCTTCAACCCTTTGAAGCCAACAGGGTAGTCAAAATCAGCTCAGGCTCGCCAGAATGTACCTGGCGACACGTACCTTCCGAGCTCAACCCAGCAGATTGCGCAAGCAGAGGGATGTCTGCGCAATCCCTGTCAGCTCACGACCTATGGTGGTCTCCCACGTGGCTTAGACAGCCTTGTGAGTCTTGGCCTGCGATGCCCTTAGCTCTGGGCCATCACGCCCTGCCCGGCCTTAAGCCCAAACACATCCCGTCACTGGTCACAGTGCCCGGTCTTGACTTTGACCTGCTCACTCGGTTCAGTTCACTAGACAAGCTCGTCGGAGTGACAGCTTGTCTAAAACGCTTTTTGCACAACTGCAGACACCACCCAGATTCGCGACGCTCAGGCCCCTTGTACGTCAGTGAACGAAGAGAGGCCCTACTTTACTGGGTGCGCAGTATTCAGCACAATGAGTTTGCAGAGGACATCCACCGCCTTCAAACTGGCAAAATCTGCTCCGTCAGACTCCAGCGGCTGTCACCTCTTATTAAAGATGAGCTCCTTAGAGTTGGTGGACGACTGTCCCATGCGTCTATCCGATATGACGCGCAGCATCCGCTCATACTTCCCAGCTCTAGCCCACTTGTAGACCTCATCATTGACCACTACCACAAAATACAATCCTACGCCAACAATTTTGGATATTGTCCGCGCGCCGTATTATTAGACACCGAGTCTTTAAATGCATTAGATGCTTTCGATGCCGGGCCCAGCCGCAAGCGCCCTTCATGGCCGACCTGCCAGCCGATAGAGTTACGCCTCAGCCAGTATTTAGTCAAGTCACGACCGATTTTGCCGGCCCATTCCTCGTTAAATCTAGTACCCTACGTAATGTTAAACTCTTAAAAGCGTACTTTTGTATATTTGTGTGCCTCTCCACTAAGGCGGTTCATTTGGAACCGGTCTCGGACCTCAGCACGTAAGCGTTCCTCGCGGCATTACAGCGTTTTATAGCACGCCGCGGTGCCCCGGTTCTCATCCGCTCGAACTGCGGTACAAATTATGTAGGCGCTAGAAATCAGCTCATTGAAGTACAAAACTTTCTTGCCTCGAATAATGACACGATTGCGCACAAGATTGCTGGTCAGCACATTACTTGGTTATTGAACGTCCCTAAGGGACCATGGTTCGGTGCGTTACATGAGATCAACATAAAATCAACTAAGCAACTTTTATATCGCGTAATTGGCGAACAGCACCCCACATTCGAGGAATTCTCTACACTTTTAGCAAGAATCGAAGCTGTCCTTAACTCTAGACCTCTCTGCCCACTTTCGTCTGATCCTTCAGACTTTGAGCTGCTTACAGCCGGACATTTCATTATAGGCCGCCCACTAACGGCCCTTCCCGAACTATCCGTGGAAAATAAGCCGATCTCCACACGTAGGCGATTCCAGATGGTACAGGCCCTTTCCCAGCGCTTCTGGACGCTGTGGACCCAGTCCTACCTCCACACACTCCAAACCCGCTCCAAATGGTTGTCCCATCCTCCCCTCCCCGAGTTGGCGAGCTCGGCCTCATCAAGGAGGACAACCTGCCTGCCCTTCAATGGAGACTGGGGCGCATTACTCGCACCCTGCCTGGGAAGGATGGCGTCGTGCGGGTGGTGGACCTGGACACCGCCAATGGACACCTCCGGAGGCCTGTGTTTAAGATTGCCAGGCTCCCTCTGGATGAGCCCACCCTGGGCCCCGGAGGATGGACTCGCCACGGGCGAGACGCCTTGTTATAAGCGTATTAAGATACGCCTAGCGCCATCTAGCGTTGTATCGCGAAGTTGGCGCGCGGAGTGTGAAACCGGACGCGCGCCCGAGTCAGTCTGTCTGCTAGCGACCGCGAGGTGTACGCAGAAAATACGCGCTCTGGTGTCGCCTTGGAACTGCCCTTATTGATTGTGACCCAAACAAACGAAGTGAACGCCTGTGGTTAAGTGCAGTGAAAGTGCATTAACTCGCCTACATCGCCGCCCTCGGTCAGCATAGATCCCGGTCCCCGCGATCCCATACAGCTGTTCCCGGAAGTCCACCTACCTACCTACATTCTCTTCTCTGCTATATTTGGCGGTGTCGTCTGACCCGCGAATACATCGACCGTACCGTCCTTCATTATTATTATTATTATAAAAGCAGAAGTACAGACCCCACACAGAAAATAAACATAATGAATAGGTAGTCACAATTCTTAAAATTTTATTTAACGAATGTGTTAGTACGTAAGGTCACTACGAAAGTTTTGAGATATTCAAAATTTATAAAAAGAAGGCAACTAGATTGAACCTTTTTTTAAAGATAAATTATTTGTAATTCGAACATAGAAAACCATTTGAAAAAAAAAAATGACGTCTGATTTTTGTTTCAATTCCGCTGGCTTTCATCGTCAACTATGGATTTTAAGCGAGAACATTTTCGTGCGATGAATTTGTACGATTATAAATTTGGATTAAATGAATGTGAGTGCAAAGAGCGATTAGTTTCGCCGTTTGGGGACTATGCACTATCGCGTGCAACAGTTTTCAGATGGTTTGCTCAATTTAAACGAGGGATTTTCTCCTTAAATGATGGTGAAAGAAGTGGCCGGCCCGCGACTTCAGTTACAGAAGAAAACGCCCTAGTTGTGAAAAAAATTATTAAGAAAGACCCAAAAGTGACTTATAACCATATAGAAGAGGTCTTGAAGATTTCATCGCCTGCTATTAATGAAAACACAACCGGCTTGGAGTCAGGAAATTATGTTCACGATGGGTGCCTCACTCGCTGACTTCATAACAAAAAGAAGCTCGTGTGACATGGTGCAAATATATGCTCAGAAAATTTGATCACGGAGAAGGACGGTCAATTTTTAACATTATTACTGAAGACGATAGTTGGATTTACCAATATGATCCACCGACTAAGCGGCAATCGACAATTTGGGTGTTTCCTGATGATGAACCTCCAACGAAGGTGAAACGCGGGCGAAGTGTTGAGAAAAAAATGGTGGCCACATTTTTTTCTGCAAGTAGTCATGTGGCCACAATTTCCTTATACGACCAAAAAACTGTGAATGCTAAGTGGTATATTGAAGCGTGTTTACCTACTGTATTTAATAATTTAAAACAAAAACGACCTAAAACTGGTTTGATGGGGCTCTTTTTGCATCATGACAATGCATCGCCGCACAAGGCCATTGTCACCAAGGATTTTTTGAAGAGTACAGAGATTGAAGAATCCTCCGTATAGCCCAGCTTTAGCTCCTTGCGATTTCTTCCTCTTTCCGAAAATCAAACTCGGACTTCGTGACACGCGATATAACAGTCCTGAGGATGCACAGAATGCCTACTTGCAGGCCGTAGAAGACCTCCCTAAAGAAGAGTACCAGGAATGCTATAAAGCATGGTTTAGGCGGATGAATCGATGCAAAGAAGCTAATGGAGAGTACTTTGAGAAACTGTAATAAAAAAAATTTTAATAACTTTTATACTTTTTTTGTATCTCAAAACTTTCGTAGTGACCCACGTATTGAAACTTTGTGTGATACAACATAGTTAAACTTAGTTTACCTAATAAAATTTCATGAAAATAGTTAGGGTTTCAGGAATACTTAAATTTTATACAGAACCCTTTAAGAAAAAAATATATTAGTTAAGTCATCACTGCACCTCCTGTTTGTAAAACTGCGTGTCCTGATTTTGAGTGGGGTTTGGCTGCCACGCCCCCTACCAGGCGCACAGGGGGTGTACTGTAGTTCGCCCGCTCCGCTAGGGCACGGAAAGACGCGCACTGTCAGTGCGGTCTCATGCGACCGCTTGGGGTTCTAGAGGTTAATACCGCCCATAACCCTAGTACTTTTTAGGGATCGTAAATTAGACTTGAGTTACGAAAACCAGCAATATTTTTAAATTAGCTAGGTAAGTCATTTTTTATCACTGTTCAAATTATTAACAATATTATTTTCTGTTTGCCTAAAGCCGAAATAAAAGTTATAATGAAAACTCACATAGTGACAGATTTTCTGTTTTGTTATTTTTACTGCGTGTAAACGGGTAAGTTTAGTACAGTTCTTATTACCCGTTTTCACAAGCATTACTACGAGTATGTTCAGGTTCAGTTCAACTCAGGCGGTAATCGAACTATCCAACTTTTGCAATCCGGGCGGCTGAATGTTAACCACTTGACAAATGAGTCTGGACTCTGAATTGGACTGTGGAGACTGGTTGGCATGGTTCGATTCCCGTCCGAGGTGTTCAAATTTTTTCAGTGCAGTTCAGTAACTTGCAATGATTTTAGACTAGTAGGTAACATTTATACTGTCTACTTGCTAGAGATGAAAGAACTCAAGTCTTTTAAGTCTTTTAAAAGAAACTCGACTCGGTTATGACAGTTTACAACTAGATCGAGTCTTTAAACCTTGAGTCATGAGCTTTTTAGGAGTCTTCGACTCGTCGACTCGAGAAAATTTGAGTCATACTCAAGTTTTATTTTTAGACTGAATCAATTTAAAAAGACTTGAGATTTTAAACGACTCAGTCGTGACGAAAAGGCTCCAACATTTTAAAACAACTCGACTCGTGGAAGTCGTGAGTCGTAAGGCGCGCTTAAAAGCTGTAATGAAATACTAGAATGAATGTGGATATAATATACTGTTTATATATAGTGGGTACACACTCAATTATCAATAAAGGGTACAGAGACATTATATATCTAATTTATTAGATAAATGGTTGACATGTTGTAATAAATTTAATAGAAATAAATAAATACATTAAATTAAATAAATAAAATGATGACAAAGCTATAATTGATAAATTTATTTAACTAATAACTTTTGACTTTATTAAAAATTGCCTATTGTATTTATTTAGAATTACAATACAATTCATTGTATGATATTGATGACAAAATATTGATTTGTTCAATGAAGTAATCTTGAAAACCTTTAATAAATAATATGCTATGATCTAACACTAAAGTTTTATTAAAATTTAATTTATTTCCGAGTCGTATTATAATGACTGGAGTCCCCTCAGATTAGTAAAAAGTCTTGAGTCGTATTTTTGGAGTCGAGTCTTGAAAATCGAGTCTAGTCCTAACTTAAAGGACTTAAAAGACTCGAGTCCTTTCATCACTACTACTTGCAGTGCTAGTTACTACTAATACTTTCCGAAGTCACAGAATAGAATGCAAGCCTAATAGTATCGATGTCACAAAATACTACCAAAGTGTATACTGGCTTAAGCGCTGCGTATTATTTTTAGGTTTGTTGCTATTAATTTAGTAAATTAGTGATAAAATCTTCCATCACACGTAAGTTTTATTTAGTTTTTATGTCACAGGTGTTTAAAATTTTTATTCTTATTACAATTATTATTGTAAACAAAAACGAATGTGATAAGTATTGAAACTAAGTTTAACCACTCACTCGTGGCACTTTTCTTTTCTAACAAAAAAAATTGGCGCAACTGTCAACGTCAAATTTGACAGAATCGAGCTTAAACTATGCGATATTTTGCGATAACTATGCATAAGATATACCACAGAACCGAAATAACCAAACTTGTTCGTACTAAAGTAGTCTGTAAGTCTATGAAAACATGGTACAAAGTCAAGTGTGTTTTTGTAGGTGCGGTCTCATGCGACCGCTTGGGGCCTGTATCACACTAGTTAGGATTTCAGGAATGCTTATATTTATACCGGGTCAACCAAAGCGGTTAGAAAAATAAAGCTACAGAACCCATTAAGCAAAATGCTATACCAGTGGCTCCTAGTACTTTTTAGAGATCGCAAAATTTCACTTAAGTTACCCAAACCAGCAATATTTTTAAATTAATTAAGACATTTTTTTTATCACTTTTCAAATTATTAACATTATTATTTTCTGTATTTTTAGAGCCGACATAAAAGTTACAATGAAAACTCACATGGTGACAGATTTTTCTGTTTTGTTATTTTTACTGCGTGTAAACGGGTGAGTTTAGTCAAGGACGATTATTAGTCTATGGTTTAGTACAGTGCTGAATGAAACCCGTATTCACAAACAAGCCTCTGAACAATAATGCTTTAGTTATTGTTCAGCAATGCGATTCTCTAAGTTAAAGCCTTGCTGAGAATTGACTCTGTCTCTATCATATCCATAGAATCGGAGAGAGAAAGCAATCACAGCCATGCGCGCAGCAGCGTCTATGTGTGGCTTAGAAAATCGCGTGTAAGCAAAGTAGAAATGCTATGCGAAGTAAGACATTTCTCTGTGCGTTTCGTATGACAAGCCTTTTAATTCATGAACAATACTAAGGCGACTCTTTACATTTAATTTTCTCAAAATCATAAATGTTTTGGACTGGTTCCTCCATATTAATTAACCGTCAAAAGTACTTACCTGCCCCTTTACTCTCGAATGTAATTTCAATGTCGATTTCAAAGCCGTCAAATAACAATACAATAATAAGTGCGTACTCTTGACGCGTTTAATATCGAGATCAGATTGAAATCGGAATCATGTTCATATCGGAAAGATAAGTATGAAGTTTGCTGCCAATAATGTCATCGATAGTGAGAACCTTTTGTGTTTTTGACGTATCGATAAAAGTAATACATAATAAAAATCCACGTTAATAGCTAAAATTATAGCTGTATCTAAGTAATGAAGTCAGAACTCATTTAATATCAATAAATCCTTCAATGTTAAGCAGAATTTACTAAACAATATTGCGTTATTTAAAGCAACATCGACATTTCAGGATGTATGAAGCGCTGCCTTCGCCTTGAAATGCTTTAAAAAATACAAAGTCCGTGGCCTGTGCATGGCGTTGTCTGTTTGTCTCTGATTTGACAACATCACTTTCTGTCATGAAGGACAATAAATTAATATAAATTTTCTGCGATGTAAGATCTATTATATTTGTTTGTTGTGAAAGTAAAGATTAATATTACACCACGGACCTGAAAAAACTCGTGTATTACACTTACTATAATGGGCGATTTTCCGAATTAAAAAAAAAAAGAAATTGGTTCGTAAATGACTTCATAGATGGCGCTTAGCATAGATTAGTATGGCGCTTAGTAAAAGGCGAGTCCATGAAGAACACGTGTATGGCTACATAATATATATTCCATTCCAAAATAGAAATAGGTCCTGGAGATCCTGAATAAAAATTTGTAAGTACTATTTTTTTATTTTTTTGATAGACAAGCAAAATTGTAGAATTTATTACAGCCCTTAGGTAGGAACGGGTCGGCTTTCATAAAACGCCATCTAACGAGTATTTTTGAACAAATTTTTATTTTTTGATTTGGGCTGTCAGAAAATCGGCCATTGACAGACGAATTTACCTAATCCACCAATAGTCAATTCAAGTGACAGAGAACGTTTCAAACAACGTCTTGAAAAATATTTGGGATTATCGAATCAAATATCATAAAATTCATTGTTCACCATATTGGTCTCAAAAAAAGACCACTTCAAAAAAGCTCAGTATTCGGTTTTGATGAGGCAAACGGCAAGTAGAGGCAGTAAGGAAAGTGGTTGGACCGTCTCTCAGATGCAGTAGAGCATCCAGCGCAATCTATTTTTGAGGCACGGATGTGAGGTTGCCAATGCTCTCCTTCAAGCAGCAAATAAATAAATAATGCAGCTAATGAAGACATGTGTATTTTTTTGTTAACTGAATTAAATAAATTGTAAGCAAGCAGTAATTATACAATTGTGTGTTAGGCCATAGACAATTGGTTAGGCTTAGATTAAAAAGGTGTTAGGCAATAAATTTTCCTGAATAGTATTTGTATTCGCGGGTCAGAAAGACACCGCCAAATACAGCAGAGTAAAGGAGGTTAGGCGGGAGGTCGAAAGGAACTTACCGGGGTCCGAGCTGTCGGCAATGGATCGTGCTGGAGCTGAAGGTGGCTGGCGCTCTAGGCGCGGGCGGCGGGCTTGAGGGCGGCAACACAGACACAGTTTACTGAGGGCACTGGTCGGTGGCGTTTTAGGGAGAGGTGAGCTGGTAGTCCTAGCTCTAGGTCACTGCACACACTGCACTGCACACATATGTGACGTGATCACGGGCTGAGTTCTAGGGCGCGCGACGCGTGGGTTCGCCTTGATAGCTCGGAGCACACTGCCTTTGCGCCAGCGACGGTCCGCGCGGGCTAGCACTTCGTCTAGTATATTTGTCGCTGCACGCTGATTGGCCGGCGCAGAGACGGCTGTTATTCGTCGTTGCGCTGTGGCGCAAACAGTATTATTGTTTTATTAAAAGATTATTTGTTTGCAAAGATACTGAGAGTTAAAGAAACTGAATATAACCTTACTTAATTTACCAAAGAAACTCTATTTAAAAATTATAAATAAATAATAACATGCATTTATGTATTTGGATACTTTATTTGGATCTTAATGAGGCACCCTGTGCCCCAATAAGCAACGTTAAGGATTCTGCTTAATTTTAGCTCGGTTCTTAGAGCGTTTCTTTTTTTCTTTCAAAATCCCACCGCTGCCACCAATGTTATGAAGCGGAATTGAAATGCCTTTTTAAAAACAAATTATTTAATAGCTGTAAGTGAATTGAAATGATTATATTTATTTGGAATAAAGACAGTGATTTATTTAATTAAGACGCGGAGCAACCACTCCGTTCGCGGGTAGACTGGCTCGCAGAGTCAGTCTGCCGGGACGCATAGTTTCCTAAGTTGCCATGTCAGCATAAAACTGTCATCTCAGCACTTTAGGTAACTATCCCAGGATATAACACCTCCCCCCTTAAGAATAAACTTTGGGTCAGTTTTCCAAAGTTTATTTTGAATTAACACATAATTTTATTTAATAATTTTAACTGAAGTTGAGGGGATATCCGGGATCGAGTCTGATTCAGTTATATTAGTAGTTTCTTTCTTTCTAAATAGAACTCTAAGTACGGGTTGGTTGCTTCTACGTTTACAAAATATACTTATTTTATATAAAATAATAGTAATTAAAACTAATACAATAATAATAGTTAAAACGGAATAGTGAGTACTATATTTTACAATGTGCGGATTTTGTTGTATTTTATTTATATCTATTACAATATCTTTCAGGTTATTATGTTCTAAATTAATATCTTTAATATCAATGTTTTGTAGTTTTTCTATGTGCCAATCGTCCATTCTAGAATGAAATTTTTGTAAATTACAATATTCATCGTGTATTAAACTAAAATCTGTAAACAATACAGGAGATGTTATGTTTAAAACATCGTTCTCAGTAAATAATACAGTATTTTTAGAATAACCAGTACAATATTTAGGTAATTACAAAATTCCAACTCCTTGAATATTAATTTCAAAAGGTTTCTTATCTAAACAATCTAACGTTAGTTTTACAGAATCGGTTTGAACAAAAATCCATTTATTATTTGATATTGGTTGCCATAAATCTAATTTTCCAATTAGTTTTACATTCTTTCGGTATTTTATTAACTACTTTTATAAGTAAATTACTTTCACAGCTAGGTTTTACATCAGATGGGTACATGTTTGGGATCTCACAAACATAATTGCTCGGATACAGTTTATCACATTTATTTAAATTTTGTAAATAGTTATATCTAGTATTATCTTTACTTAGTATAATATATTTAGCATTAGAAATTATAAGACTAAAGCTATTCAAATCATTATCGTTATGAAATACAGGTAAAGACGAAGTTTGAAACAATTTATATTCGTCAACCATTACTAATGGGATTTGTAATATAAATACAATTTTATTCTTTACATAGTAACACAACACGTTGGATATTCTTTGGATAATATTTATGGTGTTAATGTCTAATTAAATTGGTAATTGCAAGTTATTAGGAAGGTGTTTATAATTATCACTTAATTCTGCTTGTAGTTTTGCAGGTGTTATCAGTGATGGATGAATAATGTTCTGACTGGTCAAGATGACGGCATCAGTCACATTTTCTACTTGGAATGATAAGGTAAGTAATGCTGTTTCTAAACTATTAAATATTAAATTTATTTCAGATTGTGTTTCCAGGTCATCGAAGACAGCAGTTATATTTTTTAGTTTAAAGGTAAGTTTTTCTATAGCTTGATTCATATTTGCTTCATTTGTTTTTATTTGATGTAAGGTTTTATTGTAAGATGTTATTATAGATGAAGTTACTAATATATTATTATTCATTAGGGATGCTAGCTTTTGTTGATCATTTTGCATTGCTTCTATTGCCTCGTTAAATTTTAACCCATCGTTTTCGTCTAGGTTACCGAATACTTGTTTAACGATACTTCCTATTCCTCCTATCCAAGCACTACGTTTAATTCTATTTTCTAACAGGTGCGAGACAGAATCGAGCCTTTTGATAATATAGAGATATCGTGTTGATAGTGGATCTAAAATGTTCATACATGCTATCTCTTTCATAATTTTGGTTTGACTACATAGATTTTTAACTGTTCTAAGAGCTAGATTTATATTTTCTAGATGTATATTAAAATGGGATATATCTACGGGCATGACGACGTTTAACCTATTATTCCTAATTCCAACAGTACCTAAATAATCAAAATGTATTCCAGAACTTGACATTATTTATTGAACGTAATCTTGAATACTCTGGGACATGACCAAGCAAAAGGCTGCCGCAGCAACTCTGAAATATGATATTAATATAATTATACTCTAAGTTAACATTATTTATTTAAAACTATACTTACTATTTACTTAAACAGAAACTTCTGCTAATTTTACTTCGTCAAAGTGATATTTGACGTGTCTCCTATTTATTAGTAAGGTAAGTGTATTATTACCGTTGATCTTTACAACCTCATAGGAACCTTTCCATTTTGGAGATAATGCTTTACGGAGACGAAGATGGTTCTTGACATAGACCATGTCTCCGGTTTTATATTTAACTGGACTTGAGCGTTTATCATAATATGTTTTTGATGTAATTTTAGATTTTAAATATTTTCGATAGCTTTTTCCCTTGAAAATTGCAGTCTTTGTTGTAAAACTCGAACATAATCGCTGTATGTTGATTCTAAAGCCGTATCTTAAACTGAAGATGGAATAAAAGGTTTATGTCCGAAAAGTAATTCATACGGAGTATAGTTAGTAGTACTATGAACGGTTGTATTGTATGTTAACATGGCCGTATAAACGTAACGGGGCCAATTACTTTGATTTTCATCGACAAAGGATTTTAGATATTCTTTCAAGGTTGAATGACTCCTTTCCAGAGCACCTTGAGTTTGCGGGTGATATGGCGTTGACCAAAGTAGTTTTATCTTAAGGAAAGTACACGTTTGTTTAAAAAGCTCTGCTGTAAAGTTGGAATCTTGGTCAGTCAGGATAGTTTTTGGGATACCAAATTGGGAGATAAAATGGATTAGGCATTCAGCAGTTTCTTCTGCCGTCGCATTTGGCATAGGATAACCAGCAGAGTATTTGGTAAGATCGTCTTGGATTGTTAAGATATATTTAAGTTTATTAGCACCGGCTTCCGGTAAAGGTCCTACAATGTCTAATGCAACCCGCTGATACGGTTGTGTTGATGTTGTAGTTATTTGCATCGGGGCTCGGTTACATTTCCTTAAAGCTTTGTTTGTCTGGCATTGTTCACATTTACGCACATAATTTTCTACATCACTGCGCATGTGGCGCCAGTAGTACTTCTCTTGGATTCTACTTAGCATTCTGTTACTACCTAGGTGACCGGAAATAGGTATGTCATGATTTTCCTTGAGGATTCTTGTAACTTCACTAGTACTCGGATATATGATTGTATTTTTATATATATGTACAGTTATTCCTGTATTATGGAACAAGTACATAATAATGTTATATATTTTTAAGAAATTATGAGCATCGAATTGATTTCGGGAACCACTTATGGCGATTTCGATTATATTTCTTGACAGTAATTCTGCTTTTAGACATTTAAGACTTTTGAAAATATCTTCATAGCTACTATTATCGAAGTAGTGAACTTTGAAAAAGAGAAAGAAATAGTTAGTGTTATTACTTTCGAATGATAAAAAGGAGTTAAGTTCCTTGTCTTCAGAAAGTGATTCTTGAGATACTAGCCCATTAGCAATTATCTCTGACACGTAGTGATTAGACTCGTCGAGGTCTATAGAGGTAGGTATAATTATATTTTTTACTTCAGTTTTTAATAGATTTTCATTATGTTCTTCAATCTTAGAATTAGAATCAAATGTTTTACTATTAAGTGTTTTAAGACATTTAGAGTAAGTTTCATCTGCAGTATGGTCACTTGGAGGAGACAAAGGAATTACGTCGAGATCGTCGGGAATTTCGAAATCATCTGGAAGATCAAAGCCACCAGGTAAGTTAAGGAGCTCAGGTGAGTCGATTAAACCAGGACTTTCAGGATTTATAGGTAAAATATCAGCATTATCTTCATTATGATCACCGATAGCGACTTCGTCAGAGGGAACTACTACGACTTCTGGTAGAACGGATAGATTTTCGGCATTTGTTTTTCCTTGAATAGGATTTACAGGATATCTAGATAGGGCGTCTGCATTGCAGTTCGTTTTACCCTTTTTATACTCAATCTCATAGTCATATTCTTCGAGCTTTAACCTCCATCTGTTTAGTTTTGAACCAGGATCTTTGTGGTTAAAGAGCCATTTGAGAGGCTTATGGTCAGTTACTATTTTGAATTTGCGACCATAAAGGTATGGTCGGAATGATTTTGTTCCAAAGATGATAGCTAAACATTCTTTTTCTGTAACACTATAATTTAATTCTGCCTTATTTAACGTTCTAGATGCGAAAGCAATATGGGCGATCTTTCCCTACTTCACCCTGTTGAAGTGTATACGTAGACTTTAAGACATATATACCTATTACCTATATAATCTGCATGTTGTATCGATATATTATATTGGATTAGTATTAAACCATCATTTAGCCTGAACGGTTGTTTGATTTCCCTTCATGGCGACCCTGCCATTTTTGGGTCGACTCGCGAGCGCGGATCGTATTACCGTGTGCATTTGTCAGTGAAGAAAAATTTAATAATGGAACATTATAATTCGGCGTCCGTAACGCAACGATCTATCTGTGTCGTAAAATCAGTGAAAATATAGAGTTTTATTTTATATAAAATGGGTAAATATCAGTCAAAGCAAGAAGACATTGTAATTGCCCAAAATGCTTCTGGGGGAAGTAACTCTGCGTCGGCGACGGAAGATTTAAAATATCATGTTAGCACCACCAATATATTACTTATTGTGATTATAACTTTAATCGCATTGGGGAGCCTAGTCTGCTTTTATAAGTAATACAAGAAAACCCATAAGAAATGGATGCGGCGAGAAATAACCCTGAATGATTTACGTCGATCGCTTCGTCTGCGACCAGTACCTGCTGCTGTGGGAAGAGAACAACTGGAGTACCAAACTACAAAAATGGACCAAGTTCAAGTGAATACGTGAAAAGCATAATTAGTGCAGTGAAAAGTTAATGAGTGAAAATTTCGAGTATCGTTATAAGTGATGGTTAACTTTTTATATATAGTTTAGAAACATTAACGTAGTGTAGTGCGTATTATTTTATTATGAATGAATTATTCATTCCTGTAATTCTATTTTAATATTGTTAAAGTAGCTTAAAGATGTTCAGTGTAGACACAATATGTTTATCTGCGTGACAAATATGGAAAGAAGCCACATTCCAATGTGTAATTGTTACGATCATCCTGGAGCCCCTACCATGGTTACTCGTGCGAGATGGTGAGTTGTACTGATTAATATTGTTTTATGTTTTATGGGAATGGAAAATGAATTATTACAATGTTTAACGGAAATAACAAATATTAGAAAGTATTTAATAAAAAAAGGTAAATCTCGATTTTTAGGAAATGTGATTAAAAATAAATTATCGGAAACTGAAGTTATTTATAATAAAGGTTCTACAATTGTAACTTTATTAACGAACGAAAAAGACATTAAACCTGAGGTTTTGGATTCATACTTGTCTATTTGGAATAGTATAAAAGTTTTACATAGTAATATTTTATTGTTATGTACAAAACCGACCGAAGAGAGTAGTAGTAGTGATAATAGTGACTATAGTGATCCTAGTGAATATTCATCTTTAAAAATGGAGTTTGATCTGAAAACTGCATGTAATTTGATCCCAGTTATGGATGGTAATGAAAAAAACTGTAAAAACTCTCATAGACGCGGTAGAAATGTACTCTGATATGCTATCTGATTCCGGGAATAAATTATTAATTAATTTTTTTCTGAAAAGTAGATTGACAGAAAACGCTAAATTGTCTTTATCTTCAGAATACAGTTCTGTAAAAGCTCTTATCAAAGATATAAGGGAAACTTTGCTTACTAAAAAGTCATTTACTGCCATACAATCTCGATTACAAAATATAACACAAGGTTATCGTTCAGTAGCTCATTATGGAGTCGAAATTGAAAAACTATTTTCGGACTTAACAATATCACAGGCAGACCGTGATACCGAGAAATACGGAATATTAAAACCCTTAAACGAAAAACTGGCTGTAAAAAGATTTTCAGACGGTCTTCGTGATTCTCGGCTTAGCACAATTATCGCTGCGAGGAACTATGAGCACCAGAAGGATGCTATACAAGCGGCGAAAGATGAGGAGTTGTATGGAGCATCGACATCGAGAGATGAAGGTGTCATGCAATTTTCACACAGAGGAAGAGGTAAGTCATTTTATAACAATTATTCTAGAGGACAACATAACAGTCGCGCCAGAGGTGACCAGTACAATCGGCGGCGGTATGTTAATAATACGCCAAGAGGTAAATATTATGGTAGTGGTAATAGATCGCGCCCAGTTCGTTACCCAAATCGCGGAATAAACAGACAGAGTGATAACCGTTCGAGTTATCCTAACACTCGTGGTAGTGGAAACTTAACTTAACTTAACTTAACTTTCCTACACTCACACCAATTATCTAGCCCAAGAGAAGCTTCGAAGAAACTCGTTAAATGGTTACTAGACAACGGATAAACATACTTAAAATACTTAAATACATACTTATTTTACATAGAAAACACCCAGACCCGAGAAATTAAAAACAATAATATTTTCTAAATTGATCCGACCGGGGATCGAACCCGGGACCTCAGAGATGGCGACACCATGAAAACCGGTGTACAAACCACTCGACCAAGGAGGTCGTCAACTTTAAACTTTAGGCAGCGAGTATTTTATTCGCAACCAACTAGCCACAATACGGAAACTACAGTTTCAAACACGGAAGAAAACGGGTTTCAGTTTTTTCGATCTTAAGGATTATATCTTTACATTAAATGGTCAAACTAAATTTGTTTCTTTTTTTGTAGGGAATAAAAAGTACTTTTTCTTAGTTGATACAGGAGCATCTTTGTCGATCATAAGAAGTGATTCATTACCGAGAAATATCGCTATACATAGAGATGACACAATAATCAACGGTATAGGTGGTCAGATTAAATCACCGGGTTATGTTTATATGAATTTGATACATCGTGACCTAAGTGACCAGTTATTGAGAGCTGACTTTAATCATAACTTTTATGTTTTTAATAACGTTCCTTTAAAGGCGGATGGAATACTTGACTTCTTGAGTAAGTACGGATCTAATATCAATCTCGACACAAATGTCATCAGACTTTACAAAGAAGGAATGGAATATTGTTTATCGCTTTGTAATGAAATTAATTACTCGTGTAATACTTTGTTTATTCCAGCACGAAGTGAATCTATTCATTATTTATTTACTGATTCAGAATTAAAGGATGATAGCGATATCTTGGCAAAACAATTAACGAAGTTTTTTTGGCAGGTTCTCTTGTAAAAATAAAAAATAATAGAATCCCAGTAAAAATGTTAAATACTAGTCAACAAGATGTAGTGTTACCAGCTTTTCAACCAATGTTGCATTCACTACAACAGTACGATATTTGTGAATTTACGCAATGTACAAAAAATGTAGAGAGAGTAAATAAATTATTAAATACTATAGATTTAAAAAATCTTAATACTGAGGAACAAAGTTCTATTCAGCAGATATGTTCTAAATACGCTGATGTATTCTTTTTGACAGGAGATAAATTGACAACTACAAATATTTATGAACAGACTATAACTTTAAAAGCCAACACAAGCCCTGTCTACGTAAAACAATATAGATTACCACAATCTTTAAAGAAGGAAGTAGACAAACAAATTAAAAAGTTGATTGATAGTGACATTATAGAAGAAGCAAAGAGTGAGTGGTCAAGCCCGATCTTATTAATACCTAAGAAAAGTTTTAATCAAGATAATAAATGGCGATTGGTAGTTGATTATAGGAAATTAAATAATTGTATCGTGGATGGTAAGTTCCCATTGCCAAATATAACAGAAATTTTGGACTCACTCTCTGGTGCTATCTATTTCTCACATTTAGACTTATATCAAGGATACTATCAGGTAGGTTTAAATGAGCATAGTAGAGAGAGTACAGCCTTCACTACAAGCTCAGGCCAGTACCAGATGAAAAGATTACCGATGGGACTTAAGACCAGTCCAAGTGCTTTTAGTCGCGTGATGTCTGTAGCTATGTCTGGATTAACTTTCGAGCAGTGTTTCGTGTACTTAGATGACCTTATTGTGTTTGGGAGAAGTTTGAATATTCACAGTAAACACCTAATTAACGTAATGGAAAGACTAAGAAAAGTTAATTTAAAATTAAACCCTGAAAAATGTAAATTTTTGCAAAAGGAAATATTATATTTAGGACATCTTGTAACAGCAGAAGGAGTATTGCCCGATAATTCAAAAATAGAAGTCTTACAAAAATATCCTGAACCTAAAAATGCAGAGGAAGTAAAAAGATTTGTTGCTTTTTGTAACTATTATAGGAAGTTCGTTCACAATTTTGCGGAAACTACAGCTCCATTGAATCAATTAACTAGAAAAAATGTACCTTTTATATGGTCTACAGATTGTAAAAAATCATTTGATACATTAAAAAAGGCGTTAACGACTCCTCCAGTACTTCAATTTCCTGATTTTTCAGAAAATAATGAATTTATAATTCAAACAGACGCTTCAGGTTTAGCTGTCGGAGCAGTGTTGTGTAACAATAACATGAAACCAGTAGCGTATGCCAGTAGGCCATTAAACAAAGCCGAAAGAAACTATCCCACGATTCAAAAAGAATTAGTGGCGATAGTATGGGCTGTAAAGTATTTCAGACCGTATGTTTATGGAAGGTTATTTTCGATGATGACTGACCATAAACCTTTAATATATTTATTTTCAATGAAAGACCCTTCGAGCAGGCTTTTAAAATACAGATTGGCATTGGAAGAATATAAATTTAAAATTTTGTATATAAAAGGTAAGGAGAATAGCGTAGCAGACGCTCTATCTAGGATTTCTATAACATCAGACACTTTAAAAACTATGAATGAAGAGGTAGTGAATGTTATGACGAGAGCGCAAAGAAGATGTATGAAAGAGAAAACTGATTCTCAACAGTTTAGTAAATCTAGTAGCATTAGGTCTGTTCAACCAAATGTAGTAGAGTTGCTAAAAATGCCTAAGGACTTTGTAGAATTAACGTTTATCAGAAATGACGAATTAACTCGAGTTAAAACTGTGAATAAGGTATACCTAGAAAGTAAATGTTTTAATCTATTATGACAAGAAACGCGTTAACTGGCAGTCGCATTTTACGCGAGCCGAATTTGTGACTGAGTTGATGAAATTTTGTAAAAGAATTAAATTAAATAATGAACTATGCATAGTAAGAAATGAAAGGAATAAGATGTTTATCAAAGATTAATTAACTGAGATAAAATCAAGTAAGGATTGGACCGGTCCACGAATTTGTATAGTAAGAGGTATTAGAAGAATTGATAATGAAGAAGAGAGAAAGTACATATTAAACGACTATCATTTACTACCCACCAGCGGCCATGCAGGTATGCGTAGAATGACAAACAATATTAAGAGAAATTTCTTTTGGTCAGGACTAGAAAAAGACGTTCAAGATTTTGTGAGCAAGTGCTCAAAATGTCAAAAAATGAAACAAGGTAAGTACATTAGAGAGCTCATGGAAATTACGACCACAGCGGCTCATGCTTTTGATAAAATATATCTCGACCTTGTAGGCCCGCTACAAAAAGACTTTGAAGATAATCGGTATATCTTGACCATCCAATGTGAGCTCACGAAATTTGTGGAAGCGTATCCACTTAAGAACAAAGAAACTGAAACTGTAGGTAAGGAATTAGTTGATAAGTTTATATTAAGGTTTGGTATACCCAATACCATCACAACAGATCGCGGAACGGAGTTTATCTCATCAGTAATGGAACAGGTATGTACAATTTTAGAAATAGAAAAAATTAATTTAACGGCATATCATCACCAATCAATAGGAGCTTTAGAAAACGCTCATAAAAATTTAGGCACGTTTTTACGAATTCGGTGTGACGGTGATAAGGAGACATGGAGTCATTGGCTACCATTTTGGTGTTACAGTTTTAACAATACTGTCCATACTAAGACTAAATATACTCCATTCGAACTAGTATTTGGTAAACCTAGTAAAATTCCTTGTAGAGTAAGTGAGTATATAGAACCATTATATAATTCAGAGAGCTATCCTTTAGATATGAAATATCGGTTGCAAGTAGCCCAGCAGGATGCTCGCAATAATTTAATTTCTAGCAAAGAAAAACGTAAAATTGTTTATGATAAAAATGTAAATCATATAGAATATAAGAAAGGTCAATTGATATTAATAAAAAATGAAACTGGTGGAAAATTAGATTCTAAGTATAGTGGTCCTTTTATTGTGTTGGAAGACTTAGGAGTCAACGTAAAAATTTCTAAAAATAAGTGTGTAGACATTATTCATAAGAATAGGACGAAATGATATGTCCAGTAATATTGTATAAGTTAATATATATATATATATATATTTAAAAAAAAAACAAAATGTAGCCCTTTATTTTTTTTTCTTTTACCCGGAAGGTGAAGTGTATACGTAGACTTTAAGACATATATACCTATTACCTATATTATCTGCATGTTGTATCGATATATTATATTGGATTAGTATTAAACCATCATTTAGCCTGAACGGTTGTTTGATTTCCCTTCACTGTGATAATATAGCGGAAATTGCATAGTTTGATGCGTCACAAGTAAGTACAAACGGAACGGTAAAATCGGGATAACATAAAATGGGCGCAGTTCACAGACATATAATAGAAGCAGACCATTATTTCACAACTACATAGATGAGAATAAAACAATATTTCTACTTCTTTCTCTCCAACCACAAATTAATGAGACTATCTCGTTTCTTTTTAATGTCGCAATACTTCCACACACTTAGACAAACTGGACCGTGAGGCAAAACGCCATCTTGACAAGCTACAGTTAAGCTACAAATGCCTTCCTAGACTTGTCAACAAAGGACGTACAGGAGATTGTTTTCGCTTATTTTTTGTGATGTGGATTCATTTCAATTTGATGAAACCCTGATGCGAGATCAAGGGTTGAAAAATATTTACTCTTACCCAGCTGGTCAAGAATTTCGTTAATTTGAGGTATAGGGTAACTTTCTCCTATAGTAATATCAGTAAGTTTGCGATAATCCACTACGATACGCCACTTTCTTTTCCCAGATACATCCATCGTTTTGGGAACGACCCAAATGGGTGAAGACCAAGGAGAGATAGAAGGCTGAATTATATTGTCTTTTATCATTTTTCCAACTTGGGATTCTACTTCCTCCTTGTGTACTTCTGGGAATCTATAGGACTTCACGTTGGTAGGTGTAGAGGAACTGGTAGAAATTTCATGTTGGATAGCGCTAGTTAAAGAGAGATTTTCGTCTGTTAGGGAAATATGTCTAAATATTCCGCGCATGTATCTAAAAGGTTACTTACTTCTTCGTTATTTAGATGCGATACGCGCAATAAATTCAATACTTCTTCCGTTCTTTCTAAAGAACTCTTCTCGGGACTTGTTACATACACATTTTCTTTTTCTACGGGTAGTATTGTTAGGAGAAGGTTGGAACTAATAGAAATAGGATTTGCGAAACGTTGAGGACAGATACATAACTCTATTATTGGGTTTTACCTTAACTACGCAATTAGATATTAAGAGGGATTCGGAAATATGTTGGTCTAATATAATACCTTCTTTAATATTAGGGTTGAGAACGGAGCATTCTATTATAGTTTCAGATCTGGATTTCAATAATGTAAATTGGTTCACTAAATTTTAATTTTAGTTCTGTTTCATTTATAGTAAATGGGTCAATGACGGAAGTTGACCACGAGGGTGGGGCTGGTTACCCTGTCCATGGGTCACATGTTTAACGAAACGGTGTTGAGTGGTTTCGATACTATGGTTGTCTGGATATTGCCCCGTGCGACACCGGGACGGGACACTTACTAGTTTAAATTATTATTATTACTGTACTCAGCTTTTTTCTGATCATGATATTGGTTTTGGTTTTGATCATCTTCAATGAAGGTCACGCGTGAATCATTTCATGGGGTTGTCTTCATTCCCAAATCCGGTAAAATTAACATAATTATTTGACATTATAGGAGGAGGCATCATCTCTACTGAGCATTGTTTCACTAGACTTATGGATGCTTCGCTATCAACAAGCAACGACAAAGGTTTACTAGATATTGAGGTTCGAACTACTACAAATGGCAAGTATTTTTTCGATGGATTAGTGGTAATACTATGAATTTTTTCTAGATTAGGATTAGTATTCATTGTATTATTTTTCTGTTTCAGGAGACCGCGAGTTTGGGGCTGATTACCCTGTCCATGGGTCGATGACGGAAGTTGACCACGAGTTTGGGGCTGGTTACCCTGTCTATGGGTCAATGACGAAAGTTGACCCCGAGTTTGGGGCTGGTTAACATGTCCATGGGTCAATGACGGAAGTTGACCACGAGTTTGGGGCTTGTTACCCTGTCCATGGGTCAATGACGAAAGTTGACCCCGAGTTTGGGGCTGGTTAACATGTCCATGGGTCAATGACGGAAGTTGACCACGAGTTTGGGGCTGGTTACCCTGTCCATGGGTCAATGACAGAAGTTGACCAAGAGTTTGGGGCTGGTTACCCTGTCCATGGGTCAATGACGGAAGTTGATCACGAGTTTGGGGCTGGTTACCCTGTCCATGGGTCACATGTTTAACGAAACGGTGTTGAGTGGTGTCGATACTATGGTTGTCTGGATATTGCCCCGTGCGACACCGGGACGGGACACTTACTAGTTTAAATTATTATTATTACTGTACTCAGCTTGGTTCTGATCATGATATTGGTTTTGGTTTTGATCATCTTCAATGAAGGTCACGCGTGAATCATATCGAGGTCTAAAATTTGAAGAAGAAGGCTGAGTCGGAGTGAATGGTTGGCTACCGTTATTAAATCGCTTATTGTTGTGTTCGCGAAGCCTGCAATTTTTAAGTTGGTGACCTAGCTTTTTACAATATCTGCAAAATGGTAGGTCCCTAGATTGATGTTGTGGATTTGCTACGTTAGGCCTCGATGGATAGAATCTTTGAACGACGGGATTAGGTGTCCTAGGTTTGATAATCGAAGTATTATTATCACGGAAAGAGAACTTCTGAATTTTCTCTTCCGAGATCGCATGATTGACTGCTTCGTTAAGATTCTTAGGATCCCTAAATCTGATAATATTAGACAATCGAGGATGTAGTCCTAATGTAAATGTATGAAGCGCTAATTCTTCCATAGCAGCTAATCTGCCTGAAAGTTCGCTTTTCTTGGAATTAGATATTGTAACCTCTGTTAATAATTTGGATAAACAAGTCTCGATTCGTAATGAAAATTGATTTACTGATTCATTATTTAATTATTTACATTCCTGTAAATCGGTGAGCAGATGTGCATAGTGTTTCCGTTCACCAAACTGGTTTTTCAGGAATTCTTTGAGTGAATTCCAGGTGTTGAAATCTTTAGTAAAGCATGCACTTGCAGCTTTGTCTTCTAATTGACTCAAAATGAATTTAAAAATAATTTCTTCTTGCTGTGTAGACGCAAGAGAAATCGCGTTATCGCAATTAGTTAAGAATGGATTTAAGTTACGTGAGCCGTCAAACGGCTTAATGAATTTTAAAATTACACTTAAAGGTACTTCCTGCTCTTTTGTATCGTTCTTGGCGTCACTCTTAGACATTTTGCTAAATAAAAAGTTACGAGAAAGGAAAACACAAAATTAAATCAAAATAATAAACACAAAGAATAACTAACGTGCTGAAAAGTAGAAGCCTAAGATTAATTGTCTTATAATATTCAACTCTTGCAGTAATGCTGCAACTCGGCGGATTGATAGTAACTGAACTCAGGAATTAATTCACTCACAAATACAGTTGCACTTTCATTTCTTCGGATTTATTTCTTGACTGTCAGGAACTGAGTACCGGGAAATGGATTCCAGCAGATAGCAGGAATGCGCAGATAGCGACAGCTTCCAGCTCCTGGCACGATGGTTGAATTTCTCGATATCAAAATGGGTTGATGAAAGGATGGAGTCTACCCCTTTTGACTTTCACTTTCACTTTGGACTTTGGACTTTCACTTTTGACACTTTGTTGTTAGTGAAAAAGTTATTAAAATGGAAATGTTTCACTTAAGGCACTTTAAACACGAAGTGTTTTACAATTCACTTTAGACAGTTTTGGATTTAAAGTATTTCACTTTAGAGGCGTTCCGAGGATCACTTAATTACACTTTCAAAATCCCACCGCTGCCACCAATGTTATAAAGCGGAATTGAAATGCCTTTTTAAAAACAAATTATTTAATAGCTGTAAGTGAATTGAAATGATTATATTTATTTGGAATAAAGACAGTGATTTATTTAATTAAGACGCGGAGCAACCACTCCGTTCGCGGACTCAGGGTAGAGTGGCTCGCAGAGTCAGTCTGCCGGGACGCGTAGTTTCCTAAGTTGCCAAGTAAAGGAATAATTATTAAAACTCACAAATTGTACAAGGGAGTTTAATAAAATAGAAAACCACTGGGACACTAGTGGCATCGACAAGGGTCACGCTTAACTAACTCAGCAAAGTTTATCTTGTAAGTAATCGGTACAATAACACACACATATTCTTAAATCTATTCACACTAACAGTTCGGCTATCCTGACGCCGCTGATGTCCTCATCGCCGTGTTTACTCATCACTATAATAGTTAAATTTAGTGCACGAAAGTCATATTCTTCAAATCGGGCTTCAGGCCAAACAAACAAACATCTGCCGAAGCAGGAAAACTCAATAACTTCTGCGGGAGCCAGGAACATCCGCCAAAGCAGGAAAACTATTAGCATCTACCAGAGCAGGTGGACGCAGAATACATTTACTGGGGAGCAGAAAATTACTGTAATCATCAAATTCGGTAACATCTGCCGGGACAGGCGAACTTGGTAACATTATTCAGAGCATTATTTGGAGGTAACCATCTACCGGAGTAGGTAAACTCAATAATCATCTGCCGGAGCAGGCGAACTCGGTATCCATCTGCCGGAGCAGGCAAACTTAGTAACCATCTGTCAAAGCGGGTAAACTCGACAACCTTCTGCCAACGCAGGCAAACTCAGTAGCCATCTGCCGGAGCAGGCAAACTTAATAACCATCTGCTGAAGCAGGTAAACTCGACAACCTTCTGCCGACGCAGGTAAACTTAGTAACCATCTGCCGGAGCAGGCAAACTTAGTATCCATCTGCCGAAGCATTTAAAATCGACAACCTTCTGCCGGAACAGGCAAACTCAGCAACTATCTGCCGGAGCAAGCAAACTTAGTAACCATCTGCCGGAGCAGGCAAACTAAGTAACCATCTGCCGAAGCAGGTAAACTCGACAACCTTCTGCCGACGCAGGCAAACTCAGTAACTATGTGCCGAAGCAGGCAAACTTAGTAACCATCTGCCGGAGCAGGCAAACTTAGTAACTATCTGCCGAAGCAGGTAAACTCGACAACCTTCTGCCGACGCAGGCAAACTCAGTAACCATCTGCCGGAGCAGGCAAACTTAGTAACCATCTGCCGAAGCAGGTAAACTAATATAGCATGAGCTTTATTCATTACTTTCATTTTCGCTCTCTGAAAGTACCTGATTGTGCCAGGGTTTTAAATGATCAACAGCAATAGTGTTTTGATATCCTCGCCTACCCTTGGCGAAGGATCGTACCGAGTAACGATCATGTGGTAGAACTTCCACTATTTTGTAAGGACCAGCGTATCTGTCTACTAACTTTCCGTTTGTTATACCTTTTCTTAACAGTTTCCGTTCGACCATCACTAAGTCACCAACTTGATAATTAGGTGCTGTCTTTCGCCTAGCATGAAACGCTCGATTCATGTAATCAACTTTACGCTTCATCATTGTGGCTGTTTCAAATCTTAGCACTGGTAAATCCATGCTAACATTGGCCCTACCAAATCACCTGATAACCGTGGGCAAAGCCCACACACCAGTTCAAGCGGAGTCATGCCAGTTCCCTTACATACCGTGGAATTAAGTCCAAGCTGAACATTATTCAAATGTTTTACGTAGCCCATTTCATCATCTCCCACACCTGCTATCAGGGAATCTAAAATTGTGCGATTAAATCGTTCCGCCTGGCCATTAGCCCGAGGCGAAGTAACAGCGTGCTTAATGCCATGAGTTTCACAATACTCCTTAAACTTTCGACTCGTGAAAGTTGTACCCTGATCACTAATTATTCTTGTGGGATATCCAAACGTCTTTATAACCCTTTCAAGAGCAGCCAATGTGCCCTGAGTATTCGTGCTAGCGACAGCCTCCAACCAAATATACTTCGTCGAGCACAAATAATTGCTACTACATACGTTTTTTCACTGTCTCGACAAAACGGACCAAGACGGTCCACGTAGTGGGTATGGAATGGTATCGTTGGTTTGGGAATCGGGTGTAATAAACCTGGTTGTCTACCTGATAGTTTCTTTGTGAGCTGGCAGGGGATACATCCCTTCACATATTTCTCAATAACTTGTCTCAAGCGTACCAATACTTTTCTTTTAGAGCATCAAAACATTTTTCTAAACCAACTTGCACATTTTCATCGTTGTAAATTTTTAAGATATGCCGTCGTGCTGCTTTAGGTAATACAGGGATAAATTTACCTTCCACAATTCGACAAAGGCGTGCCCCAATTACTTGAAAATCTTTAGAGAGCCCACATTTTTTTCCTTTATTAGCTTCTGTTTCTCTTTTAATATTCAGTATCAATTCTTGTGTGTTAGCTTCGTTAGCTTGGATTGCGTCAATATAATCCTCCTCCTCTATTCTATTAATTTGAATGGGATTACGGCTTAGCGCATCAACATGTCCCATTTTTGTTCCCATACGATATTCCACATCAAAATCATAATCTTGTAACATAAGCCACCATCTCCCGATTCTGGGAGACATGTCTCTTTTGATCCATACAGCACGTAGATACTACAGTAAATTTTATACCAGACAAATAAACTCTAAACTTTTGAATACTGTAGACTACTGCTAGAGCTTCTAGCTCAAAACTATATAAACTTTTGCTCAACCTCGCTGGTCTGGCGGCTAACATATGTAACTGGTTTCCAAACACTGTCCTTTTGCTTTTAAACTAAAATGCCACCTAAGCCTAACTTTGATGCGTCAGTATGCACCTGTGTTTCCAGGGTGCTATCGTACAACGATAGTACAAGTTCCCCTGTCAATGCATGCTTTAATGACTGGAACGCATCTTCTTGTTCCTTTCCCAAATGTCAGCTAACAATGTTTTTAGTCAGCTTTGTTATTGGCTGAGCCACTAGCAAAATTCTTGATAAGTTTTCTAAAGTAACTAGCTAACCCAATATACTGTCGAACTTCATGTACATTGGTCGGGGTTTTGAATTGTGTGACTGCTTCTACCTTTCTCTTGTAAGGTTTCATTCTCCCATTGCCAATGACATGAAATAGTCCTAAATATTCAATTGTCGACATAAAAAAATCCACATTTCTCTAAGTGTGCAACATAGTCATCCAAAATGCACAATTCAGTTGATGATTTTACAACCATTGTATTAGACGCTTCGGTAAATGGCTGCCCTACTGCAACATTTATTTCTTGCACTTCATCTGGGACGACAAATAATTAAGTATCGCGTACCACTCCATTGACTTGTAACTGTGCATTAATTGTCCCAAGGGGTACTGTCATAGAGCCTCCATTATCCTTTAATTATGTACTAAATTATCGTCCATTTTCTTCAACAACACATTAGTCTTTTCTGTGCCGACTGACGAATGGTGTTACATGCACTTCCAAAATTCACATAAACCGTATAGTCCCCACCATTAATTTTAGCTTGTTTATAACACTTTGCATCTGCTGTGTCCATGCACAATGTCATACACATTTGGTCTTTGTATCATCTTTTTTTCTTTTTTGGCATTTATCTACCGTGTGGCCTGTTATATCACAAAACGAACACTTCTTGGATTGGTTCAATATGACCAGAACGGAAACAAAAATGACAGCGCCGATCTTCTTTAGTTGTCATTGGTACAGCAACATCATTTAGTATAGTTTGTGAATTTATTTTCTTTGATCTGCAAGTCCTAGCCTTATGCCCCTTCCTTCCACAATTATAGCATGCGTATTCAGTTCGATTAGAAGTAACGCTTGGCTGTCCCGCTTTAGGCTGAACGTGCCCTTGGTTTGCCCAGAGAACGCAACATTGACAGCTTATTTTTCGAAAATGGGAAGGTCTTAGTCAATCGATGTTTCCAAATATCCCATGACACGTCATAATCTTATAATCGTTCATACCATGCCTTCGCATAACCACGAAGCTTCGCAGTGCAATTACAAATCTTTGTTCTCTCGTCCCATCCATACATCGTAGCAATGGACTCAACAGTTCTAATCCAATGATCTACAGGTACTGCAGAGGTCTGTGGGTCGAATTCTGGCACGGCGTCATTGCGGTCTACGTAACGAACTTCTCGTACCTTAGATGAAGTGGTTGGACGAATATCACTGACAGTGCGAGTTTCCGCGGGAGTTTCCGATCTTATTTGTTGATCGTTTCGAAGCTGGCGCACAAGATTTTCGAGAGCCTCGATCCGTTCACGTTCAACTCCTTTAGAACTTCGTCTCTTTTTTCTATAATCCTCGTTATCCGATGATGACGAAGAACTATCACGCTTGTAACGGTACAGAATGAATGGTATCCGTCCGTTAGTAAGGAATGCATGGGAGTAGCACTAAAATAAATATTAATGCGTAGCACCATTAATAATAAGCATGAAAAGGGAATAATAAACTAGTTCAGAATAATGGTCAGTGGTCTAGCGCTTTATCTTTAGTTTGAATTTCGCGGGGACTGCTCTGTGTGCTCCTTGCGACATAGGCGCCGTCTAGCGTGAGTTATTTACTTGAGCTTCGTGTTAGGTTGGCAACGGGCTTTATCTTTATTTTGAATTTCGCGGGGACTGCTCTGTGTGGCCTTGTGACATAGGCGTAGGTTGGCAAGCCGGTAGACATACGGGCGGGCGCCACCTATGGTCGGAATACGGAACTTTTTATAATTTCACAAAATACAGGATTATTGGCTTAAGTGGATGATTATTGAGAGGGAATTGTTAATAGAAGGCTACATTTAGATATTCAAAGATGTAATATTGGCTATCTGACGAGATTTGGTTAGATTATGGAAAAATTTTAGAATTGCGCGGCGAAAGCGGCAATGAGCGAGCGAGAGGTTGAGAAAAAGACAGAAAGAGAGGTCGGATGATAGCTCCACGTGGCGCGACGCGAAGGCGGGGGGCATCGGGGAAACGGCTAGCGATTGGTGGAAGGGAAGAAAAGCGGACTCGCGCGGGAAAAATCTTAGGCGCGCGTGGCGGGAAAGTTAAGATGCTTGGGAAAATTAGCGGACATTCAGTTTTGGGACGTCAACGGAGCGGTCCAACTTAAGAGTGCGGTACGACTCATACGGGAAAAATAGCGTCCGAGCTTGATAGTGCGCTAAGTGATATTCGAGCTGCGATATTAATTAAGATTTGTGAAATTGAAAGTTATTAATAAAGTAAACTATTGCGATCGCAACTCGAATCCGTTATCAGAATGAAGTATTCTGGGGTACATCGGCGGAAACGAGTCACGGTGACAACAAAACCCTATGTACCTTTCAACAGACTTCGGTCTGGATGATCTTTGATTGTATTTAATAAGATCGGCGTTTTACACTATTACGCTAAACAATACACTATCTTCGACGGAGTAATGGGGGAGAGACAGTTGTCTCCCTAGTGAAAGTTGAAGATAGGTCAGACACCATTTAGCTGGAGGTAGACCCGTATGACCCAGTCCAATCTCGAGTCTATCTCCATACATACAGTGTAGTGATAGGAAAATAACACACTGAGTATACTGGCTCGACTGATAGAACATTTAGGAGTTAGTTGCTTTCAGGGGCAATGCGACTCTCACCACACACCACGAATTTAAATTAAATGAGGCTTGGCCTAGTTTGCAAGGTACACAAGAGGGACTGTTAGTTCGACAAAATATAGGCATTTTCAAGTGAGGAAAGTTGTAGGAATCTATAGGTAGGCGGATATATATATATGGTTAGTTATTAATTCAGACTAATAAGGCAGGGATAATTAAGTTACGGCGCTAAATAAAATTATGATGAAGTGATGTGGGTCCTAGCTAGGCAAGTAATCTGTTACCGCAGGCCGGTAAAATTCTAATTGTTTTCCTAAAGTTGTTACCAATTAATTATTCATTTTAAATAATTAACAGAAGTATGATAATATCGTACCATCATTACTTTGGAGTACCTAAAAGTCTAGACTGGTTTTCTATTACAAGAAAAATACTAAAAAGTTATAGCAAATAAGCTTAGTCGTACTGTGATGTTTGATTTCTAACACTGATATGACCAAACAGGCATTTGTTAGCTTTCCCTGGGATGCAATACGATCTCACATGGCTATACTCTTCAAAGTATGGAAAATTTTACATCCGATACCTTAGCAAAAATAAGCTGATACAAACTGAACAACTAAAACCAGTTTAGAACCTAGGATAAGTCGTTGAAAGAAGACATTGCAAGCTATGAGCTTCTAATAATCTGAAACATAGAAATAATTGATTGATAACAACCAGCTAATTAGCCTGACAATGGTCTACTAATACCATTTGAATAAACCTCTTAAGATATGTAAGTACTTACTTCTAATAATATGAAACATAGAAATATTTGATGGGAACAATCTAATCAATCAGACTAATACCTAGTACAGTCTAATTTATACTTATTAAAGTGAGTAAAAGATAACTTCTAAATGTAATTTATTTAATGATTAACAGTGATAATTAACTACCTACTAAAGGTATACTAACTATGATTTAGTAGTCTATCAAATTAACCACTCAGTCTGGGAGACAGAGGGTGTAAGTTAATGGAAAAATAATTAACTACATTCACTCCCTAAAAGTCAGGGATGTTGAATAAATTAGGCATCTTTCAATAAACTTGAGATGTATTTATACTTTATAAGATCTGTATAATGAACACTAAGAGTAATCCAAAGTAATTTACTTCAAATGATAGTATTCTATTTCAGTTCACTTCCTAAAGTCAAGGATATTGAATGAATTAAACATCCTTTAATAAACTTAAGATGTGATAATCTGCCAATGCAGCCAAGCCAATGTAGTTATATTGGAGCTTTACAGGACTTGTATAATAAATACTAAGAATAAATAAAAGTAGTTTTACCTGTATTAATAGCATTCTACTTTAGCCACCGCCTGAATTGGCGTTTTATTAAATTATCCACCCTTTACGGAACTGAATATAAGTTATTGCATTGAATAATTAAGTTCTTAATGTGAAAAGGATATTTGGATGATAGCAAGCCTTGAGATAAACTCTATTGATTTATGTGGAATAATAAGAATTTAAATTGCTAACACATAGTTCATAATGTAAAATGAAATTAAATTTGAGGAGAGATGTAAATTCTCAGTTAAAGAATTAAAGGCACAAGCTAATAATTAAAGTTAAAGCCAATGTGACGGAACTGTAATTAAACCATGAGATGTACAGTACGCTATGGAGCGGTGGTGGGGCTCATAAATTGCACCAGGCTTCTTATGTATCATGCTACTGATAATAAATAATAATACCTACAAGCTAAGCTATCATCTGATTACCTTTGAGTGGTTACAAATCTTCCCCGCAGCTGCAGTGAAGGATTTAGGTCACAGTTCAGACGGAGTCATTGCTAGGCTACACATATTTATGTTAGGATTTATAGACTGGTAGGTAATTAGGTCAGGAGAAAATAATTTAACACAGGGATAAGCCAATTACTAAACTTTCACGAAAGAACTTGAGTTACTTAAATGCGGTTAACAACGGAGGGTTCACTAGACGATCTGGCCAAAATAGTAGTTATTATAATATTACATTGCTTGACTGAAATTCACTGCAAATAGAATTAAGCTATGCTAAGGTTCCATCTTCATACAAACGCTACACACTCTACAAAACTCCAGACACAACCATTAGATTGTAGATAAATTAGGTTAATTAGTTTTAAGAATTAGATAATAATTTAAGTTAAGGTAAAGCGGCGAGGATGTGTGTATGTATTATAAGCTAGCTAGGCATATAGGTGTGAAAGGCATTAGATTTAGGTTTAGATTTAGGTGTAGCAATTTAATGTTGTGGGGAGGTTACAATTTGGTAAGCCATGACCAGGATCAGAAAGTTAAGTTATAAATTATCATTAATATAGTTGTATTGGATTTCAGTCAAGCGGTAATACTTTAATTTAGAAGTGGGATTTTTTCCCACAAATTGTTGTCGTGTTGCGATGCGTGAGTTTAGAATTGGCTTAATAGGGAATAATTCAATGAAGATTAATTAATTCAGAGATATTGAAGAATTATAATTTGACACTTTTCACAATAAACGTTGTTATCTTCTAAAGTTGATTCATACACTTTGTATTACGGGCTCTTGATAATGGGTGAATTATAATTTGACACTTTTCACAATAAACGTTGTTATCTTCTAAAGTTGATTCATACACTTTGTATTACGGGTTCTTGATAATAGATTAAGACCAATATTGTAGACAGTCGCAATGAGAGCTGGAGCTAAAATTTTGTTGTACGAAATCTGTAACAAAAAGATTTTCAGGTTAGGTTAAAGGTCAAAGGAGGAGATAAAGCTACAAAACAATAGCGTAATGAGTATTATTTGAAATATAATACCTTCCAGGGATGTCCGTTGTTGCGAGAGGCAATGTAAGATAATGACACATCTGTCGATTTGGCACTCGATTTTAGGGGACAATGAAATTGCTTCGGGTGTAATTTTTGTTTTGGTTGAGATTGTTACAAGAAAAATACTACGGTTGAATGTATGGTGATTGAAGATTGTAGTACTAAGACTTTGTATTCGATTTTGAGACGCTAAGTTAATTGTTGACGTTAAGAGTTATGGTAACTGTAGTTTTGTTTCTATTCCTGGTGATAGATTTCATATAGGCATAGGCAACTGGTTCATACAGCCTTGTGTTGAGTTATTTTTAGGATCGTAAAAAGTCGATAGGGTGACATAGTTCAACATTTATTGATTTAGAAAGATTTGTGGAATAGGGGGCGGTTTAATTATTATTGCTGTCGGATGGGAAGGCTAGGGGGCGAGATTGGACAGAGGTAACCAACTTAATTATTGCTGGATTCAATTTATATTATAGGACGGCGATATGCTGTACAATATTATAAAGTTATGACGCTAACAGCATAATATAAAACTAATAATAATTATATTTTGACTAATAATCGTTGAGCGATTGCGGTTTTTAGTTGATGTGCTATTCCACGTATTATATTTTATTTTGTTGGTTATGTTAGAGAAAAAAAATATAATAATGTACTTGAGTCTCACATCTGAAATCCATAGAGTAGTTAGGCTAGTCAAGGACTATTAAATCATTTGTCTATGGTTGGACCATAGAGACCAATGATTTAGCGACACCATAAACAATCTAGAATTAGGAATGATTATAAAACATGAAGTCATAAAACCAATCGGAGAGGAAACTTCCTTATCGCGTAATCATGTGATTTTGTAATAGCAAGCGGAATCACCTGTTATTTTCCATACCTGTTATTTTTAATACCTGCGATTTTTACATTGAAAGAGATTTTCCTAATATTTATCACGTAGTAGATTGGAATGCAATGACATTGTGGTGGAATTATTATTATGTGACATGTAGATGGGGACAATTGCTCTGCACAAGGAAAATGCCGCTTCATTTAGTTAGTTCGCTAAAATCCTAGGAAAAGTAACATAAAATAGTATTACGGTTCAAAACACACGCGTTGATGAGGAATCGCGATTATAAGTAATAACAAGTAGCAGGGATGTCATGTAGGGGATAGAATCATATGACTATTCATTGCTAGTAGGAATTTTGGGTTAAAAGCAACGTAGTTTGGGATGCATAATATAAACGGATAAATACGTCTAGTAGGCGATAAAAGTCGTTACCGTCTGGAAACAACTATCTAATATCTACTCTGTTGTGGGGAGGTTACCTATTAGCGAGGCTAGATGGCGTTGGATTACCAATAAAAGATTTTATTTTGGATGATGGTAAAAGGGTGCGGTCTAATAATAATATGTATAATTGAAATACTCTTGCAGCGTTGTGAGTAGTCGTTACCGGTAATCGTCGCTTCTTACCGTATAGTTGAAATCGTGTTAAATAGTTAATTATGAAGGTTTATAAAGGACTATTATTAGCCTAAGATGAGGTTAATGTACGCAGAGGTAAAGCTCGCTGGGCAAAGCTTACTATACCTACTTAACTAATATTATCAGTTGTGAGTTACCTAGAAATATCTAAGTCGGGAGAGCGGTGAAAAGAAAAGACCTTACTACATGACTAATTAGTTAGGATAGGTAGAGATAGATAAATCATTAAATTCACTGGGTTGGATTAGCCTATTAAGAAGAGTATCTTGCACAATTGTCTATCTCCGTTGAACGATTAAGATGTTGAAAAAAAAAAAAATGATATTACTAGTTAAGTGTTGTGTGAGAAAGTGTAGGAAGTATACTAGTGGTAGCATAGCACAGAATAGGGAGTAGTGAGTTTATTCTACTACAAAATATTATATATATTTTATAAATCACATCCAATCAGTACTTGTTACAATACTCAATTACAGTACACAAAGCAAAACATAATCACCCATTTTACAGACAAAAACATTGAATCGGATGCTTGACCGCGTCTACATAAGCCAGCAGCTTTGCTTGTGGGTAAATCGAAAGAGGCACTTGTATAAGAGGCTGGTACTGACTAATCGGGTAGTGCCGAAGGAGAATATTCTGACGCGTATCCCAGACGCTAGCTTTGGTTAGTTGATGGTTCTTCTAGGGCAACCCTGCCGACTTACTAGGGATCATTGACTAGTCGAAGTTTGATTCTACACACACACGACACTAATCTATTATATTTATAAGTACATTAGAACCTGCACTTGGTTATATTTAATTATTGGTTTTATATAAATATATTTGGGCGGAGATACTCTTGTGGGTGAGAAAGTGTAGGAAGTATACTAGTGGTAGCATAGCACAGAATAGGGAGTAGTGAGTTTATTCTACTACAAAATATTATATATATATTTTATAAATCATATCCAATCAGTACTTGTTACAATACTCAATTACAGTACACAAAGCAAAACATAATCACCCATTTTACAGACAAAAACATTGAATCAGATGCTTGACCGCGTCTACATAAGCCAGCAGCTTTGCTTGTGGGTAAATCGAAAGAGGCACTTGTACAAGAGGCTGGTACTGACTAATCGGGTAGTGCCGAAGGAGAATATTCTGACGCGTATCCCAGACGCTAGCTTTGGTTAGTTGATGGTTCTTCTAGGGCAACCATGCCGACTTACTAGGGATCATTGACTAGTCGAAGTTTGATTCTACACACACACGACACTAAAATATTATATTTATAATTATCTTAGAGCCGGCTTTAATTATATTTAATTGAGGAACGGTAGAAATTATATATGCTGAAGAGATGTTAGTAGGAATACGATAGGCGGATTAGTAGAGAAAAAAAAAAAGAAATGCTTCTCGAGGATACCTGAACGGATGATGGATAATTGTGGAAGGTGGATATTAATTGAGCTTGGGAGCAAAATAGGTGTCGAAAGAAAAATATAATAATAGTGGTAGAGAAAAAGAAAAAATAGTTGACTGGCTTGAAGTCGAGATTTAACTGCTAAATTAACGAGTTATAGCACTGTTACGCTATAGGGATAACAATAGCGTATGTTATCACATCAATTATAAAGGCGAGTTGCGGGCGGATGTCACGTCATAATCATTAGTTAAATCGTTTTATCATTTTAAAAGTTAACGCAAGCTACTTATAAAACAGTGATCGATTTTATATACCACAATTTTAAGTTGTAGGATAAATTTAAACTCATAGTCCGCAGAAACATTCAAGCCGGAAATAAAGCGATGATATTGCGAGCTGAGAATAAATCTCTTAGAGAAAAATTTATTAATAAGTAAATCCCTGATATTGCGTTATCGAGATTACAATACAAAATCAACTATCACAATTCGAATCATACAAGGTAATTATTTAGATGTTTTCTCGCGTCGACAGGTACAAAATTTAATTTAGATGGGTAAAGAAATTAGAACTGAAATGGGTTTCGGATGTGTGACGTTCTTAGGACACGTACTGTTTAGTAGCATAATTTAAATTTAGTAAAATCGGCCGTATTGGACATATTTCGTTTTGCGGATATATATATTTAACCGAGATTATCGTGGAGGTAGGCATAGTTCAAAGTTTATTAAACCCGACCTAGAGTCATAACCTATCTTTGTATGTCAGAAGAAAATAATAAATTTATAAGTAGTAGATTTTAAAGTCAATAGTAAATTTATTTTCCCGAGGTGCGACCTGAAACCTAGTTCGCACTAGGCCATTCAAATACTTTAACCGGTAATGTTGATTATAATAAATAAAGATGTTCGGGATTTATAATAATATTCTAATACTGCTATATTAAAATTGTTATTATGAAATTAAATAGGTTTGCTTAACAATTGGCAAATAATTATTAACTCAAGAATTTGTTTAGTACAAAGTAAATGTCTACAGGTTTAGAAATGATAGGACGAACGAAACGCGTTTGGACTTGTGGGAAGGTCAGCGCGGACTGTCACAGCGGGATTATCTTGTTTGGATTTTTATTAATATGAATTGCTAGAACTCTTAAATAATCTAGATTATTGGCATCTAATATGTACGTGATGTAATTGTAGATGATTAAAATTAGTACTAAGGTAGGTTATTGTCGTAGTTATGACACAACCTTAAAATTGTTAGTTTTAATGTAAACTACATGTTGCATCTAGATTGTTATAAACAAACTAATTAATTGGCAGTTTTCACATAGGCATGTAGGCCGGGACATTGAGTTGATGAAATAGTGTTATCAAAATCATTCATAACGGAAAGATAAAGATATTTTATTTGCAAGTGTGAATACAAAAGTTTAGTTCGGTTAGTATTATTCGGTTCTAGTCTAGTTTTGTGGTAGCGTTTTACCTAGGGTTTTCTAAATTATAGGAAATTAAATATTAATTGTCTGTTGTTGTCTTCTACGTTAGAGAGGGAACGGAGAAAGATAAGGAGGACTCATTTTGTTATAGTCAGCTGTATGATAGATAATCCTCCTAGTAAATATTTCTTGTGATTGCGGTAGCAACATAGAGTGTTTATAGGATGTTTTGTTCATTAACTAATTATCTTCACCGCAGCTGTGGATAGGGATGGCTAAAGTATGTGAACAGGGGTGGAGAAGATAGGTCATTATAAATTAAAATAAATACTTGAATTGCAATATGCCTGACTAAATAGTGCGAAGAGATGGAGTAACTATGTTAGAGAAATTCTCTATTGCATAATATTCGAACTTTTGACATTTTCAATTGTAACTTTAGAATTTTGATTAGAGTATTTAACTAAGCGGGTCCAACGAAGAAGGCATGCTGAAAGCTAGGTCTTTGGTCGTCTATGCACACAATAAAATTATAGATGACACAAGGGAGCATTCTTAATTGGCACTGTTAAATTAGTAAAAGTAGCTTGTTTAGGGTGTTCGAATATTTTTAGTCGCACAGGGCACAAATAGAACTTAGTTAAGCGTGTAGGGTTTATTTTGATTTACCTGGTGAAGTAATTGAATCGAAGTTTCGGAACTGTGCTGTAGAAGTGGGAATTACTCAGCACACAATAAAATTAAGTGGTTTCCATTTAGCTTCATTTCCTAAACTAGCCTTTCTTAAAGTTGCGGAAATTCTGCTGTAAGGTGGTTCCTTTGGGGGCGTCTTGTGAAGTCTAAATCAGGACAATTATACTTGACTAACCTATAGAGAGATAATGTCTTAGGCTGCAGAAACAGAGGCCATTGATGGCATTTCATTTTGGCGTGGTCAGGGGATCTCGTGTTGCTGGGGAATTTTACCATCTGGACGGAAGGCTGAAAAGTAAAGTAGAATGCATAATGAGTAACCAATTAGAGTTACAAACATTCGGGAGATTACCATCTTAATAATGTGTCTTGTGCGAGTATAAAATTAAAAACATCTAATTAAAAAAAAAAAAAAAAAAAAAAAAAAAAAAAAAAAAAAAAAAAAAAGAAACTAGCACTATTGAATCACGCAGTTTGGAATTCAGTAAATACGAGAAAGAACTCACGATATTAATTACCATGAATACTAAAACTAAGTGTCACCTTCAGTGGCTTATTATTTACCGATTTGATCGTTATTAGTTATATAAAAGGTAGGAAGTTAAGTAGAGTTGTGGGGGCGGATAAGATAGTTACCGGTCTGTTTATTTTAATAGGAAAATGATATTTTTCAAAGGTATAGGAAAGTAAGGGGATATTGACGTATTATATATTAGCAAATGAGACTAAATGTTGTCTTTCGTACATAGTAATAACTAGGGATGAGACATAGTTACTAGATAGGTTTTAGCATAAGTATTTGCTTATACACATAAGCTCAGTACTTGTCAATTAGTATACAATGTCCAACGCGTACCGGGGTATTAACAAGTACTTATCGATGACGCATACATTGACAGTTAGATATACATAGCACACAAACTTCTAATAGATCTGAACTACGGGGTAGCTAGTTCAAAACTCAAGGACGTGTTTCGAGATGCGTACCCCCTTTGAGTGAATGAGTTTTTCCTAAGTATTTACGATCGACAACCTTATTGTAAGGCGTTAAGACCTCTATTTGTATGCACGGTGAGTGGGTGTCACTGCGTACCGGACGGAAGCGAGTCTAGTATTCTATCTCGGTTATTTGTAGGATTAGACATTAGATGTATCTCATCTAAAATAAAGTTATAACTCTTGGGCGATGATGGTATGCCTACTGGTTTTGGTTGATATGGGGGTTTGGTTAAGATTTCTTATCCGCGGAGAGGAAAATAGGTTTCCGTTAAAAGAAGTAGCTAATTAGGGATTGTGGAGGACGCGGGTTCGATCCCTGCCTGAGGTAGACAATTGTTCCGACGTTTCGTTATCTTAGGTAATTATATAAGCTAAGATGAGATTGGTAGCGTTGAAGTATGAAGGAAAGTTTTAATTCAAATTATTAATTATTATTCATTAACCTAGTTGGAACTAAAAGACCATGACGGCGAAGTGGTTGATGCTTCACCCACGAAAGATCCCAGGTTCGATCCCTAGGTTGCAACATTTAGATGCGAAACAAGTTGTAAGAAAAGACGTAAGTTAAAAGAAGGCCATGATGACAGATGTACTTGAAATTATTCTAGGAAAATAATTTAAAGAATAGAATAATTGAATGGTTCGGAAGATGTTATAAACTTACGTCGGAATCGTCATAGAGTTGAAGAGTTTTCGCTAGGGGGCGTTAGTAGACAGCGCAAGAGACTGTTATATTGATCTAAATTATAGTAAGATTTGTTGTTATGATGGTAAACAAAAGGCAAATCATTATTCGGCGGTTGTGTATGATTAGAGACATGGTAGATGTCTAAGTTATTGGGAAATATTTACCGAGACTAAGTTTACTGGGATTTCGTTTCGAACACGAGAACTGGGTATGCGATTATGATTTTGTGTCAGTTGAATAGAATGAGGGGTGTGGGCTATTTTGCAATAAGAAAGCTTATGGAGGAAGGAGTCATTAGGGATTTGGGGAGGAACTATAAATAGTAGGAATATCTTTGAGGGCTAGGATGACAATGAGGTTGGCAAGGAAGGAGGTGCTATTTTGTACTTAATTAAGTACAGGGTTTAGATATAATTCGCCGCAGATAAGAGTGGTACTTTATCTGCTTAAATTCTATCGGGGGCGGCTGTAACGGTACAGAATGAATGGTATCCGTCCGTTAGTAAGGAATGCATGGGAGTAGCACTAAAATAAATATTAATGCGTAGCACCATTAATAATAAGCATGAAAAGGGAATAATAAACTAGTTCAGAATAATGGTCAGTGGTCTAGCGCTTTATCTTTAGTTTGAATTTCGCGGGGACTGCTCTGTGTGCTCCTTGCGACATAGGCGCCGTCTAGCGTGAGTTATTTACTTGAGCTTCGTGTTAGGTTGGCAACGGGCTTTATCTTTATTTTGAATTTCGCGGGGACTGCTCTGTGTGGCCTTGTGACATAGGCGTAGGTTGGCAAGCCGGTAGACATACGGGCGGGCGCCACCTATGGTCGGAATACGGAACTTTTTATAATTTCACAAAATACAGGATTATTGGCTTAAGTGGATGATTATTGAGAGGGAATTGTTAATAGAAGGCTACATTTAGATATTCAAAGATGTAATATTGGCTATCTGACGAGATTTGGTTAGATTATGGAAAAATTTTAGAATTGCGCGGCGAAAGCGGCAATGAGCGAGCGAGAGGTTGAGAAAAAGACAGAAAGAGAGGTCGGATGATAGCTCCACGTGGCGCGACGCGAAGGCGGGGGGCATCGGGGAAACGGCTAGCGATTGGTGGAAGGGAAGAAAAGCGGACTCGCGCGGGAAAAATCTTAGGCGCGCGTGGCGGGAAAGTTAAGATGCTTGGGAAAATTAGCGGACATTCAGTTTTGGGACGTCAACGGAGCGGTCCAACTTAAGAGTGCGGTACGACTCATACGGGAAAAATAGCGTCCGAGCTTGATAGTGCGCTAAGTGATATTCGAGCTGCGATATTAATTAAGATTTGTGAAATTGAAAGTTATTAATAAAGTAAACTATTGCGATCGCAACTCGAATCCGTTAACAGAATGAAGTATTCTGGGGTACATCGGCGGAAACGAGTCACGGTGACAACAAAACCCTATGTACCTTTCAACAGACTTCGGTCTGGATGATCTTTGATTGTATTTAATAAGATCGGCGTTTTACACTATTACGCTAAACAATACACTATCTTCGACGGAGTAATGGGGGAGAGACAGTTGTCTCCCTAGTGAAAGTTGAAGATAGGTCAGACACCATTTAGCTGGAGGTAGACCCGTATGACCCAGTCCAATCTCGAGTCTATCTCCATACATACAGTGTAGTGATAGGAAAATAACACACTGAGTATACTGGCTCGACTGATAGAACATTTAGGAGTTAGTTGCTTTCAGGGGCAATGCGACTCTCACCACACACCACGAATTTAAATTAAATGAGGCTTGGCCTAGTTTGCAAGGTACACAAGAGGGACTGTTAGTTCGACAAAATATAGGCATTTTCAAGTGAGGAAAGTTGTAGGAATCTATAGGTAGGCGGATATATATATATGGTTAGTTATTAATTCAGACTAATAAGGCAGGGATAATTAAGTTACGGCGCTAAATAAAATTATGATGAAGTGATGTGGGTCCTAGCTAGGCAAGTAATCTGTTACCGCAGGCCGGTAAAATTCTAATTGTTTTCCTAAAGTTGTTACCAATTAATTATTCATTTTAAATAATTAACAGAAGTATGATAATATCGTACCATCATTACTTTGGAGTACCTAAAAGTCTAGACTGGTTTTCTATTACAAGAAAAATACTAAAAAGTTATAGCAAATAAGCTTAGTCGTACTGTGATGTTTGATTTCTAACACTGATATGACCAAACAGGCATTTGTTAGCTTTCCCTGGGATGCAATACGATCTCACATGGCTATACTCTTCAAAGTATGGAAAATTTTACATCCGATACCTTAGCAAAAATAAGCTGATACAAACTGAACAACTAAAACCAGTTTAGAACCTAGGATAAGTCGTTGAAAGAAGACATTGCAAGCTATGAGCTTCTAATAATCTGAAACATAGAAATAATTGATTGATAACAACCAGCTAATTAGCCTGACAATGGTCTACTAATACCATTTGAATAAACCTCTTAAGATATGTAAGTACTTACTTCTAATAATATGAAACATAGAAATATTTGATGGGAACAATCTAATCAATCAGACTAATACCTAGTACAGTCTAATTTATACTTATTAAAGTGAGTAAAAGATAACTTCTAAATGTAATTTATTTAATGATTAACAGTGATAATTAACTACCTACTAAAGGTATACTAACTATGATTTAGTAGTCTATCAAATTAACCACTCAGTCTGGGAGACAGAGGGTGTAAGTTAATGGAAAAATAATTAACTACATTCACTCCCTAAAAGTCAGGGATGTTGAATAAATTAGGCATCTTTCAATAAACTTGAGATGTATTTATACTTTATAAGATCTGTATAATGAACACTAAGAGTAATCCAAAGTAATTTACTTCAAATGATAGTATTCTATTTCAGTTCACTTCCTAAAGTCAAGGATATTGAATGAATTAAACATCCTTTAATAAACTTAAGATGTGATAATCTGCCAATGCAGCCAAGCCAATGTAGTTATATTGGAGCTTTACAGGACTTGTATAATAAATACTAAGAATAAATAAAAGTAGTTTTACCTGTATTAATAGCATTCTACTTTAGCCACCGCCTGAATTGGCGTTTTATTAAATTATCCACCCTTTACGGAACTGAATATAAGTTATTGCATTGAATAATTAAGTTCTTAATGTGAAAAGGATATTTGGATGATAGCAAGCCTTGAGATAAACTCTATTGATTTATGTGGAATAATAAGAATTTAAATTGCTAACACATAGTTCATAATGTAAAATGAAATTAAATTTGAGGAGAGATGTAAATTCTCAGTTAAAGAATTAAAGGCACAAGCTAATAATTAAAGTTAAAGCCAATGTGACGGAACTGTAATTAAACCATGAGATGTACAGTACGCTATGGAGCGGTGGTGGGGCTCATAAATTGCACCAGGCTTCTTATGTATCATGCTACTGATAATAAATAATAATACCTACAAGCTAAGCTATCATCTGATTACCTTTGAGTGGTTACAAATCTTCCCCGCAGCTGCAGTGAAGGATTTAGGTCACAGTTCAGACGGAGTCATTGCTAGGCTACACATATTTATGTTAGGATTTATAGACTGGTAGGTAATTAGGTCAGGAGAAAATAATTTAACACAGGGATAAGCCAATTACTAAACTTTCACGAAAGAACTTGAGTTACTTAAATGCGGTTAACAACGGAGGGTTCACTAGACGATCTGGCCAAAATAGTAGTTATTATAATATTACATTGCTTGACTGAAATTCACTGCAAATAGAATTAAGCTATGCTAAGGTTCCATCTTCATACAAACGCTACACACTCTACAAAACTCCAGACACAACCATTAGATTGTAGATAAATTAGGTTAATTAGTTTTAAGAATTAGATAATAATTTAAGTTAAGGTAAAGCGGCGAGGATGTGTGTATGTATTATAAGCTAGCTAGGCATATAGGTGTGAAAGGCATTAGATTTAGGTTTAGATTTAGGTGTAGCAATTTAATGTTGTGGGGAGGTTACACGCTTAGAACGTTTATTACGCTTATGTTTTCCCATTTTATCTAATGATATTAAATACGATGACACCAGTAGGCACTGTTTAAAGTTCAAGTTCAAATAAGTGCCACATAAAGCGCCCTATATCCGTTACACAACACAATAGTCAGTGTAGTCAGAATTCATTCATAGGCACTCACTTCAATTCGGTCCCAACTTCCTTATCGGTTAAAATATCTATCCATATAAGATGTATAACTGAACAAGCGTATTACACAAAGAATAGTGATGTATGAGTACAGGAACATGAAACGAGCTCGCCAAATTCCAAGCACTTTATAACGTAAACATGTGCTAGGTACGCTGCGCATGGGCGCGCGGAACATGTAAGTGGACGATGACGTTATCGTGTATCGGGACGCGAGAGGCAGCAACGACGCGGTTCATCCCCGGTAGCTGTTTTGTCGCGCACTCACTGCGTCAGTTGCCCACCGTAGTGCTTTGTTCTATTTTTAGATTCACTATCACGTTCACAATTAGTTTCACTATGAGTTTGATATACTTAATCAGATCTTAGACGTCTTAGACCGTTTGCGTACCATGTTTAAAACAATAAATAAAAACAGTACATAAAGAGTAAATTGAATCACTTCTCAGTTTTAAACACTAATTTCTAAAAATAATTTATTTTAAAGTATAACTTAAAAGTTCTTTGTCTAAATCTTTATCTTATATCTGTTACGAGTCTTCAAGCACAGATAAGTTCTAAGAATGTTAATGTAAACAACGATAAGCGCTTGCCTCGCGACCGACCGTAACTTCGTTGTCACACAGGCAAAGCGTACAACACGGTGTCGCGTCTCAATAGTTCAACTCTGCAACACAAATCACACTCACACACAACAACACGAATAGTTTATTAGTTTATTATTCACTCTCGGCACTAAACATTTTTTAACCATGGGCTAAGTAAGTTCACATCCCACTTCTGAATTAAAGGAATAATTATTAAAACTCACAAATTGTACAAGGGAGTTTAATAAAATAGAAAACCACTGGGACACGTGTGGCATCGACAAGGGTCACGCTTAACTAACTCAGCAAAGTTTATCTTGTAAGTAATCGGTACAATAACACACACATATTCTTAAATCTATTCACACTAACACAAGTCAGCATAAAACTGTCATCTCAGCACTTTAGGTAACTATCCCAGGATATAATTTTAGGGGTCAAAGTTGCTCGCGTCCGTAGCTTTACCCTTGAGACCCTACACGTGATCCCTGAGTGGTGCTAAATGAGTGACACTGACTGAGTGGTAGAGCCACGCTGCGTTGCAGCACGCATTGGGCCGGCTCGCCCGGCGTAATACCACCGTCTCACGAATATTCGGCGTGAAATAATGGCACTTGGTGCTGTTGTGTTTCGTCCGACCAGTGAGAGTTCCGGATGCCCCCCCCCCCTCCCCCTCCTTCCATTCCTATTCCTTCCTTAAACCTATTCCTCCCTTAAAGGCCGGCAACGCGCCTGCGATTCCTCTGTTTTTGCGGGTGTCCATGGGCGGCGGTGATTACTCTCCATCAGGTGACCCGCCTGCTCGTTTGCCTCCCTATTTTATAAAAAAAAAAAAAACAGTTCGATGATCTGAAAATTATGTTAGGTATAAACGAACAGCGGCACAAGCACGGAAACTTTTATCCAAAAAAAAAAAAGATCGAGTTGGATAAAATTCTGTGAAAGCATGTCACCCAGAACCTCAACATCTCTGGTTTGTAAACAAATCAGAAGATTCCGACAATACCTAACTTCTCCCAATGTGTCTTCGAATGACCCATCCCTTTGGTTGAATGCTTTCGCTGACAAACTAGCTCCTCCTTTTGCCCCAACGTTGGACTGTTACCTTTTCACCGCCCAACTATCCTGCACGCGATGTCCCGCTGTACGCCAACGTATATATGTATAACAAATTCTATAGTACGAAAGCAAGGATGGCGGTAACGTCATATCGATAATAAAAAAAATTACGTGTAAATTTAAGTTTGTATCTAAATTTACAAATATAAATAAACACTGATACATTATAATGGTAGTTGGTTTTATTTTATGAACAATTTTAGTAAGAAAAATGAAAATCCATTATCAGAGACAAAAAGACATAGAGCTAGAGATATATTATAATAGGCACTTCACTATTCATTTCATAACGTCGTCCGTTGACTTCATATCAAGTCTTTGGCGCTTGTAGCACGATAAATTTCTTAAGGAAAAGGGTTGTCTATGCTTTTTTTCATTCTAGAGTTTTGTTGGTCTATACTTCGACGTTTTATGTAGGTACCTAAAGTGTTCGCGTTCAGTTTTAATGTTGATAGGTATACAACGTATTTTGGTTAAGTGGCTGGCTTACAGACTTTTAACTACCGCTGAGTTACTGAGTGTACGTTCTCTGTGAACGTTTGAGTACTCTTTGTTTTACAATAAACATTTGATAAGTGTTTTATTAGCCGCTTTCTTGTTTGAACACGCACGAACGAGAATGGACAGTAAGTACCTTCCCTTTGTACGTCATAAATAAATATATTTACATACTAAAATAAGAAGAAAGAAAGTAATAGATGGACGCTTGGAATTGCGCACAAATACAAACTATAGTCACAGTCTAGTAATTACATTCAGTCAGTCGTCGGAGGTGTCTAGACAGAGTAATCGTGCGGTGTGGTGCGGGTACCTCCCGAACGGCCATGGCCATACATCGGTGACACTCCGTGTACACACGGCGGTAGATCAACCTACCCAAATCTGTCAAATTTCTCCAATGAATATTGATCCTTATAAACAAATTGTTTTGTTTGTAACGCCCAGCACTATGACACGATGACCTTGACACCTGTGCGCTTACGACGTCACGAGCTAACTTGAAATATAGTCGGTGGCGCAGGTAGCACTGACATCTTGCCATTACGTAGAGATGGGTGTTGCAATATCGAAAATCCTCAGTAAACTTAACTAATTTTAATAAAGTGATTTGATACGTACATTAATTTTAAAATGTATTATGTAATACGTTATTTCCTGACCGGGATTTATTTTAAATCATAGAATTTATGAACATTTGGATGGAATAAAACATAGTAAATATGGAGGATTGTAGTGAATGCAACTTTCGCGTCACATCACTGGCCTACTTGATATGAAGTCGTTGGCGTGCGGGACATCAAAATATTTGAGACGTTTTTGTTTTTATCCATTTTAAGACTCAAAAAAGCCTGTTTTGCCTAGGAAAATAAAAAATAGAGCTTCAGCTGTGTCCATCTTACAAAATTACAAAAGAAACAAATGTTTTATGTATCGTAAATGTATTTTATCAAAGTAGGTATAATGAAGAACTTCTATAGAAGTCCTGGCGTGGAGGGCACGAAAATCTCGAACTTCTATAGAAGTCGTTGGCGGTGAAAAGGTTAAGTAGCTATGTTTCTTTCTCCCCAACTACCCTTCTTGGCTCCCCATTTTCATTACAAGACCTCCTTTAGCCTTACAAGGCTTGAATGACTCTTCCCCTGGTGACGTTGGGATTCCTTATTCCTTTTTGATTAAAGCGCCTCATCCAGCAAAACTGTACTTTTTAAATTTGATTAACATATTCTTTGATCAGGGCATAGTTCCAGACTATTGGAAGCAACAGATAATTATCCCGATCCCAAAACCTGGTAAAGACCCTCTTGACCACAATTCATACCGTCCCATCGCTCTGTCATCTGTCTTCCTCAAAGTCATAGAGCATAAATCAAAAATCGCCTCGAGTGGTTTGTCAAATCGCGTGGTATTCTATCAAAGACTCAATTCGGGTTTCGGAAGGGCTTTAGTACGCTGGACAGTTTAGGGATATTAACGACAGATATCAGATTAGCATTCAAAAACCAATAATACCTTGTGGGTGGGTGTCTTTTTAGATATAGCTTCGGCCTATGATAATGTCCAGCTTCCAGTGCTCAGGCAAAAATTGCTGAATCCGAGTGTCTCAGAGAAGTTGGTACGCCTCATCTGTAATTAATTGATGTCTAGATCCATTTCGGTCAGATATCAAGATACTCTTCTTCCTCCTCGACTAATTTGGAAAGGCCTCCCGCAGGGCTCTGTGTTATCTCCTTTGCTGTTCAGTATATATACCCATGACCTGGACGTGACTGTTAACTCATTCTGCAATATTTTACAGTACGCCGATGACGCCCTATATGTATCCTCGAAGTCAATACCTGATGCGTCTTCACGATTAAACACTGCAATCAAATACCTTGGGGATTGGTTATCTAACCACGGGCTTGATATTTCAGTTTCTAAGTGCTGCTGTGTTACGTTTACTCATAAGCGCGATACACCCGAGGTGCATATTGTATCAAATCGAGAACTAATTCCTTGCGACTACAAATTAAAATTTTTAGGTTTAATCTTAGACTCTAGGCTGAAAGGGACTGCTCATTTTAATTATATTGCTGAGAGTGGGGTCAACGTTCTTCGGTCGCTTTCTGGCGTTCGATGGGGTGCACATCCATACTCACAAAAACTTTTATACAATGCCATCATCCGTAGTCACTTTGATTATGCTTCCTGTCTTCTGGATCCGGGCAATAAATCTGCCCTGGATAAATTAAATAAGATCCAGTCTTTTTTTTTTTATATTTTTTTTTTATTGGCAACGGGTAAGCGCTTGGCCTTAATCTCACCTGATGGTAAGTGATGATAAGGCCGAAGGTGGAAGCGCGCTTCACCCGGAATCCTCAACCACTGAGGAACTGGCTATCTTATCTCAAACTGCCGGAACACAACAATGCTATAAACATCGTTGTTATGGCGACAGACTTAGATAAGATGGTGGTAGCTAGCCAGGCGGACTTAACAGCCCTACCACCAACCAAACCGAGCACACAAAGATGTACTCCCCGCTGGGTATCGAACCCGGGACCTCTGGGTCTGAAACAGGTAGCTTAGCCACTAGACCACAGAGGCGGTTGAAAGATCCAGTCTAAGTGTCTACGCATTATATTGGGAGCTATGAAGTCCTCTCCCATCAATGCTCTCCAGGTCGAGGGCGTTAACCCTCCTCTCTACCTTCGTAGGCAACACCTTAGTGGCAGATTTTATCCGAAAGTTGCTCAAAATTCAACTCATCCTCTTTTAGCTCGACTAGATCTTCTTTGCTCATTTAGTAACCCCTCCGATCCTTCCCATAAAATACCTTGCATTCTCCTTAGTCATCAAAAATTCAACCGCCTCCCCGCTCCTATTGAAAAAAATCCTCTCAACCCTCTTTTTCTCTAACAGCTTCGAATCTTTAATTTTTCAACCCCCTATTATTCTTAATTTTGGTGTATCTAAAGACGCTATAAGCGCTCCCCAAGAATTCCGCAGTATCTGGTTCGAGCGCTGGCAAGCCTGGACCCCGATTTACATGGACGCGTCCAAGCTGTCCGAGGGTGGCTGTGTTGGTGCGGCGGTCTGGATACCTGCGTACAAAATTAGCTTAACTTTCAAATGCCCGCCGGTAACATCAGTTTTTACAGGCGAATCGGCTGCTCTTTTGGAAGCGATTTGCTTTGCCAGGTCTCATTCTATAAATAATTGCATAATTTTCTCCAATTCTCTAAGCTACCTTCAAACTATTTAGGCCATTCCTTTTAAATCAAAAACAAAGTTCCCTATTATACTTATGATCAGAGAGGCTCTTTTTGAATGTAAGAAAAATGATATTAACATTGTTCTTGCCTGGATTCCCAGTCATTCGGGAATTCCTGGTAACGAGACTGCCGACTCGTGGGCGAAAGTTGCGGATTCAAGTTGCTTTCTGGAACACTTTAAATTGTACTCCCATGACGCCGCATCCCTTTCTAACTTTCATCTGTTTAAATCATGGCATGTGCATTGGAACTAGACTAAAAGATCCATTGGTAAATATTACGCGGACATACAACAAACCATCCCGCCCCGACCATGGTTCTTCAAAAACAAACGCCTCTCCAAAAAAGTTGTGTCTGGGCATTTTTTTTTGATGTACCTTAGTTTTTTACGTGTCAGAAGTTTTTGAAATGCTCTAGAAATGTATCCATTAAAGTTAGGTCATTCAAACTTTTAAATTCCGGTAGCTGAATCATAATTTTCTTTAAGGTTAATAAAAAACTCTTAAATACCTCATGCATTAATAAAATATTGGTAACGAAAGCAGCTAACTACCTTATTTTTGTATGTTTTTTTGGGAAAGAAGTGTGAAAATTTATTGCATGTATCCTATCATTTTTGTTGATGTTTTTTTATTTCATAAAGATTTAAGTGAAAATTTACAAAATCGAACCTCATATCTACTTAAATACATATTAAAATAGCTTTAAAATAAGTTCAAACAATTCAGAAAAAAAAGTTTCCCCTAATACGTTACCAAAATTATGTTTGTCATATCTCCCAAATAGTGAAAAAAACTATCAAACAAATTACTTAATTTGCAAGTGGCAACATTTTTCTTTACAAGAAAATACTCAAAACTGTCGTAGGTTATCAGGTCTGTCTAAAATCTGATAGGGAAAAGTCCTGTTCTGCGCTTGCCATCTTGTGTTCTCCGCAATACCACAGGTTAGTACAACGTATTTTGCTTATATTGGGTGAAGTGTACGTACCGAATGTTTTATTCAATTTTGGGCTTAATTCAAACTAAACTGCCAGTTTGCGTAGTAAAACTGTGTAAGAATAATACTTCTAAAAATAAGAAGGACACTGGGATCACATACCATCAGTAAATATCGTATAATTTCGAAATTTCATCATAAAATAATGTGAACAATAAAAGTCATTCAGTGTTACCGCTTATACAAGAATAAAGTCCCCGTGGTTGAGATTTTTATTATGTGAATTTATTGTTATTGTCTTTTATTATATAGGTAACCTATTTCATTTGTCTTACAAAGTTACTATATACTTAACCTAGTTCTATGTTATTTCATGTTTACATAAATTTGTGATCTATAATAAGGTGTAAAAATGTTAGCTGACACTATATCAAGGGGATTCTACCGATGAAACTGAACAACTTTCCATAAGGAACATGGGTCGAAAATTTACTATTTTTCCCTATACAAAATGCGCAATCAGCTGTTTAACTCAAGTATGGAAAAGCTACTTTTTTTTCATTTTGACCTATGTTCCTGAAATGTAAACTTTTCGTGTCTGTACTTACATTGAAATATTTGCGAAAAACATAATCTAGGGGATGAAGGATACGTGAACATTAGAATCATTTTAGGAATTTTTGTCTGTCTGTTTGTTTGACACGCATCACATAAAAACCGCTGGACAGATTTTAATGAAACTGAGAACAGGTGTATAGCTTATGATTCGGGTAATATTATAGGTTAAAGGTTGCTTCACACAATATATCAGTGAAGCCACAGTTTCGACACAGTACCGGCACAGTGTTTTTCATACATTATCTATGGACGCATCCCCACTTGTCAGTGATAATGCTCTCAGTGTCAGTGCCGCCACCGGCAAATCACGGACGTATTCGTTTTGAAAAAAATCATAGACAATGTTTGAAATAATATTTTCACTCCTCTTGCTCAAAAAGACCGTCATTGTAGCGTAGTAAAGCGAGGCTAAAATAGCTTTTCTTGCCCTAAAGAAAAAGTATTTTTTTTTTAAATTTTTGTGTGTCACATGACAATGAGCCTACAAAAACGAAAAAGTATTTAGTCATATGTAGAATAATCATGAATAAAGACTCGACTTATTACTGTTTACTTAGATCAACAACTTTTTTTAGATAGTTATTATTAAAGTTTATGGTAAAATTAGTAATCATTTGAATCTATGGACAATACAGACCACGCCCACACAGTCCACGCTTCAGCAAGAAACAACTGCACAGTCTGCACATGGCCTTAGGTGGTGAGCCTTTAGCCCGTTAGTCGCTTTTACGACACTAAAGGGAAGAGAGGGGTTGGTAGTATTATTTTGATGAGCCCATCGCCGCTCTATGCTGTTGGATGTATGTGCAGTCTTTAGTCTGTAAGTCGCCTTTTACGACACCGAAGGGAAGGGAGGGGTTTGTAGTATTATTTTGATGAGCCCATCGCCGCTCTATGCTGTTGGATGTATGTGCAGGCTTTAGTCCGTTAGTCGCCTTTTACGATACCCAAGGAAGAAAGGGCTTGGTAGTAATAAAAAAAACTACTAAAAAAATAGGTATAATCATTGCAATACATACTTACCATTTTTCTACAGAAGAAACCTACGTCTAACCTACATAATAATATATACAATTATATTTATACATATTCGCTTTTAATTGTTGATTTTTAAATATTTTCTGAGCTTCATTTATAACCAGCAACTTAACTAATACGTCACAGCAAAAATATTTTTCCCATTAACTCGGGTAACAGTTGAGCAGCTGGCAACAAATTTTTCACGCACACTAGCATTCTTGCATATTGTCATAAACACACTACAATAATGAGTTGCCGCATTTACGGAGCTTTGGTTTATAGGTAGCGCGGTATCTAGACGAGCGCAGCGAGGCCAATAATTCATCTATGGTATTTTGATACATTCGTTAGTATTATTGTAAGTTATTGTATTCATTAGGCATCAATATTTATTCAGGAAAATGAATGTAGTAAGCATGTATTCATACCGTTTGTAAAAATATGTATTTTTCGATTTTTCTAACAAGAGAAATTTCCGTTACCTATCTTTTCCGTTTCAGGAATGGCAGTAACGCAGGCAAGGAAAGCAAAAAGTAACGGAAAAGAAGCATAAAGACGCGTTCAAAATGGGAAATTCATCTCAGTTTTTTTATATTTTTTTATTAAAATAAAAAAATAATATTAGTGGACAAGAAAAAAAGAAACTACTTATAAGTTTTTGAACTGAATTTAACTGACAAGATATATATATTAGTGAGATAACTGCCATAAAAGAATGACTTAAAGAGATTAGGAAGGGTAATGTAGGTAAGTTAGTAAATTTTTGATACTGAAATAAACTATAAAAGATTAATAGGTATTAGTGATACAAGGTGTCATATAAAACTAAAAGTTTAGTAAAAAATTAAAAATAATGAAAAGGAACATATTTTATTTTTCTCTCCACAAAGAGTTACTGAATTTTAAGATGCATTTAATTAAGAACTTCGTTTCTAAAATATCAAGTATATTTACTGCTAATTAAAATCTAAAGAATCTATGTAATAATGAATCTATAAAATCAGAAAAAAAGACTGTCTGTTTTACATAAGACGCACGACTGGTGATTACTTTATACACATCAAAAAGTTATGCATTAGATACACAATATAAATACTGCCTTAGAATTCCGTTACCGTTCTTTCCGTTACCTACAGAAAAAAATATGTTATTTAATTCACAATTACTTTATTAATTAAAGACTAATTCTTCAAGTTTCTTTTGTATATTATAAACTATTGTTATCCGCTTCTTATAAAAAAGGAATTACTTCGTTCCTTGTCATGGTTTTTAAACAGCAAAGAAAAAAATACTACGTTTTGCGCGACCTGGTAACGGAACTACAAGTAATGTGCTGTTATTTTAAAATTATACCAATTTTTGTTTTTTAAATGATAAAATTATAAAGAGAAACTGTTGCTTTACTAAATCAAATCATTTCCTATAACTTTTTTGTCTTTATTTTCGTTTTATCTTTCAATTTGTGTGGTAACGGAAAAGAAGAAATTTTCAGACCCAGCTGTAGTAAAATCGCAATTTAAACGAATTCCGTGGGTATTTTCTCAAAATTTGTCAGTATTTCAGTAAATAAAGCTTCACAGATCATCCAGAACGCTTTAAACAATGTATATAATAGCTTTTGCATTTTTAGCCACATTTAGATCAAGGTACACGTTTAAAAAAATATGCCCGTCTATCATCTGCAGAATTCGTATAGGTCATGCTTGCACTCCTGTACATTTAATGAAGTTGCATATTAGGGATAGCTCCATCTGCGAATGTGGTCTCGATGAAGGTAACACCAACCATCTTTTCTTTAATTGTCCGAATATGGGCTCTTCCCTCTTTGATTTCCTTCCTAAAAGCGTTCCTCGCCCTTGTAATATTAAATATATTCTAAATTCCTTATCTCCCCCAATCTTAAAGTCTCTTAATAAATTTATTTTATTTACAAATATTAAAATCTAAATTAATTATGTAGTTATGTTGCATTTAATACCTCAATGTTATGTTGTAATGTATTTCCGCTATCCATTGACGTCCGTGTAAATGCTGCACACGTGACTTTGGCGGAACAGCGAGCCCTCGTAGGCAAGCTTAATTTCGCTCGCCAAAAAAAAAGAAGAAGAAGAGTTTACGTATTTTTCAGTAAATAGATACTTATTTTTAAGCAGCCGTGTCGCGTAGCGGTGTAAGAATACTACCACCGCGTCTCTTCCCTTGGGTGTCGTAAAAGGCGACTAACGGACTAAAGATTACTAATGTGTGAAATGTGATAAGACTTGTTACCTACTTGAATAAATGATTTATTTATAATGTTTTATAAGCTGCACATACATCAAACAGCATAGAGCGGCGATGGGCTTACCACCTGTCACGCTGAGCACATGTGCAGTCGCTATTTAGTGAAAAGTGGACTATGGTAGAGGACTGCTTTTGCGGTCCTCATTGCCTAGACTCTGACTAACTTTTCGGGGATAATAGTCGTGATTATACGTACCTACTTATTGTTAAGTACCTACTATGATGGCGCGTTTGACTCTTTCTTTTCTTATTTTAAGAAACGCTCTAAGAACCGAGCTACAATTAAGCAGAAACGTTAACGTTGCTTATTGGGGCACAGGGTGCCTCATCATGATCCAAATACAAAAAAATGCGTATTATTATTTATTTATAATAAATTTTAAATAGAGTTTCTTTGGTAAATTAAGTTAGGTTATATTCAGTTTCTTTAACTCTCAGTATCTTTGCAAAACAAAGACTCATTTAATATAACAATAATATTATTCAAGAAAATTTATTGCCTAACACTGTGGTGAAACCACTTACCTTTTTCCACTTCCCAGGTACCTTTTTATTTCATGTAATCATCTCATATTTTAACATTCGTCTCTTTTATATATTTGCTTTTATTTTTCCTCGCTTCTGCAACGATACATAATGTTTTAGTAACTATACACTACACTACACACATCGCAATTCCTTTATCTAAACACATTTACTTACGTGATCTAAATCACGAAACTTCGGACACTATTTTTCGACACTTTTACGTATCCCACAAGTTTCGGATTTTTATTTTTTATTTATTTTATTAGCCACACAAAACGGAATTACAGCGTTTACAAAGACTGCACTTCCAAGGTATGTGCAGACAGCATGCATAAAATACATCGAGATCAATAATAATTGAGTATAAAACATTATTTCCAAAGTAATTACAAAAAAATTACATTAATAATTGCCAATTCAAAATTCAAAATTAAATTCAAATTTAAAACTAAAACATAAAAATTGCTAATTAAACATTAATAATCGCTAATTCAAAATTAAATAGGGATATACAAAAACACAACATTCAATAAACAATTAATTCAAATAATAAATTAATCATTCAATAATTTTGCGATGACTAGACTTCCAAGCGTCTAGAGATGAACCATGGATGTCAGGCACACCATCCATTCTATTCAGTAGTGTGTTATATTCGCGACACATTCTGTATATGGGGTTGTGAAAGGAAACATTGTTATTGCAGAAAGGCACCGAAAAAGAGTAATTATGTCTAGACGACTTAGATGGGATTTTAAGGCGTATATCCGACAAAAGAGAAGTCGTAATAGAGCCATTCAATATTTTGTACAGATAAGTTAAATCGTGCATCTTACGCCGGACCTCCAAACCTTTAATATTAAAATAGCGCATACGTGCGTCATAAGATGTGAGCTCCCTTTTCCTACCAAACCTCAATGTGACAACCCTGAGAAGACGCCTTTGAGTAGATTCGAGCATGTCCACGTAAGTGTTATATTTAGGCGACCAGACTACGGATGTATACTCGAGTTGCGTCAGGACAAGAGATCTATAGAGCAGCAGCAAACTATTAGGGCACTTGAACTCTCTTGATACGCGACATATGAAGCCCAACAGCTTGTTGCACTTCTTTGACATTGCTTGATAATGACAGTTAAAACTAAGCTTATCATCGAACAGCACACCCAGATCGCGATCCACTGTCGACCTCTCAACCTTTGTCCTCTCAATGGCGTACTCAAAATGAATAGGGTTCCTCCTGCGTGTGAAAGATATAACAGAGCACTTCTCAATGTTAAGACTCATCTGGTTGTCTCTACACCAACCTGCAACGGTGTCAATATCTCTCTGCAGTTGTAAGCAGTCCCTAACTGTGTCAACCCGGCAGAAAATTTTTAGGTCATCTGCATACAGTAGTGAGGTATTTCTGAGTTTTGGGATCAAGTCATTTATGTATAAAATAAACAACAGGGGTCCCAAATGCGAACCTTGGGGGACACCAGATGTGATAGATACTGGTTTTGAGAGATATCCTTTCAGAGCAACTAGTTGACTACGGTTCGAGATGTAAGACTTTAACCAGCGCAGAAGACAACCATGTACGCCCATACACTCAAGTTTGCAAAGTAGGATTCCATGACTGACCCTATCAAATGCCTTCCGGAAATCCGTGTATACTGAGTCCACCTGCCCGTGCTCTTTGAAAGCTTTGCATATAAAGTTGGCATACTCCAGCAAATTGCTAACGGTAGACTTGCCTTTAACAAATTCGTGTTGCTGTTCATAGAGATACGGCTTAAGGTGATGATAAAGCTGATCATAGACCAACGACTCCAACACCTTCGCGAAGCAGGACAGGATGCTTATCGGCCTATAGTTGGAACAGTCAGCAACGTCACCAGTCTTGTGTATGGGCACGATGTGTGCTACTTTCCATGCACTTGGAAATACGCCCAATCGCATGGACTTACTGAGAATAATACAAAGCGGCACGGCGAGTGGAGCGGCGCAAAGCTTGATGAAAGAAGGGGGAATTCCATCAGGTCCAGCACCCTTATTAGAGTCTAGAGCTGATAATTTTTTGTAAACATCGTCCTCAGTAAGATTAAGTGCAAATAAGGGGTAATTGCAGTAGGACTCCGTAATCGTGCGTGAGTGGCTATTGTTATGAGGCTCAAAAACCGATGAAAAACATTTTGAAAAAAGTTCAGCTATCGCCTGCCCACCCACCACAGTCTCCCCGCCAAAATTTACTAGAGAAAGCTAACAAAATTTACTAATCAGCTAGAGAATTTTCAACATTGGTGACATAGGAATCGTAACAGGCTTTTATTAGCTTTTTCGACCTGGAACGCAACAACTGAAATTCGTCGTAATCCCTTGGGTTTTTATATTTTTTAAATCGTTTATGGACATGGTTTTTCTCTTTAATGCACGCTTTCAAGGGTTCAGAGAACCAAACAGGATAGCACGATGATCCAATCCGCTTTAGAGGAGTGTTATCCATTATGATTTTATTTAATATACTATAAAAGCACTCTACGTCTAAGTTAACATCGTTATTATTTAGAACCTGTTCCCAGTTAACATCGTTGAGCCGCACAGCGTACGCAGCAACATCACACCTGCGATAGTTAGGTACCGTCACATTTTTAGGATTTACTACATCAGCGTCAATATCGACGCTGGCATTAACCACAATGGCTGGGTGATGACGATCAGGTGCACACAAAGGCTGGCCCTCGGAGAGAGTCAAATGAGAGAGATCAGTCATAAAAAGGTCAGGAATTCTACCGTTTGAGTTGCATACATGGTTATACTGAGAGAGACCACCCAACTCCAGTAAACTGAGAAACAAAGTTGATTTAGCATCGTAAGCTTTGCTAGCTGACATGCGAGGGGGACAAGAGTCATCAGCTGCCTGTGCCAAACCAGGTAAGTTGAAGTCACCGACAATTATAGTCTTAGAATTTAGTTTGACATGATTCAAGAGAATACTACAACAGTGGTCATAAATGTCATGGCAAACAGCGACAGGAAGGTCCGGAGGCAAATACACAAGGTAAATGTTCAAAGATGTACCACGAGAACCGTCAGTTCCGTGTACTGTGACCCATAAATCCTCCAGAGAACTCTCAAATTCCGGGTGCATTAGGGCTGTAAGGTCTTTTTTAAGGCCAGCAAAACACCGCCGCCCGATCCCTTAGATAAATTAGTAGATTCACGGTCTCTGCGTAATACAGTGTATCTGTCATCCATAAATTCGCTGTCAAAGAATGAGCTATCTAGGTTAGTTTCGCACATACAAATTACATCATAATTTTCACTTAATACGTTCCTATACAATTGGTCTAATTTAGTTCTGATACGATTAACATTCTGATAATATATTTTCATAAAATAATAATAAGAAATGGATTAAATAACTTGATATCGGAATAATCATACTTTAAACAACAATAACATAAACACATTGAACAATAAAATAAAATATAGTAATAATAATAATCGGAGAAAATAGCTCACACTAGCACTTTATTTAGGCTAGCCATGTTGTTGACGCAAAGGGCATCAACATGCGACGCAGGTTAAGGGAAAAGATGGGAACGGCTTACCGGGGTCCGAGTTGTAGGCACGGGATCGAGCTGATGGTGGAAGGAAGGGAACGGAAGTTAAAGGGAGACTACAGCCTCGATTCGTGCTGTGTTGAGTTAACGTGTGGGTGTGTATATGATGAGCTGAGAGGAATGCACGTGTGTGATTGTATGATTAACCCTTTATAATTCAAAAACGTTTATTTCTTTCAAAATTTATTATTTTATAGGTTTTAATAAATAAAAAAACACGTATTTTTTTAATTTTTAGTTTAATAGCTTATTTACTCAGATAATGAAAAAAAAGGGAGTGTGACAGATATGTTACACTGTCTCATAATGTTCCTCTATGATGTATGAAATGCTTTGAAACAGTTATTTTGTTTATTATACCACACTTCTCACAGATCGTTAGTGATACACCAGCATATAGCTAGGATACTTGCAGCGAATTCTCTTCTCTGCCCAAACAAGCCAATGCCCAATTTGGTCCTCTCGGAGAGCTACCGGAGGGACATATTCGGCTGGACCTATACGTTTTTTGGCCTATATTTCAGATTCAATGGTTCGCCGTGTTGAATTTGTTTTGATCCCAATTTTACATAGCACCGTAGCAATCTCTTCACGAAAATGTGCTGACGACAACAACTGCGTATCTTGCGGGTTCTTGGTCTTACGTACTCCTTTTTGGCTTTTTAGGGTTTCACCTTTTCAAATTGTGTCTTGCTTTGGTAGAACAAATTTGCTCATCAATGCAAAGATATTTTTCATAGGGCACATTCTGGAAGGTTTCGTTTAGCTTTTTCACGACTAGTCTAATCTTGAAAATTCGGTCGTGGTCAGCATGATCGCGAGGAACCTTTTTTTCGAATTATCATTGAAATAAATAAATCGCCTGACCATTTGAATTTATTTACTGGCATCGTATTTTGTTCCAGGTGTGTTCCTATATTACCATTCCAATGCTTTGTCACTCTTGGAAGGTGTACCAATGATATAATATAAATTAGTCCAATGAATTGTTGCATATCCGTCTCTGTAACCCGGAAGTTCATACTCGGATCTTTCTGAAGTATGTAAAGATTTGTTTGATTGGCAACATCTTCAATCAATTCTTTTGGGGTATAGTTTGAAAAAGAACTGGATAGGATTATCGAGATCTAGAAACTCCGATGACAAGGTTTCATCGCCCGTAAAATGGAGCTGTTGCTCATTTAGTTCAAGGTTCTTCTTCATCCAGCGTACATTCAGTTCAGGCTTGCTTTGACGATGTGCTGATGGTCCTGGCTGAAACAAGATTCCATGGTGGCTCAATGCTTGGAAGTACTCACATTATGTTCTAAGTCCTCAATAATTTCGTCGATATCTAACCCTTCAACCGCTTCCTCTTCAGTAGGGAGCTCCAGATCTAGAATAAAGTCTGGGTCCGCAACGCTGTCGTCGTAATCTTCAAATCCATCCTCGCTGGCCTCATAATCAAAGAGATGCTGCTCAATTTCTTCTTCTCGTAGACTTCGGGAAGCCATTCTATCAAATAGTCAAACAAATATCAATGTACTGCACTAAGGGAACGTTATAACGCAATGTAACAGAAATGTCACAAACAAAAATTCAATGAATTTTATCACGAACTACTAAAAATTATGCGTAACTAACAATAAATAGTCAAAATCACAGACTTACCTACTAGATTTACAGAAAAGAATCATAGTTCACTTAGTTTTTATATTTTTTTCGATTTTTGTAACCGTCACTCGCGAACTATTCTTACAAATTGCCGACAAGTGACTTTCGCACAACTTTTGATACAAGTAACGCCATCTAGTATGTAAAGACTGCACTAAGAGGCATTGAACGGTATGTAACCGTCGTGTGACAATGACTTAAAATGGAATAAAAGTTCTCTTTAAAATTTTGTGAGGAATTGATTGGTATGTTACAGTTATGTCACACGGTGATATAAAGGGTTAAAATCGTGCACTGAGCACAGCAACACATAGGCACAAAAAACAACAAAAAAAAGGGTGTACACTGGGCATGTTACCATGTAGACACGTAATCGTGCTCTGAACATAGTAACAAATAGGCACAAAAACAACAACAAAAAAGGGGTGTACACTGGGCATGTTACCATGTAGACACGTAATCGTGCTCTGAACATAGTAACAAATAGGCACAAAAAAAAACAACAACAAAAAAAGGGTGTACACTGGGCATGTTACCATGTAGACACGTAATCGTGCTCTGAACATAGTAACAAATAGGCAAAAAAAAGGCAGGCGTGCGCGCTGTGGCGCAGCGCAATAAAGACGACCGCAATAAAGCAAAAAAAAAAAAGGCAGACTGCATGTGTGTGTGTGTGTGTATGTGTTGCAGGCTGATGTGTGGTGCACGTGTTTGTACGGGCTTATTGTGTTGTGCAAAGGCGTGGGCTGATGTCACGCACCGTATAGGTGCGGGCTGACCACATGTGTTTGTGTACTACTGTGTACGGGCTTTGAGAAAATCGAGCAATAAATTCTTTGCAATGAGCAACGTGAAATAATTACGTTAAATAAAAGTAAAATAAACTAAGTGCACGTCGTCCCGCTATACCACCACAATTGTTTTCCGAGTACCGACGACATTTTTATTGGGCTTACTAAAAATAAGATTACCTTAAATAACATTACTATCTTATTTATTTTACATTACATTTTACACATAGCGGACTGTAATTGTATGAGCGGATGGAATGTGCATTTGTGGTGTGCTAAATGGGCTTAGTTTTAATTACTGCTGCCTCGCGTGCGCGGACGCATGCAGCGGGCTATCGGTGGGTCTCTGCCTCGGGGCTTCCCGTAGGTGGGGCGGCAGCCACCGCGCCGCCGATTCCGGCTGGCACTGCTGCGTCGTGTCATCCGGTCGGTGAAGGGACGTGTGGTGTTCGGCGCGGCCACACACCCTACAACCCTTCACCGACTTGCACTCGTCCGGGTAATGTGGCCCGAGACAACGTTGACAGCGCTCGCGCGAAGTCCCACCGGCCCTGCGTCGGCTGGGCATTGTAGCGGGCGCACGTGATGAGCTTGTGCCCCCTAGCCCTGCAGTAGGGACAGTAGGGCGTATTTGGGCTAGGCCCGGCTTGCGCGTTCATTGTGTGAGCGTATGTGTTATATGTTGTTTGTGTGTAGGTGTATAGGCGTGGCACGAGTCGAGGCGAAAAAATCAAATGTGGCGGGTAGGTGATAATAAGTGGTATTAAGTGGACTGTTGCTGGGATGTATCCGGCTCGTAGGATCATAAATGTTGACGCAAAGGGCATCAATATGCGACGTAGGTTAAGGGAAAAGATGGGAACGGCTTACCGGGGTCAGAGTTGTAGGCACGGGATCGAGCTGATGGTGGCCGCGGCTGGCGTTCTTGGCACGCGCTTGAGGGCGGCAACACACAGACACTTCACTAAGGGCACTGGTGTTCGTTAAGCGTTAGGGGGAGCTGGTAGTCCTAGCTCTGTCACTGCACACACTGCACACATATGGTGACGATGGTCACGGGCTGAGTTCAAGGGCGCGCGACGCGTGGGTTCGCCTTGAGATCTCGAAGGGCACTGGTTTTGCGCGGGCGCCGTCAGGCGACGTGGCGCGTGCCTCGCCGCGGCGGTCCGCTCGCCTGTGATTGGCTGACGGAGTCGGCGGCCATGACAGTCCGTTGCGCTGGCGCAAACACATGTCTTTCACATAAATAGCGGGTGAAGTGTCATTCTTCCTAACATACACACGACCGTACTTAACCCAGACAAACTGATATTTCTTTTCTTTCGCTATTCTACGAGCCGCCGCATGCAGCTCCTTACATTCTATCGAAAGGTGCTCACTTAGAAAGACTGCGCATTTGTCTCCAGGAACACCAACATGCGCTGAGCACAAAAGGTCTTTCGGATTGCTTTTGTTGTACCTCTTAACACCGGACATGATGGCGTCACGGTAACGTTCAGACGGTAGGGTCACAAGTATATTGCGAGGTCTAGCTGAGGTAGGATTCAACTTAGCGACGCGACGACACGAACGTATGTCACTGTTTGTTACTGGGTATTTTATAAGCTCACATAATTTTTTAAACATAGCCACTAAGTTCTCGTTGCGGCGCTCAGGTATACACTGGAGCTCAAGGTTGCAACTTCTTGATATTTTTTCAGTTTGACCAAGCCGTAGCTCAAGTTTAGTGATACAGGACTGAAGTCGGTCTTTTTCAGATTCGAGTTTGACGACTTTCGCGTTGGCCAGCTCAAGCCTTTTGTTAATGTCGGCTTGTTCATTGCACAAAAAATCGGTAGTCTTTGTAAAGTCTAGTTTTAGTTTCTCGGACACAGATTTTATTTCTGATTTAATTTTATCTTGCATTTCAATGCTGAGAGTTGCTCTGATGCTATTTAGTTTCGCGTCAATCAGCTCATTAAACTGGCTCATGGTGATAGTGGCTTCGACATCCGCTGCGCATTCATGCTCCTTACTGGTTTCAATAGGAACTAAAGAATTATCGATCAGTGACTCGTCGCACGACATATTGATCTGGTGAGAGGCGCTGTTTAATGTATACGGCGAGCCGGCAGGAGTATCATCATTCCTTGTCCGGCGAGTAACATTTGCGCATGAATCGCACCGCCACTTGCGATGTAACTCCTTAATATTTGTTTTATAGTAAGAGGTTGAGTAACTTAAACATTGATAATGATAGGATCCTTCGCATGCCACGCATTTCATTAGCTAATTTTTATTAATAACTTTCTTACAAGCAAAGCAGTTCATCTTAGCTAAAATTGTAATTAAAAGACGAGTTATCGGCAAGCAAAATAACAGCGGGACCGAACAGTGTCGGATAAACTCACGATAACAAGCAGGTACAGGTAGGCAGGTAGCACACAGACGCAGCGCAGCAGAGCGACGAGGACGGCAAGATGTGCGCGCACGCCGATAAGAGCGAGCGCGGAGGCGCCTTTCACTTCAAGGCAGGGTCAATGACCGGCCTTGGCTACGCGTCCTTGCACGAACAGTCGCTGCCGGCGACGAAACAGCTGATTACTGTTTACAGTGATTGTTTCTTCTATTTATTTGAACCACGGTGATTAAGTGACGAAACTAATAGCCTATAAACACAGCTTCACGTGTATATAACTTAGCACTCTAACTTACAAGTATTTAAATGTAATTTTGAATTTTATAACGGGAGCTAACTCAAACGATGTTGACTCGACGAAGTCTCGCGGTATAACACTTCGATAATCTTATTATGCGTTTTTCCTTGTAATATTTACATTTATCACCTTAATTGTTTTCTATTTACTAAATATTGTGTTTGGTTACGTTTTGACGTATCTGACAACTCATTTTTGCTTCGTTGCTATGCAACTAATCAACAAATTTTAATCAAACTTTTTAGTTTCTTATTTTTTACATTTGGCCATCTAGATTTCAGCGTTTTAAAAATATTATTTTGAAATTTATGCAGAACTCAGAAACCGAGGTTTCTTTATAAAGTTCAGCCGACGACTAATCATTACATCTCTAGCTTTTGATTTAAAAGGATTAGTCTACTGAGACGATCACCAGCTTCCGAATTAGAAGATCAAGACTCCTTACTTTCCTCTTCCAAATTGGAAGGACTAGTCTTCAAGTACAATCACCAGCTTCCGAATTGCAAGACTACAGCCTCCAGTCATCGCGTGCGCCTACGCCTGCCTGTGCCTGTCTCGCCTGTCTGCCTGAAAATATTTCTCCTCTTCAACATCCCGCAGCAACCGTTCCAGAACCTGCTCTTACGACTCCTGCTGCCCTTCCTCTCCAACCTTACTGTCAGGTACCTCCTCAAACTATTTCAAACCTTCAACTTTTCAAAGATTTGAAAAGTGCATCTTTTCAAATCTTGCCTCTCCTGTCTGCTGTCTGCTGCCTGTGCCTGTCTCGCCTGTCAGCCTGCACCTTCGCCTGCCTGCGCCTGGTGGCGCCTGCCTGCCTGCGCCTGGTGGCGCCTGCCTGCCTGCACCTTCGCCAGCCTGCGCCTGCTGCCTGCGCCTGCCTGCGCCTACCGGCGCCTGCCTGTCGGCGCCTGCCTGTCAGCGCCTGCCTGCCTTCGCTTGCCTTCGCCTACCGGCGCCTGCCTGTCTTCACTTGCCTGCGCCCTTCGGCAACTGCCAAGTTCAGCGCTTGCCTCCACACCTTCGCCTGCCTCGTGTACCTACGCCTGGCGTACTCACCATGGAATTCTGTTATTTCAAGAATTCCAAAAAACTGTGCCCAAATAGTACCAAATAGTGCCCAAAGGAAATAAATAGTACCCTTATGGTTCAGTTTGGGAAATCAGAGCAAGCTACAACTTTAATTAGTATGTCAAAAAACTGTACCCAAATAGTACCCAATAGTGCCCAAAGGAAATAAATAGTACCTTTATAGTTAAAAAGTTATAGACATAGTTTGGTGAGTACGCTAGGCGTAGGTTCTACGCCTAGCGTACTCACCTCGTTGCGCGAAAACAGAACCAGCAATGGCTCTCATTATCTCAATAAATAGTACCGGAAATAGTACCCTCTAAGAGTGTAATTGTTATTTCACTTTTACACTAGAAAGTCATTAAATTTGATAGCAAACTTCTACATACATTGACATGAGGTACAGGCGAACTCATAATAATTTTAATATCATTAAATTTCGTATTATGAACCTACTACATATTACTTTTAGTTTTGTTGAAATTAATAGGTGTATATACGTAACGAGGAAGTTTAATATCAGTTAAATAATTGATTATAATTATTTTTCTTATGAATAAGATCCAAAGAGAAGTAATAGTTTAATGTCTTTGATAAGATTCATGTTTTCCAAAATATTGACTATCATATTTTTGCCGGATTTCATAAAGTAAAAGCACCTTCTATACTATAAGGAACTATTTGCCTTATGTCTGAAATTGAAAGCTCAATATTGTGCGAGAACAATGTGTTACTTTTGTTGATCATAGTGCAACTTATCGACGCGCGACAGCAATGCATCTTAGTATGAACAAGTTACAATAGATGGCGCTTATCACACTTTTTACTTTAGTTACTTACAAACTGACCTGTATTATGAAAGTGCTAAAGATCAATATTGCAATTCACAACAATTTGCTTGACGCCGCGGTGGGAAAGCATAGTTTTCTGGAACCGATTTTTTTAGTCGTTTACTTTGCCTTGCCACCGCAACCGAAAGGCGAAGGCTACACGTAAAGTATTTATCGTGATCTATATCGCGATCTGGATTGACGTATCGTAGTGGATCACGGACATACCCTAGACGTTCAATATTTATCACGTCAGTATTGTGGCTTCCTTTGTGCGGTGCGGACCGTGCGGACGCTACCATGGATACAACAAGAAAAGTTAAAGCCTGTAATAGCTATTATTTTAGAAATATTGATAAAGAAAATAGTGAAAAGAAAGCGATGGATGAAAAATTATTTTCTATAGTTGGACAGTAGAGTATTATTTTTAATGTTATTGAAATTTTTGCATTCTCAATGCTATAATATAGATATAGGATAAAATGTTTACTAGAAAAAAAACAACGAGCCACAGGAAAGCTCGAATGCGATTCAAGCCCATGACCTTTGGATTGCCGGACCACTGCTCTAACCACTAAGCTACCGAGACCCCTTAGCTTATCCTATTAATTTTTTTCCTGACACCACCAAAAAATGCATTTTTTATATTTGTCCAGTACCTAACTTGCTTAGGTCTTCGTTTCTTTTTGTAATAAGTGTATGAACTATCCCACAGTTCGGGCAGTATTTCCAGGTTGAGAATAAATTCTTTTAGGTATGTTTGGTCATTTGCAAAAGGTTCTACAAGAGCGGGTGATGGCGCGGCGGCGCATCGTAAACCCCGCATGGCACTGGCACATCGTCACCCATCGCTGCCGCGGAGCGTACTGAAGTGATAAATATTGACCGCGCGTCTACACGTTCAATATTTATCACGATCCATGGATTGACAATCCGTAATTCGGATTTCTAGAAATCCTGTGATCCGTATCGCGATCCGTCAATACTTCAGTCTACACGCTCAATAAATATCACGATATGGAATAAATAGCCGTGGATCACAATATTTATTGAACGTGTAGCCTTCGCCAAAAGGTTTGCGAATAGTTAATTTGTGAAACAATTAATGAAAAACCTTGTGAATTTTGTTTCATTGTGATGTGAGTGATCTTTAAATGTATGAGTACCTCTGTATATTTCATCTGTAATAGCATTTTATGGTCATGTCGATTTGCAGTTGATCTTTCATTAGCTAGGTAGGTACCTACTCAGTTTGAATACTTATATTATATATACTTACCTACAGAAATACGTTTTTGTTTTTTATTAATCGTAGAATAACAAATTAAATCATATTCTTAGTTTTCTGAACTGTATAAAGTGTTTAACTGTGTCACGTACTTAGTTACCGGTGAAAGAATACTACCACCCCCTCTTCCCTTGGGTGTCGTAATAGGCGACTAACGGAATAAAGACTGCACATACATCCAACAGCTTAGAACGGCGATGGGCTCACCACCTGTCACGCTGAGCACATGTGCAGTCGCTATTTATGTAGGTATGTATCTATATTAATAAAAATCAATTGCCAAAATGTTTGTACGCGCATCACTTCAGAACGGCTGCACCAATTTGGCTAATTCTTTTTGTTGTATTTGTAATTGTCAATTCACTGTGCTCGACTGTACCACACGTAATTTTTGTATGTAGAAGTTTGCTATCAAATTTAATGACTTTCTAGTGTAAAAGTGAAATAACAATTACACTCTTAGAGGGTACTATTTCCGGTACTATTTATTGAGATAGAAATGAGAGCCATCGCTGGTTCTGTTTTCGCGCAACGAGATGAGTACGCTAGGCGTAGAACCTACGCCTAGCGTACTCACCAAACTATGTCTATAACTTTTTAACTATAAAGGTACTATTTATTTCCTTTGGGCATTATTTGGTACTATTTGGGTACAGTTTTTTGACATACTAATTAAAGTTGTAGCTTGCTCAGATTTCCCAAACTGAGGTGAGTACGCTAGGCGTAACCTACGCCTAGCGTACTCACCAAACTATGTCTATAGCTTTTGAACCATATGGGTACTATTTATTTCCTTTGGGCACTATTTGGTACTATTTGGGCACAGTTTTTTGGCATTCTTGAAATAACAGAATTCCATGGTGACTACGCCAGGCGTAGGTACACCCTGCCTCCACGTCAGCTGCACCTACCCCTTCACTTTTTATATCATCAACCTTCATTTTAACCATCATCACCTCCATACTCACCATCCTCACTCACTTTTTTTAAAACTTTTGTTTGTAATTTTATTTTGTCTTATAAATATTTGTTAATTTCTTATCATCTTTTCTTTTTTAAATGTCGCTTCACGACAACACACAATTGTATAATTACTGCTTGCTTACAATTTATTTTATTCAGTTAACAAAAAAATACACATGTCTTCATTAGCTACATTATTTATTTATTTGCTGCTTGATGGAGAGCATTGGCAACCTCACAATAGATTGCGCTGGATGCTCTACTGCATCTGAGAGACGGTCCAACCCATTTACCTAGAAGTATAGACAAGAACGTCCATACACACCATTTGTTCAAAATCTGGAATGAGAGACCTAAATTTCGCTGCAGCCGCTGCAGCGCTTAAACATTTAAATGTCCTCTAATCAACAGACAGACAGACATCGCAGCGCCGCAGCGCCAGATCGGTCAAAGACAACGTAGTGTGTATCAAGAAAGCGTCCCAAATAGATAGTCAATAACAATAATTGAAAAAATATGTTTTCTATTCTTATAATACGATATAACTACTTAATAATGAATAGAATAACAATTAATTTCACTTACTTGACAACTGAATTGTAGTAAACGTTTAGGTGTACACTTTAAAAAGAAATAAAAAAATATGTTTGCCGCTCCGCACGCGCGGATGTCAAAGCCACACTAAAGCAATGTGCCGAGTCGACTCCGCAGATGAGTGGAACATAATGCGTGTTCGGAAGGGCCTATCTAGTGTAACGTATATATCGCTGGTCCAACCACCTTCCTTACTGCTTCTACTTGCCGTTTGCCTCATCAAAACCGAATACTAAGCTTTTTTGAAGTGGTCTTTTTTTGAGCCCAATACTATAAAATAAAGGTGAACAATGAATTTTATGATATTTGATTCGATAATCCCAAATATTTTTCAAGACGTTACAAAAGTTTGAAACGGTCACTGTCACTTGAATTGACTATTGGTGGAATAAGTAAAACTCAGGTAGTCGGTCAATTATAGCAAGTGTAATATTAATCTTTACTTTCACAACAAACAAATATAATGGATCTTACATCGCAGAAAATTAATATTAATTTATTGTCCTTCATGACAGAACGTGATGTTGTCAAATCAGAGACAAACATACAACGCCACAGGCCACAGACTTGTTATTTTTTAAAGCATTTCAAGGCGAAGGCAGTTCTTCATACATCCTGAAATGTCGATGTTGCTTTAAATAACGCAATATTGTTTAGTGAATTCTGCTTAACATTGAAGGATTTATTGATATAAAATGAGTTCTGACTTCATTACTTAGATACAGCTTTAATTTTAGCTATTATCGAGGATTTTTATTATGCATTACACTTATCGATACGTCAAAAACACAAAAGGTTCTCACTATCGATGACATTATTGGCAGCAAACTTCATACTTATCTTTCCGATATGAACATGATTTCGATTTCAATCTGATCTCGATTTTAAGCTGACCTGCCCCCTTACTCTCGAATGTTATCTCAATGTCGATTTCAAAGCCGTCAAATATCAATACAATAATAAGTGCGTACTCTTGACGCGCTTAAAATCGAGATCAAATTGAATTCGATATCATGTTCATATCGGAAAGATAAGTATGAATTTTGCTGCCATAATGTCATCGATAGTGAGAACCTTTTGTGTTTTTGACGTATCGATAAATGTAATGCATAATAAAAATCCACGTTAATAGCTAAAATTATAGCTGCATCTAAGTAATGAAGTCAGAACTCATTTTATATCAATAAATCCTTCAATGTTAAGCAGAATTTACTAAACAATATTGCGTTATTTAAAGCAACATCGATATTTGGGTCATATTCATAAAAAACTGTACGTAACATATATATGAAACAGATATGAAAATGAATTGATTGTAACAGAAAAGGTAACAGATATGAATTATAAAGATAAGTTCACACCAATTTTCAAATATTAAGGTTTGAATATTTAGGTCTTATATCAATAAAAATTCTTGGTCAGTTTGTTTGTTTGTTTATTTATTTAGTCAGGTAAAGACATCTAGAAACAAAAACGTTGTCTTTCTGCCGATGACAAAGGCATTTTTCCTAAAACAAAAGTACTATGTAGTTACAATATTTTGTAAAGTATTAATTTATTAAAAGTATTTAAACTTTAAAACCCATATAAATAAATGCTGGAGTAAATCATTTATAATAAATATAGTGTAAAAAAGAAAAGAGGCATTAGCTCAAGCAATTAAAATCCAATGAAATCAAATAATCGGATATTCTTAACTAATAAACCAAGACAGTAAAACGTTGAAAAAAAAAGACTAATATGTAGGAATCGAACCCACGTTTTTCGCATTCCAGGCGTCTACGGCTGCGTGACCTCTCTGCCAGCCACCAAGACATGAGTTAGGCCTACCTACCTATCTACCTATACTGGCGTCTGTTTCCGACAATCTGTATCATGTTGCATTACAGACTGGTGAAACGTATCATGCAAGATAACACACGTTGGTTTTCGGCGAACACAAAGGCAGCGCACAGTGCGCACAGTGCTTGTAGTGCAGGCGTGGACAGAGACAGACAGACATGCGCACATGCACGAATCAAACATGGAGCAGGAAAAACTGACAACACGTGGAATAAATAAAAAGTACTTGATGACGCAATGACGCACGAAAAATGTATTAACAAAATTGTTAGTCTTATGTGTTCGTGGGTTCGATTCCGACCTGAAGTAGTCGTATTTTTTCAACGTTTTACTATCTTGATTTGAGCGTTATAAAAAGCAAAAAAATTCAAAATTTAAGAGTTAATAAACTAATTTTATAGAACATTATGTTTTAAGTTGTAGAAATAAAAATAACTAAGAATTTAAATACAGTCACGTAGTTGGCTAGGTAGTTAGGTACCTTTATTACTAGAAAGATTAAACTAGTTTTATTAGTTTATATGCTAAATTTCAAGCCGTAAACTCTAGACAATTGTTATGAACACAGCTTTACTCATTCATATCTGTTACGTTACAGCTAAAAGTGACGGAGAAATAACGTATATGAACAATACTCACGTGTCTAACCTAAGAAAATATTTTTCTGCACTGACATATTTATGTTTTGTGAAATATCCATAATACAATTAAACATATATGAATTCTTCTTTTCTTATATCAATAACAAACAGAAAAACTACTTACCGTTATCTCAGTACACCACAATGTAAATAAGAAAAATAAATGTCTAATTTCACTTTTACGGAGGAACTTACATCCACAGAGCGCGAAAACAAAATGGCCGGTGTCGACAGTAGCGCCACTTGTTAAGCAGTTTAGGATGTTAATGTTGCCAGTACAAAATTTCATTTCTGATAATTAGATAATTTATAAACAGCATAACAGAGAAGAATAACAGAGAGGAATGAAATATTAGACATTCATAAAAAATCAATCATAAAAAAATCAATAATTTTTTTTACGAAGTTATTATAATTTATGTTTCATAATTACAAAGCCTAATTTAATGACAGTATACAAAATTTAAGACTAGCACTTGTCTATTTTGTTTAAATATGGTTTTAAGTTACAAATTCTACTAATAGGACAAGCATAATTTGTATGAAAAGACATCTGCCGCGGTGTGCATATATATTTAGATTTTAAAATAATCTGTAGACATTTTTACTTATTATTTATAAGGTATTCATAGGTTTTTAGTTTTTAAGTTATTTTGTTTTAGTTTAAAGGTTTTTTTTTTCTTCCTGTTTTCTACTTTATAAGGTCGATTAACACGAAACTTACCTAGACATCGGCTACATTACAGGCTTCTAGGAAAGTAGCGATGTGGCTACCGACCAATTAGCTAACCTTCAAAGATAGGTAGACCATAATATGCTGTCGCGGACTTTTTTTAGAACTTTTAAAGGGGAACAAATCTGTGGTAGGTACCTACATGATTTTTCGAAACTTAAACCGTTTACGCAGCGGAAGCTCTCAAAAGGAAAAAATAAAATAAAATAAATAAAAATAAAACTTTCGTACACTCACACCAATTATCTAGCCCAAGAGAAGCTTCGAAGAAACTCGTTAAATGGTTACTAGACAAGGATAAACATACTTATTATACCTACAAAACACCCAGACCAACACCCAGACCCGAGACAATTTAGAAATTAAATAATTTCTAAATTGACCCGACCGGGGATCGAACCCGGGACCTTAGAGATGACGACATCATGAAAACCGGTGTACAAACCACTCGACCAAGGAGGTCGTCAAAAATAAAACCCCGATTTTTAAACATTTTTCATTGGTGCTCCGCTCCTATGGTCTTAGCGTGATGATTATGTAGCCTATAAAGCCTTCCTCGATAAATGGGCTATCTAACACTGAAAGAATTTTTCAAATTAGACCAGTAGTTCATGAGATTAGCGCGTTCAAGCAAACAAACAAACGAAGTCTTCAGCTTTATAATATTATAAGTAGGTATAGATAAATTACGTCTGTGAGATAAATATTTTGCCATTTGTGGGGGGTTTTTTTTTCAAAACCTGAATTTTGGGGGGATTTCGGGAAAGATTTGGGGTAAACGCGAGTCGGTCGTCTGGCAACACTGGTTGACAACATCACTTTCTGTCATGAAGGACAATAAATTAATATTAATTTTCTGCGATGTAAGATCAATTATATTTGTTTGTTGTGAAAGTAAAGATTAATATTACACTTGCAATAATTGACCGACGACCTGAGTTTTACTTATTCCACCAATAGTCAATTCAAGTGACAGTGACCGTTTCAAACTTTTGTAACGTCTTGAAAAATATTTGGGATTATCCTTAGATTAAAACAAAAAGGGAAGATACGGCATCAGCGTCTCGTGAGTGAGCCGCCAAAATTAGGCCTAAAGGCACAATTTATGAACGTCAGGATTGAGGAGCCACCCCTGATTTTTAAAGGAAAATCATACCATCAATTAGTAGTATAGAAAATAATTTTGTAGGACAAATTCTGGAATTTGTAGTATAATACTTTTTAAGGTACATCAGTATAAAGGTGGCTCAATCCATACTGTATGGATTGAGGAGCCACCCAAGAACTCAGAAAGTAATGAAGTTACATTTTTGAAAATTTTGTATGTTTTAGTAGGTATTTCGTAGGTTATCTACTAAAAATTTCAGTGCCGTACTGCCGAAATTAAAGAAAATACAATAGTTTTGTTGTGGCTCCTCAGCCCGTATACAAAAGCGTGAATTCCTATGAAATTGATCCACATATTAATATATTCGAACTAATGGACAATTAGTAGTATGCATGCTTGAATTTGTAGTATAGAAATAAAATAGTAAGATTAAGTAAAGTAGCTAAAAAAATACATTTCATCTGGCTCCTCAATCCAGACACTTGCATTTAAATAATTGACTGTATCTACCTAACTATAGAAGATAATCAAAAGCTTTATATGCCAATATTTAGTAGAAATTTCTACTAAATATCTATGTACAAAATAACATTGTACAATTTGCTCAAAGAAAGTTATGACGAATATTAGATATTCCATACAATTCATTATATAGGGTGACCATATCGATACTGGCAAAGAGAATAAAAATACGTGTACTTAAAATTATTATTCTTATTGAGGTAGCGTATTGTATGTTTTGCTTCGTATGTACAAAACGATACGCGTACGTTAACTTAAAGCAAATGAGACACTAACCCGCATTGGGCCAGCGTGGGAAGGCCTGTCCCCAGCAGTGGGACGTGTAAAGGTTGATGATGATTGATACCATGGGGCATTTCCGACTGCTGATATAATTGATTAAAAAAATGGCCACAACTCTTCAGACTCTAGTTTGAGAACACGACCAGAAGTGCAATTTATCACAATTGCGGTTACATAGCATTTGTTTAAGTTTATACAAAACATAAACAGTATTTTAATGTACAAATTGTCATGCTACTAACTTAGTTATGGTAAAGAATCATAAATGGCTCTTTCATTTATTTATTGATTCCTAAATCACGCAAACAGGTTTACATTTCAAAAGTTCTTAGTAAAAATTTAACACTTCTAGCTTTCGATCACTACTATAACATAAACCATACATGTTTATACAGCGTAGTTTCGATTGGATGAGGATCCACGACCTTTTAATTAAATATAGTAAGTACTTACCTATACTAAAAACTTCTGTAGTAATATAAAACTAACTAATTAACAATCTAAATATAAAACTAAGAAAACCTGAATTATTAGCATCATAGAATGTAAACTAAAGATTTTTTCTTGAGAACCTGACCCAAAATGTCAAAAGGGTGTAGGATAATAATCCTTTGTAGTTAGAAAAATAAAGGAGATGACCCACCCCACTTCCCTATTCATTGTTTGCTCTACAATAAAAAGTTCATGCGTCATCGTGATCAAAATTGAATTACTGTATTGGTTTTTCAACCTTTAACAAGAATCAACAGTAATTAGCAGCTAAGGTTAAAAAAATACTAATTAAAAATAACTCGTGCTTGTGACAGGTAAAATTCCCGCCGACAATTTTGTCCCAAATTACATTTTTAAGTATAGGAAAAGCAAAGAGATTGCTCTCATACAGTCTTAACATAACGTTATTCGTAATTTGTGTTATGCATCATTAGCATTTTTTGTCAAATAAAGGCTATTATATAAGTAACAACTTATTTCTTTACTTTCGAACTTTCACTTTTTTATTTGATTTAGAAGAATAAAACGTGTGATTCATTAGATTGTTTTATTTATTTATGATGTTTGGCTCAATAATCTTTGATGCTAGTACCGTAAAGTATTACAAATTATCAGATGTAGTAGATAGGACATGACGTAAACTTTGATTCCTTTTAATACAATTTTCGACACCTATCAGTTAAGTAATTCAATTATTGCAACAGAACACATACACTGGTAATATAGCATGAGGCGCAAACATTAAGTTTATTTGTGTATTAATTAGTGTTGTTTAACATACAATATGATTTACGAAACTGAATAAGCCAAAATACTAAGTGCCCGTTTTGATTGCTCGGACTGGATTTGGCGGTTAAAGTTTCTCGCGTCCGTAGGTTTACACGTGACCCCTGGGTGGTGCTAAATGAGTGACACTGACTGAGTGGTAGAGCCACGCTGCGTTGCAGCACGCATTAGGCCGGCTCGCCCGGCGTAATACCAACCTCTCACGAATATCCAGCGTGAAATAATGGCACTTGGTTCTATTGTGAGTCGTCCGGCCAGTGAGGGTTCCGAAGGCCCATCCCCCCCCCCCCCCTCACACAATTCTTATTCCTTCCTTAACCCTATTCCTTCCTTAAAGGACGGCAACGCGCCTGCGATTCCTCTGGTTTTGCAGGTGTCCATGGGCGGCGGTGATTACTCTCCTGTCTGGTGACCCGCCTGCTCGTTTGCTTCCTTCTTTTATATAAAAAAAATAAAAAAAACACAGTGTCGTTCGTAGGAATTTGTAAAACACTAACAATGAAAGTCGCAAATTCATAGAAACAATATTTAAAAAGTTGTAAGGGTTTGACCATAGCCGCGCGGTTGAAAAGTGGCTGTCACTCATTCTCTCGCTCAAACGATGCATAATAGACGTCCCATTCTTTTTGTTAATAACTGATACGATTTTTCATAATTTAAAATAACTGGTAATAAATAAGTTATTATGAGATTACTTACCTTACCTCAGTTTGTAGCTTAGTTTTCCAAATACTATGGGTACAGTAGAGGAAGTTCGCGGTCGGCCACTTTTCGGCGATGTTCGCTTGCACACTATCTACGCGCACGCTACTGTACGTACACGCGGTCGGAATGGAGCGCAAGCGAATATCGCCGAAAAGTGTTCGTGTATGTATGTACACACGGCGTCAGATCAACCTACCCAAAACTGTCAGATTTCTACAATTAATTTTGAACTTTATTGTTTGGTTTTAAGGAACAATATTGATTGGAGAAATTTGACAGTTTAGGGTAGGTTGATCGGATGCCGTGTGTACACGTGTATGTTGTGACACCTTACCGGGAAGCGAATAACTACATAAAAGGTATTTGTATGAAATTAATTTTGTTTTATTTAAGCGAGACTGATACTTTTTTTGTAATTATGACAAATAATATATGAATGGGTATGGGTGTCGGTGTCGTTAAGAGTTGAAGTGAAAGGTATATTTTGACGTATTATTACTAGGTACTTATTTATTTTAAGGACTGTATTGTATACTGTACAAGGTTCAAAATACACGGAAAGCAAAACAAATTGCGTTTCACTGTTCATATTAGTCCTTCAAAAAGATAATAGATGACGCCAGGATGACGTTTAGACAATTATACTGTTATTGTTGTTCTCGTTTAACATTTAAATCAGAAAAGTGATTGAGCGATGCAAAGTGTTAAAACCAAGGAACATACATACAAACATACATATAATCACGACTTTTATCCCCTAAGGGTTAGTCAGAGACTAGGCAATGAGGACAGCATAAGCAGTCTTCTACCATAGCCCATTTTTCACCAAATAGAGACTGCGAATGTGTCAAGTGTAAGTTATAATTTATTTAATTACTTTTATAAGAATCAATAGTAAAATGTATAGATTAGATTTCTTTTATTTATAAGGTTCGGTTAAAAGTTCTTGATGCCAGTGCAGTAAAGTATTACAAAGTGGCAGATGTGGTAGATAGGACATGATAAAAGTTTTACTTTAATTCCTTTTGTACGTAATATTTAAACATAATTTAATAGGTACGAAGTATATTTTATATATTTGTTTACATAAATAAGGTTGTAATTTTATTTAAACGTATGTATTTTATTTCACAGATTCAGATCTCATATCTCTGTCATCAGAAATAGGATCTGATAAAAGTTTATCGTTTTAAACGCTTAACAAATTACATTACTGAATCAAAGGAACATGATGTGATTAGAACAGTCCAGTGTAATGTAGCTTTTAAAAATGCAAAGCTATGTATTTATCCAATATCATTGATAAGTATTAGCAATTATTAAGTTGCAAATTGAAAAAGTGTCGAAAAGAATTTTATTTGTTATCTGTATACTTAAAACAAAATTTGCTTTAAAATTATTTAAACAATATTTATTACATTATAATAATTATTATTTTCTAAGGTTTAAGCGAACACTACACATTGAAATGTAACACTTTTTACGGATTAACTCGCGTTTAATTTTACTACATTACATAGTTTTTTAGTTTCCTGACGTTTCGAACCCTTATGATAATTATAATAATTGTTAAGTTCATAATAATATAAATATAAATAAAATAAAAATAAACTTTCCTACACTCACACCAATTATCTAGCCCAAGAGAAGCTTCGAAGAAACTCGTTTAATGGTTACTAGACAACGGATTAACATACTTAAAATACTTAAATACATGCTTATTATACACAGAAAACACCCAGACCGAGACAATTTAGAAAAACAATAATTTCTAAATTGACCCGACCGGGGATCGAACCCGGGACCTCAGAGATGGCGACGCCATGAAAACCGGTGTATAAACCACTCGACCAAGGAGGTCGTCAAATATAGGTAATATATTTTGTTAAAAATTAAATGTAAAGAACAATTTGTCCGGTTTTCATTCATAAAACATGGTCACTTTATAGTAAATTGTATGGAATATCTAATATTCGTCATAACTTCCTATGAACAAATTGTACAATGTTATTTTGTACATAGATATTTAGTAGAAATTTTTACTAAATATTGGCATATAAAGCTTTTGATTATCTTTTATAGTTAGGTAGATACAGTCAATTATTTAAATGTAAGTGTCTGGATTGAGGAGCCAGATGAAATGTATTTTTTTTAGCTAATTTACTTAATCTTTCTATTTTATTTCTATACTACAAATTCAAGCATACATACTACTAATTGTCCATTAGTTCGAATATATTAATATGTGGATCAATTTCATAGGAATTCACGCTTTTGTATACGGGCTGAGGAGCCACAACAAAACTATTGTATTTTCTTTAATTTCGGCAGTACTGCACTGAAATTTTTAGTAGATAACCTACAAAATACCTACTAAAACATACAAAATTTTCAAAAATGTAACTTCTTTACTTTCCGAGTTCTAGGGTGGCTCCTCAATCCATACTGTATGGATTGAGGAGCCACCTTTATACTGATGTACCTTAGAAAGTATTATACTACAAATTCCAGAATTTGTCCTACAAAATTATTTTCTATACTACTAATTGATGGTATGATTTTCCTTTAAAAATTAGGGGTGGCTCCTCAATCCTGACGTTCATGAAATTGTGCCTTTAGGCCTAATTTTAGCGGCTTACTCACGAGACGCTAATGCCGTATCTTCCCTTTTTGTTTTAATCTAAGATAACAAAGTAAAAGATATTCCTTTTTCTCCCTTGTCCTTAATTAAAGTGATAAATATAACAACAAATATTGTCGGTAGGGAGGTACGCGAGGCGCAAATTATTTTTAGTCTCAAAAAGGATTACGTCTACATGATAGAATATTAAGATTGTACCTATCTCAATCCACATGCCGCCATTTTGATTGTTTCCTAAAGTTTCCGCGCACGATAAGGAAGATATTTGAAGGTAAATATCGCCATACGAAAAAAATAATCATTAAAAACCTAATAATTACGTATATTTACGCATTCCATTGCATTCAAATGATAGTTCCCAGGTTGATTTAACTATTTATTAGAAGGCAGCACAACCTAGTAAGGTCAAAGCAAAGACCTAAAAAAATATATGGACGAGAAATACCTACAAAAAAAACGTGCATACCTACAACCATTGTGTTAAATAAAATGGCGTCTTTTAGTAGGGATGTCAAAAAAACGTCGATATATACTCACCTACAAAAATTAATCGTGTTAAGTCCTGTTAAAATAGTTTAAATGCAATGCAACGCGATAGTTTAAAGTCATAAATGCATATAACTCTCTAATTACGGCGTTAACACATATCTAAGCTTTTTTTTCCCAATCGTGCATATTTCGTTTAGTAGCGGGAGGTAGGTATGTAACGTATAGGGAGCTATAGGTGCCGATGACGTGTAGGGCGCGGAGGTAGTCAGTTGATGTAGAGGTCGTTTTCGGCGTACAAATCAATACTGGGTGACAAACGTCACGGATTTACGCTTTTTGATAACTTTATTGATTGACCATATCGGGTGATAACTTCAAGTTTTTAAATCTATTTTTTGATTCATAACCAAAGTACTTTTTAGTTTTTCTTTGGTTTAGTTCGCTTCTTAAACCATCCACATTATACTTAGACATCCAGTATAGTTTCCGTATTTCCTTCTAAACGTTTTATTATTTTATTAAATATATTCAGCATGTGGCTTGTAAAGTGTAGATAATTTTTAAAAACTTCCTGATCCTGTTGGTCACTTAACTTTAATAATTCTCGTATAACTATTGGACAACCATCACAAACTTATAAAATAATTACATATTTGCGGCCAATTAAGTAAAAGGGTGTCAATGGCTGGAAGTAAAGATAACCAATAGTAGAAAGTATCAATATCGTTAAGTTTGTAGTTTGAGTGTTTCATTTTACGTATCAAATCACAGCTCAGTAAAGAATGAAAATAAAGTATTTTTGCATACTTTATTTTCATGCAAAAGTATAAAGTATATCTATCGAAAATAACGTAGGATACTTTATTATAAAGTATGGTTGGCAACCCTAGCAAGGTAAACATGTCAGTACAAAAAAGACCCTTTGCTTAATGTAATAATGTGGATAATACTTGGGTTCATTACTAGGTAGCCTATGATAATAATATAAATAAAATTGTAGTAATTGTTAGAATTAGAGCAGTTAAACATCGTGAATTATTATTTATCACAAACGTATTAGATGCTCCGAAGTTATTAGTTTGCACAATGTAATACATAGTATTTAGTATTGTTTATCGTTATCAGCCGTGCTTGCCTCATCACTACTTTTATGTAGACCTACCAAAGCCTAATGTGAGGGATGTTAGATAAAATGGCGGAGGTGGCACGCGCACCTAAAATCGTGACGTCATGCAAAAACATTGCCAGAAACTAGAAAACATTAAATATATCTATCTCTTTCATCAAACGGCGTTACCGATTAGATGAAAAGAGACAAATATAGATTTCATAATGTTATGTCGAAAATGATAATATTTATATAACCTGTTGTAGCTATAGAACAATAGTTCCTGTCCCTATCTTTTTAGGTCTTTGGGTCAAAGTGGCTAATTCCGTCTAGGGGGCGTCACCGTCTGCTTTGAATTATTCCTGCCGGAATAATCCTATGCTTTTGTTATTTAGCGTCAGTAAAACACGATAACATCGTTGTTCAAATTATGTCAGATAGATGGCGTTAGTTGAGATAAATATGGAACAAACGTCATTGGAAGTTTAGTTGAGTTTCGAAAGTGCTAAGTGAGTAAGCGGTGTGACATTTTTTCGAAGGTAAATATGATATTAGTCAATTTATATTAATAAAAGAGTACTACACGTATAGTTTAATGTCACACGTATTATTTTGCAATAAAACGTTTAAACTGTTACTAATCCTATCTGAAACATTTCTAACCTCAAAATCGTGAAGTGGAAAACTCCGTCTACAATTAGTGGGGGAATTTCGTCATATGCCGGATCTCCCCCATTTCAGATATTAAAAACCTTTTTTACCCCAGGAATTTATTTTAAACAAAATATTCCTACTACCAATTTTTTTTTAGATTTATAAAATATACGTTTATCTACCTCAATTTTTCAATTAGTACAAATATTTAAAGGGTGATTATCATGAAAACGAATAACTTTTTACAATACAATACGGATGTATGGAATAGTTGTTTTTTTGAAGATTTCTATGTGGACCCCATACAAAATGTTGTTCGTTTTTATGATTACTACCATACCATACCTTATAGTTTTTGTCGTCGTCGTCTCAGCCCACATAACACTCACTGCTGGGTATAGGCCTCCCCCATTTAACAAAATTATAATTTGTTTCAGAACGGCTTAGATAACCAAAATAATGCGAAATTATAAAAGGAAAACCAATAAAGGTTCTTACGACAAAAATGATTTGCGTGAAGCCGTATTAGCAGTACGTAATGGTACATTAAGTGGATATAAAGCTTCACAGTTGTACAAAATACCAAGAATGACCATTATGGATCATGTAAACAGGAAAAGAAAGTCAAACATTATTGGGAGGAGAACCGCGTTGTCTTTGGAAATTGAAACGAACTTAGCATCATGTATCCATACTATGGAGAAACATGGATTTGGCGTAACTAGACAAGAAGTGATACAAATGGTTGGCGAATATGTAAACAATAATAACATTTCTACATCTTTTAAAAATGGGGTACCAGGGAAGGATTGGTTTGTGTCATTTGCTAAACGACATAATTTGTCAATAAAAAAGCCCCAAGCTATGGAACATGCTCGAAAAACTGCCTTGGATCCCTTCGTTGTTTTTCCATATTTTGACTTGTTAGAACAAAAAATAGAAGAATTAAATTTAAAGGATAAGCCACATGCTATTTGTTTTTTATTTTAATTAAATGTGAAGTTGTTTTATTTCAGTTACTTCGTACATCGCATAAACTAGACAAGACTAAATAGTTTACGACCCCTGGCTTTGTCAGTATGCCGGAATTGCCCCCAAAAAATGTTTTTACGTTTAAGATTTGATCTAGACTTTATAATTACCTGTGTAAGACACATATTTGACTATCATGCACCAATAAATGTATCACTTACGAGTATTCTTAAAATTGCTTAGAACTTCATAGAATTATCGCTACATGACGGAATTGCCCCGAGTTGCGGGAAAATCCGTCTATGGAGAAGGTTTTTAAAAAACTGCGTTTATCTTATAAACCTAATAGTGATTAGGAAAAGTGATAACTTTATTAGAAAGTAACATAAAGTCCAATTTTGATAACCACTTAACATTTGGCAGATATTGAAAGGTTTTTTTATTATACTTGATCAAATTCAGATTTAAATAAAGTATGCCGGAATTAGCCACCCTGACCTTACCTACAAAGCACTATAATTAATTACTTGCCCACTAAATTGCATCATATCGCAATTAAACGCTATTTTGTCAAAGTATAGGTATCTCGAACCGCGGTGGTTGGCTTAACTTCCATTTCCATTTAAAAATAAAACAAAACACATAATGTAGATGTAATGTAACAATCGTTTAATAATATTGCAAAAAACTACAATACCTAGGTATGAAACTACCGTGGCGGCGACAGGATAGAAAACAAGCCAACCACCGCGGTTCGAGTTACCTTATATAATTTAATATTTATAGTTAATAAAAGAAACGCTACTAATAGTATTACATGTAATTTTACATTTATGTACCTACCTACATATTTGTACATAATTGCCGATTTTTGACAACCTCCGTGGTCGAGTGTGGTTAGCACGCCCGCCGGTTCGCCGTCGTCGTCGCGCCATATCTGAGGTCCCGGGTTCAAACCCCGGTCGGATCAATTTTGGGAAACTGTTTTTCTAAATTGTTTTTGGGTCTGTGTGTTTTTTTTTTATGTTTGTGTATATGTATCCGTTATCTTACCATATTAACGAGTTTCAAATTAATACTCATCTTGGTGTAGATAATTGGTGTGAACGTAAAAAAATTAAAAATTAATTAATAAAATTTATTTTTAATTTAAATTTACACTAGGAATTTCTAATTTGAAAATTCTGTGATATAAAAATATTTTGCCGACAACGACGACGACGAGGACGAACGGCGGGTGCAGTAAAGGGGGCAAAAGGAGCAGCGGTCGATAGGTGTAGTTTGCCTATTATATCAATGTAAAGTAGGTATTCAAATTCAAACGCTCGTGGACTCACAAAGATGCCTAAAATACTTACTTACATCTAAAATGAATAAAAAAACTAAAAGCAACCAAAGCAAGCGCTCTGTCTCTAGTGGACTTTTTTAGTACTTTTAAGTAGTTGTGGTGGCGCCTCCAGCGGAACTGTACTACTTTTACTAACGCCATCTACAAAATTCGTACTTTTTTGACCTATTTTCGCGCTACGCTCTTTTGTATGGAGACTGTCAGTCTTTATTATCTTATTAGTCTATGGTAGTACCTAACGTTAAAATCACGATTACTTATTATCTATGGTATAGCACTTGAAAATTTATTTAATAATACAACTGCTTTAGTTATTGTTCTGAGATTACAACGGAGTATCAAAAATTAAAAGTAAAAACCTTTTTAAAAAACAAGCTTTTATTTAAACGCGCTAAAAAAACTTTTACTTTAAAACTTTTACTGTCAACTACACAATTTTTATGAATAAAAGGTTGTCGCAAGATTTATGTAAGTAAGTAAAGTTAAAATCAATCCCATCAAGTTATTTAATTTACTTGTTTATTTACAACATATATAAATTCAATCTTCATTTACATTTTTAATGAACACAAATATCCGAGAAATAAACATAAAAAACAAGAAAAATGCAAAAATTCTCTTAAGAAATACTATTTCTAGTCATTAAACGACAGGAATAGTGTAAAGAGCTAGGGTTACTTTACTCTTTATAGTTGATATGAGTGCCCAAAAAGGTATGATAAATGATAACGCACGATGTGCTTGTCGCGGTCTTTATTGAACACCAAAAATATTGATAATATAATGATTACATAATAAATGCCATTGTCTTATAACTAATGTAGGTCAGCGTCGCATCGCCCGCATCGAGGTTGAAGTTAACGCTGACATGACTAATTGTTAATACTACACTAAATGTACGGTTTTACTCGTACATATTGCCGCCACCAAGAAAAGGAGTAAATGTATTTTATTGTCGCTCGCTAACTGGAATCTTGAATGTGACTGGACATGGCTCTGCACAAGATGGCAGGTCATCGAGAGTGATGCTAGGTTGCGCGCTGTGGCGGCGCGCGCGCGGCACTGGTGCGGGGCGCAATTCGCCTGGTACCGGCGCCGGCGCCTCTGACGTCGGCGGTAGCGTCGATTCCAATCTGCGCCGGCGTATGTGTCTGCACATAAGTATAGCTCCTGTCCCTGCCAGTGTGACTATTAGTATGTAGATAACAGCGTAGTGATGAACGTCGTGGTATGAGACGCGATCACCTAACTGTTCACTATTCTTTAAACTCGAAATCTGATCTCCGAGTGCTCTTAGTTCGATGGTCCTCCCTTGAATTTGGCAGCTCTGTTTTGTTGTTATTGTCGATCTGCGGCGTCGTAAGAGTGATGTTAAACAGTTTGTTGATTGATGGTATATCAAGTTTGTCGTTAAGCTGTTTTCCAATTGAGTATGGGCATAAACAGTAAATCATCTGTTTTAATTATGCAATTCTCGGAAAGGCTGATAATGTTGGCTCGCGCCAGACGGTGTGTTGTAACTTGAGCGCCGCAGAATGTTCTCAGGTAGCAATTGTCGCAGCAGAAATAAAAATATGTATTTATTTTATTTAAATTGATCCATTTGTTATCGCATGTGCCTTTAATTATCTGGCATTCGTTATTGTTTGCTCGATTAGACAAACATAAGTTTTTGTCGGATCTCATTGTATAAATAGGTCTATGTAAATAGCACATATATGTCTCGGATTCATTTATTAGGCAATGTTCTATGTCTTCTGAGGTAACTGGTAGGTATGAATCCTTCTGTAGATTTATCCCGACGTAGGTAGATATAGGAATGATGCTTATCATATCGCCATGCACTTGTTGTGGAATCGGAATAGTTTTATACAGATCGTAACTGTCTCGACTAACAAGTGGGAATCGTATTTCAAAGATCATGTACTTATCGGTCATTCTTGCCTTTATTTTTAATAAATGATATATGGTTTGAATGTCACTTGATTGAGTATTATCAATGGGTATTATAAGATCTTTAGGTATCTGTCTTGAAATAATTGATAGTTCAGATTGCAGTTGTTGTGGTGTCAGAAGGTGAATATTGAATATCCCATTGTAGATGTTTGTTACGGTGTCCATCAGTGTGTCTTGAATGTTTTTAAGATATGTGTACATAACATTAGCTGACATGATGGATAAAATGAACTGATTCATATACTTCGTACGTTCTAGTTCCGTTTTAATATTGTTTACATTTTTCTCCATTTCCATGACATGTCTGTTAAACAACTTGTGTTGTTTTTGGATGTTGGACTCCGTTCTTTTTAGTAGGTTGTATTCGGCTTCTACTACAGAGGTCTGGTTCTTTCACAGGTTAAACAGGTGATGTTCGTTATCCTTTATCAATGAGATGTCATTGATAAAGGATAACGTACGTCACATATTTTTCTGCGAATGTGTTGTCTAGTACGCCGAACAAGCTGTTTGCGATGTTTCCAACTCCGTTAATTAGGCCGCGCTTCTGTCGGGTTCGCACGTTTTGTCGTTTTAGAATTACATTATAGTATTCGAGCTCTGAAAAGGCGTGACGTAATTCTAAAAGGATGACGTCACAGGTTGTCTGTTCTTTCCAAGCTGTAAATGTGTTGTCTAGGTATTCGGAGTATTCTCTAAATGCACTTATTCCTTCCCAATAGGGGTCCATGTCATAGTAAGTAACGATCTTCCATTCACTTCGAATAAGTTGCATATTTGCTATTCGATCGAAGTACAGTCGTTGATTATTGTCTAAACTAGTAGTTTCGAAACTGTGTGCCCTTGTAAAAAATGTCAATAAATAAAATAAAGTCGTAAATATCGAACACACGTTGAAATGTATGTTCCGTCTTGACCGTGCCTTGTAATTTGGTTTTCTCTATCTTCTTGTTTCTTTTCTTTATGTAGAGTGTTGGTGTCAATTTTCTCAGTAACAGGCAACAAAACTAACTTGTTCACAGGCCGTTTCATGGTGTTGTTCTGCACCCTTAAGGAGACGACTCTAGTGTGGCCATCCTGTCCAGGGTAGAGCTCTTGTACCCGACCAAGCGCCCACTTTCCAGGTGGCGCGTTGTCTTCTTTTACAAGCACTATGTCTCCAACTTGTAGATTTGCACAGGGAGTTCTCCATTTTGTTCTGCCTTGTAACTGTTGTAAGTAGTCCTTGCACCATGACTTCCAAAATCCTTTGTTAAGGGCTTGAATGAGTTGCCAACGAGCTGGTAGGTTGACAATGTCAGGATCGGTTTGTGGTCTAGACATCAATGATCCACCTATCAGGAAATGTCCTGGAGTCAAATATGTGTCCTCTGGATCTTCTGTCAGTTGGCACAGGGGACGGGAGTTGAGGCAGGCTTCAATCTGATATAATAGAGTGGTGAATTCTTCGTATGTAAGGCGCTGTTCTCCGATTACTCGTTTCAGGTGGTATTTGAAACTTTTAACAGCCGCTTCCCATAAGACACCTGCGTTGGGCCATGCAGGGGCGTTGAAGTGCCATGCAATGTCCATGTCTTTCGTGCTGTAATCGAAGGTTGTGTTAATGACATCTAATATCTCTTTGTACTCCTTTCGCAATACCTTAGCGGCTCCCAGAAAATTTGTTCCATTGTCGCTGTATACGTTGGCGGGAGTGCCGCGTCGGGCACACATCCTCTTGAATGCTGCGAGGAATGTAGCCGTACTCATGTCGGATACCAATTCTAGGTGTACCGCTTTAGTCGACATGCACACGAAGACGGCTACATAGGCCTTTGTCGTCTTTATTCCACGACCCTTGTTTGCTTTGATCTCCAAATGTCAGTACAGTCCACTCCAACGTTGGTGAATGCGCGTGACGGTGTGACTCGAACTCCGGGTAAATCTGCCATGATGGGTTGCGTGTTGCGGTAGCGTCTACACTTTACGCAATTTATTAATTGTTTTTTCACAGCTCTGATGCCGTTGATCACCCAGTATTTTTCTCGTATGTATGTCAATGTCAGCTTTGGGCCGCCGTGCAGTGTAGCTAAATGAGCTAAGTTGATGACGAGTTCCGTAAACCGGCTTCCCGGGCGCAGGATGACAGGGTGTTTCGCCGAAAATGATAGCTTGGAATTGTTAAGTCGTCCGCCAACTCTCAGCAGACCTTGTCCGTCAATGAATGGGTTCAAACTAGCGATCTTGCTTTTCTTATGAACGTGACCGTTGCTCTGAATGCTCACTAATTCTGATGAAAATTCTTGCGCTTGTACTGTTTTTATGATGAAATTATAAGCCTTTTCTTTCTCGCCCAGTGATAATGAACTCCGATATGTAACACTTTGCTTATTACGCAACCACGCGATAAAGCGCAAATTCCATCCTATTGTCTTTACTATGTCGCTGATGTAACTCTTTGCAATTAATAATTCATTTACAAATGATGAATTATTTTGTAGTAAAGCTGTATGCACATTGGATCGTTTTACTTCTATGGTTCGATTTTCAAATGTTTGAGCAGTAACTTTTCGTTCGTCTAAGTTAGTGAGCCATTCTGGCCCTTTCCACCATAATGTATGCCTTTGTAAATTGTCTGATGATAATCCTCGAGTTGCAAAATCAGCTGCATTTTCTTCTGAACGCACGTGGTTCCAGGATGATGCTGGGATTATGTCAGTGATTTGTTGCACCCTGTTAGCCACAAACTGTTTCCACCGGGTTCTTTCTCCATGTAGCCAACCTAGAACTATCATGGAATCAGTCCAGGCGTACATACGCATATTGTCCTTTGTAAAGGTTGTTATTAATTTTCTTACCAATTGCGATAAAAGCAGAGCGGCAAGTAATTCCATTCTTGGTAATGTGATTTGCTTATTACGAGGCGCTACTTTTGTTTTTGCGGCAACTAATGTCGATGTGTACTCGCCCTTATGTTTCTCTGTGACTAAATACACACATGCATAAGCCCGCTCTGAAGCGTCACAAAAGCCGTGTATGTGATATTGTTGTTGCATGTTTCCGATGTATCTTGGTATAACGAAGTTATCAATATTTTGTATGTCTTTTCTCAACTCCAGCCACTCGTTTAGTATGTCTTGGGGTAATTCAGTATCCCATGAAATGTCTGAGTTCCATGTTTTTTGGAAAAGTAGTTTGGCTCGAATTGTTATAGGTGAGAGCCACCCGAGTGGATCAAATGTCTGAGATATCTCTGATAACATTTCTCGTTTTGTGTTTCCTGTCTTGTCATTAAGTTTGTTTTTAAATGTGAATGAATCTGACGTAGGATTCCATCTGATCCCAAGCGTCAAGGTCTCTGAAACTCGAAAGCGAGTTTCAGAGTCCTTGAAGTCGTAATGTGATATGTCTCGTTGTTCTGACGATAGGTTTTTAAGTAGATCGGGTTGATTTGTTGACCACTTCCGTATATTCATGCCAGCACCTTTCAATACAGTTATTAATTCGTTTTGTAGCGCTTTTAGGGTTCTTTCGCAGTTATTACTAGTCATCAGGTCATCCATGTAAAAGGATTCTTCTAATGTGGATGCTGCTAGTGGATATGACCTTGCATTATCTCGGCCAATTTGCTTTAGAACTCTCATTGCAAGGAACGGTGCCGCTTTCATGCCGTAGGTCACAGTTGTAAGCTGATATTCCTTTAATAATTTGTGCGGCGAATCTCTCCATAGGACTCTTTGTAAGTTTTGATCGCTATCTCTAATGCGTATCTGGCGAAACATTTTTTCGATGTCCGCACTTATCGATACCGACGTATCGGTGTAATCTCCATTTATGAATAAGGGTTATCAAGTTTTGTTGAAGATTAGGCCCACTGTACATGAGGTCGTTAAGGCTGTGTCCCGATGATGTCTTTGATGAAGCGTTGAAAACGACTCTTAATGACGTCGTAGTGGAGTCAGGTTTCAATACTCCATGGTGCGGTAGATAACAGGTAGTTTCTGGCTGTCCCTGTGTATTAACCTCGCGCATGTGATTAAGATCTTGATACTCTCTCATAAAGTGTTGATAACCAAGAAATAATTGTTTGTCTTTGTTCATTCTTTTTTCTAATTGTAGAAACTGTCCAATCGCTTTTGGTTTTGAGGTTCCCAGTTTTTGTTGAAAGTCAGGAATCATCGGTATTGCTACCTCATAGGTACCATCTTCCCGCCGTTTTGTCGTATTTAAAAACAATTCTTCGCAATAAATGTCTTCATTGCTTAATACAGTATGGTCGCTAATGTCTTCTATTTCCCAATACTTAGATAAGTCAGGTATTGTTTTTATAACAACATTGCAATGAAGTGTCTTGATGTTTCCGGACAAAATCCATCCCATGCGCGTCTGTTGAGCGATAGGGGCGGTCAACGGACCCTTTCTCAGGCCATCTTGTATTATGTCGGAATAAACACTGGCGTCTAAAAGAATGTCAATCGATTTGGAGACATATATTGTAATCAGGGTCTGCCAAATTAAGATGTTGTAGGTGATGCCAGGTCTGCCTTTCAAATGTAGTGCTTGGTAAATGATTTACTACGTCTCTTACTACTAAGGCGTCTGTTTGGAATGTATAATTATCATATATGAATCGACATTCTAATGAAACGATGCCCTTCCCTTGCTTACACCCAAGCCCGATTCCGGTTACAGACACGTTGCTCCGTCGTCTTTTGAGCCCCATCATTTGAACTGCATTTTCAGAAATGAGCGACACTTGAGAACCTTGGTCCAAAAGTGCTCGCAGAGTAACAAAGGAATCATCTGATGCTCTGACACGCAGCTTCATAGTGGTAAGTAAAATCTCTTCATCATGCGTCTCTACGTGATTAATAGATTTCGTCAGTTTATTCGTAGTTTCATAACCCGACGATGAAGATGTCACCGGGGTCGGTGACACATTTGTCATAATATCATGCAATAAGGTGTTATGTGCAGCGTTACATTCTTTACACCTTTTCAGCGAATTACATTTATTATTAAAATGCCGATACAAGCAGTTATGACAAACTTGTAATTTATTAATTGACTGTAGTTTAATGTCTGGTGTCATGTTCATAAATTTCTTGCATGTATACAAATCGTGTTCCAGGGAACAATATGGGCATTTCCGTGTAAATGTCGTCATTGTTGGATATGTTCTAAATGTCTGTTTACCATTGTTATTTGTCTTGAAGTATGGTGGTTTGAAAGGCGTTGTTTGAATAGATCTTGCTGGTAGATACTCCCTTTCCCTTTTATGGATGGGCTCTAATGCAATAAATTTTGATTCAATGAAATTCATTAATTCGTCAAATGACGGTAAATCTCTCGGTAATTTACGTGACTCCTTATAATCTGTATATGTCTGTAGATCCAATTTCTTGACTACTAGATGAACTAAGAGAGGATCCCAGGTACTGGTGTCGACACCCAGGTTATGGATGGCATATATACACTCCTACGTAGTATCATACATCTTTTTTAAATCAAATGATGACTGCTTGTGTATGGTTGGTTGATTTAAAAATATCTCGATCTGCTTGGTAAATAATACTTGCGGGTTATTGTAGCGATGCTGTAGAATTTCCCAAGCAGTGTCATAGTTGTCAGATGAAATATTTAGGTGCTGAATCAGTCTCTCAGCTTCACCTTTCACCTTACTCTTAAGGTGTTGCATTTTTTGCGTATTGCTCAAACAGTTGTTGGTGTGTATGGTTTCCGTGAATAAGTCACAGAAAGTTGGCCATTGGGTGTATTTTCCCGTGAACACTGGTATCTCTATTGTCGGAATTGACTTCTGCGCGTGATTGGTTGAAAGATTCTTACGATTCAATGTCTTCTTAATTTCTTTGAATGCTTTCTCCATATGCTGAAATTCGCCATCGTAAAAGCCATCTTCACCTTGCAATATATTGTCGATTTGCATATGAAGTTCATAGTCATAGATATTTATTGCATCATGTTGTACATAGATCTTACAAAAAATATTAGTCTCAAACATGGCCCTGCAAGGGCATTGCAACAATGAAATTAATTAGGTACTAACTACATTGTAACTTAATTATTGCATATAATTGAAATCTTTACTTATTAATAAGTTATTAACTAATAGTTAACTATTAAAAAACTCTGTTAAACTATAAAAACAATTCTGTTAAATATTTTTTTAACATTGTATAAAACACTCTTTCTTTTGAAACATTTTTTATTTCGGTAGGTATTTTGTTAAATATTTTAATTGACATGTGATAAGTGGATGAACTGACCATATGGAGTTTAGTAAAGGGAAGAGCCAGTCTATTTTTGTGTCTTAAATTTATTGGTTGTGAATATTGTTCTTTAGCCTGTGTGTATGAAATCTTGTTTTTTCTGACAAGTTTACAAATTTCAAATATATATAGTGACGTTAGTGTAAGAATATTAAGTTTTATAAAATGGGGCCTACAGCTTTCTGTATCTTTAATATTAACTAGAATTCTAATACACTTTTTTTGTAGTACAAAAAGTTGGTTTACGTCTGTGCTGTTTCCCCATAATATTATTCCTTAAGTTAACCAAGAATTAGCATAAGCATAGTAGGCACATGTAGCTGTTTTCAAGTCTGTACATTTTTTTAATTCGTAAAGTGCATAAATAAATTGAGAGAGTTTAGAAGCAGTTTTATGTATGTGTGGTTTCCAATTAATATCTGAATCAATTTCTATTCCTAATAGAGTACATGTGGTAACAAAATCTAATTTACTATTATTATACAAAATATTAGTTGCTAGCGAACATTTCTGTCTTGGTTTAAACTGCATTAATTTAGTTTTAGATATATTAATTTCTAAATTGTGGTCTTCTAGCCATTGTACCAATTGATCCATTGTGTTATAAATTTGCTGTTGAAGATCTTGGCTGTTTGTACATGGAAATATTACTGATATATCATCAGCGTATAGTATGCATTTTTCATTTATACATTTAACTATATCATTAATATATATAATAAATAAAATACATCCCAATATACTCCCCTGAGGGATTGAGCGTTCTACACGGAGTGTTTGGGATGTAACATTATTTATAGTGTTACTATTAAAATCGTAATAATCCACTTGTACAAGTTGTTCTCTATTTTCTAAATATGATGCAAACCAACGATAGGCTGTTCCGCGCACACCTATTCCGTACAGTTTTCTAAGGAGGATTTTATGCGAAACGCGATCGTATGCCTTACTCATATCCAATAATATCCCTACGGCATATTTTTTTGTATTAATAATATTCAATACTTCGTTAACGTATTTATATACTGCTGTAATAGTGGATTTGTTTTTACGGAAGCCGTTTTGGCTCTCGTTAAATATACTGTATTTATCACAAAAAGAATTAAGACGTATAGCCATAGCTGATTCATATATTTTAGAAAAGGTTGACAAAAGAGCTATAGGTCTAAATTGTTGTGGATCATTCGCATTCCTTTTTTTAGGCACAGGTTTGATCACGGTTGTTTTTAATAAATCAGGGAAGGTTGCTTCAGCGAAAGACTGATTAATTAGGTAAGTTAAGGGTACAACTAGCTCGTCAATACATTGTTTAATTAATGTGGGCGGGAATTCATCCTTACCGTGGCTTGATTTATTTTTTAATGATTTTATGATATTGCTAACCTCGCATTTATTTACCGGATTGAGAAACATGGAGTTATTTAAAGATGCAATGACAGAGTGGCCTTCGGGTTCCTTATTTTTATTCTCGTTGGAACCTACTGATACAAAGTATTTATTTAGAATGTTTGCCACAGAGAAATGGTTCTTAACGCTCCCACCATTTATCTTTAAATCGATGTCTTTATGTTTTTTATTATTAGTTTTATTTGTACGTTCTTTAATAATTTGCCAAGTAGTTTTTATTACATTTTTTGATGTTTTTATTTTGTTGATACATTGCATTTTTTTAGATAAAGTTACTGTATATTTCAAAATTTTTACGTATTGTTTATAATATTCATTAATTACATTACTGTTAGTTTGTGATTTTAATATTTTTAGCATGCGCTTATTTTTACATGACACTTTTATGCCCTTAGTTAAACCATGTTTTAATTATATTTTTTATTAATATTTTTTTCTTTGGAATATATAAATTAAGTAAGTTTGTCATTTCTATATGGAATGCATCATAGTTTTCATTTGTATTTTTATCGGACGTAATTATACTTTGCCAATTTATAGTCTGCAACTTTTCTCTAAATGATGTTATATTGCGCGCGTTATACTTTCTTTTATATATAAGGTGACTGCTAGAAACCGCAAAAAACTTCTAGGGCTGGTCAGGTCAAGTGTTTTAAACATGACAAAAATGACAAAAAAGAAATTCGTGTTTTTTTGATTTTTTATTAAATAATTCATTTTGTAAATTTTAATTAGAAGGTCTTTGGGTATCTAATTAATTTTAAACCAATAACATAAGAAAAATAAAATTAAAAATAAAGATTATTTACAACGCGCGGGCAATGAACGGCTGGCCGGCCGACTGTTGACCCGTGCGCGTTGTCAGCTGGGCGATAAGTACCTACGTTAGTCTGCAATCTTTTGAATTAGGCGTAGGTATAAGGTGCAGTTATTAAGTCCAACGACTATCGATAGCATCAAGTTATGTTATGGCCACATTTTAACTGTAATTATGATAAGTGTATGAAAGTAATTTCAAATCAATCTTAGTAAAAATCTATTACACCACACATTATGAGAAGTTACAATTATCTTTCCTTACAAATGAAAGATAAATGGGTAGTTATCTAATGTCGCGTCCGCACGCTAAGCACTTGCCGCTAACTCCAAACCAAATGACCAGATTACCTTTCATGTCCTCGACAACTAAACAGCCTAAAGCATTGAGATAATAAGTATCAGTCTTACCTATTTATTTACACTAAATTAAGTTAAACTAATGTCTCGCAATAAAGGCAACGTTAATACCTAAAAAGCTGCGTAATTAATAGGTGTCGGTAGGTACTTACATGGTGTTAAATAGCATTCCAGTTTATTCCAGCGAACAGGAAAGGTGATAAGCTTCCCATCACACTTAACAGGCTTTCAAACTAATGTAATATTACATAAAAATTAAACCTTCGCCAAAATTACGTACTTAAATAAAATAAAATTTATTAAAGGACGAACTAAAATAACTTTTGTGATCGGCACATATTTATTATTACACTTATTCAACGTGTTTAAAAGAACACCACCTATTCTACCTACAAGTCTTAATACAACTTAACACCCATTTGTTACTCAAATCATTAATTTGTTACTGAACTGATTACTTTATTCACGATAGCCTATTCATAATAATACTAATCCTTTACTAATTAACTCATACTAGTTATTAGTTTAATCGCGCATACACAAATGCACCTCACATACCACAACACAACTAGGTACCTACACTACACAACAAAATTTCCCTGTTTTTTTTTTTTCAACAAATGAAACTGAACACACCTGCTGCGCATGAGAATCAGTGAGTTCAGTGCAGTGACTGACTCAGCACAGCGCAGCGCAGTGCCACAGTGCGATTCTCTAAGTTAGAGTCGTGAAGTTGGTAGCAGCGGCTGCCGCTGCGATGAGAATGACTCTGTCTCTTTCATATTCATAGAATTGGAAAGAGACAGCAGATGACAGTCATGCGCACAGCTCGCATTCGCGTGCAGTCCGGCAGATCTGACGAGAAATCCGTCAATTTGGCAACACTGTGTGTGGCGGCGCGGCGGCGTTTCTTCAAAGGCGCTTGCGACGATCCATATCTATTTAGGGCTGCCGCTAACTATGAGCGGTTCTTTTTCGATATAAATTCGAATTCGTAATTCATATCGTGTGTAAATTGTGTAATGGATGTAAAGTGAAAGAGGTTTGATAAGACACTGTTGCTTAAAACACAAATCAAATGCGTTGAAAAATTTTGACATGTCAAAAAATATCTAGATGGCGGAGTGGTTAACGCCGCCCGCCTCCCAGATTGCGGAGGATGTGGGTTCGATTCCCATCTGAGGTAGTAAACTTTTTTCGACGTTTTAATATCTCAATGTTAATAAGATAAGAATTCGTGATAAAAGAAAAACGTTGTTTATTAGAAAAAAGAAACGGTGGCGCGAATAATTAATAAATTGATTTCAAGTACCTATGTAGCATCCACATAAAAAGACCTAATTTAGTTGTTGATTTATTTTTCTTAATTCTGAATTCACGTGATGCAGACCAAAAACAGCTAGTCGCACTAGTAGTGATGCGATGCGTACCAGTTTGAATCTCAATCATTACCATCAGTAGCTTGTTTAACAACTAAGTTATCAACTAAGGTATATATATATAAGATCCTTTTAAACTTTTACGAGCAAACATTTTTGGATATTTTTATGACTAACACAACAAATCCCATAAAACTGTAGTCAATACAGTAACATGTTAATTTTAGAATTGATATTCCAAGTGTGTTAGTTTGTGTACAATGTAAACCTGCTGGTGCGTTGTGGTTATGGATAATTAAAGTTTTTGTTTTCTTTTTCTATTGAATTGCAATCCAGATTTATTAACATTTACTTGATAGTATAAGTTTTTTGGTTTACCAAATTAACTAATAAAAATTAACAGATAAATTATTGATCTAATCTAATAACTTTTATAATTGTAAATTCGCTTAATATTCAAGTTTGGACGATAGCTTTAATTATTTAAGTTTGTCTATTCATGTTTGTAAAAAAAATGTGAAAGAGTTTGTTAACAAAAGGCCAAAGTTTTGACATGTCAGTAACTTCTAGGATCTAAGTAAGTAATGGTTTTATTTTCTTGTGCGTGCCAACCCTAATCACGTGACCTACACACGGCTGCTTTGATTTTTTCGGCAGTCAACTTATGCATTCTGGTGCATTCGCATCGCGTCGCGTGTGCGTAAAAATGCCTAGGTAGGTATACGAACCAGCAATATCTTGAGATGCTATTTTGCTATCGTGAGAGTGACGAGGTAGTAAGTGGTGCTATGCGCTTAAACGAAGAGAGAGTTTTTTAGTTTTACGGTGTAAAAAAGACTTGTAAATACATAGGTGATGAACTTTTAAACACGCCGAATTAGTGTAATAATAATCATGTGCCGATCACAAAAGTTGTTCTAGTTCGTCCTTTAATAAATTTTAATTTATTTACGAAATTTTAGCACAGGTTTTCACTTTTATTTAATTATTATTACATTAGTTTGACAGTCCAAAGCCTGCTATGTGTGATGGAAAGCTTATCACCTTTCCTGTTCGCTGATGTAATAAACTGGAATGCTATTTAACACCATGTAAGTACCTACCGACACCTATTAATTACGCAGCTTTTTAGGTATTAACGTTGCCTTTATTGCGAGACATTAGTTTAACTTAATTTAGTGTAAATAAATTGGTAAGACTGATACTTATTATCACAATGCTTTAGGCTGTTTAGTTGTCGAGGACATGAATGGTCATCTGGTCATTTGGTTTGGAGTTAGCGGCAAGTGCTTAGCGTACGGACGCGACATTAGAAAACTACCCATTGATCTTTTGTAAGGAAAGATAATTGTAACTTCTCATAATGTGTGGTGTGATAGATTTTTACTAGGATTGAATTGAAATTACGTTCATACATCATAACACTTATCATAATTACAGTTAAAATGTGGCCATAACATAACTTGATGCTATCGATTGTCGTTGGACTTAACTGCACCTTATACCTACGCACATTTCAAAAGATTGCAGACTTACGTAGGTACTTATCGCCCAGCTGACAACGCGCACGGGTCAACAGTCGGCCGGCCAGCCGTTCATTGCCCGCGCGTTGTAAATAATCGTTATTTTTAATTGTTTTTAATTTTATTTTTCTTATGCTATTGGTTTAACATTAATTAGATACTCAAAGACCTTCTAATTAAAATTTACAAAATGAATTATTTAATAAAAAATAAAAAAACACGAATTTCTTTTTTGTCATTTTTGTCATGTTTAAAACACTTGACCTGACCAGCCCTAGAAGTTTTTTGCGGTTTCTAGCAGTCACCTTATATATAATACGATTGCTTTGTATTTAATGCAGCTTTACTAATTGATATCGAAACGCCTTTGTGGTCTGAGAATCCATACTCATTTACATTAACAATTAAACTAGTTTTATCAAAATTGGTAAAAATAATATCTAGACAAGTAGAGCTAGTGGCGGTAATTCTAGTAGGCTCCTTAACATTCTGATAAAAGTTGTAACTCTTAAACAAATTAATCATAGCTTTGGTTTGTGTTGATTTACTTAAAAAATCTATATTCAAATCGCCTCCAATAATTATGCTTTTCTTATTATATTTAGTTGACAACAATTTTAATAATTTTAATAGCTGTGTATTAAAGATTGTTACTTCCCTGTTATTGTTCGGCCAATACATAACAATTATGATAACTTTCAAAGAAGGTATTTCTACAGCACATAACTCTATAATATATTCCACTGACAAAAGCTTAATGTCCTCAAGTTCTATGAAGTCGATATCTTCTTTAAGGAACACACACACACCGCCACCTTCGCGAGTCGACCGACAGTACGCACAGGCAAGAGTGTAGCCCTCCAAGGAAAGCAGATCAGACTTCGCTGTGGTGATCCATGTTTCAGTGAATCAAAGAGCACCCAGATCGACTTCTTCAGTCAGAGCTTCAATTAAGTGGAATTTATTTTTTAGGCTTCTTATATTTTGGTATAAAAAAGTAATTTTATTATTGGCGAAAGGAACGTGTCTCTATTCCTCCTTGATTAGTTTGCGACAGTACAACGTGATCTGCCTTGTTGATGGTTTCATTTCCTAGGCCTGTGTTTTGTCGGGTTTCATTATTTTGATATGTAACACCTATTGGGAACCTGGAGTCTCTTCGTGAGTTTTGATTAAACTTTCTGAAATTTGTTCGTTCTTGTTGCCTTTGCTTTAAACTTTTGTCATCTAAGAACGGCGACAGCCAGAGCCCAGTATTTTTAAAATATTTAACGTGTTCGAGAAGATATTTAGTAGTTTTTTTACTGAGAAGTTCAATTTTCAGAGGCCTTTGGTTTCCATGTTTACCTATGCGACTCAGTTCTTCAATGTTTCCAGAAAGGTCTGTACCAGTTATATCATAAAACACGTTAATAACTCGGTCGTGTAGTTCGTAATCAGATTCGTATCTAGATTCTCTTAGCCCATATAAAACTAAGGTTTTGTTCTGAGTGACAATTTCAACTCCAGCAGTAACATTAGCATATGTGGTTAAGTGGTTTTGGGAATTATTGTCATTTATAGTCTTGTTTATTTCTGTTTGCTTTAACTCTAGTCGTAGTTTAATATTTTCCGTTTCTAAGACATCGATACGTTTGGTATGCTTTTCCGCTATCGTACGAAGCGATTTTATTTCTGATCCAAATACAGCATGCTGACTGGTTATATTGAGTATACAGCTTTGCAGCAATTTTATAGTTTCTGTAAATTCACGGTCTCTGGACTCCTGCTTTACAGATTGCGCAGATAACTGCGCTCGCAGTTCACGCAACTCAATCAGAAGGGCGTCTTCCGTATTTATGGTAGAATTTATAATCGTATCTCCGCCGGGGGGCGTATCGTCCAGGAGCAAAGAATCGTCATTATTTGACTTCTTGAAACCTTTACGCCTTAATGTTATGTTCGTCTGTGGATTGCCCTGCTCTCTATGGCAATATTCAACTGGTGTATTAGAATTATCCTGTTTTGTTTGATTGGATTTACACTGTGGGCATTCCCAAGACTTTTTTCTTTCTGTAGTCTTTAGATAATATATATTAATGTTTATTTTATTTGCAAACTTGTTTCTGGTACTGCGATAATATTGGGGTTCTCTCTTAACTCCTGGACCATTCTCCAGCATCCCATACATACTAAGCATCCGCTGGAAGCTGAAAACACAAAATTGTTACCACATCTTTCTATACTATTATAAAACACTGAAGATATTTTTAAAAAACTAAATGAGATCGACTATTTAGTGAATTGTGAGCTCAAAACAATTTTTTGTCATGCCCCGTACAGTAGAATGAAGATATGGGGCATAGTGTTTCAGGGCAATTATATAAAAAGATTTTTGATAAATAAGACTACTTACTTCTCTTGAAAACATTATTTCTGAGATTATATTTCTCTCAGGACCATCTCCCAACATATGTGTCCGTCTGTGAAGCAAAGAAGATCTTCACCCCACGCAAACCTTTCAATCATACGTGATTGCTTGATCCTCGTTTCTATCAACAATTACATTCTCTATTTGCCTCACAGCATTGTTTGCAGCTTGTCTGCGAATATGGGCAGTGGCGAGCAGCCACCCAACAAGCATAGCAAACACGTCCACTATTAGGTATCTGTAAACAAAGAAATCATAAAATGTGAGGAATGTAAAGTAATTTTTACATTAGTGGGTTCTGGGTGAAACTCCCCAGTGGCACTGCCTTGTGCCACCCACCGCGTCGCAGGTTGCGGATAGCGAAACGGCTTTCAGATATGGAAGCTAGCTGCTTGGGCAGTCGCGGACAATTGGGCGATCCTTTTTGAGGGGTGCTGGGACTGCTCATGGCTGAGCTTTCTCTACAAAATAGCACTAAACCCAATGACAAAGGATGACAGCGGCGAGTACGAGCCGCCACTTTAATCAAAGCTCAGACCCGGGGAGATCAACTTCGTTAGCTGCGGACCGCAATTGATCTAGGAGATGCTAACTCTGAAATTAAAGTGCACCTGCTGCCTTGTAGGAAGATGTTGGGTCATCAAAGGCTAGGGCGTTATCCCGAAAATCTGACGTGTTGTACCTTGGGAAAGTACTACACTATTCTCCCATTACCGTATTAAATGATGAGTGACACTAATGAGAATACTTTGCCATGCACCCCGGCTAGCACCCGGCGCTCACAGGTACCCGGGCCTGTGAGTGAGAAATTGGTTACCGAAGACTGTAAAAAGGCGGGTACCCAGGCCTCTTTATCAGTAAATGCTACTGGTCTAAAAGAAAATAATAAAAAGCTTGTCCAGCAAGCGTTCCATCCTGGCCTGTTTGTTACCAGGCAGAGAAGTGCATCATTAAGTGCCATTGCTCACTTAAATTCCGACGCTGAGAGCACCATAGAAAGTACAGAGGCAATCATAACCATTAGTGACCAGGAAGATTCTGATAAAAATGAGTGGCAAAAAGACCAAACTTCCACCAGAAATCAAATTGTGCCCCACTTAGAAATACAACTACCTTCTAACCTAGAAACATGGCAACAAGATAAGGTGCCATCATCGAAAAGGAAAAGAGGGCGAAACAGTCCTGAAAACGACAACAAGAGCAGAAAATAAACAAAAACAACTTACCCGATTCCTACACATAACCAATATGAAATGCTGGATACATATGATGACCAGGCAAAGGATATCCCTGCCCCTAAACCACCAAAACCTGAACCCATCTTTATAACAGGGGTAACCGATATAAAACCACTGAAACAAGCCCTAGCTAATATTACAGACAGCAAAAACTACACACTAACTACAACGAGATCAGTACCCCTAGCACGAATCACTATCGAAAAAACATTCGTATCGATAACGTAAGCATTTTGTATGGAAACTTGAACAGCGCCTCTGGTGTGCGTAAATTGCACTATTTTTCGGAGCACGAACTCTTACACGAAAGTTTCGTATCGTCATCGTATCGAATACGTAACGTAACTTGAGCCGTTTGAATGAAGATAGCTAGCACGAAGGCATAAAATGACGGATAGTATCGTTATTGTCGAATGCTGGCTTGCGAGTTTCACGAAAGTTTATTCACTTTAAGTTTGACAGTGAGAAAACTTTCGTCTGAGTTTATTTTAGGGATTATATAATAATAATAAGTGATTTCGTAGATACACTTTGTTAGAAAATGCTTAGATTAACAAGAAGCACCCCACGACGTAGTACGTTGTATATTATCTTGCGGCGCGATTGATTGTTGAAAGTAGAAATGTACGAAGAGAAACAAGGTGAGTGATTTATTTTAGAAGACTATATTTTTATAAAAGAAAAAAAACAAGTTATTAAATTTACTATTACAATTACAGAGAAATCTCAAGGAGAGCTCTCCTCAGAAAAAATATGGAAAATGTTAGCATACATAACCTAAGCGACACAGAATTTAAAAATAGATTTCGTCTAAGTAAAGAAGCATTTTTGTTCTTATGTCGCGAATTAAAAGCAAAATCCAGTCTAAGATCAAGTAAAAGGATCAGCCTGGAACATAAAGTAAGTGTAATAATTAAGCTTCTAAGTACTTACCTATCTAAAAAATAGATTTTTTATGTACCATACCTATAGTGGGTACATTAATTAATACTTACATACTATGTAAGTACATATATAAATTTACAGTAAATCTATTAACAACTTATTATTTTCATTTGTAGGTGCTGTGTGCTTTGTCTTTTTATGCTACAGGCTCCTACCAAAGAATAGTAGGAATGGCTAAGAATTTAGGGCAAACTACAGTAAGCAAATGTGTGCGGCAGGTTACTGATGCCCTTGTTACCCCTTTAATATTAAATAATTTTATAAAATTTCCATTAACACGAGAGCAGCGGAACATTGTAAAAAACAAGTAAGTATAAACTGTTATATCTATGTAGGCCAATAAAAACTAGGTAATTTAGTGGACAGAATATTGAAGGATCCCGGCTCGAATCCAACTTGTGGCTACATAAAATCAACTGCATAACCGCAAATATTATAGATGAATAAATAGAAGAATTTACTAACAATCTTTTATTTATAGATTTTATACAAAATTTGGCATCCCTGGAGTAATAGGATGCATTGATGGATCTCATTTTCATATATTTACTCCAAAAAGAGACATAGAACACCTATTTTACTGCAGAAAGCATTTCTACTCACTGAATGTGCAAATGGTGAGATATTGCTGTACTAGTTTCTACTAATAATGTTAACATCCTACCTACCATATGCACTACATATGAACTTACAATTAGTTATGATTGCAATTATTAATTAGTTATACATTACATTCTTCGTTTTTACATGCTAGATATGTGACAGTGAATGCAGAATTTTAAATGTTAATGCCAAGTATGGAGGTGCTACCCATGACGCTTTTATTTGGGAGAATAGTCAAGCCAATAGGTATATCCAAGATTTGAACCCAAATAATGAACAAGTGTGGTTTTTAGGTAAACAATTTATTATTAAAATAGAAAAAAACCAAATGTTTACAAAATGCCTCGGGCAGCAAGCAGCTATAGTCCTACTTGAGATTTTTAAGAACATTTTTTCTTTTTAAAATAATAATAAAAAACATTTTAAATGCTATTTACTGGTTTTAAATAACGTATTTAACAAAATTATTTTTAAAAAATTTACTATAAATAGGTACATAATTTTAAAAAATCTACTAATTAGAACATTGTAGATTTTTGAAGTAAAATTTTAAACACAAAAGACTACAACCTCAGGCGGGAATCGAACCACGCACCTTCCGCATTCCGGGCGGCTGCCTTAACCACTTGGCTACCGAGGTCTGGCTTTCAACCGTCGAAATTTGTCAGTGCTTGATGCTTATGTTTTTAGTGTTTAAAATTTTACTACAGTATATTTAAGCGTTAATAAAACGCTAAAATATAAGAATATGAATTGTAGATTTTTGTTAGACTACTTAATTTTATATATAGATAATATATTTGCAGGTGATTCTGGATATCCACAGAGGCCTTGGTTGATGACACCGATCACGGATGCCACTGATGGAACTCCAGAGGCAAAATATACTACCATCCATGGGAAGGCCAGAGTTGTAATACAAAATACTTTTGGGAGACTTAAAAATAGGTGGAGATGCCTTTGTAAGGACCGCACATTACACTATACGCCTGAGAGATGTGCAACTATTATAATGGCATGTAGTGTTTTGCACAATCTAGCATTAGATTTTATGGTGTCTGATCCTGAAGAAGATAATATTATATATTCTTCAGGAGTAGGCGTTTCAACAGATTCTACTCCAGAAGAAGCTTTTCGCGAACATGGTTCTAGCAATGACTTGATTCGTGGTAGAGCCATAAGAAACATGTTAGTGGATAGGATAAATATGCTCCATAATAACGTAAATAATTAATTTAGATTTTTGTGTAAGCAGTTTGAACTCTACAATAAAAGTAGCATTAGAGAATAGAATTAAATAATGTAAATATTAGAATTTAAAAAAGATAACAATGTCTTTCAGGTATGTATCAATTTTTTATTATTATTATACATCTATATCAGATGAGAGTTGAACTAATAATTAACATTAAGCATAATCAACATAGATTTTATGTACAAAATATAGCATAAAAAAGAGATTAACATGTCTCATACAAACAAACTTGTTTCAATTATACCCTTGTTTCAAACATGACCTTAGTTTTAAAGATGATTAATTTATAATTGTATGTAACAATCATTTATTTACCTATATTTCTAATAATAATAATGTCTTCATTTTCTGAGAAAAATTAAAGAAAACTAAACAAAATATCTATTCATGACACTTGTTTGGTTTCCTAACTACCATAAAACTAATCAAAATGTCTTTAATTCTAGACAAAGCTAATACTTAAATACCCTTAAAATACAAATCAAATAACAAATTCTAATGTGCAATAGTCTCACTCACACTTGAAATAAATAAAATAAAAACTTTAAACTAACCAATCAGCAACATTATTCAGTCTTACAGATTACGATTAAACCTTAATAAATAAAATAAAAAGTCTGACACTATTCACTTCTTTTCTCCAAATATACCACTACTACTTTTAAAATCTCTTTCATTAAATCTAACCACTGAGCTTGCAACTGAAGCTCTACATCACGCTGTCGAATCCTCTCTCGTTCCAATTCTTGCATAATTCGGTCACGCTCCCTTTCATACTCTCTAGCAGTCCCCTCACACTCCTTAAATATTTTTAAAACAGGGTCATCGGATTGCTTAGTTTTTTTTTTCGGGGGTTGCCACTGTGCTTCTACTGGAGCTGCTCTAGGTGCCGGTGGCTGCGGAGGAGAAGAAGGTGGAGCGACTGTAGGTTGGCTACTCGTTCCTGGAGTGTTCCATGCATCTGAAAAAATACGGTTCAACATAAATGGGTAAGGTCGTTAATTTTGCCACTTTTTTTTCTGTTCTTGTCTCCTGCTTTTTTTGATGTCCGAGTTATTTACAGGTTTTCTATTAATTCAGACCTAATAGTAGATTGTTATACAAGAGGCTAAAATGACCCATTATATACGAGGTAGGTTTACTCCCGAGCTAAAGCTCGGGAGTAAATAGAAATCGAGTTTTAATGGGTTTTTAGCACCGTGTGTTACACTCTGCTTTTCACTACGAATGCGAGAAAATAAAACAATTGTTTATTTATTAAAAATTAAAAAATTAACCCGTTAGTTGCTTTTACGACACCCAAGGGACGAGTGGGGTTCGTAGTATTATTTTGATGAGCCCATCGCCGCTCTATGCTGTTGATATAGTATGTGCAGTCTTTCCATCTCTTCCCTTGGGCGTAGTAAAAGGCGACTAACGTACTAAAGACTGCACATACATCCAACAGCATAGTGCGGCGATGGGCTCATCAAACTAATACTACCAACCCCTTTCTTCCCTTAGGTGTCGTAAAAGGCGACTAACGGACTAAAGACTGCACATACATCCAACAGCATAGAGCGGCGATGGACTTATTAAAACAATACTAACAACCCCTTTCTTCCCCTGAGAGTTTTAAAAGGTGACTAACGGACTAAAGACTGCACATACATTCAACAGCATAGAGCGGCGATGGGCTCATCAAAAACTAAATATTTATAAATTTTGGCAATTATTAATAATAACCAATTATTCACGTTTACTATAACATTGTATGTAAAAAACCGTTGAAATCTGATATTTTGTGACTTACTTATGAATTAAAAAGTTATATAATTGACTAATTTGTTCATGAGACTTAAGCTTTACAATTTTAGGTAACATTTTTATTGTAACATTTATGTTATCTCTACATAAAAATTTAATGTGATTTTTGTGTTACATGTGGAAAAAACGACGGCCTTAACCAAATACTATTCTGCTAACTTTAGTTTAAGGATGTTTTTGTTTACTTTTTTTGCTCTACTATAATACAAAAGCTAGTAAAGTAGGTACTTTAGTAGCCTTTGTATTATACCTTAATTTTAAATATTACATTAAGTTACAAGTTTATAGTTATTTCAAACTAAAGAGTTAGGTATGTGAAGTTAGTACCTAATGTTAATTCCCACGGGAAACGAATTCCACACAATAAATTAAAAATATACCTACCTTCAGGAATTGGTGTATATTCAAAAGGAACAACTAATTCATCTACAGTTTCTGTGGTTTCTGTTGGTACTTGTAGGTGAACACCTGACAAGCTATCTTCCTCTCCACCAACAACCTGTTTTAATGGGTCTTTCGGCTACTGAGTGAGTCTGTTCGAATTTTTTGGATAAAATCCTTAAAAACAATTTCCATCCTTATAACATATTGGTGTTGGTTTATTAATATAACTTAAAGGGAAATAAGGTACGTAAGTAGTTTTTAGTTGGCCTTTTGGCCGCTTAGAGATGGAGGGGAACGAAAAAGAAAAGCCGCCCGAAGGGGATGGCGGCAATCCCACTATGGAAGTCGAGATAACCTCGCGTAAACGCTCCAGCGCAGCTGCACTACTTCCATCTGAAATCGCAGAACATGATAGGACAGCAAAAAAAGTTATAACTAACCCGGAAAATGCAAATCCGTCTATTTCTACCATGTACAAACACCCTTCGTTGGACAACAACTCGCGTGGTTATAACGTGGAGGACTGTGGTCCATACATAGTCCATGTTTCCAAAGAATCAGTAACCAACTCAAGCTTAAGCCTGAAGCCTATCAAGGTAGGCCTTATTTTTATGCAAAATAAAATAAGTAATATCACCAAAGATGGTATTAAGTCAATTGGACGTAATAGAGTTTCTGTAGAATTTAAATCTGCTCAGGACGCCAACAAATTTATAACTAATCCTTGCTTAGCCCGCCACCAATTAATTGCTTCCATCCCTGCATATAATATTTCACGAATGGGCCTTGTTCGTGGAGTTCCAGTGGAATGGTCTATGGAAGAATTCGTTAATGCTACAGAACTGACTGAAGGCCCAAATAAAATATTAAAAGCTCGTAGATTACACCGCAAGGTATTAAAAGAAGATGGCACTCCATCCTGGATCCCTACGCAATCCGTAGTCCTCACCATGCAAGGGCAATCTTTACCTAACAAAATATATGCTGTCTACACATCGCTTACTGTAGAAGTATATATATTACCAACAATACAGTGCAGAAAATGTGTTAGGTTTGGTCACATACAAAATCAATGTCGTTCGGATGCACGTTGTTATAGGTGCGCCCAAAAACATCCCGGTGACCAATGCAAGGTGACCATTGACAATGCAACCTGTTTTAACTGCTCTGGAAAACATTTTGCTACAGATAACACCTGCCCTGAATTTTCACGACAAAAAGCCATCAAAACAGTTATGTCTGAGCAGAATATATCGTATGCCGAAGCATCTGCACGCTATGGTCGTGTCAGAAAACCCTATGCTGATGTGGCTAAAGTCATGTTTGCTCCTATCTCTGAACCCTCTGTCCTCTCACCCTCCCACCAAACATATACCTCTCTTCCCTCCACTCCTGGTAGATCAACATCTTACCGTAAACGAGTTAACCTTTCTCCACGTCCACGATCCCCCACCCCTGTAAGTTATGACCAACATGCCCACCACTTTATTACTAGCACCCCACGGTCTGAGGTACCTAATGGCCAGGCTTTTCCTGACCCTGCCCAGAGAATAGGACAATTTACCCCCAATGAGGGTCTTATGGAGCTACTATTAAAGCTCCTCACAAATATTATCGCCAAATTTAGCGATGTGCTACCGAACGACGTTGCCCCACTAATGATAACTCTTACAGAAAAACTTACCAATGGCTCCTCCTTCCACAATCCCAGCTCACTTCCTTCAATGGAATAGTAGAAGTATAACCCCTAAAAAACCTGAGCTTATAAATTTAATTAACAGTAATGAAATTGTTGTTGCTGCTATTTCGGAGACTTGGTTGAGGCCTGGATCTATATTCAGGATCCCGGGCTTTTCTTGCCTCCGTGATGACCGCGACGACGGCCGTGCAGGTTCTGCACTCCTAATTAAGAGAAGTCTCCCGTTTTCACAAATCACCCTCCCTTCCCATACAGATGATTTTAATGCCGTAGCTGCAAAAATTATGGACATAAATTTTATTTCAATATACATTCCTCATCCGAACATTAGCCTAATCCCTGACCTTTCTACTGTCCTTTTCTCTGTACCTCCCCCTCTGGTAATTATGGGTGATTTTAATTGCCATAATACCTCATGGGGATCTTTTTACACAGATTCCTTCTCGCCTTTACTTCTGGACCTTTTTGAGGACATTAATGTTTGCATCATAAACGATAGCTCACCCACTCATAGAGTATATCCTGGACAGAATCAACGGTCTGTGCTTGATTTAACTGCTTGCTCTCCAAATTTAGCATCTTTACTCTCATGGAGGATATTAGATCAATCTTACGGGAGTGATCATTTCCCAATAATTGTTTCCAAGCCTTGCTCTGTACTTCCTTCCCCAATATTTGAACCGCTCCTAAAATATAAAATTCTTGAGGCTGACTGGCAAAAATACACAGAACTTATAGAAATCCGCCTACTAGAACCTGAACCGTTACTGTCATCAGCCAACCTTTTAGAGCAATACTCACGCTTTCTGTCTATTATTAATGAATCTGCTGATCAGTCCATTCCCAAAAGAAAACCAGCTGGACAAAAAATTGCATCTCCTCCTTGGTGGGATTCTGATTGCACAGCAGCAATCAAAGAAAGAAGTAGTGCTGAGCAAAATTATAACAAATCTCCCAACATAAATAATTTTATTAATTTAAAAAAAGTAACAGCCCGCACAAAACGTCTTCTTTCCAAAACAAAGAAAAAGGGTTGGAAAGGCTTTTGCGCTTCACTAGCTCCAAAGACCCCCTCTTCAATTGTCTGGAAAAATATCAAAAAATTTAGAGGATCATTCGTACCTGATCCTGTTTCATCTTGCGACTCATCTTTTTGGTTGGATGACTTTATTGACAGGCTGGCACCTGCATTTGTACCTCTGGATTTATATTCTCCCCCGCCTCCTCCTCTTATGGGCACTGACCCCCTTGACCAACCTTTTACCATTATGGAGTTAAAACTGTCATTAGAAGGCCTCCGTAATTCATCCCCTGGAGAAGACGGTGTACCTTACATTTTTTTAAGTAAACTTGGACCAATTGGACAAGGGTACTTACTGCAACTTTTAAACAATTTTTTTATGTCCGGTATTGTTCCACAATCCTGGAAGAGGCAAATTATAATTCCAATTCTCAAACCAAGTAAAAATGTACATGAGGCCAATTCATACCGCCCAATAGCTCTTTCATCTACCGTTGGAAAGATACTTGAGCGAATGGTTAAGAACAGACTTGAATGGTTTGTAGAAAATAAGAGAATGCTAGCAAAAACTCAATTTGGCTTCCGAAAGGGTAAAAGTACCATGGATAGTTTAGGAATTTTTACTTCAGATATCCATCTGGCACTATCCAAAAATCAAAATCTTTCTGCATGCTTCCTAGATGTGTCAGCTGCTTATGATAGCGTTCAACTCCCGCTGCTCAGAGCTAAATTGCTACAGCTGAGTATATCTGCGAGGATTGTTTGTTTCATCTGCAATCTGTTCATGGGTAGAACTATAAGAGTTAAACTTGGTAATACTTATTCTGCTCCACGTACACTGTGGCAAGGAATTCCACAAGGGTCCGTGCTTAGTCCTCTTCTATATAATATTTACACGCATGATCTTGACCAATCTGTCTCTCCTTTTTGTGAAGTGTTGCAGTATGCCGATGATTTGGTCCTATACACCTCAACCGAATGCGCTGAAATTGCTTCCTCTCGTCTCAATGAAGCCCTTAGCTATCTTGTGGACTGGATGGATGAACATGGTCTGACACTTTCTCCATCTAAAAGCTGTGTGGTGACCTTCACACGAAGGAGAGCCATCCCAATTGTCGATGTCTCGTGTTTGGATGAAGTCATAACCAACTGCGAATCATTTAAATTCCTGGGAGTGATCTTTGATTCTAAAATGACGGGGATTCCTCATTTAAATTACATTATAGGTAAATGTGAAAAAGCCATCAATGTTATGCGTTCCCTCTCTGGTGTGTGGTGGGGATCTCATCCAATCTGTCAGAAATTGCTGTATAATGCTTTGATACGTAGTCAAATTGACTACGGATCCTTCATTCTCGAACCTTGCAGTAAACTGGCCCTAAAAAAAGTAGACCTCATCCAAGCCAAATGCCTGCGCATCATCCTTGGCGCGATGAAGTCTTCGCCCAAGAATGCTATGCAGGTAGAATGCGTGGAACCACCACTTTTTCTACGAAGACAATATTTAGCAGACCGATTTATTTTTAAGGTAGTTTCCTTATCCAGTCATCCTCTTCTACCACGACTTGAAGCCCTCGCTCGAGAGGTATCCGAGAACCGTTACTGGTTCCACAAGGAAACCCCAAGAATAGTTCGGAGCTACCGAAAATTACAAGACCTTCCTGTTTCAGTTTACCAAGATGAAATTAGCCCCTTGTTTAAAACAGATTTCAAATCTTTAATACACAATCCAAAGGTTCTATTGGATTTTGGTATACTGAAGAATGACCCTGGTGCACAAAATAAATTCACTGCCCTTTTGGAAGAATGGAAAGAGTTCTTACCAGTGTATACGGACGCATCCAAATTGTCTGAGGAGGGCTGCGTGGGTGCGGCGGTGTGGATACCAAAGTTTAATGTTTTATTGAATTACAAGTGTCCACCTAAGACTTCGGTGTTTACTGGGGAGACTTTGGCTATACTAGAGGCGATAGCCTATGTGAAAAACCATAACATACCCAAAACTATTATATTTTCTGACTGTAAAAGTTGCCTGCAAGCAATTGCTGGCAACCCATTTAAAACTAAAATTAATTTCCCCTTGGTGTTTCAGATAAAAGAGCTACTACTAAAAAGCAAATTGAGAGGTTTAGATATTGCACTTGCATGGATCCCTGGTCACAATGGAATTGAGGGCAACGAATGCGCGGATTTTTGGGCGAAAAACGCTATTAACATGGGTTCTCTGGATTACAATAATTACTATCTTCCAGACGTTCTTGCAACCGCTCGATCTGATGCAAGGAGCACTTGGCAGGACCTTTGGGACTCCTCCAGGCTCAGCAAAGGTCGACACTACGGGAACATTCAACCTACTATCCCAACTAAACCATGGTTCTTTCGTTTTAAATTAGTAGATAAACAAACCACATCAACCATTTGTCGTCTCCGCCTTGGACATGTTTGTACACCAGTTTTCCTAGCCAAAATTAGAGTACGGGACCATTCTCTATGTGAATGTGGACTGGACGAAGGAACCACAGACCATATCTTTTTTAGCTGTCCTAAGTTCTCCTACTCTTTATATGATGTTTTACCGCCTGAAATTCCACGCCCTATTAACTTTCAATCTCTTCTTTGTTACTTAAATTCGGCTCATATGTATCTCTTAATTAAATATATACATCAACATGAAATTAAGTTGTAACAACATCCAACTTACATTCTGTATATTATGTATTTATCAACCTTCCCATAATCTTTTCACCCTTTATGTTTATAACTTCATTCCTACCCTTTAACATACATTGTTATTGTAAAATTGTCCATTGTGCTGTCTGTGATGTCCCTAACACTAAATGCTACTTGTTTTAGATTCCCTCAACATCAAGCTCCTCCAAAACAAACAAAATTTTTCTACTGAACATTCACCGAACGTAGCGACCAATATAAAACGGTTGTTGGCAAAATACATCTCAAACAAAGGAGATGTGAAAGCCAAATTTTAATTTAAAAAAAAAAAAAAACCTGTTTTAATAAAAACAATAATTTAGTAGGTATTAGTGCTTACTTAAGTTTAAATTTGTGATTAAAGGATAGGGTCTTCTTTTTAGTACCTATACTGTATTTTATTATTAACAAAAACTGCTCTAGAATATTACATACATAAATCATTACTTAATCCTTCTAGATAACATTAACGTTCAGTATTAGATATTATAATGTACTTACTAACAAGAATCATAATTGTACACATTATTATTTGGCAATATTAATAATGGTAGCTAAAAATAAAAAGCAAGAATGGAACGCAAACACCATCAACTCAAGAATTACAAGTGTCACAATACTATCAAAAAAACTTTTGACAATATTCTGTCCCGTTAAGGCATTAAATATTCAGATAAATTTTAAAATGAATTCTATAAGTACCTTTATTATATTTCCCTAGTCCATATAAAGATATTACATACCTACACCATTCGATCAACAGTTGGTATTGTTGATTGAAGCCTACACCAAACAAAAATAAAATAGCACACCTGTACAAATCCACCTTCTTGTATGGGCATACCAGTTGCAGCCTGCACCCCTATTAGGTTTAAAACCCTATTCTCCAGGTCTGTTAATGTTAAATTAAGTGCTGGCCCACCGCCTGTACCCTGAGCAGACCTATTTATTTTGGCTCACCTATTCTTCACATTATTTTTGAAATCACTCCAAACCTTAACAAACATAAATGAACACCACATCAATAAAAAGAAAAGAATGTCCAGCACCAACATAAAATACATAAATGTATTTTTACTTTGTGTGAAGTGAAAGTTCATTTCCTTAAATGTGATATATTAGGATTAAATAGACTTACTTTCCGCCACTTTTCCTCTGTTCGAGAGTCCCCCGTGCCATCACTATTGAGCATGTCCGTTAATTCTTTCCATTTTTGCTGCACATAGTGTCTACCACGAGGACCCCCGCTAGGTTTTGATAAGTCTCCATGCCTAATAAAATTTAAACATTAGTTAGAGGACTGTGTATTCCAATATTTATTCTAATAATATGTTACCTTCCTATTTTATACCTACATAATTGACAAATATTAAGCACATACCTCATCAAAGTTTATTTTTAATCCAACACTGTTTTTAAATTAACAAGGTTATGGCCAGCCTAATATTTTATTTGACTTGAGTATACAATTATACCTACTTTAGCTCTTTTCACCTTTCCAAAAAGTATAGACACCTAAAAACAAACATTGCCTACGCTACGACAATACAATCATAAATGAAATGTACCACTTACTTTTCCATAAATTCTACCATAATGGTGTATTGAGGGTGGCTGGTTCTCATTATGTTTATCTCTTTAATTAAATTAAGTCCAAAATCGCAAGCACTTGAGTAAATCCCTCATGTGTTGCAACAAGTTCACTTTAAATTCAAAACAAAGTTGGTTGCCCTTCTGACTGAATCGAGTCAAAAATCTCAAATGTTACGCGCCGTTCGTTTAGGAATACAGTCACCAAACACAACTTTACAGTAATAAATTAAATGATTATAACATTAATCTTTGCTAAATATTAACTTTTACTGCAGTTTCTTCGTATTGCATCATAATTTAAACAGTTTTAATTTTTTAAAGGCCATGAAATCACTAAGTTTTTTATTAACTAAATACCTATCTAGTTTTTGAACGAAATGTTCATTCAATTTTATGATCATTCGTTCAAATTTGCCCGTCCTTGCTTACATTAGTGTGACGTCGCTAATGTTATCGTATCGAGGTCTCGATACTATTTCGAAAGTGCTTCGTGCTTCCAACTTGCGTTGTATTTCGTTATCGTATCGAGTTCTCGATACGTATTCGATACGAAACCCAGAAAAATTCGTGCTAGGGGTACTGGTCACATGGTGAAGTTAATCCCCTCAGATGTTGAAACATACAAGAAGATAAGAGACCACTTTATAACAAATAACATAAGCCACTACACATACAAACTGAAGTGTGAGAGATCTTATAGGGTTGTGCTTAGAGGATTACATGCTACTGAAGACATTGAGAACATTAAACAAGAACTAAGAACGTTAGGACATGAAGTCAGACAAATCGTAAACATATTGCACAAAACAACCAAAGAGTCTCTACCCATATTCTTTGTTGACATAGAGCCCAACTACAACAACAAGGACATATTCAAAGTTACCAACATAAACAATATGAAAGTCTCCTTTGAAGCGCCCTACAAAAAGCAAGAAATACTGCAGTGCAAGAGATGCCAAAGATACGGCCATACAAAAAACCAATGTTTCAGACCCTTCAGATGCGTAAAATGTGGTCAAGAGCACTCAACCGCATCTTGTACCAAAAAACCAGACATTGAGGCTACTTGTGCAAATTGCCAAGAAAAACACCCAGCAAGCTACAAAGGCTGTAAAATATACAAACAATATAAAGAAGTCATCCTAAAACCAAAGGCAAACAAAAAAGATAAAAATACCCAAAAGCCAACAGAAAATACCCGAACACCGGTAGAAAAAGCTCCAACTAAAACATATGATCTCCCGCATAACAGAAGAAGTCAAACAACAAATATGTCATATGCTGATGTAACAAAAACCAAACCACATTTAAAAATCGCTTTAGATCGCTCAAAGTAACTTACTTGACTTACTAGATGGAATGTTTAACAAATAACAGCATATCATGAGTATCATGATCGACAACATGATGGACCGTATGATCCAACTTATCACACACTTATTGCCACGGGCGGCACCTTAAATCTCCGCATAGCAATCTGGAACGCCAATGGGTTAACAGAACGACGACAAGAATTGGAAGTATTCCTTAAAACGGAAAGAATAGACATTGCTTTAATCTGGGAAACTAGATTCACATCGAAAACTCATGTTAGTATCAAAGGTTACAAAATTTATACTACAAATCATCCTTCAGGAAACTCACATGGAGGAACTGCGGTGATAATAAAAGAAAACATAAAACACTACCCACTAGCGGAATATAGCACCGAAAAAGTTCAAGCTACATCTGTAAAAATAATTGAAAAGAAAACTGAGACAACTTTGTCTTCAGTTTACTGCCCCCCAAGACACACAATTTCTACAGAGGACTACAGGACACATTTTTCCAGTCTAGGAAATAGATTCATCTGTGGTGGAGACTGGAACGCCAAGCATACATATTGGGGCTCTAGACTAACTTTACCGCGAGGTAGACAACTATACCATGCTATTGGCAGTCTCAATCTCCTCTGCATTTCACATGGTGAACCAACTTACTAGCCATCGGATCAAAATAAAGTCCCAGACTTGCTTGACTTCTATATTGCTAAAAATGTTCACTACAGCAACATGAAAATCGAATCATGCACGGACTTATCCTCTGACCATACCCCTGTCATCCTCAATGTGGACTGCAAAAAGGTAATGGTGGAACGTAACATAGGACTTTATAACCGTAATACTGACTGGGATTGCTATAGAGATAGCATCACTAATGATGTAAATCTAAAATTACCATTAAAAAATCCCAATGATGTGGAATCTGCCATTGAAGGTCTAAACAAGTTAATCCACAATTCTGCATATAAGTCAACCCCTAAACAAAGAACTCGGTTACCTCAATTTCATTACTACCCTAGACACATTAAGGACAAAGTAAATGAACGCCGAAGATTGAGAAAGATATGGCAAAATTCTCGATATCCCAGTGATAAAACGGCTTTCAACAGGGCTTCACATGATCTTAAGAGACTTATCAATGAAGACAATGACAAGAATCTCCAAACTTATCTGGCCAGCCTTACTCCATCTGAAAAAACCAATTATTCTCTGTGGAAAGCAACTAAAAAGCTTAAAAGGCCAGTGGTACACGTGCCACCAATCAAATTAAGTTGTGGTTCCTGGGCTCGATCAGATCGGGAAAAGGCAACCAGGTACGCCGAGCATCTCCAATCAGTCTTCCAACCGCACCGAAGTACTAACCCGGACCATGACAAAGAGGTTAATTCGTACTTGAATTCACCGATACAGATGTGCTGACCTTTAAAGTGTGTTACTCCAAAAGAAGTAAAAAGACAAATAGACTCCTTGAAAGATGGTAAATCGCCAGGATACGATCAAATTGACTCTACTCTACTGAAACAACTTCCGATGAAGGGTATTCTGCTTCTGACAATGACTTTCAATGCCTGTTTGAGGCTTAGCTTCTTTCCTGGACAGTGGAAGATAGCTCAAGTAGTGATGGTGCCCAAACCAGGAAAACCGCCTAGTGAAGCAAGCTCTTACAGACCAATCAGCCTACTTCCACTAATAGGAAAACTAATGGAAAAAATCATCCTGGTCAGAATGCGTCAACACTTGACTAAAATAATCCCATCCCATCAGTTTGGATTTCGAGAACATCACGGCACTGTAGAGCAAGTGCATCGCCTTGCTGACACCATTGCTCGAACACTGGAAAACAAACAATATTGCTCCGCTGTCTTTCTCGATACTGGACAGGCATTTGATAAGGTGTGGCACGATGGACTACTGTTTAAAGTTAAAGAGACCCTTCCACATTCATTTTTCCCATTGATTGGATCTTACCTGAACGGGCGCTGTTTTGAGGTTAAATATGGGACTGAAACCTCACAACTATGCAAAATAGAGTCTGGGGTTCCGCAAGGGAGTATTTTGGGACCAATTCTCTATCTGATCTTCACAGCAGACTTGCCAACGCATGATGACACTACCACGGCTACTTACGCAGACGACACAGCACTATTGTCAGTACATGACAACTCCAACACTGCCTCTGCTAATTTGCAGACACACCTGCATAAAGTTGAAGTGTAGCTGGACACATGGCGCATTAAGGCTAATGAAAGTAAATCAACTCATGTCACGTTTACCTTAAACAAAAGGAACTGTCCACCTGTTGTTCTCCATAACATACCCATACCGCAAGCTGAAGACGCCAAATATCTGGGGATCCACCTTGACCGACGTCTCACTTGGCGAAAACATATATGGACTAAAAGAAAGCAGCTTGATCTGAAACTCAGAAACATGTACTGGCTGATGGGACGAAGATCGCAGCTAAGTCAGAACAGTAAAATGACGATCTACAAAGCCATTTTGAAACCAATCTGGACATATGGTATCCAACTCTGGGGAACAGCTAGCAATAGCAACATCGAGATTCTCCAACGATTTCAGAACAAAACATTACGTACTATGCTTGACATCCCATACCTCATAAGCAACAAGCTTATACACATAGACCTAAATATCCGCACCGTCAAGGAGGAAATTGCCAAATACAGCGATAAGTATCAAAGCCGACTACATAAACATACCAACCAATTGGCGTCAAAACTCGAGGGGACAGGGAGCTTAAGTTTTTCCCGACTAAAAAGACACAGTATGCCCTTTCTGAAGAACAGATTCACCCACGTATGATAGGAAATCACTGGATATTCCTATCCAAAAGAGACATCAAACAAAAACAAACAAATGGCTCATTGTTTGAATTAACAGATTGCCATGAAACAGAATAGACAAACGAGAAAAAAAAAATTATAGCACTCACTTGTGTCTCTTGAAAATAAAACTATGAAAAGATACCTGTATTGGACTAATTCTTTCGGCGAGTTTATTTCTTTAGGGGCCTTCTAACAATGCATGTGATCTTCTGCACCATACACGACATTTGAGTCCTGTGATGCCAAAGTTCTAGGAGGCCTGGGATTTTGACTAATGAGCCCCTAAAGTAGACCCAGCATGAATAACTAAACTAATCCTCCTTCAGGAATCTACAAAAAATACCATAATTTAAATTAGTAATTCATTAAAAAATCTAGGTAAGTACTTCAATTATTATTAATTGAACATGAATTTATATTATGTATTAAAAAAGTTAATCAATACCAGTCTAGAATAAATTCTAGCAGCAATCAGTTCTCTCTAAGGTCCGTCTGAGATAGAATGTGTTCGTCTTTGAAACAATGCTGATCTGCACCAAATGCAAACATGTTCTTAATGGCTAGAAGCTTCATTTTCAGTTAATGACGTTCCTACGCCTAGTCCTGAGAAACATGGATGACAAACTATTCCATCAGTGTCAACCTAAAATTCAGAAGTTTGTTAATAAACTGCTATTTAATGAAGAATGTGTTAGGTTCTAATAGGACAATATTTTTTTTTCATAAATACTACATGCACTACTAACCTCATGTCCAACATGTTGTTCCAAGATTAGTAGGTACCTAGTAATTCTAACCCCAGATCAGATTAGATGCCAGATAATGGTCTACCGAACACATCTATCTGTCCATCACACACAAAGAAGACATTGTTTGCTGCCTGAAATAGATATTATATTTAGTTTATAGTTACCTACTGTTATTTCAATAGAGCAGTGTTCGGAATCTATTTCCTTGTAAAGAAGTGATAGGTAATAAGTATTTTATTAATTCTCTCGTAAATGCCTAATTGAAATACGAAAAACTCACCTGAAAACAACGAATGTAGGTAGTAGCAACAATTGGTATCAACAATTTAACAGGTCAATCAAATGCAAATCCAAGTCCGGGATAGCAGGCCGAAGTCAACAAGTGAGGCAGCAAACGAAAGTCCAGGATAGCAGGCAGAAGTTAAGAAGTGAGGCAATGAAAATCTCAATGAAATCTCAATGAAATCAGCATAGAAAAACAGCACAGCACAAAACCACACCACATGACCACAACTAGGTAGGTACTCAGAATCCACCACCAAAAAATCGGAATGAAAAAAAAACGGCGGTCTATTTTTTCAAATCATGGTGACAGTTACACTTTTTATAACCTTCTTTACAGCTTTGGACACTTGATTTTAACTCAGGAAGGCATAACGAGTTGCCAGGTTATTGAAAATTATGTTTTCATTTTTATTTTTCTACACGAAAATGGTAAAGCTTACGGAATATTACTTTTACCAACTAAATACATGTATTTTATACTATTTTTTGAGTAGGTGTACATGGTCTTGGCATAAAATTAAACATCTCCTTTCTAGATGTTTCTATAATTTCTAGAAAGTTCTATCAAAACGTGCATATACTTTTCTAAAAAGTTCCACAGCTTTCCAGAAAGTTCTACAACCTTCTAGATGTTTCTATAGAATTCTAAACACATACCTGTACTTTTCTAGAAAGTGCCACAGCCTTCCAGAATGTTCTACAACTTTCTAGATGTTTCTATATCATTCTAAAAACGTGCCTATACTTTTCTAGAAAGTTCCAGAGCTTTCCTAGAATTTTCCAGAAAGTTCGAGAAATTTCTAGATGATGATTCGAAACGTTCTCTAAGCGATTCTGGAGCTTTTTATGACCGGTTTATTTACACACATACTTAGTTTAATAACTAAATTATTATTAAAGTACTATTATGATGCGTCGCCAACAATAGGTATGCATGTGCAAAATTCACGCTGGCAAGATAGACGAACTCTCAGAATAATAACTAAAGCATAGAAACCACGCTAAAATAGCAAGAAAAGACATATATTCATCCTTCTTCTTCTTAAGAGTCATGTTAATGAGTCAGAAAGAGATGTAGAATGTTTGACTTGTCCTAATTTGTGTACGTGGTCACTAGTTTATTCTACACTAGGGACGTCATTTCTCGGCATTTTATATCGACAAAAATAAAACTAAATATTGAACATGTAAATAAATATGAATTCGAAAGATAAGCGCGCCGTCAATTTATTTTATTTTATTAATTTAAACTGCGTTTCCAGGGCAGGCGAAAAAGCCTACAATGACCGAAATATTATGTTAGCATCGAGAAGACAGAATTTGTATTGCTTTTCATGTACTATTGTCATTCTGTATATTTCGTTGCGTTTCACTACACGCACTACATTACTCACAAAATGCTATTCCACGAGAAAATGATACAGAATGACAGAAGTGTATGGAGAGCGATACAAATCCTGTCTTCCGACGCTTACATAATAATTCGGTCATTGTCGGCTTTTTTGCTTGCCTTGGAAACGATATAAACTAAATCAGACAAATTTTCAAAAAACTACGTTATGGTGCACAAGAAACACACCTACAATATTATATTGAATCACTTTAGGTACAGCTGCGTCTGATCGACCTACCCAAATCTATTAAAATATCCCAATCAATATTGAACTCTATGACTACAACATTAGGTTAAGATTCAGTTGCAGGTATTTCACAGATTAGTAGGCCACAGAGTAGGAAGGGTAGGGCGATGTGTATAGCCAGCGTCACATTTATATTCTTGCATGTAAAATTCCCGCAACCACATCTTAATATCAATCAAGTAGAGTTCAATATCGACTGGAATATTTTGACGGATTTGGGTAGGTCGATCAATGGCCGTGTGTACACAACTTTTCGTTCTATTGTTAGGCCAAAAAATTGTTAACGGTAAAAGTGATCACTTTTGAATTCAACAAGTATTGCAAGTTAATAACGAAAAGCAGTGTACAGTCAGTGTTACATCGGCCTACCCTTATCTGTCAAATTAACTAGATGGATATTGAACTTTATGCTTTGAACGTACATCTAAAAACTGTACAGGAAAATATAAATATGAAGGATTATTAATGAAATAAAAAACTTATAAATAAATATTTAAAACATTTTTATTAAATCACTGCCTCTTAAATAAGAAGGTTTTGGTTAAAATGCTTCATAATTTGTCACGAGGCGCACATTCCTGTAATTCCTGTTTGGTATTCGTATTGTCAAATATAACTTAGGTACGGCTTTTATCAATAGGATTCTGTGATTTTCATCGAAACTTTGTTCTAGAGAGTGATTAACAAGATTGCTCAAAGTGCTTGTTGGTACAAATGTGTCGCAGACATTGTTCATGATTGATTTATCGTAAAATGTTTGGAACTTATATGACTGCGTTTATTCCATATCCAATTTAGTCTTCTAACACGCCGGCCGTAGCCATTCTTTTTTTATATCATCATTTTTTGGAAACCTGTAACCAAATTGTAGAATTTTTAAAATTAGTGAAAGTGCAGATAAATATTAGTAGTAGTAATCAAGAAGACCATTCAATGATGTATATTTTTTAAATTATCAATAGGTAGTGGTAGTAGTAGTACTAGGTAGTACTTTTAAAGTTATAAATTATTAATATCATGTTAAAAGTAAAACAAGTGAGACGTATACATATATCATAATTTAAAGATAGATGTGTAAACCACTTACACAAAATACTGATTTATCGATATAGAAATGCACGTCACTAAACGAAAAAACATAACCTTCAACATTTGAACAAAATTTCATTGATAAATGCCTTATATCAGCACAGAACTGGTTCACGATGACTATTTAGACAAACTAATAGTGTGTTTTAATAGATTCATGCCTTTAATTATGTGTAGGTAAAACGAAATCAGTCTGAGCTTACCGATAAAAGGTTATTTGTCTCTTGATTATTTTATTTTCTTATTATAAGGGATTTACAGCCCTCAATCACACAAGACATTTTGTCACACGTAACGCATAAATATCACTAACAATGCTATGGCTAGTTTATAAGTTTCTTCGGAAGAATACCTTGCAAATAATTAAATTTATCTGAGAGGAGCTACAACTTAGCGTGAAAATAATCCATCATTATAATGTAACCATGTTAGGTTGCCACTTATTTACACAGCAACAAAAAGAAAATAACGACACATTTAATCTGATGGTGTTCTATTCTATTCTATTCTTAATTAATGGCTTCGCGTTTAGCATTAAGCCAGTTTCAAGTGTTAAACTTATATTTTTAAAATAAATTTAGTATTGTACGGTAGATTGAAATAAAATGGAGTCTCTCAACACGTGTTGTTGCTAAAAGAACACGGGAGAAACTCCATGGTGTTCTAAAGACATCCAATTACATCCGTTTGACATTTACCTTGTGACAACCTAGAAAAAATAGAAACGAATATGGATTAGAGGTTTCATTCACTCTCGCTACAGAATTAAATGAAGTCATATGAGTAAGATAGCTGTTGTCTAGCTTGTCTTTTAGCGTGGTTTCTATGCTTTAGTTAATTGTTCTGAGGACGAACTATTCCCATCACACTCCATCTTTCATGTCTCTATTTAAAGTGAATAAATTATATTTCATTTCATTACACTTCGATCATGTTTTTTTATTAATATACTTAATGAGTTTATGTTAGGTTCTCTTATTATCCTTTTACTTGTTTTCCGTATTGAATGTAAAATTACAAAATGATTATATTATGTTATTATTTTACCTTATTTTGCAGGTATTATTCCTGTCCGTCGGCACAATAAAAAAACGCACATTATAATGCTAGTTTTTGTGGTACGCAGCAAAATAGAAAAAAACAGAGAAATTTTTTCTCAAAGATCCGCAATATTTTTTTTTTATCGGACGAACCCTAATCAATGTTGGCTTTTTTTCTCATTTGCTTGATACGTCATATTATATTCTGCTAGAAACTTCTTTTTTCATGTCTTGAGACCGTCTATATCCGGAGATATAATTTTTTCTACAGCAACAGAAAAAAATCCTGAAAATTTAAAATAGCGGCCATTTTATCAGAAGGCCATAAATGCTCAAAGTGGGGATGCTTTCCTACACAAAATTGATTGTAAGTATAACATGACCTAAAAATATCGTTAGCCCTATCCCGAACTGACTGTATATTATAAATATAAGAAATGAGCAATAGGTACCGTATAATAGTGAAATATTATGTATACTGTGCCAGTAGGCATACACTGTGGTAAATCCGTTAACTATATTGCAACACTAAGTGTGATTGGGGTAAGTTCCCTTTATCTAAATTTTTGTGGTCCTCACCTACAGTGTTGCAAACTTAGCTTCTTTATAGCTAGATCTAGATATTTTTGGGACCCAAGCAGCTACAATTTTATGAAACTTGTAGCTACAAGTTTTAGCTATTTTTTCTAGCACCTTTCATGAGAAATATATAAGTACATTCGAGAAATCGTATTAGCCCTATTCTTGGCATTGTGGCATATTTGAGACGCTCAATTTACAAAAACTTACGTATAGTGAAAAAGGAATAATGAATTGTTATTGATATTTATTTATTTAATGGACTTTTAAGTTTGTGGAAAAATACCAAGTAACTTATTATTCAACATACTCTAGCACATTTTAATATTAAAAAGTATAATATTTATATTTAGAATATTTCTAATTTTTTATGTTTTATTATTTACTTATCTTTTTATTTTATGCATTAATTTGGTAGGAAATTATTAAGTGAGGTGGCTACTTTTGTCTCATGCTAAATAATACGGGAGTATTGAATTCGCTTTGGTACGAAATATCCAGTTTATTCCATTTTTATTTAGTTACGCCATGTCATTGTGAAAGGAATGTCTCAGTAATAAAGTTAATTTTCTTATTAACATAACATAGAATGTTTGTTGTCTTGTAAATGAAGTCTATCTGCCACTTTATTCTTTTTAGCTTAAATAAAACAAAAATGAGGGAGGATTAGGTTCGTAAACAAACATGTATGCGCTTTAATCACAACAAAAGAAGGTACAAAGGAACACGGAGACAATCTCCTTTAAACCAATAAAAGAAATGATTTAAAAAATGTCGGTAAAATCAATGTACAAAATAAAGAGTTTGAAGCAAATGTTGACACTATTTAGGTAGTAAATAAATAAATCAGGTAAATAAAGTAATTTCTTTGAAAACGTACTATTTTATTTACACCATGGATGCAATAATAAGATGGCATATTTTTGGCATTTTCTGGAGACGGGCTTGGCAGATTATGGCAGATTTTTTGCAATATCGGGCAGATTCGCCATTTTTGAGATGGTCACACACACCACACTGGTTGACTGGTCATATTCTCTTAGTAAATCATACTGAATTGACGTCGTCTGGTACCGACCGACGCTACACCCTTGAACTAGGACATTATTTAACAGTCAGTGAGCAAATGAACATTGTGCACCCTATTTTGCGGCGATGATTACTCGTACCACCTACTTCAGCATTTATGTAAGTACATTTTTTTTATTCATTTGACTAAAGGCTGATTCTTTAAACCTCGGATAAAACATAACCGCCTGATAAAGTTTTACCACGATTGTCCACGATCAAACTAATATGTCATCTGTAATGCTGGATTTACACGAAGCCAATACTTGAGACAATCCACTAAGCCAGTCCAATAAGCCAATGCCAATGCTAAGCAAAAATGCCTTGAGGACAATCCAATGTAGTGGACTGTCTCTATTTACACGATGCCAATATTGGACTGGCTTATTGGATTGTCTCAAGTATTGGCTCCGTGTAAATCCAGCATAAAGAAAGAAAAGACATGGTTTCACATAATAGCTCAATGGGTTTGACAATACATTTTCAAAATGGTTGTGTAATACTGTAATAGGTCTTGACCTAACTTATGATCCGGCGGCGGTCGCGAATCAATTGATTTTCAATTGTGTCTGGTTTTACGGTGCTCAAAGGGTTAACCAACAAATAAGTTAGATATATTAAAAAATTAAAAAATCTGTCTTATGTAGGTAGGCAGATGTATAGGTACTGAGGTAGCTTACCCCGGTGGTGGCGCGGTGGCGGCCCCCGAGAATGTTGTAAGGTGACACCACATCTAATGCTGCATTTACACGGAGCCAATACTTGAGACAATCCACTAAGCCAGTCCAATATTGGCATCGTGTAAATAGAGACAGTCCACTACATTGGATTGTGTTCAAGTCATTTTAGCTTAGCATTAGCATTGGATTATTGGACTGGCATATTGGATTGTCTCAAGTATTGGCTACGTGTACACCCAGCATTAATGCTGGTGACTGGACACCCGCAAAAATAGAGGAATCGCAGACGTGTAGCCGGCCTTTATGGATGGAATAGGCTCGTTTCTTAAAGATCCAGTCGTAACGGTCCGAAAATATCGCCGCCGAGAGCTAAAATTACATGTATGATGTTTTCCCTATAGAGAGTAGTTTCCTATTTTGAATCCTAACAGTATAAACGAAGTAAGTACCTACAAAACAAAAATTTTGTAAGATAAGTAAATTCACACTACCAATTATTACGTAAATAAGTAAAACATGTTTGAACGAAGTTCCATATCGCGCGTTGTGAAAGGGGGCTAGACGGAAAAAATTCTTACGAAAAGTTGTCACGACACTTTTTGCTAGTAAACTGTGCGGCAAACGGAAATCATTATTTTGTCGCTCATCTTATCGCCTGGTTGGCGTAGTGGTTCGCGCATCGAACTCACCCGTATGAGCGCCGTGGATCCTGAGATCAAATCCTACCACGTGTTGATTTTTTGTTCATCATAATTTTTTAATTTTTTAGTTGTATATATATATATAAGAACACAGTTAAACACATTTAAATAAATACTTACACTTTTTTTGTTAACTTTATTTTTATTATCTACTTGTAATTTGGAACAAAGCTTTTTTGATTGCCATCAGCCGCGGCGTTGCGTGTGACCGCACGACAACACAGAAAAACGATGTTTCGTAGTCCCCTCAAATCATATTTTAATATTACAATATCAGAACGTATGTATTTAGCAAGCCGTGCGTGTTCTAACCTATACGCTGTTGTGTTTACGAAGTAAAATAGAATCCCAAACATATGTTTCCTACTTCAGTTACCACAAGCCAATTATTACGAAAATTGAGCCTACTGATTAAGTTTAAATAACATTATTGTTAATTAAAAAAAATATTATTATAACTTAAAAAAAAAAACAATTTTATTACAATTCCTTCACTAATTAATCGAAAGGAACTTCGTTCCATCAGGGTGTCCCTTGACACCTCTCAAGTTTTTTTTGTTTGTGTAGATATTGTGTTCTTATTCGTGTCATTTGATAGGTTTAGGCTTAGAATAATGGGTTAGGCCCTTTGGTCTAAAATGGATATGGCAAAGGAGATTGTGTAAATATGGTACTTACTTAGGGTGGATTCGACCAAACTGGTATAAGGTAGGTATTATACATAGATTAAACGCCGAATTTGTATAGACTAATCTCGGAGTAAGTCTTATTCCAGTTTGGTCGAATCCACCATTAATCCCTTTAGAAGTTAATACTAGGGATTTTCAATAGTGAAAATTGTCAAATGTAAATTTTTATCTTTATGTTCTGTATACTTTTTGTATTGTAGCAGTAGTTTATTGTTTTTTTTTTTGTAGAATAAGTTTTTGCTATGCGGGCTATACAGGCTTGCAGTAGCTCCCTTAGCACAGTATAAATATAGCTGATATTTATAGGCATTGTTCAGACAAAACTGCATTGTCTGCCGCTGAGTGTGAGCGCGCGTTACGCAGTTTGTCGTTTTTCCTTAGCGTTCACACCGAAGAGACTATTCGCTTTTACGAAGTGCGTAGTTGCTGACTCTCCTCTCGGTGGCCGATTTTTGAACTACGATGCACGGCGGACGCGGATTTCTTTCTACGTAACCGTAGCAAAGGAAATATACACTACTAAATAATTATTCTATTGTGAACTCTAAAGTCTGTTTATAAGGTGCAAAATCAGCTGATATAGCGGTTTCCATAAATAGTAAAACACTTTTTTGCTAATTTTGCTACTTACGATGTTTTTCCAGAATAATAAATAATGCAACGTAAGTTTGTACGTGTATGTGTACCTACGTAAGTACCTAGTAACCTACACGTATAAACCTACAGGAATGAAAGTCACTTATCACTTTAGTACCTTCTCATAGCAACTTTTTTGGTTAATGTTTGTCAAACTGTGAGACATTCTGTCAAAAAGTTGCAATGACAAATTATTAAAAGGTTACACTACTTTTGATGCTGACTATACGTTCATGCGTACCTATAAGTACAGTATTGTAACTTCATAGTAAATCTGTGGTAACGGACGAGCGAGCCATACGATATTTGATATCGCATTCTGAAACTATATAATATTTTAATATTGGTGAAATCGGTTCCTATCGACCATATCTATCACTGTATAGTATATCAATAAAGGATTCGTAACACTTTACTTAAGTACTTGATATTAGTAACAAATAATAATGATTTTTATTTCATGAAATTTTCACAAGCACATTTGTTTGTTAAAAAGTACCTACCGATCATTGATCATTAACCCTTAATAGCTATAATGAATTACCTTACTCACTAAGACTATAACGGGTGTAAAACCACCCAACTTTTAAAAAGTGATGATTTTACTAATTAATTGTAAAAAATTGTAATAAACTTACTTTATCAGTTAGTTTGGACCTTTAGTAATAAATACAAGTACTTATTGTGTACATTATTTTTATTAAAAATCCAAGTAGTATTTGATTTAAAAACTGACTCAAACAGCTCACATTATTAGAGGGCACCCAAGAAAAATTGTTTTTATTTAAATTAAATCTAAATACAAATCAAATATATTTATTTCTCATTAGTCTAATATATTGTTTTTTATCTGGCGTACTTAACAAAAATAGATCTTCAGAATATATAGTGAATTTTTCCACCTTATTGATACAAAAAAATAAACTTAACAATAAACATTGAAAAAAAACAAAATAAAGTTAACTGAGGATCATCTACTTCCATTTCCAAGGGTAGTTTTTTTTAATAACTGATTTATATTTGTAGTTGTAAGTAGACTACAGAAAGGCTGCTTGTTTGATTATTATATTTGAAACAGAATAATTATAGGGTTCGTTTGTACTTTTTCAGAAGACTGTTGATTATTGATGTTATTTTTATATATGGTTTTGACTGATTTTATGAAGAAGTTTCATGTTTTTTATTTAATTATTCATTATTTAATAACTATTTAAAAACTCTATGTTCATGGCAGTGTAACTCCTGGAATACATTCACATTGAAATGTTGATTGTATTTGATTTGGCAGTGTATATTTAAAGATACATTGAATTAAGTACACAAAAAATATAATAAACAGATTTTTTTTATTATTTATCGCACACCTCTTGGACCGCAAAGAACCCTTAAAATAAAGATAAAACATAAATTTTGTAAAAATAAAATTCCTGCCAAGTTAAGGGTTAAAGACCTGGCGCTTGTACAGGCTGAGATCAAGGCAGTCAAGTCATCGTATGTCACTATGGAGCAGCATAAAGATACGTTGAGAGATTATCAAATACCGAATCATGGATCACCACCGTTTTCGGCTGCAAAAGGTAACATGAAGAGTTAATAATAAGCCAATATCATAACGTATTGGGAGAGTTAACTAACTAACTAAAGTAAGAAAAAAAATATTGTTTGAAACAGAATCATTTATTTATGTATTTTTGGCTTGAATTTTAATTTTAATTTTTTTAATGTTTATTATCAATAAAACTATGAAATTATATAGCAGTCTTTTTAAAATAAAATCAGACTAATATTTTTTTACATTATGATGCAGGTATGTACATAGGTACATTTACAGGCTCATAATTGTTTTATAATCACAATATTTTCAAGAAAATTAGATAACTAGTATCACAAAGAATATTTTTTCCTTAGTTAAATTATATACTTATATTTTATTCTTAATTATATCGTAGGTAACTGTTCCTATAAAAAAAATGTCAAATGATACTAAAACAAAAACAAAAATATTTTCCCGACCATTAATAGATACCTAAAATAAACTTCCTATGAGTTTCAACAAAAATAATATTATTTTATTTTTGAAATTAAATTTAAATAAAACATAAAATAACAAAATATTGTTAAGAGGGTTTACGCCATTCGGTTTCCCATACAAAATTTTTAAAAACCAATGAGCCAATTTTGGTGGAACTTTGCATGCTGAAGTAAAATACAGGGATCTAAATTGTTTGTTGAAAACATTTAAAAAAATGTTTATTTAACTGAGTTATTGCGATTTTTAGCTTTCTATAGTGGACTTTAAATCGCAATAACTCAGCTAGAAAAACGTTTTTTAAAAATGTCTTCAACAAACTATTTAGATCCCTGTGTTTTACTTCAGCATGCAATGCTTATTTTTTGATATTTTTATTGGACAATGTTAATTATTGGACATTATTATGATTTGAAAATTAGTTAGTATTGCGAACCTTGTGATTTAATGCGAAGTTTAATGTTAAATTTAGTTGGTGAATATTTGCATGCTATTTTATATGGCTAAATAGGTTTAAGTCCCATTTTATTTTTAGAACATCTAAATGTAATTACCCTATTTAAAGCAAATAAAGCATTTGTATTTGTATTTGTAAAGTTTCATCAAAATTGTCTCATTGGTTTTTTAAAATTTCGACTCGGAAGTTTGTATGAAAAACCGAATGGCGTAAACCCTCTTAAAGTATTTATTAAAAAATAAAAAAAACATAAACAATTATGGAATACTATTGAGAAATAAGATTTGGTCAACCTTTATTGGTGCTAGGCGGTTTCTTCTATCATCGCATCGCATCGCTAAAATCCCAGCTTTTGAAAATAAACGTTCTGAAGGGACTGACGATGCTGGTATACAAAGATATTTTTAGGCAATTTCGGATAACCGCGTAAATAAACATTTCTTGTCATTCCAAAACTGAAGTGGATCGCATTTTCTGTCAAGATATGGTAATTCAATATATTGTTTTACCATCATAGCTGCCGAAGTATATGAAGTTGGGGGAGCACTACTCTCCATGATTTTTTTATCTACAACTCCCCAAATGTCGTCTTTACCAAAAGCAGTAACAGCAGAAACAATTGAAGTACTAGGGCTATTTGGGCTAGATGAAGGTAGGACTTCATCGGTACTCATGTTTGATAATTCATTGATTACCCACATTTGCGCATTATTGGCATTATCTCTAACGTAAAACCTTTTTTTTGAAGCGTGGGTCGAGGAAGGTGGCTTTTGATGCTGTACTATTAGTCTTATATACTGCAAGTCGTTTTTCTATTACTGCAGAAAGACTTCGTTTTAAACTCTTGCCCAATTCCGTTACTGGCGTCTTAATTTCTATAGCATTTCGTAGTCCAAGTACAAGAGGAATAACAGAAGACAAACTTGGATATTTTTCTCCTGATAAAATCACAGTAACATTTTCGAAAGGGCGTAAAAGTACCACCAAGTCTTCTATTATTATCCATTCATTGGAATTCAGATTTGGCGGAGATGAATCCAGCTGTGGCAAAGTAGCAGAAAGAGATATTTTAACCTCTAATAGACGTTCGAACATATAAAAATACTATTCCAACGAGTCCGAACGTCTTGCTTGAGTTTCAATGTATTTACATTTAGTTGCTCTTGCATTTTGAGTAAGGCTTAAGAAGCTTTTGTGCTATGTTTAAAATACGAAACAATTGCTCGACATTTTGCCAAAAGTTGTTGTAGCTGACAGTTAGGAGTGTTGCCTGCTAAATTAAAATTTTCTTTCTCTATACAGTCTTTAACCGCAAGATTAAGTGTATGAGCAACACAAAAATGATTTCGCTTAGTCAAACATTCACTTACAGCTTTTTTCATAGCTGCAGCATTATCTGTGACAATAGTTACTACTTTTGAGCTCATTTGCCATTGGTCCATTACCTCTTGAATAGCCAATGCAATATTCTCAGCCGTGTGGTGTCGAAGTCGAAATAGCTACAGATTTCAACTTATATTGATATATGTCATGTGCAGTCAGACTTATAAAACTTTTATTACTGTCTGATGTCCAAATATCAGATGTTAACGCTAAATAAGCGTTAACATTATTTAGCGTTAACATCTGATATATCTTGTAACTTGTTTTTTAAAGACTCGGACACCAATTTATATTTTTCATCTACCATCAGAGCTAATTGTTTTCTATTCGGTAATTGATAATCAGCATTCAATGCTTTTGAGTATTCTTTTGCTGCCCAACGTTCAACCAAAGTTGCCAAACCTTTTGGTACGAGTGCTGATATTCTGCACAGTATGATGGTGGTTCCTAAGACCAGCACGTGTAGTCCGGGAGAGGAAAGGAGAGGGCGGGATTAGATCAAAAAGTTCTTCAGAACACTCTCCGTAGTAATTTCGGTAGAAGACACTGAGAGAAGCAATGTATCTACGCAGCTGGAGGTCCTCAAGAGAGGCTGTAACCTCAGCATCTCCAATAATATGTACCGCTCGCCTTTGCATTATTGGAGATGCTGAGGTTACAGCCTCTCTTGAGGACCTCCAGCTGCGTAGAGACATTGCTTCTCTTCACCTCTTCACCATCATACTGTGCAGAATATCAGCACTCGTACCAAAAGGTTTGGCAAGTCGTTCCTCTGTAAGACCATTTGGCTTTGGAATTCTCTGCCGGCGCATGTGTTTCCCAGTTTCTATAATCCCGGGTCTTTTAAACGGGGCGTGAAGCGGCGTTTTTGCAGGCCGTCATGAATGGGTGCGCTTGTTACCGTGCTTGTTCCACGGTGGTGAGCGCTCTCATTGCTTTGGACTACATCGGCTGCTTACCATCAGGCAGGATGAAGTCACTATGACGTGTCACATTTAAAAAAAAAACCTGAATTTTCCACTATCTGAAATGGCTGCAAATCTTTTACTATCAGATTAATTAAAGCGTTATCACCAGAATTTTGCGTTATTTTTTTTGGCACAGTAAGACGGGTTTGAGTGTGCCTTAACCTTTTTTGAGGAGGCTCAACATCCAATGTGGTTGTCGATACCAGTGACTGCGATGAATCGGTCGAAGTACTCGTATTACTTTCATTTGTTGATGATGAACTCTGACTTTCCTCGATGGCAACATTGGGATGCTTTTTTTTAATGTAGTTTAATAATGTGGTCGTATTTCCACTATATTTGAATGAATCTGAACACTGTTTACACGCAACACATCCACTCACTGGCGATTCGAATACATCCCAAACTAAAGATTTTCTTTTAGGACCCGGCATTTTTCAAAAACAGAACATAAATAAAACACGAAAATCTATAACAAGAACCGGCAGTTTAAAGTTAACCTCAAATCTACATATATGTGACACTTGTTTGCTTGCTTTGTTATGACTGAATGAATGAACATAGTCTTACTCAAATGATCGGCAAACTTCGCTCCATGTCGGTTTCATTCGGTTTACGAACTCGAGTCAGAGAGAATCTTCGCGTTATTTATGGTGAACAGTTTCGTGTTTGTGTTCCTGGTCAAGTTCCACCCTGCGGGGTCATTCGACATTGTGTTAGAAGACGTTCCTGTGCAAATTTATTGCTGCTAAGACTGACGGTGCGGTGCGCGTTGTGAGCTGGTCGCTTGCGCGACCAGCGGTTAGTGGGTACTGCCAAACATAGTTGAATCGACAGCTAGCAAGGGTTTAAGAACTTAAAATTACTTATTGCTGTTATAAACAACATTTACATACTCCAATTACGATCCCGCATGTAGTCAACTATTTACACGTTGCTACAACAAAGTTACAATGTACAAAGAAACATTGATAGGTCAGTATGATTGCGTCATCATACTGCACAATGGTAATATTCAGTAATCGATGGAAGTTCTTACAATGAAACATAAAAGCTTACTATATCATGATTCAGTTCAATGTTCTTACACAATAAAACATTAAAGATTACAATATTTAGCACACATATATAAACGGGATTTAACGCAAAACTATTTAGTAAAGGCATCCTACGCATACCTTTTATACCCGACGTTTCGACCGAGTTGCACCGGCCGTGGTTAAGGGGAGGTATTTCGAGCGCTTCCCTCTCGCTCTCTCGACGGTACAACGGTAAGGGACGGGTATAACAGCGAAGCTGCGCGAATAATCGCGTTTTATATTTTTAAAAATTGATAGATGTAATAAAAAAAAACCATCGGTTATAATAACTCAAGTTATTTACGAGCTTCATTTTGGTAAATTACTCATAATATCAAATCACTTATTTTAAGAATAAAACCTGGAAAAGAAGATAAAATTAAAGAAAAATATGTAACTTTGTAAAGGACAATGGCACGGTACTATGGAGATTTTGTACAGGCTTACAATTTTCATGTTTTGCAATGAGACTTACACATTTGGTAGATTATATTATTGAGAATTACTATATAAATTAACAGAATTTTGAATGTTGGGGTTTAAAAGTTATACTTGTATTTCGATAATTTTTAAAGGTTAGGTTTTCCCTGTATTTGATTGACATTGACAGTTAAGTGACAGGGAGGGACGGACAATGATTCTGACAGTAACAAATTAAATATTTTTATCTGAAAATGTACGTTCGCGCCTTGATTGATTGATATAATTATAGATCAATCGTGAATCGAACTAAAATAGGTAGGTAGGTTCATAAGTAGTGCATTTCAATATTAATTAAGGAAGTACCTATGTATTGCTAAGCCCGAGTTATAGATTCTAGAAGATAGATAGATAGGATACCTATCAGGAACTGCTGCGACTGTGATTATTCAGATCTTTGTGCTTGGTTATTTAAAACACAAAAAGACATAACTACCCATCTGTGTTTTGATAAATAACGGCAAAATACTTAAAACATGATGAAAGTCATAGATATAAACAATAGAAGTAGGTATACACGTTCCCACTTTAGTAGTCGCAACTTTAGACTACCTCTCTACCTATACCAACATTAAGTTGAAATCATCTCCTATCCTACATATTTATAATTTGTTAAATAATAAATATGTTAAATCAATCTTATAAATAATATAAATTATAAATATCAAAAGTAAATAATCAACCATTTTAAGATAAAAAGTGAGTAATTGTATAGGTTTAAGCCCTAAAATAGTTGCACAAATAATTTTTTATCGAAACTAGATTAACAATAATATGACTTAATTAGCTATTTAAGAATCGATTTCAAAATCGATAAATCGATATTTTTATGCCAGGCAACCCTGACAGCAGATTTTCGTTTTGCGTATAGTATCTGCTAGTTGAAATGCGTTTCGTTATTAGTTTTAGTATTATAATTTCGATTTACGATTTTTCTTTAACCCGGACTTCTAAAAATATAACATTTACTGGAAAATAATGAGAAAAAATTAAGGAACCAACTATGCAAATATGGTACCAAAACATGAACATTGTGGGGTTGTACGCCAGTACGCGTTCTCCTTTATTCTATCGAGCCAACTTTATCAAATCGTGTTTCCATCGGGTGTATTTTAAAGAATAAAGCCTCAACAGTATTTCATAATTTTCGCAGATTTTAATTTTACTGTTTACTACTTCAAAAAGTAGTTCTAAGAACGTGTTATTTTAATTTTTTACTAACACCTGGCCTGGTGCGCGGTTGCGTGGTTGCGGTCACCGCGTTAAATCCCGTTTATATATGTGTGCATAATGGAACGCGAAAGTTTAAAAGTGCATACAATATTTAGATCTTATTATTAGACTGTACACGACACGATCAGAAGAATTTTATGATCTCGAGTGTAATCTAATTTTAAATGAATGGTACCTAGTTCCGTAAGACTAGGCTCTGCCAATAAAAATAAACCTGACCTTTGGTCTCTGCAGCTTCGCCTTACAAAACGCCGGATAAGGAAAAAAACTACAAAACTTACTCTGAACTTAAAATGTCTATAAGTATTCGTGCACAAACACTCAGCTAGTCGACGACGATTGACGGCTGTATCAGTAGGAATGTGGTACTTGACGTGTGGTATGTCAGCCGGTGACTTATTAGGTATCACAAACTTCGTAAAGAAACAAAGTATGCTATTCTATCGTTAAATACAAGTAGTTTACAGTTAAATAAGAAAAGTAGGACCGGTAAAAATGGACCCCAGCCTATTAAGCAATAACGTTGAGTGATATGTCGTTCGAAAGGTTTTTTTTATATTCTACAACTTTTACTATGGCATACCTAGTCTCGAAACGCCGTGGGAAAAAAGTTATGGCTAAATATAATTAAACTTCAGATTAATGTTTTATTGCTTTAAAGGTTTATAGGAATGTCCCAAAACGGTTCCGACTCAGCAAAATGCTGGCCGTAACGGTCAGCGCTGAACTTCCGTCGGAATGCGATTTGGTATTAGGTAAGTACCCCAAGCCAAGCACGAACCACTATTATTAGTCGTATTATTTTGTATGAAAACCATACTACTAATATGTAACACTGTGGTAGTAGTATAGTTAACGAGAGCTAATGTATAAACATTGTGAGCACGAACTTGCTTTAGACGGATCGTCTCGTTTCATATGACTTCTAGCCATCGTAATGTCAACGTAGTGATTACATACTCTTAGGTAATGTCATTCGCCGAATATTTTTCATTGACAGAGCTGTCGCTACGGTTGTTGTGGATTAGAATTATTTAAATAGTAGGTGATTTTAGACACTGAAAATTATGGCTATGTTATTTAGAAATACTCCGTTACTTAGTTATTACTTCCAGGGTTTAGTAAATAGTATTAGAGAAAACGAAATCATAAGTTATGTTAAATGTGTACATTTATTGAATTACGGATATTTTTACTTAGGCATACATACTTAAATACATTCGACGCTTGAAAGGAAATATTTACTAAGCGACATGGAATTAATTGTTCAGGAGGACGGTTTAAAGATTATCTTTTAAAAAAATCATAAAAGTTCTTATAATCATCCTAGAGACGTAATTCTTCAAGTTTTATTTTATCGGATTAATCGTGTTTTAAGCAGCTTTTAAAAATAATGAATAGTTTAGATGTTAGTGGCGCTTAGTAAAATTTTACCTGAAATTAGAAACAGGAAAAATATACTAACTGACATACGTTGGTCAATAAAAGTTCGGTAAAAATGTAATACAGAAAAAAAAATCGAATTGATATCAGAGTAAAAATGACCTTACCTAAATTTAAAAAGTTGGGAAATTGAGGCAAACTGCTTTTATTTCATTTTTAGATTGAAGTGTTTCGGTGAATCTAATTTTAGTGTCGTTTGTTTTAGAAAGTTGGATAACAATTTTTTATCATAAATTACAATAAAATGCACTTTAAAATATATTGAGCTTTATTCAGCGGTTGCACAATCAAATGAACACAAATCAACACTTAGATATACAGTCCTTACTATAAATCTTACTTATATTAAATTAGTAGCAGTTTTAAAGTAGTTTTAAAGGACAAAGTATTTGGAATAATAGGATCATAAGTAAAGTTATTAAGTAAAATTATAAAAATTATTAAGGAATAGCGAATGCCATTTTTGCTATATTCGCCAAATGTACCAAAAATACAGAAATGCACACAAAAACTTGCAAATGATGTTTGTTGACATCGAAAATGCATATGACCGGGTTACCCGTAAAGTTTTGTGGTGGGCCCTGAAGACGAAAAGTGTACCTGGGAAGACCTGCAGTTGAGTCGAGCTATGTACAATAGATGCAGTACCCAAGTCCGCTCTGCCGCCGGCACCACTACTAGTTCTAATATAGCTGTAGGCTTACACCAAGGATTAGTACTTAGCCCTTACCTCTTCCTTATGAAAATGGACGCTCTGACGTCGGATATACAGGTGGAGGCACCTTGGTGTATGCTTTTGCCGACGACATTGTGCTGGTAGACGAAGATGCCCTGAAGGTCCAGGACAAATTAGGCGAATGGCGGCAAAGACTGAAGAACGTAGGAGTAAAGATCAGTGGAACCAAAACAGAGTATCTGTTCGGTCTCTCTAGTCCTATGCCCATTCCGCTTGCCGGAAAGTTCCTAACAGTCTGTCACGATTTTCGGTATCTTACAAGACAACCAGCCTATATGCCTTATGTTAAAGGAGTCACGGACAAGATCGGCCACATATTACGCGGGTACTCGATACCAACGAGTGTATAAAAAATCAAAATCAAAATAACTTTATTCAGTAAGCTTAAATTAAGCGTTTTGAATCGTCAAATTTTTTTTTTTATATTGATGGATGGATAGGCACAGGAACCCACCCACCCACCCCACCCTATATAGTATATTACACTCCAGGCATAAAGGTCAACAACATTGTGGGCTCCCCGAAGGATGTTTTGCTACTTCAAACACCAGGCGTATACAAGATAGACTGCAGTTGCGGTAGTTCCTACATAGGCCAGACAAAACGGACTATCCATGAGAGGGTCAAGGAACATATTGCGGCTGTGATAAACCGCCAGTCTAACAAATAAGCCATTGCGGAGCATTTACTTGAAAGAGGCGCAAATCACTGGATCGAATTTCATCGTACGCAAGTCCTCTCCACAGATCGCCACTTTCATTCAAGAGTAGTGCGTAAAGCGATTGAAATTAAGAAACATCCGAACAATTTCAATCGGGAAGATGGTCACAAACTATCATCATCGTGGAATCCAGTGTTTGCAAAAACGCCACTTCGTTTTAGTCCGCAATCGGCTAACTACCAGAAGTATACGGAATAGTGACACCGTTAGTGTTGTGTGTGACGGTAGTTGGATAAATAATGTGATGGTGGATGAAGACCCAGCGACGCAAACGGAGGCGATACACCGCGACAGCAGTCCACCCGTGACCACGACCGGTGCAACTAGGTCGAAACGTCGGGTATAAAAGGTATGCGTAGAATGCGTAGAATGCCTTTACTAAGTAGTTTTGAGTTAAATCCCGTCTAAATATGTGTGCATAATGGAACGCGAAAGTTTAAAAGTGTATATTTTCAAAAATAGCTCACAATCCACATAATCTATACACTCAACAAAAACGAAAAGTTTTAGTATTATCAAAACTTCTTTATGAAATTTAATGTCCCAAGACCGGACTAGGGCGCACGGAGGACAGCGCGAGCCGTTGGCGAGAGTGAACGTGTCGTCTGCGCATACCTTAGTGTTGTCGAGCCGAGCCAGTGATACATGCAACAAGGAGTGCACTACAAGTGGCGACGAGGATAAAGGTCAGATTTTATTTCAAATACAAAAATAAAGAAAACAATCAGGGGGCAATGTTTCAAAAAATAATAATAAAGAAAGTAAGTACCTACTAGGTAATTATTAAATTTTGCGAAAAAAAAACAATCAGCGTAGTGTTCGTTACGTTCGTTAGTCTAACTTACGGGTTGGATTTTGAATCACCTGAATTTGAAGAAACTAACACTGTGAACACAAGAAATTAAATAAAGGTTTATTAACATTTTAGATGTCGCTGTTGCGTTAAAATATTAAAAGAACCACTTGAAAGTTTTGTCAAAATCGGCTATAATCACGAAAAATTACACGTTTTTAGGTTATACAGTACCATATTAACAAAACCGAAGCGGGGGGACGGGGGACGGGGGGGCTGCGCTATGAAAAAAGTCTAAAGAGTTAATTAGGTTAGGTTAGGTTAGTATGTTGACCAAAAACGCGCGAGCCGGGCGATCGAAGCGAGCGTGCCGCGGGAGCTGCCTGCGAAGCGCCAAAAATGACGTTTTTGTAAATTTTCATATTTTTAAAAATTTACATAACTTGAAAATTACTTGTCTGCGGAAGGAGGGGTAAGTGGGGGGGTAGTCCTCTCTCCTCCCCTCCCCTTCCCCCACCAATGAAGGCGACTCGATTCAAAAGTTTTACCATGACAACCTCAAAATACAAAAATTAACACAACTTAAAAACTACTTGTTTGCGGTAGTGGGGGTAAGTGGGGGGGGGGGGGAGTACTCCTCCCCTCTCCCCTTACCTTCACCACCCCCACCCGACCCCCGATTCGGCGACTCGATTCAAAAGTTTTACCTTCTATTGTTAACTTTACTACACTAATTCGTAGATGCGTTCAATTAAAACAACGTAGTATACTTACTATTAGGGTAAGGCCGCCAAAATTGTCAAATGTAACACAACTGTAACACAACCTATTTTGTGTTATCGTGACGCAAATATAACCCAAAAGTAACACATTTTATTGGTAAAGCTTGTTTCATATTGATAATTAAAATCATGTAATGTGTCTAGGGGGAAGTAGGTTATGTAAAAAGCATCATAATAGTGGAAGATCAGGTTTTTATCTAGACTACTATTACAGTAAATGTATGGTAAAAGTGGCAGTGTGGGAGTACCATATCAATTCGGTCTTCTTATAACCAATATGAATGCGGCTTTATAGAGCTTTTGTGTTTCATACATAACACAAATATTTATGTAACGATAAAATAATAACACAAACGTAACCAAAAGCAATATTTTTTCCACAGTTTTAGGTTATAATTTGGGTATTTGATAGAATTTGGTACTAATCATTACTTTATAGCAAAATGTAGGTATACCCTGTTGCCATTAAGGTACAATAAACTAGAGAAGACACCGCAAAGCAGGTTTGTGCGCAAATAAGGTGCAGCCGCAAGGTCCACAATCGCTTGAATCACTGAGGCGTTTGCAGCGAAAGTGCGGCCGGCAGGCGGCACTTGAACGGAACACAGCACAGAAGTGTGGTGAGCGATGTCTTCTCTATACGTAGTAATAATAGCTCAATGCCTGTTGCTGATAAATATTATGTAATAATATAAAAATATTTGTCTATTAAGTACCTCACAATCACAACACTTACTCACAGCACTTAGTAAAATTTAAGATAAAATTATTCTCGAACAGTTAGTGGAATACTTTAACTTAAATAATCTTTTACATAGTAAGCAATTCGGTTTTACTAAGGGTCGTTCCACTACTGACGCAGGTGTAGCTCTAATAAAACATATATTTGATGCCTGGGAGAAGTCTCAGAACGCTCTTGGAGTTTTTTGCGACTTGTCCAAGGCTTTCGATTGCGTTGAGCACCGGACACTGGTGATGAAGTTAAATCATTATGGTCTCAAAGGTCTTGCGCGTAATTTGATACAGTCGTATCTTAGTTCTAGAATACAAACTGTAGACGTTAATGGAACTAAGTCATCCGGTTCTCATGTAAAAATGGGAGTTCCACAAGGGTCAATTCTTGGCCCTTTTTTATTTTTGATATATGTCAATGACTTGCCATTCTTTGTAGAAAACTTCTGTGATATTGTATTGTTTGCAGATGATACTTCACTCATTTTTAATGTGACTAGATGTAAGAATAATATGACGATGTTAACAATGCTCTCTCAGAGGTACTCAGTTGGTTTAGTGCGAATAATTTACAGCTAAACGCTAAAAAAACGAAATGTATTAAATTTATACTACCAAATGTCAAGACCGAACAAACCGATGTTAGAATGAATGGTGTTAAATTAGATTTGGTAGACTCGACAGTTTTCCTAGGGATACCCCTTGACTCAAAACTCCAATGGAATCCGCATATATCGAATTTGGCCGGCAAACTCAGTTCAGCAGCATATGCGATTAGATAAATTAGACAACTAACAGATGTTGAAACTGCTAGGACTGTTTACTTTAGTTATTTTCATAGTGTCATGTCGTATGGCGTCCTTTTGTGGGGAACGGCGGCAGATGTTAAAACTATATTTATTTTACAGAAACGAGCATTAAGAAACATTTATAGACTGGGATCGCGAACTTCTTTGAGAAATATTTTTAAGGAAGTTGGTGTTCTTACTGTTGCATCGCAGTATATTTATAGTTGTATATTTTTTGTGCTTTGAAATATTAACACTTTTTCTAAACACGGTGATGTACACAATTTCAATACTAGAAAAAAGTCAAAACTAGTAATGCCACTGTTTAGGTTACAAAAGGTTCTCGGCTCTTTCTTGGGACAAGGTAGGTTTTCGCGAACTTCTTTGAGAAATATTTTTAAGGAAGTTGGTGTTCTTACTGTTGCATCGCAGTATATTTATAGTTGTATATTTTTTGTGCTTTGAAATATTAACACTTTTTCTAAACACGGTGATGTACACAATTTCAATACTAGAAATAAGTCAAAACTAGTAATGCCACTGTTTAGGTTACAAAAGGTTCTCGGCTCTTTCTTGGGACAAGGTAGGTTTTATATTGAGCACAAATATCTAATTCCTCAATAGTCACAGTTATAAATAAGATTTACGTTCTAAACTTCGTAACATTTATAACACAAAATATTTATAAAAAAACGACAAAAATATCACACAAAAAATTGACAATTTTGGCGGCCTTACCCATTAGGTATAATGAACAATATTAAGAAACACAATTAAGTTCCCGACAACCACTTCGATCAAAATACGACCAAGCCTACCTCGGCACAATACTCTCGCGCCGAGCCCAAACTTAAAAACAAAGCCCATAATCGGACTCCGCACTGAACCTAATGTTGCTAATGTAAACATAAGCCCGGAATGTGAAACTTCCGCGTGCCCGTCTCACTACGCGTCATGCGTTGCTTTAATTCATTAACACTGTACTAGTAAATCGAACATATTTACCTAATAATAGGAAACCAATTATGATATTCAATTTGTTATAATATGTTTGTAGGTTTTTTTTTATTTGTTATGTATGTTTGAATGCCTAACATAATTAAACCATAGCTGTGGTTGTAAATAATCTAAGGTAATAGCTTTAATTCGCTTTAGCTTATATTATAATTGGCATTTATTGAATTATAATTTGAAAAAAAATTAAATCAAGATCTAAATAAGTAACATTTTGTTAATCAGACATAATGTAGCTGTGATGAGTAGGTACGTTGCGACTAGCGCTTGCAAATATTCGAAAATTTTAGATATTTGAATATTCGTCTTTTTTTTGGGTATTATACAAATATTATTCGAATAATTAAAAATAAATAAAAACATTTAATAATCATTGTTTATAATTGCCAATTTCTTTCTTAGAGTCTAATTTCTCTGATCAAAATAAAATCTTAGTTAAAAATTAATAAACAATTAGAATTGTACTAAAGTTAAACGGAGTCCTCGGAGTCGGACTAAAGAATCTAAATACTATAGATAGTTGACAGAAATATCTTTGCTTTCATTATAGTTTTTAGTAGGTAAAGTTTTAATCCTTTACTTCTCCTAAGTTTTTGTGAAACTGATTCATCTCGAGATAATGTCAAGTCATGCCGTGATCTATTTTCTGTGCACACATCTGTATCAGTTACAGACTTCATAGTTGGTGTAATTACAAATGCGGGTATATCGCCAGTTTGTTTACATTCATCTGATTTAGTCTTATCAGATTTGCATAACTTCCAATAAGCGTGCACGTCAGGATCATCAACCAAGCGGTTGACACCATCAGTTATACTCTCAGACTGAAATGGCCTGTTTGATAGAAAATTAATTTCATCAATCAGGACATCCCTGACTACAACAAACCTATTAATTACCAATTTCCTTTTGGGACAGGGACACGGCCCACACCTTACAACCATTCGGTTCATAACCGACTAAAATACCTTACAATGATTTCTCACTGAACTTGGTTATTCTATTTTTGTTTAAATAATAGACGGTTGACCAAACACTTTTAATTATTTTAATTGAGGCTTTTTATTAAGCCATAATTCAAAAGGTGTGTTACTTATCCATTTATAGACTGGGATCGCGAACTTCTTTGAGAAATATTTTTAAGGAAGTTGGTGTTCTTACTGTTGCATCGCAGTATATTTATAATTGTATGGTTTTTGTGCGTTGCAATATTAACACTTTTTCTAAACACGGTGATGTACACAATTTCAATACTAGAAATAAGTCAAAACTAGTAATGCCACTGTTTAGGTTACAAAAGGTTCTCGGCTCTTTCTTGGGGCAAGGTATACACTATTATAATAAAATACCAAGTACTATACTAGATTTACCTTTAGATAAGTTTAAGAATCATGTAAAATCTTGTTTACATAGGAAAGGTTATTACACAGTCAAGGAATATTTAGAAGACAAAACAGCCTGGTTATAATAATATATTTACATTGTTTTTTTCTTAATCCATTGTCTTTTATGACATTACATAACTAATTGTATAATTTGGTAACGACATGTTGTTTTGTAAATGTCGTTACTTCTATATTATTTTAAAGCTGTGAAGTTTCTTGTGCCCGTTCTTCTCCACTGCTAAAGGACTTCCTAAATGGGTGGGTTCATATGCCTATCCATCCATCCATAAAAAAATAAATTTAGACGATTCAAAATGCTTAATTTAAGCTTACTGAATTAAGATATATTGATTTTGATTTTGATCTTCAGTGCTTTAGTGGGGCTGATATTATCAAGTAGGTAGCGGTCAAAACCGCCTGACCCCAGAATGATTCATTCAATGTCGCACCAGTTAGCACGGCTCGACTCCGCTCAGTAATTGTTCTAATCATATTTTGCTAGAAAAATGTTCATAAACATAGTAAATAATATTGTTTTGATGAATTAAATTAATTTCATGTAAATACTTATTAGTTTTGCTTCAATTCAAAATTAAAGAAGTGTCCGACGTTTTTTGTTGATTACTCTCTGGAGTGACATGAAATCGTTTGCCCACCTGTAGTTTATGCATGTAATGCTCCACCCTCCCTCCCATCCGATATTGTTCTTAGTTGTGCTTTATAAGCTGCTGCAGGGGACTGTTGTGTCCTGAGTTCCGGCGTTTTCGGTGTAGGAAGGTAAACAACTGATAACTCTGGTTTTGGTTTCCAAAATTATTGATTATGTACTATGGCACATTTTAATGTAAATTAATTGGCCTAAGGTGTCTGTATTGGAAATGTAAAAATAATATAATACTATGGAATTTCTAATGTCATCAGTTTTTCCAGAATTAATGAAAATGTTACTTTTTTTGACTGCTATGGCATTGATCGCTCTGGACATAGTGGCCATAGTGATCAATTATTTAATTCTAAGTCAGCTATTTTGACTAAAGACATGTTGATACCGCCTAATTTAAAAGAGTAGTGAGTCTAACTACAGGCACAAAAACGTTCAATAAGCTGTGTGGAGTGCTAATAACTCTGATGTAGTATGCGTCGATTCAGCTGTTATAGAAGGTTGTTGCAGGGAGAAATTTGTGCAATGTATGCATGGTAAACAATAAACATATAGGTTTTTATAATTTTATTTATTCATTTATTTCAGGCTACAATGGCCCATAGCAACATAAATACCTTATAGACTAACATACATACAATTATAATATAAAACTAAAAAAATAAACTAATTTGCACGAAAACACGGCGCCGTGCGACGCAGCGCATATTTACATCCATTCCACTCAACGTACAAAAATCTCCAAAAAAACAACATCGGCCAATGATATTACATCGGCTATATAACACCAACCCCTTCGCTCATCAAGCGATTTAACAATAAAAATGCCAAGGTTGTTTAAAAACAGTCCATTAACAGTTGTTCAGTTTCAATTTCAAGCGATAACGATTTCATCAATCCTTTATAAAACGAAAGCATGAAAACCATGTACACGATGATGACGAAGCACAAAATCAATTGGATTTGGGTATGTCAGATAGTTTCCTGGATAAAAGTGCCCTTTTGTAGTCAATAAACATTATTAACGAAAGTGTAATGTGTGTGTAAATATAAATGATATTATGTTAATGTCGCTGGTGAACTACAATAGCGTTTTAGATTTGTTATAACACGTAGTTATTTACTTACTTAAAAAATATAATTGTTACTATTTGTAGAAGATTTGATACTGTTTTTTTAAGTCATATTTGGTAAAAGGTACCCGGCATGGAACACTCAAAATCCTTCATAGGTGGAGACGCCCTAGGACGGAGTAAGATCATATACGGAAGTAGAAAAAGACAGACCCAAACAATCACCTGACCTGACCGCGGGCACTATGCCACACTGTGCCACCAAACAAATGCTCCATAGAATGCAACTAGCAACAGACAGCTTGTGCAGGGCATGTGGAAACAAAACGGAGTCCATGCAACTATGTGACTGTGACTCTCTTGCTAGAAAAATAATGAGTCCCCTGGGATCGGCCTACCCGAAACCAGAAGATTTTAGGCTCTTCGCCCTCAGAGACATTGCCAAGCTTTGGCAGTCATTTTCACTGAGGAGTCAGAGTGATAGAACAGTGTTGCACAAAAGTTCCCAATGTGTCGACGTGCTGCTGCGTGAGAGAATGTTTGTTACTTTGTTTCTTGAGAGAGTTTAACGAGCAAACAACTAACATCAAAGTTTTTCACAATTAAGAAGAATTTGTTCTAAAACTGAATTGTGATGATTTATAAATGTTTTTAATTTCAGATTAATCAATTCAAATAATACACCATGTCTGACGAAGACGGACTGATGAAGACGGAGACTGATGAAGACGGTAGTTCACAGAGCTCCACAGGTAAGTTATTTTGGATGTTTGTTAATGTCTGGTTTCTTAAGACGCCTATTACATCTCGACTGTGATTTTTACGTAAAATGACCATTTTATAATTTTGTTGTAATTTTGCAGTTGTATTTATCGTTTTTATCAAAATAGGATAGTAAAATCATGTTTCATATTACAAATGGCCACACAGCGAGGATAAGTTGAATTCGGACGGCCGGCGCATCGCAATTTGAAGTAATTTTGCAGTTGTATTTATCGTTTTTATCGAAATAGGATAATAAATTAATTATAAAATCTTTATTCATTATGAAGTAACGATTATTCTGGTATACATTTTGCTCAATAATATTATCGTAGATAGGAGAAATTCACAGGTAACTTAAAGCGATTTTCGAAGTTATTTGTTTAGAATAAGATTTTTTTTCTATGTAAAATCAATGATATCTAAAAATTCCGAGGCCGCTATGCACTATACGACTATATAAGAGATAACATTGTAATTTTTTATTTCATTTATTTAGAACAGTAGTTCAATCGATGAGCTCAAAAAAGAGCCTTCGCGCATTTTATGAAAATCTTTCTCTGCAATTTTGGGTTAAATTAAAAAGTTAAGCAAAATATACAAAAAGCGAGGCCACTACGCACTATTCCAATAGCTATTCCACACTATTCAATAAGTCATAATTGTTAATGTATTTTTGTTTCTGAGATCTATAACGCCAAAATTGGCCATTTTACGCAAAAATCACAGTCGAGATGTAATAGGCCTAGTAATGATCTTCTGGTTGCATAATTTTCGTTAACTATTTATACTTACTTTGATAATACTATGGTTTTGTTGTTGTTTATTGCGTCGCCAGTGACAATGCAATCGATGTCTATTTATTGAAAATTTATTGAGTATCACCTACCAAGACCTACTCAACACCGCCAAATAAATATCAATACTACTAATTAATTAATCTGGGCGACTCAGGCGACTAACGTACTAAAAACTGCACATACATCCTGCAGCATAGAGCGGTGATGGGCTGACCACCTGTCACGCTAAGCACATGTGCAGTCACTATTTGGAGAAAAGTGCACTACGGAAGAGAACTGCTTTTGCTGTCCTCTGACTAACCCTTCGGGGATAATAGTCGTAATTATACATAAGTATATGTAATTAATCACATAACACACTGTGTGATTAATTTGTACACAGGTTTGTATCTACTTACCATTAGACAATACTAATCTTAAACGTATTTGAAACAACATGCTCACATCTTAATTATTTGGTTGTCGTCGTTAAATTATGAATAAAAGTGAGATGTCATCGGCAAACAATATCTCATGTAATTCTCTTACAAAGCAAGGCAATTTGATTTTTGTAAGTATATTTTTTTAGTACTTACTTACACTTTCCACTCTCACACCAAATCTATCTTCTTTTGAAACTTGTTTAATTAGTTAAATAACTGATAATCATACTTATTATTGAAACATACAAAAGCAAAATCAGCAACATCCACTTTTTTAGGTAAATTAAAAAAAAAACTTCTAATATGCAAATACAAATGAATTAGAACACTAACAATCTTGTAATATATTGAGAAGATATGTATTATATGTATTAGTAAACGCATTGTAAGTACATAATAAAGCAATTGATAATTGAACAATAAATGACTTATATTAAATATTACTTTGGATTTTGCTGTTTTTGAACTTGACTTTTGGATAATGCTGCGTTTGAATTTGACGTTTTGGGATATTGCTGCGTTTGCCCCAAAAGAGGACATCTTGAACGCAGAATATACTAGGAACAAACTTCTTGATACTAGTAGGTAATCACGCGCATCACAACGTTATGAATTTATTTTTAGTTTTATTACAATATTTTAAACACGACTTTTTACCCATTTGACTCTATAAAAAAACAGGATAATAATATGTGTTGTTGGATTATTGGTATTTTAGTCTTTGTGGACTTCTAATCATGTGTGCAGGTGTGTAGGTATAAAATATGTAGGTATAAAATTATAACTTTTTGATTGCAATTATCATTTTTTTTATTTGATATTTTTGAACTTAAGGAACAGTGCAAGTTTCATAAAATCTGTTCAGTAGTTACCCAAACCCTTTTATTTTCTAATTTTTAGTCTCCAAATTTTTGTGAAAAAAGAAAACAAAACTACTGAACCGATTTTTATGAAACATGCACTGTTAACAAGTTGACGGATATCAGGTTATTTTAGAAAACGCTATAAATAGCAAACGAAAATCGGTCGAAATTTCGTTTCGGAGAAAGAGAGTGACCCTCAAAACGTTTTGTTTCTTGAACCTTCTGCTGCTGTGTCCTCTGTATTCTTCTTCCTTAATTTTTTTCAATTCTACCAAGCGCTTGGCCTTTATCTCACCTGATGGTAAGATGAAGGATAACGGACTAAAAACTGCACATACAACCAACAGCATAGAGCGGCGATGGGCTCATCAAAATAATACGACGAACCCCTCTCTTCTCTTTGGTGTCGTAAAAGGCGACTAACGGACTAAAGACTGCACATACATTCAAAGCACAGAGCGGCGATGGGCTCATCAAAATAATACTACCAATCTCTCTCTTCCCTTTGGTGTCGTAAAAGCGACTAAAGGGCTAAAGACTACACATACATCCAACAGCATAGAGCGGCGATGAGCTCATCAAAATAATACTACAAAAAGTGCGCGGCAAAGATAATCCTGCTAAAAGTTTGTTATATAAAACACCACCTTTGGGTGCACTTAAAGGCGAACCAAGTCGTCCTTTTCGAATAGATGGGATGAAAACTTATTTAGCTACCTTTATTCTTATAATTTTCATACACCACCACTATAGTTGTAAAAGAGCGGCTTGTAAGCGGGTAGTTACCGAAATCAGGGGCTAGAAACGAATAACTAGCCGCTTGATACCACTTAGATACCCATGTTTATATAAAAAAATTGCATAACATAATAAGTGCTACTGTATAACAAAAATAAGAGTTTAACAATTAAAAATGTAATAAAAATAGTTTTTATTTTCGATGCTCAAATCGGGTATCTACCCGGTATCAAGCGGCTGTTTATTCATTTCTAGACGCTGACTACGGTAACTAGAGTCCGACCAACGATACGTGAATAGATAGAATGGCGGCAAACTCAAAAATTCTTGGGGTGTCAACACTCATTCATTATATTCTGAAAAAACGACGTTGATACTTGTATTTTTGTTTATTAAACTGTGAATCAAACAAACATATCATTTGTAGTATCAATAAATAAGAATAAATCTTAAGAATAATTGAAGAAGCATTTGTGAAAATGAAAATACCATCATTAATATTAACTGACTTACAAAGTAGAATAGAATAATTTTATTTATTGGAAATGGGTCTGTCATTGACGATATTGTTTCTAAATAATGCGTCTCACTAGATAAAACTTCCTTTTATTCAAGTGATGTAATTAATATTCTTGACAATTTTTTTTGTTTAGACAAAACTAAAAAAAAACTAGGCACTAGTACCTATTTGAAGTTTCTGTAGGTAAGATAAACAAAAGTTGGTTGGAGAAGTCAACTTAGGTTATTAAATTTTATTGAAAGGAAAAAGTAAGTATACAGAATTAAAACCAAGAATTGTTTACGATTGTATTAGTTTTTCAGAGTAAAATGTAAAATAATAGACGAGAACAATAAAAGAAGATAAGTTAAGTATCAAAATAATAAATACAAGTACACAAAACATACCTCTAAGCGCTATGTACTTTTGACAACCGTTTGACAGTTTCCGCGTCCGCGTCACGTTTCGTTGGTCAGACTCTTAGTTAGAGCATTTGATCTAAGGTCAGACTCTACCGGCTTACAAGCCGCTGGTTTACAACTATAGTCACAATACACATAATATATGAGTGAATTTCCCGGGACCAAAAATTGCGTGGCATCGATGAAATCGGTACTAAAAAACATAGTTATAATGTTCTAACATTTTTTTCTGGTTAGGTGAAATATTAATCTATGTGTGGCACTAAATATTTTATTAATAAGTTTAATAGGTTCTCCAAAAAAATAAATTAAACCTCGAAATCTTTCATTTCCGTGTTTGTCCACACGTCAACTTGATGTGTATTATACCTCATTAATAAAAATGTACTGGTTATTTATATTAAAACATAGTTTTAACATAGATACGTGAATAGTTAAAGTATTGTTACGAAATACATTTATTCAAATAGTTAAACCATACAACGAATGGTTAATAAAAATTAATTTGTCCCAGAACTACCTTTCATCGCCGTGTCCTAAACATGTTTATGAATATTCTTTATCTAACGACTTTTTCCTGCCCCCTGTGCGCTAAACGTTGCATATCAGTGCCACCTAAGTGCTCGACTTAGAAGGACGTACACACGTGCCTGCGTTTTTGCGCCATAAATGTAAGTATTCCATTATTTTGTCACTGGACATTTTTTCTTTCATCGCCGTATCTCGTATGCTCCAGTACCCGACTCCATTTTGGATCCATCGGTGTACCAGATTAGGCTGTCCTTCTCTGGAGACGGTGGTCCTTGTTTCCATTCATCCCTAGTTGGGACATAAATACTGAATTTCTTTTCGAACATGTACTGGGGGGAGATTTTGTCACACCCCATTTCCATGATCCTGTCAAGGAAATCATTAGGTTCCCATTTTGTATGTCTGGTCAGAGGCTTAGATGCGTCCCACAGCCCGGCCACCTTAAGTCTATGTAACGCTTTCTTTGCCTCTGTTTCTATGACACTGTGCAGGGGTGGAAGGTCCGTAAGGGCCTCCAGAGCTGCCGTCGGTGTGGTTCTGAATGCCCCAGTGATCGCTATGCATGCTGTCCTCTGAAGTTTGCTTAAAGCATTCTTACAGATTTTCAGCTTGGTTCTGGGCCACCAGACGATTCTGCCATATGTAAGGATCGGCCGCACCATCATCATGTAGATCCACCTTATGATTTTGGGGTTAAGTCCCCACGTTTTGCCATAGGTGGAGCGACACATACCAAAGACCCTGTAGGCTTTGGTAACGGTCGTGTCCATGTGCTGTTTCCAGGTAAGTTCCTTACCCAGTGTTATGCCTAGATATTTCACTTCTCTGGACCAGGGAAGCTGGGTGCCATAAAGTTTTAGGCTTCCCAGTTTCGTGAGGTTTTTCATTCTCGTGAAGGAGATAGCGGTTGTTTATAGAACGCCATTTCTCTTATGTTTGTTTGTGAAGTGTTTATTACTTCGAATATTTAATAGATTTTTTGTTATTTTATATTTTTGCCTTGATTTTTATCGCCGTGCTTTTATTTCCGTGGTTTCCGTGGGAAAAATTTGCTATGGCAATGAAAAAAAAGACACGAAAATGAAAAATATTTCATTTCCATGCCTTGTAAAACCGTTTAGTTTCATTACCGTGGCCAGGTGTTTCATTTCAGTGACTTATGTTTTTATCGCCATGGTATGATTAGCCAAAGAAAACATCTTTACCTGTAATACAGGAAGTACCGAATACTGACAGTACAGGACTCGTCAAGTTAACCCTCTGCAATACGATAAAAGACTTAAGGATAGACTTGATAAGTTTATTACTGTACAGTCAACTACAAATAGATGTGTCTATCTTACCTTACAAAATTATGTAACATTTGGTACCCCATCACACGTATCGTCGCCATTCTGCTTAAACCATTGAAATGCACAATAACGCAATTTGAGATAAATCAATTTGAAAGTTTACTGTACATTTCTTCATTATTGAAATTTTGCATTCACAATGCTATATAGATAACGGATAAAATGTTTACTAGAAAAAAATCTACCAGTCTCAGGACTCAGGAAGCTCGAGTGGGATCCCACTCGAGCTTCCTGAGATTTTTTTCTAGTAAACATTTTATCCGTTTACTGTAGATTGTTTTGATAAATACTAGCTTTCATTAAAATTTTTAGATTTTAAGACTAGTTGATTCAATTATCTTTATTATAAAAATAAAAATAGTATTTTCGACAGGAGTGCATTTAATCACTTTTGACTAGCAAATTATCAAAAATTGTTATTTGACAATTTGATCCTTGAAGTCTATCAATTTGTAATAATGCATAGAAGCAGATTTTCAGTTTACCATTATACATAATGTAGAAAACGCTGTGTCTATTGAATGTTATCAGAAGAACATTAAAAAGAAGTTAGACATAATTTCAGTCAGTTTTGCCTATCGAAAAAATTTGGGATTTTTCATTTATTCTTTTTATACTCATACATTTACATTAGATTTTATATACATTTTTTTGGACACGTTAATATCCAAAACTATTGAACGGATTTATATGAAATTCGTTAAGTAGATTGATAAAGCAAAAGATTAACGCATAGGCTACTTTGCACTACACTGCGGACTTGCGCGCTTGAGCTGTCTCCAGTTTTAACACGCCTATTTCGACTCTATTTAAAAGCTGGCCTTGTTCCTAAAGCTTGGAAGACTGCTAATGTGCAACCAGTTCCGATAAAAGGTAGCCGATCTGACCCTACCAACTATCGACCTATCGCCATCACGTCCTTACTTTGTAAATGTTTGGAACGTGTTTTAAACAACAAGCTCCTTGCATTTCTTGAAACGAACGATCTCCTTAGAGACCGTCAATTCGGATTTCGTCCAGGGCGGTCTACGGGAGATCTACTAATCTATGAAACACATCTGTAGAGTGAATCCATTGAAAAACACGGTAAAGCCCTTGCTGTTTTTTTGACATTTCTAAGGCTTTTGATATGGTCTGGCATGCGAGCTGACTTAGCAAACTTCCAAGTTATGGGATCCCCGACTTCTTGAGGGAACGATCGATTCGAGTGGTCCTCAATGGCTAATCCTCCTATTTAATGGCGATAGATGCCGGGGTACCTCAAGTGTCCGTTTTTTCTGCAACGCTTTTCCGGCTGCACATAAATAATCTGCTGAAACCTGGTATTATTGGGTATGCAGATGACAGCACAGTTGTGGACAGATACTTTTCCAATGCACGAGCTGCAAAGGACGAAACTCACGACCTGAGAGTTGATTTGGTCGAGCGTATTGACTTGGCCCTCCAAGCTGTCTCCGAATGGGGCGAGGCCAACTTGGTCAAATATAACGCCACCAAGGCGCAAGCGTATTTATTTAGCGCCAAGCGGAGTCCATTTAACCTGACTCCGACTTTCCGGAATGTAACTGTGGATATTAGCGACCATTTAAATCTTCTTGGCTTAGATTTGTCACCGGTCCTCAATTTCGGCCGCTCTATAGAAAATAAAGCCAAAACCGCCGCAAAAAAGCTGAGTATTCTCTCAAAGGTGAGACGGTACTTCACCTTCTTACTTTTTACCAAGCTCAGGTCCGATCGTGCAAGAAGTACTGTTCTCATCTTTCTCATCAGTCTCCAAAAAAAACACTGCTGGACATTGCTATTGAGCTTGATTATGAAGTCAATGATCGAGTTTGCTTTTGGCTGGAAAGACTTTATTTAATAGAACCCGTAATAACTTTAGCCAAAGTAATTAAATCATTATTTCATCTTGCGTGTTAAGGGCGCGTGCCAAAATGAGTTAAAGTTAATCATTTAATTTTTGCTGACGTATTATATTAAATTTTTCAATAAGTAAATAATTTTCGAAAACCGCCTAACGGAATTTGAAACACTTTTGCAGAATAAATCATCTGTGGACCTGCTCCAGTGCTTAAATGGAAAAACCAATTAAAGTAATAATATTTAACAAGCGTAATATCGTTAAACAAATTTGATCGTTTTTGTCCGGCGACTTTTTACGTAAATGGATAAATTAGCCGTTATTTGCACGGAGTAACTCTGCAACTATGGGTTTCGACGTCTAATATTGTCAAACTACAGAGTTTTCTACTACCGATTCCTCCTTTTGCAATATCTATCCAAATCTTACTTCCATACACAAACGTTGGATGGAACCAAGACTCCCTATCAACAGCCAGCCAGAATAAATGTGTCTAAAAGGCATTAAAAATAACTGTTCATAGGAGGTCTTGGTGCCAACACTTGTATGGGAGTAAAATTTTAGTAGAGAGAAATTACAAAAGAAGAATAAGAGTAGAATAAGTAAGTAAAAGTAAATAGAATATGTAAAGAGAAGACTGTGGACTGACATATATCCAAATCTTACTCCCATACACAAATTTTGGGTTGAACTAAGACATTGTTTGTGGTATGGGATGAATTTATAGGATCCGATGGAGAGACACAGTCTGGGTATGCCTTTCTCTCTCGGAGACAGGCGTGTATCTATTGTATGTAAGAATAATTGTATTGTATTGTAAATAAGTATATCGATGGCTCCTAAGTAAATTATCGTATGTGCAAAAAGGTAATTTTACACCAGAGCATTTTAAAGACATTATCAATTATAATTACTTTAATTTTAGTACTATAACTTTGAAATTTACATATTGTGTACATAACGAATGGCGCCTCAGTATGGTTCTAAAAGAAAATCTGAAATTGGTTTAGTTTTCGAAATAATGTTGTTACAATTATTTACATCGGTAGTTGAATATTTTTAAAATCTTAAGTGACACTTACGATAACTTACGTTGAATTATATTTGTAAAATATATCGTATATTTGGCATACGATTTTATACGTTGATATTTTGTTACTCTATTTACACGCAAGTAGCACATACCATTTTTAACTACGTAAATAATTTATAGTAGTAACTAATAGTTAGTAACCTATAAAATAGTTTTTTTAGAATCTTATTGTAGAATAAATTGTTTAAATGAGTTATTATTTCCAAGTATAGAAATACTATGACTACTAAAGTAGAAACTTTATTTGGTCTAGTCACACGAAACTTACTAAATCAATAATATAATTAGATTAACTTATTTTAAAGCTTAAACACATAGGTATTGACGGGTCACTACTGAGATGGTGTGAGTCATACTTGAGAAATTGATCTCAGTTGGTGGCAATGTATGGGTTTACCTCTTCAACCAAAAGTGTACCCTCTGGCGTTCCACAAGGGTCCCATTTGGGACCGTTATTTTTTCTAATATTTATAAACGATCTAGCCTCTTTAATAAAATCTAAAGTTAAAATGTATGCAGATGACTTAAAGGTTTATCGAGCTATCACGGGTCCAGAGGATGTTCATGCTCTACAAGCGGGATTTGGATGCAATTAATGATTGGTGTGACAATAATGGAATGAAACTTAACTTAAATAAATGCTTTCACATTAAATTTACGCGAAAGACACATCCTACTAACGCCAACTATTTTATTCAGGGCAGGCCGTTTTCTGAGGTTTCCCAGATTCGCGACTTGGGGAAAATTGTGGACAGTGCTTTGAGTTTTCGTCATCACATAGACTCTATAATTGGAAAAACATCGAAATTGTCTGGTTATATCACTAGGCAAATGAAAATATTTAAAGATCCGAAACTGACCATTGACATCTTCAATTCCATAGTGCGTAGTATCGTAGAATATGGTAGTCCTGTGTGGAATCCCGGCTATCAAGTCCACTCTGAGAGACTAGAGCGTGTGCAGAAACGATTCTTGTACCATCTGGCGTACGCTGATGGCAAGTGTAGGCGACTAACCTCTTACCAAGCTCGAGCTAAACACTACGGTCTTTCCGTATTGAATGCGCGCAGAAAGATTTCTGACATTATGTTCCTGTTCAAGTTGATCCAAGGTCATATTGATTCTCCAGAAACACTTGAACACAATGAAATTCACTCTTCCTCGAAGCGGCAGTAGGTTGCACAATCGCATAGGAGGGTGAACTCCCTTTGTGTAAGTCAAGACTCGGTCATCACCCGCTGTATCGTATGTGTCATACATTTAACTCCATCAGATTCAGTTTTGATATCTTTAATGGTTCTGTGGCCTCGGCAAAGAAGGCCTTAAAAATATTTTCTCATAAAACTTTTAGATAGATAGATAGATAAAACGCTTTATTGCACACACAAAAATACAGAAAAAACATAAAATAAGCATATTAATGCTGTTTACAGACATACAATTTTACTTTGTAATTTAATTTTGAGTTAGTGATTAGATAATTTAAGGTAATATTAGTAAGGTAATTTTATAAGTACCTGTTCTAGTTAAAGTTATATTTAACGTACTTACCGAGCCGGAAATAGTCCGTGTTTGTTATTATAATCTACTTTACGCATGTTGTGCTTGCATCGAGTAGGTTTCAATGTAGTGCAATAAGCTTTATATGTTCTTTTTAGTCGTTTATGTGATCATTGTAAACCAGTTTTGTAAGCATAATAAAAAAAAATTAAAAAAATAATAATATTGGTTTATGTACATAGTAAGAAAACTACGAAATATTATTTATATTTTTATTAAATTAATGAACATTTAAAAAAAAGTTATTAAGCCAATTAATTATCAATAGCAATTAAAAAATAATATTAGGGCAATAACTTACCAACCTAATTTTTACAATAATTGAGTACCTATTACAAAAATATTGAAGAATTTCAAAGATTATTACAAAATATTGTAGTACTAGCACACTAAATAACCAATTTTGTACATACATACATAATTCCTACATAATTATGGTATGCACTTTAATAAGAAATCAACAACAGGAACAACAGGTATGTAAGTACATGATTTAGCTTATCAAAGAAATTAAATGAACAAAACTAGCTTATATTATAGGCACAGTCTTTTATAGAGATTGCGTTGATTAACACTTAAAGCACCACGGCAGACACCGGTGACCGATAAACAATTAAACTTTATTGTGTCTGGTTGTGTGGCAGTTAATGTGTTAACAAACATACATACATACCTAAATCACGCCCGCTTTCTGGAGGGGTAGGCAGAGATTCACAGATTTCCATTTGCTACGATCCTGATAAACATCCTTTGCTTCACTTACTCTTAACGTTTTTCATTTACATGCTCGTCGGTTTAGGGTACTCTTGACCTGACCTTTAACGAGAACGTTACCGCTGAGGTCTTCCCCTTCTAACTATCCCATTCTCTCTCGCCTCTTGCTCCTTATTTGTTATTCCTTTTTATCCATCCTCTCTACATAACCAAACCATCTTACTGACTTTCATGTTTCTTCTGCCACACCCAATTTCACTTCCGTATATATTAATGTCGGCACTAAGACTCCTCCATGCACAGCCAGTCATTTTTTTGGGATACTTTCCGGCTGCTCTTAAAGGCGTCAAGTGCCCCATTCACTATACTCCCAGCATTCACTCACTTTTCTATATCTTCATCATACTTTACATGCCTAGTAAACATCGTGCCCAGTTACACAAACTCTTTCATTTGCTCCACTTTTTCTTCTTTAATCAATATCACACTCTGTCATACACTCGTCTCTATCAAGCATCATAACTTTCGTCTTACTTACATTCCTTCACTCATTTTAATTCATTCATTTTCCTTTTTAGATCTTTGCATACTATTTACCACCTCCTGTAAGTCCATCGCTGACGATGCAAGTAATACCTGATCGTCTGCACAAAGAAGACATTAGACGAGTAACTCATTCATTCTTAATCCACATTCATCATCTTTCAGATTTTGTAAATAATAATAATAATAATAATAATAATTTTTATTAGGAACAATATACATTGGTACACTTATCTAGTACGTTAATAACTGCTATCGTATTAAAACTGTGTCGCAGCACTAACGCCCGTCTCCGGTATTAATAACAGAAACAGCGTTCCAACAATAATTACAATCAGAAATAAACACTAACCTAAAAAGTACCTACACAATGCCTCAAAGTGTGTTAAGTGATGTAAATGTGTGCAGTAAATGAAGCTATAATATACCTACATTTTAACACTACATTCCAAATAACGGGAGAAATAATTCCGACTACGGAAGACATGCGATTCCCTCAGTAACCAGCATTGCACTGGGGCGACCGGCCAACCGGCGACGCAGGCGCATGGCGCTTGTCGTCAATGTGTGTGTGGCCTTTTGTGGTTTTGGCACTGTAGACACAAAGAAGCCACTCCAATGCAGAAGCTATAATATTTAATCTAATACTACTTAGATTTAAAGGAAAGGAAAACTTTTATTACTTGTTTTATTTTATGTCCATTGAACTTTTATTACTTATTTATTTATTGTCTTTATATTTTAATTATGGTTTTTCATATTTTTAGTTTTAAAAAGGTTCATATAAATTAACTAGAGGGTTTTTTTTTGCACTTTATGATAGACTTAATTTTAAATATATATTTAAACGTATTATAGAAAGATATATATTTTTTAATACTTATCATATCATATCATAAACAACTATCTATGTATAGATTTAACAGCCACGGGACAGTGACAAAACACATCCCTGTTTAACACCCTTTTTGATGCACTCTGCTTTTCAAACCACTCAGTGTACGATCAGTGGAATATAAGATGATTGATGATGATTACTGTGATTACTTCGATAATCAGTGCCTAAACCACCCGTCTCTTTATCAGGTCAATTTCCTTCTAGTATTACCTTTGTCGTCTCTAACCTTTTTAGTTTTAGATCTGGATGACAGAGTGTCAATGGAAAAGGTTGACGGTGTATTAGCGTGTTGAACAGCCGGATAAATTCGGCTGATAATCATGGTTTAGGTTACCTACTAACAAAGTACGGGCAAAAATCATTTATACAATCCACAAATGATTTTTGGACGTACTTAATAAAGTAAAGTAAAGTAGAATTAGTACATTGTCATGGAACCCTAAAAGTATAAGTACCTATGATTAAGACTAAATTGTTTCTTTTATTTTCCTATAAGTTTTAAGTTCAAGTGTTACAATTAAAATTAACTATTATGAAAAGTCGACAAATAGTGGTGGTGTTTCGGAAAAACTGTTTTCTAAAAGTTCAGAAAGGCCTGAAATTTTTACTAAATCAGTCCTAGATGGCAGTGGCGACACTGAAATAAAAGAAAATTAACTTAAGTCATCACTTTTTCCCGTAACTGCAACGTAAACTATCTTATTTTGTAGATACAATAGGCTATTTCGCATAGTAAATAATTGTATGTGTCAAATCCGATATTAGACACATTGTCAGTTACAACGTAATTAATCGTATGTGGTACAAGCGATTAAATATAGAATTTTCTTATCGACTTAAAAAAGCGTAAATGTTACATACGATATTTTTTTTACACAATTAACAACGTGCACAACCGTATCTGTCACATATATAGAAAAAAACAGGATAAGGCGTCAATATATTCAAATTAAAGTAAACTATTAAAATTACTTACTTATCAATCTGTTTTCTATGACATTTTCAATTATAGCATACAGATTTTCTTCTAGGGATAATAATTCAAAAACATCGACTTCTTTCTGTGTCAAACCACATGATTTTTTGTGCGCGTAAGTATTGTCTCGAGTTGTTATTTTTATTATAATCACTCACTATTAAAAACTTATAAACTAAGACCAACAAAACCAAAAAAATCCCAACAAAATTAAAACGAACGGACGCGCGCGCCCTGCCCGCGTATATCCTCGGAACAGTCAGATACAACAATTTACGTGGCATAAATATATTACTTACCATTATTTACGTAAAAAAAATCCTTGTTTTTTAAGATTTTTTACTTTTTGTTTTTGGAATTGATATCAACCAATTACATAGTTTCAAATAGCTTAAAACATGAAAATGGCCAAATTGTTGGATACGAATATTTACGTAGGAGCCATCGATATAAAGTATTATGTTTTACGGATATTCATTTCCGTGGATTGATTCTTTCATTCTCGTGGCACAGTTCTTTCATTGCCGTGGACGCTTCTTTCATTTCCGTGCACGCATGTTTCATCGCCGTGGCACGAATTTTTTAAACTTATATATCTCGTTAGTTTTTTAAGTTATCTGCCAGATATTAAGCAAGAATACATATATTATCAAAAACTTGAATAAACGTAGTTTAACTGGGCCGTATTCTTGAGTTATATACCTACGGCTAGGCGGAGCGCTAAGGTTGGCGACTACAAAAATAAAGCAGGCGTGTGTAGATTTGTATTGTAAGTACCTATGGTTGGAGTTTTAGGTTCAAGAATAAAACATGCCATCAAAAACATCATCATACTTGTTAAAAAAACCAAGTCTCGCAACTTAGTTCTTCTACCGCAAAAAGTTGTGAGATCCATGTAATACCAAGTCAGTTGACTTGGCCATCGCATGAAAATACAATGTATCTCACAAGTAATACATATATGTCGGAAATTACACTGATACGGACGCCAGCGCCACTTGTCGGCACTTGACGGAGTCGTCGGCGGCTAGACGGAGCGGAGGGGAGCGCAGTCTCGTTGTAGCAGCCACACAGACAACACGTCATAGAAACCCAGTTTACCCCGTTTATTGTTATAGTATAGCAAATAGTGATTAATTACATAGTAGGTACTCAATTGTAAAAGCTTTACTAGACTAATACGCGGATGCGTTCAATTAAAACGACGTGGTACACTCACTAATATAATGTATAGATAATAATAAGATACACAATAAGTTCTCGACAACCACTTCGATCAAAATACGACCAAGCTCTGCCTCGGCGCGATACTCTCGCGCCGGAGCCCAAACTTAAAAAGAAAGTCATTATTCACATTCCATTATTACACATAGTTATTTCTACGAGTTCGCCAAAACCCTTATCGTACTCCGCACTGAACCTAATGTTGTTAATGTAAACATAAGCCCGGAATGTGACACTTCTGCGCGCCCGCCGCGCCGCCGTCTCCCTACTCGTTATGCGTTGCTTTATGTTGCCAACAATATTATTTCACATTATAATAAAATAGTACTGTAACATTCGGCCATCCTGACTACACAAAGTTTGTCCCCAAACTTTTCTATTTATAACTAGGTAATTTAAATGAAAACAACATAATAAACAAGTCTCAAAAATCGAAGGCTTCACCCTATCATTAGGACCACCTATACCTTCCATTCCAAAAAAAAACATGAAATTGGCAGTTGACTGCCATTGCATAATTAGGAACTTATAATAATACTCATCATATGCAGATCACAACATACAAATATCAGGAATGCATCGAAGACTTCGCCCTATCATTAGAACCACCATTACAAAACAACATAAGATTTGCAGTTAACCCCTCACCGCAAAGTCAAACACTCAAAGAGCTGCAAAACTTCACGATCGTGTCAAACCTTCCAAATCATGAGATTTGCATTTTGACCCCTCACCGCAAATAACTTCACGATCGTGTCAAACCTTCCAAATCATGAGATTTGCATTTTAACCCCTCACCGCAAATTCAGAATTTCACAGAGCTGCAAGACTTTGCAATCGTGTTAATCCTTCCAAATGCTCATCAACAACATCATCATAACATTTAACAACTCAACATATAACATGAGATTTGCAGTTGACCCCTCACCGCAAAATTAGAAATTCAAAAGCTGCAAAATTTCACGGTCGTGTCAATCCTTCCAAATGCTCATATTACTCATCAACAATATCAACATAATACTTATTATTAATCAACAGAATATATTGATAACTTATCATTTATACTATAATAACTTAGATATATGTCTATCATCAACATCAACTTTAACAAAACACATTTTCTTCATTATATTTATATATAAGATATCTTTAACTTTTTCTTAATATCACATATAAGTATAACCACAGTTTTTTCTTATTTAATCATTAAGTTATAGCTTTTCTACGAATCATATTGAATCAATCAATCTCATGCTAAGCCCACATTTGCCTCATCATCTGATGTGAAACTATCATTATTAGCTATTGTAATCCAAGGCTGAATACGGTCTACTGACCAGACATTCGTGTATTTTCCTCTCGAAATGTTTGACCCTGGGATACTTGATACTTCATAGCGGTCATTTGGTAATATTTTGGTAATTCGAAATGGACCTGTATATTTTGGTAGAAGTTTACGACTCTTGCCATCATTGGACGGTAGAGATTTTAGAATCTTTACTAAGTCTCCAACTGAATACACCTTAGGTCTCTTTCTATTCTGATCAAATCTTGTCTGTTGTTTACCCTGATCATTTTCGATGTGCTCATTTACTTCCAATCTAATATCTTCTATTTGTTTGTCATTATATCTCGTTTCTATAATAGTTTCTCCTAAGATTCCTTCCCCACGATTTAGAGGACGCCTACAAAACAAAACTTCAGCTGGAGTTTTGCCTATTCCTTTATTAAATGTGTTATTAAGTCCCCATTGAATTTTACCAAGGTCCTGGTCCCATTTGTTCTCGCCTGAACGGTCAGAGTAAGCCCTAAGTCCATCCAAAACGGTACGATTATAGCGCTCTACCTGACCGTTGGCTCTTGGAGCAGACACAGCATTCAACACGTGTTGAATCTCAGATTCTGTACAGAAACGCCTGAATTCACCCGAAGTGAAACACGAACCTCTATCAGTAATTAATCTGTGTGGATGTCCAAAAGTAAAAAATATATCTTTAAGAGTTTTTATGGTAGGTTGGGATTTTGTATTTCGTAAAGCTTTAATAATGCAAAATTTTGTAAACCCATCCACGACTAATAAAAGATACTGATTACCATGAGTACTTTTAACGAACGGTCCCAAATGATCCGCGTGCAAAGTATGAAAAGGGATGTCTGTTTTAGGGATGCTATGTAAAAATCCCTCTTTGGGTCCCGCCGGTTCTTTAGCGAATGCACAGTGTAAACATGATTTTACATACTTGGAAATAAACTTCGTCATTTTCGGAAACCAGAAATCTCGCTTGATCTTTTCTAATGTTTTTTCCGTAGAAAAATGACCTATCTCGTCATGATTGCGTTGACAAATTTGCCATCTAGCGCCTTTTGGGACGACCCATTTTAAGTCGTCTCCTACCTTTCGATACAAGCGATTATTTTTCAATACAAAGTTTTGTTTTATATCTGCAACTTCCTTATACTTGGGGTCCTCAAGGGCAGAACGAATATGTTGGATCTTATGATCTGCTAACTGTAAAGTTAATAACCAGTCATCTTGAGTGATATTCATAACACGAGATAAATGTTCAAGTTTATCATTATCGTCAACACAGGGTAGAGGATTTCGACTAAGGGCATCTACATGTTGCATTGAATGTCCTGGTCTATAAACGATTGTACAATCATATTCCTGAAATGCTATCCACCAACGCGCTACTCTAGGTATTATATCTCTTTTAGCGAATGTAGATCGCAAGGCATTGCAGTCGCTTACAATGGTAAAATAATAATTAAATTAAAATAATTAAAAATTGTTTACGCTCACACCAATTATCTAGACCAAGATGAGTATTCTTGTGAAACTCGTTTATATGGTAAGATAACGGATAAATATACATAAACATAGAAAAAACACCCAGACCCGAAATCAATTTAGAAAAACAGTTTTTCTCTAAATTGACCCGACCGGGGATCGAACCCGGGACCTCAGAGATGGCGACACCATGAAAACCGGTGTACAAACCACTCTACCAAGGAGGTCGTCAAAATGTCTGCCTAATAGATATACTCTGAATCTGTTTAAAGAGACGACGACAGCAAGAGTTTCTAACTCATAGGCATGTAACTTTTCTTCATCTATAGTAGTTTTTCGGCTAAAGTACGCCACAGGCTTTAATTTTAGAGAATCAGATTCTTTTTGAAATAAAATACCACCTAACCCATTTTTTGACGCATCGCAATGTAATTCAGTTTGATGTTGTGGATTATACAGCGTTAAAATCGGACGTTGAACTAATTTATCTTTTAAGTTTTGGAATGACTCTTTTTGTCGTTGCCCCCATTCCCAAGGAACATTTTGTCGTGTAAGATTTGTTAGAGGTCTCGCTATTACCGCAAAGTTCTTGATGAATTTTCGGAAATAACTCGCGAGGCCTACGAATTGTCGAACTTCGTAAACATTTTTTGGTTCAGGGAAAGAATTTACTGCCTCAATCTTAGCTTTGCCTGGTCTGACACCTTCAGCTGTTATTTCATATCCTAAATATTCTATTACAGTGTCGAAAAAACGACATTTCTTAACATTCAATGTGAGGCCAGCCTCCAATAATAAAATAAATGTTTGCTCTAGTTTTTGAAGACATATCTCAAAGGTGGGACCAGCTATTAAGAGGTCATCCATATATGCTACTGCGCTCCTTTTTTCCAAGCATCTTATTGACTGTGCGCTGAAAAACTGCTGGACAATTGACTAGACCAAAAGGAGCTCTTTTAAATTGGTAAAGACCATCAGGAGTTATAAATGCTGTCATGTGTTTACAGTGATCTTTAATCGGAATTTGATAATAGCCGCTAGACATGTCAAGACTGACAAAGAAGGTATTGCCACTTAAAAGGTCAAGTTGATCATCAATCCGTGGTAATGGGTACAAATCTTTTATGGTTTTTCGATTAAGGGCTCTGTAATCAACACAAAGTCTATAACCCCCTGTCTTTTTTTTTACTAATAATATAGGACTTGCATACGCGGAGTCTGACTCCTCAACTATGTCATTGTCTTGCAATTCCTTGACCATATCTCGTACTATTTCTCTTTCAGCGTAGCTTAATCGGTAAGGACGATACACTACAGGAGTTTCATCCATTAATTTTATATCTAATTCACTTATGTGAGTACAACCGATCTCAGATAAATCTAACGCAAAACAGCTCCTATATTTATCAATTAAGTTATACACTTTGTCTTTTTGATCAGCAGTAAGATTTTGGTTAACTCGTATTTCATCTTTAGCAAGAGGTGTTAACAAAGAAGATTTAAGACATTTTAAATTATTTGGGACTGTCAAAACAGTTTGAGTTTTTTCCGCACTTGCTAGATTTGATCGTACGATCATTGTATCTTTTATGAAATAAAGAGGCTGACTTAAGCTATTAATATTTATAACTACTATTTGGCATTTGCTATCCTTAAGTCTATAAATGCCTTCTGGTAAACAATATTCTTTACCTTCCTTACAGCAGTAACTTCCTTTTACATATATATCTGAATCTTTTAATTCTTTGCTATAACAATGCAATAAATCAACACCTTTAATTTCTGAATCAGATAAAACATATAATTCAATTTTATTATTTTGAGATTGATCCGGATCAAAATTTGGTAGTTCAGATGAAATTACTCCAGACATAATGTTTAGGGAATTAGCAGTCTTTGTTATTACTACTTCTGGTAGTTCAGTAAAATTTTGTCCAACTAAAAGTGGTATGTGCAAATGATCATTATTTATTACATAAGCAACAACCTCAGCCTCTACAGAATCAATGCGTATGTTGAACAGCGTTTTCCCTAACAATGGAACAGTGATATTAGCAACCCCACATATAGAAGGTAAGTCATCTTTATTTATAGGTAGTTCTAATTTTTCAGCAGTTCCTTGAGTTATGAGCGTGCAGTCACTTCCCAGATCAACAAAGCATTCTATTTCATATTGATTATTAATTAAAGCTTGTTTATGGTATTTAAAATTATTTTGTGTCAATCAATGAGTAAAACCCGTTTGTCAATATCCTTATGTATTTCTTTCTTTTGAAAACATTCGCTGCTAACTTGTCCATATTTTTTACATTCATTACACTTTATGATTGGCTTTGTACAATGTTGCACTTTGTGTCCCTTTTCTTTGCAATTAAAGCAAACCAAGGGATAATTATGATTAATCTGAGGATTGATCGCACGACACTGAGCTGCTCTATGTCCACTTTCATTGCACTTATTACATACAAAATTATTTATTTGCCTATTCTTATTAACATTAGTTGCCCGTGATAAATCTTTTTGTTCTTTGCAAACATCTTTCAAAAATTTTAATAAATCTTCGGGCTCAGTGAAACGTGCCGATGATGCTCCTGCACGAATGGTACGATCATCGATACCATGAATGATGCAGTCAACAGCTCTTTTACCAGAAATATCACATGCATTTAAAAGCATAACTTTCTCATAATAGTATTCATCTAACCCCTCTCCAAACTTCAGTCGTCGATCAAGCATTTCTGATAAAAGCGCTCCATAATTAGTTTCAGTGGGAAAAGCTTTGCATAAAAGCGCTTGCCACTCTTCCCAACTATGTAAAATAGAAGGTTGACCATGATACCATTTTTTTGCATTACCTATAAGCTTGGGGAGTGCATAATGCATTATTTGTGTTTCGCCCCAATGATATATCTTTGCGCACTCATTCACCTTTGCTATCCATAAGTCAATGCGATGGTTTTTAATAGCAGGGTCAAATTCAGGTATCATATTAATACCAGAGTTAATAGATGATGGCATATTAGGCTTAATAAGAGATTGTAACAACTGTGAAAAATCATTTAAGTTAACTAACAAGTTAGGGTTAATAGTGTTCGTTATTAACTCACTAGATTGTCCTAGTTGCGGTACTTTAGTCACGCCGTTCATAGACACAGCACCAATCACCTTCTGAAGGTCTGAAGCGGTCTCCAACCGTGACCGCGATGCTGCGCCTGCTGGCGGATGTAAAGCGCCTGCCGAACACACGCTTGGAGGGCCGGGCGCGACATCCGGCGCCTCTGCCGCCTGCTTCCCAATGTCTCGTCCGGTCGCAGATTGTCTTGCGCGTTCCGTACTTCTTCTACTGCTACTAGTACTCCCTCGTCCGGTCGCAGATTGTCTTGCGCGTTCCGTACTTCTTCTACTGCTACTAGTACTCCCTCGTCGGGTCGCAGAATTCATGTCACGCAGCTTTGGAGTATAACGACTTCGAGATCGACGTCGTTTCGACCATCGCGTTCTTCTTCTAGTCTCATCTCATAATGCCAACTTCGCAAAATGCCAACCGCTCGCAAAACCTGTAGGTCACGTGATAGGTTAGACATTTAAGACAATCGCGAAGCGCAGCGTAGCGATTGTCTTAAATTTCGAGGTTATTTTTTTTATTAGACAACAGAAATCTTGGCATTCTGAGAAGTTGTTCATTTTGCGAGCGGTTGGCATTTTGCGAAGTTGGCATTATGAGATGAGACGGCGTGAGCGTTTAGAACGTTTTTTTCCCATTGTTATTATTTGGTATTTACAATAATCCCACTTCTGATAAAAGCTTTACTAGACTAATACGCGGATGCGTTCAATTAAAACGACGTGGTACACTCACTAATATAATGTATAATAATAAGATACACAATAAGTTCTCGACAACCACTTCGATCAAAATACGACCAAGCTCTGCCTCGGCGCGATACTCTCGCGCCGGAGCCCAAACTTAAAAACAAAGTCATTATTCACATTCCATTATTACACATAGTTATTTCTACGAGTTCGCCAAAACCCTTATCGTACTCCGCACTGAACCTAATGTTGTTAATGTAAACATAAGCCTGGAATGTGACACTTCTGCGCGCCCGCCGCGCCGCCGTCTCCCTACTCGTTATGCGTTGCTTTATGTTGCCAACAATATTATTTCACATTATAATAAAATAGTACTCTAACAATTGTATTAAGTGTCATTATTGCAACCGACACTACCCTACGAACGCCTACCTGAACTATGGCTGAGAATAACGATCAAGAATTACAATCGCCGTTATCAGAAATGTGATCTGTGTTGGTTACAAACAAAACCGTTGAAAAAAAATGATCGTTGGCGGTTGGCGTGCTATTTTCGAGCAACAAAATGCGAACATGCGAGCACTCATCGAGGCACTTTAAGAAAAAAAACTATCCCGTGGAGTTGCCTGAGTTCGATCCCGATAAGGCAAATACGGACGCAAGATCGTGGTGTGTGACAGCAGATTTGTGTTTTGTGGAAAATCCGTTATATGGCGGTCAACTTGTTTTGGCAATTAGTAAGGCGTTAAAAGGAGCAGCGTACGTAGACGCTGCTTCTAGGCTATCGCAAATTGTCTATCAAGGTATGACATGGAACGAGCTTAAAAGTTTGTTTACGTACAGATTTGTTTCAACCGAGACTTTGGCGGGAACCCTCATTAACCTAAACGGTGACAAACCCAACGAGAAAGAGACCTTAGTTGCATATGCGAGCCGTCTGATGACGTCACTTATGAACCGTTGGAAGGATGTGGATAAAGAGCAAATCGTCGTGGCCACCGTACTTGCCCACATATCACAACATGATATCAGGTTGCAACGTTTGGCCTTTACTACAGATATTACGTCGAGAGAACGATTGCAACGAGAGCTTAGTGCTTTTTCACATCTAAAGCGCAAGATAAGCACTCCCGGTGAACCTTTATTGACATACCTAAAGGTTCACCGGGAGAGCCAAAAGGTTCACTGTCAGAGGCAAAACGAGCAAAACCACTGTCACTGAGATGTTTCAACTGCGATAAAGTTGTCCACAAGCGTTCGGAGTGTAGAAGTAAGTCCCTGGATGTCAAGGGACGACCTACAACGCATACAGCAGCGAATCAAGCAGCCCAGCGGCCAGGCCACATTGCGATCCGGTGCACCAGCGGCGGCGGCCAAGCAGACAGTACCGGAACGGTGCGGAACGAGCGACGTGTGGATGTTTGCGTCGTCCAATCACGTTTGGGTACTTTGGAAAACAGAGGTGAGTAATATTGTTTTGCGTACGATTCGGGTTCTGAATGCTCGTTGGTTAAAGGTAGTGTTGCGCCTAGATTGAGCGGCAAACGTTTCAATAATGTTATTGTCATGACCGGTATAGGTCAAACACAAGTATTCAGTACAGAGCAGATTTTAAGTTGCGTAACGATTAGCGATCATTCTCTTGAGATTTTATTTCATGTTTTACCGGACAGTTATTTGCATAATGAATTTATGATTGGACATAAAATTTTAAATCAAGGATTTTCTGTAAACATGACGGCAAGACGCAAGAGTACTAGTATTCGCGCACTAACTAACAGTGTAGCTCTTTTCCGTGCTCCAACTCGTATCATAGCAGATCAAGGTAGATGCTTTGCTAGTAAGGAGTTTCGCGATCTTTGTAATGACAAAAATACCAAATTGCATCTCATAGCGACCGGCTCTTCGCGAGCAAACGGCCTGGCCGTTTGCTCGCGTTATGAGCGTTTTATTAAGCGCGTTATGAGTGTTTTAGAGGGAATGTTAACAGCCGTAGATACTTGTGGGGACTAGTCATGGCAGGACGCGTTAGGCGAGGTCCAACTGGCAATTAATGTACAATGAATCGCGTCACAAAAACTTCCCCTCTTGAGCTTTTGATTGGCAAAGTCGCACGATCTTTATCGCTAAATAATGTGCAGTGATATTGATACTGAAATTGTCATTGAAGAGATTCGCGAAGTAGCATCTCAAAATATTCAAAAGTCTGCGGCATATGATTAAGCTCGCTTTGACAGTACAGAGGCGGTTAATAGTAAGTATGCAGTTGATGATTTCGTATTGGTAGAGAACGAAGAGCGTAACCAAGCTAGACCCTAAATTTAAAGGCCCGTTTAAAATTATTGAGGTACTAGATGGTGATCGTTATACGTTGAAAGCTTTAAATTCCAATCGTACTTACAGGTACGCACATGATAGGTTGAGAAGGATGCCAGAGAGTCATGTACCAGTCGAGGTTGAAGTTGAAGTACATGTTGATTACAGTCGTGATGATGATTAAATTTTTGTGCTGATGGAACTCGAGTGGGCTCTTGTGCCGTAGATAAGTCGACCATACCAGTAGCTATTACATAGTCGTAGCCCGGTAGAAATCGGTGTCTATTGAGAAAACTCAAGTAGTCCGTGGGTGCGCGGTGCGTGTTTAGCTCTGACGTAGGTCGTGGTATATCAAGACCGTACAGTGTGGTCTGTGAATCATGCAGACGTGGTCGACCAGGACCGTAGTTTGTAGTCGGAGGATGATGCACACGTGCGCAGGGTTCCACTGAGGTGGATGCGCGTAAGCGACTGAGATCGCTGTTCGGCTGTGAGAGCCGTGGTGAATAGAGGTACTCGAGTATCCTGCAGATTTATTGGCGAGTGTCATTATTAAAGTGTTAAAGTGAACAATCATGATACACGGCCCTGGCTACTTCTGTGTAGGTACTTAAAAGAAAATGTTATTAGTGATTTCTGATTATGCTCACTGTGCGTAAGTTGTTATGTTGTCAGTTGGTAGTTCTTACTACTGTTAGTTAGTAGTTAGCTACCTTACTAGCTAAGTTAGTAATTTGTGTTCATAGTCATAGTTGTCCAGTTACCTTGCTTGCACTAGAAAATGTAAGGCTTGTGAAAATTTTGTTGTAAAAATGATGTTAGAAAGCTGTCAAGGTTTACTTACTTCCGAGACACTATGAACAGGAGAGTAGTCCAGGTGGACCGTAGTGAACAGATTCTCCTGGTTGATGTTTATTTGCAGATTAACACACAAGGACGTGTACAAGCAGGATGGCCGTGTCGGTTTTTTTATTTTTTTATTTAAGGACAACCAACAAAACAAACACCATGTACATTTATAAAACAACAGTTATTGGGTTACATTCTAAAGCGCTGTCTTAATTAGAGGATGCCACGACATGCAACAACTAAAAACGCAACTAATAAAGCAATTAGGAAGCAAACTATGCACACACTATCATTCACTTAAACAAACTACTTAAGAACTACAAGATTTATTAAAGAAACCACAAGCCGATTTTGTATTAATCACCTTTTGGTTGTGGCCATTGAGAAATCTCATATACCACCACCACGATAGGTTCCGACACCGGTGACCAAACACACTCTTTCAAAGAAGTGCTGTCTAATTATAAAAACAAGATTAGGTTTGGCCCTTGCAGGCAATTGATTATCTAATTCGGTTATCAATATAGACCTAAACTTACGTTCAGGATAAGACATGTCAATGTTTACTGCAGACGAGCGTGCAAGTTGTGCTTGCATTCTGTTAATAGCAGAGAAATGTCCAATATTGGTCTTTGAGCACCTCGCTTTAAATGGTAAGTATCGTGACGGTCGAGCCAGTTTATATGGTACATTAAAGTTTACTTGCTTCAACAAATCCGAACAATCTAAATTTCCATTAACTAATTTAAATAAAAACAAATGACCAGAAATCTTTCTTCGACTGACGAGGCTGAGAAGTTTAAAATATTTTAAGCGTAAGCTATATGAAGGAAGCTGCTTAGCCATTCCACACTGATACGATAAGTGCCACAAGAATCTTTTTTGTATCGACTCTAAACGACGATTGCGCACATCATAATAAGGATTCCAGACTACGCTACAGTACTCTAAACTTGATCTTACTAATGAGTTATATATAGCTATTTTACTTGAAGCGTTTCTGAAATCCCTACAATTCCGTATTATGAAACCTAATTTTTAAAACATTTGCTTGCTAAATTATTAACACGTTTGTGGAAACGAAGCTTATTATCTAAATGAATACCAAGATCTCTAATCTCGTCTACTTCTTTTATTAAATTATTATTTATTTTATAAGTATTAAAATAAGGCTGCTTTTTACTTGAAAAGTGTACAAAGTGGCACTTATCGGTACTTAGTATAATTTTGTTTATATCACACCAGTGCGAAAACCTATCCAGATCATCCTGAAGCAAACTACAGTCGTTGTCGTCCCCTATTATTTTTACAACTTAATTTAAATTACGCTGATTCTGACGCCCAGCGCCACTTGCCGGCACTTGACGGAGTCTAAGGGCCGATTTCACCGTTGAAATTAAACGAGATCAATGGGGTGTATCACTGCCTTTTTCTCCCGCCAGGTGGCGCATTAGCGTTGGTACCCTAATGAACTGTCAGTTTCATAGAAAAGTTGTAATCATTTTCATATATATTGCGATAATGCCTCAGTGTGTGGCTTTTAATTGCAAAAATCGAGGTGTCCATCGTTTTCCGAAAGACAAGAAACGTTGTAAAGTATGGGAAAAGGCTTTAAAGAGGAAAAATTGGAAATCAATATCTTCGTCGAGGTTATGTTCGGAACATTTTTTACCAACAGATTACATTGGAACTAGTTCTTAAACAGGTAACTTATTCGTTAATACTAATAATTGAGTATTTTGTTTAGTATATTATGCGCAGATTTAACGATACCATGCATTGATAATCATGTGATAATATTTTGTTTCAGGCAATAAACTTCTGTCGAAGTTTTTAAAAAAAGATGCCATTCCGACTGTTTTCGGCACACCGCCGGTTGAATCTCAACTTAATCAACAAAGAAAATTTCATTTAGTTTATTCAACATTAAGCCCCCTAGCACATAAGATGCAATACTATGAAAATAGAGTGATCAATATTAGTACTGAAAACCAGTTTTTCTTAACTATTATGAAGCTCAGACAAAATAAAACTAATTTTGAACTATCAAGATTTTTCAATGTGAGTTTAGCTACTGTTTCAAATGTTTTTATCACATGGATAAATTATATTTATCAACTATGGTCCATGTTAAATATTTGGCCAGATAAAGATTTAGTATTATATTATATGTCTGAAACCTTTAAAAGTCACCATAAGAATACCAGGGTTATATTAGATGGCACAGAGATCCCAATACAAAAGCCTCAAAACCCTTTAAGTGAGCAAGCTTCTTGGAGCTCTTACAAACATGGAAATACATTAAAAGTACTGGTTGGTGCTACTCCTGGTGGACTGTTAAGTTATTGCTCCCCAGCATATGCAGGCTCCATAAGCGATAGACAAACTTTTGAACGTTCTGATTTACTAAGCAAATGTCAACCTGGCGATTCAATAATGGCTGACAGAGGCTTTAACATTCAAGATATGTGTGCTTCTAGAGATGTGGATGTTAATATACCCACATTTCTGAAGGGAAAATCACAGCTTTCTGGAATAACATTATTACATGACCGAAAATTGGCTCGAAATAGAGTCCACATTGAACGTCTCATTGGATTGACAAAAACCTACAAAATTCTTTCAACAAATTTAGACCATAGCTATGTACCAATAGCCAGTAAAATTTTTTTTGCTTGTTTTATGTGCTGTAATTTCAGGGAATGCATAATAAAATCCAAAACGTAAACTAAATGTTTGTTTTATTTTTACAACCATTTCCTAAGTAACTAACCAATCAGTTGCTAACACATATTTTGAACATTCAGGCTGTCATAGTTTTTATACAGAAACTTGTTTAAAATAGCTTTTTCAAAAAAATCATCATAAAAGAAGCTAAGTGCACGACACAAATCAGTAATAAAACGTTCATCGCGGTTTACATGTATCACCTTCATATCACAAAGAGTGTATACAATCAAGTTACAATAAAGGCGATTTGTACAAAGTAATTGTCCTTGAATTTGTGTGTAATAGCTGTGAGTATTTTTTAGATTCAAGCGACCATTACTATTTTCCAAAAATGGACAGGTGACTGTATTAATTTCACAATGTCTCACTGTGTAAGGGCATTTAACTTCAATTACTGTCTCTTCACCAAGAAGACCATCTGGTGACGCGCCAAGATATGGCAACTGGTCTGATATAAATAAACCACATTTTACGACACACATGTCATACATATGACAGTATTTATTAATCGCCATGGATTCATGTATTTTGCCATGTGTTGTTGCTCTTGAAGTAAACTTAGAGGGGTTCAATATTTTTGAAGCAAGATGCTGTTTTGTGGCTGGTTTTGAATGAAGAACAGAGTGAAAATTGCTGGCAGTTATTCGGCATGACCTCCACTTATGCCATTCAGGATTATTGTTTTGTCCTCGTGTATTTCTTTCAATGTCCTCTAATTTGGCAGCATTAACATTTTTCAGAAGTAAACTTTCTAACACTGTTTCTTGAGGACTTATTATGCAATAATGACCATGGTCCCAAACAGCTGCATATGTATTTGCTGGCCTTATTAGTTGCTTCATGGGCATAGTTGTGGCACCATAGTTTATTACTAAATTATTAACATATTGTTGATAGTCTCCCATTAAGTCATTCTTCTTTAAAGGCAAAAAATTAGGATCTTTTCTTCTTTTATTTGGCATTTTTTGACTCTGTATTGGAGAAGCATAAAAGTAATTTTTAGGTCTTTTGAAAGACATCAATTTTTGAGTTGATACCTTATGTAATACAATAGTTTTTTTGCGCACCATTTCCTCCACTCCATGTAGTAATACAAGTATGTGTTTGCAGTGTGCGTGAACTCCACTCCCAGCAGCACATTCACAATGAGTTTCTTGGATTTCACCTGCATTGTTCACCTTTGCATTAACAATATACGTCACTTTTTTCATTGAAGCTTTACACTGCCCTTGTAGATAAGTTAAGTCACCTACAGCAGCAACTCGAACTGTTAACAAATGGCCAGCCTCATACAGGTCAACAGCGGTGTTTATTCTTCCTTCAAAACTGTAAACAAATAAATTAACTAGGTCAGTATGAGTTTTGTGATCCTTGCATCAGTAGGTATGTGAAGTATAAGTTGCCAATACATGTATTTTTATTACCTTTCTATAAATTCCTGGATATTATGTTTAGACAGAGGTGGCAAAGCCGTGCTTGCATTGATATCCTTGAAAGTCTCATCAGGTGGATGATCATATTTGTCATCATCTAGACAGTCTTCTTCTATAGCACCAAAGTTATAATTACGGTCGTATGATTCCAGTCTGCGACAAATAAACACAATATTGAATAGAAATCATTTTAAAATACGTATGATTGTCGAAAAATCTGAATTCGGCAAGTCATTATTTACGACTATCCCTTACTCACCTCTCTATTAAATCAGCATTTTTTCCCTTTAAAGATGCTTTCCGCTTACGTAATTCGTCTTTTAATTGAGTCACTGATAGTGTAGAATACATTATTTCCAGAAAAATTTTGATAAATTTGGAAAAAGCAAATGTCACAACTTGTCACTAGGGTACCATTGCCGAGAGCGCCATCTACAAAAGTTTTGAGTGACACACCCCATTCGAGTTAAACTCAGATTACGCGCTGATCTGAATTCCGCTCTCAAGTTTGCGTTTCACCGGCATAAACTAAACGTCGTTCAAGTTGAACTTAGTTCTGTTTCTGAACGGCCAATTTTCGACGTTTATCGTGGCTAAACTCGTTTAAGAGTTTTTTTTTATTTGTTCCTTGAACAGGCTAAGGTCAGAGACCATACTGCCTAGTCATTACATTTTATTTCTTTTTTTCTTTGCATGTAGTGGATGATAATGAAATAAGTTTTAATATGAATGTGAAAGTAATAATGAATATACTATGTTAAATTATATTCCCCAAACCCTTTGAGTATTAGTAAAGATGTGGGACTTTACTGAGATCTCACACGGATTTATTAAGAGAATTTAAAAAGTGATGTTGCACTGTTTTGTTTTATTTGCCAACACATAATATGCACGTTCACGAACACATAACAGTTAAACCACCATTATTTCACATTCATATTCGACAAAACACAAAATTTAGAAAATAAGACAAAACTGCAAAACTGCAGACGCTTCATTTTCCCGCCAAGAAGTGTTGTTTCAGAGCTGTTTGCCTGACATTGTCATAATTATGTAGAGTATGGGAGGCTTGTTTATTTATTTTTAAAGAAAGAAATAATATTTTTGTTAGTGATATTTTGCTCCTAAAACAAAGATGAAAAGAGCCCTGGCACTAGCTTTTGACGAAAATTTTGATGAAAAGTCCCCATAAATTAGTACCTAGTTTTGACAATTTACTATTCTTACCATATTTCACGAGATATTTATTTTGAAATTTTTGCTCAAAATATTTTAAGTATATAAAATTTCTAATACTAACCCATCATATTCTGAACATTTGTTGAAGATTAGCGTGATTTGAATTATGATTTTTTATTTATTTTCCCGTTTGTAAAGGAACAATTTTTTTTATTGCAGCACTTTGAACGCGATTCGTTAGGCTCCAAGCCCTTTTTTTTTATTCTGTAAATATAAATAACGTATAGTTCATGACATACCATTCACTCATTCACTCTTTGTCATAGCTGAACTAGGTTTTACTAAACGGGATTAAAACGAAGCCGGGGAAATCGGTGCGACGTAAACCGCGATCAAGACTAAGTTTTGAACGCGATTAGTCTGAACCAGGTTTTATTAAACTCGGTTTCTATTCGGTGCGGTGAAATTGGCCCTAAAACGCGGGTCGCGGCGGCTAGACGGAGTGGAGTGGAGAGGAGAGCAGTCTTGTTGTAGCAGCCACACAGACAACACGTCATAGAAACTGTCGCGCGTCCTACCCAGTTTATTGTTTAAGTATACCAAATAGTGATAAATTACATAGTAGGTACTCAATTGTATTAAGTGTTATTATTGCAACCGACACTACCCTACGAACGCCTACCTGAACTATGGCTGAGAATAACGACCAAGAATTACATTTGCCGTTATAGGTATATTATATTAAACTAGCGACCCGCCCCGGCTTCGCACGGGTGGATACAACGTTCATCCGTTCACAGCTTTTTCGTCATTAGACAATGAGGTTACTCTTAAAAGAATGACAATATATAATTGGCCATGTAAGAAACGCTCAACCGCTATGTACCTGCATTTTAAATCTGTACTTCGAAAATATTCATTTAAATTACATGCTGTAAAGGACCATATTGATCTATATTACACGCACAATGTATTTAAGGTACTTAATCAATCAAATCAAAAATTCTTTATTCAGTAACCTTAAAATAAGCCATATGTATCGTCTAAATTTAATTTTACTTCTGTGAATGGATGGATATGCGTAGAAAAATGAGAAATGTTTTGACGCACGTAAACAATACAGTTATAAATAAATTGTGATGCAACTATTAGAATATATATTTCTTTAAACAGCTCCTTAAGGGAGTCACGTCATCCTAGGTTATCGATGGCTTAGTGCACACATGTACTAACTACAAAAATTGCGATTTTTACTTTTTGACTGCCAACTGTATTAATTGACGTGCTCTACCGTCTGCACTTACCCACGTGTCGATATTCCATCTCTTTCTATCAAAAACCCAGTGTCACGGTTGTATCAAGTAAGCTTCGGTTTTGTCCAAAAGTATTAAAATCCTTTATTTTTACTAATCTGCTACGAAAACTCCTTAAGTGATTTTAAGATTCCCTCCCGCGGTACTAGTTAACGCACAAAAATATTAAGTACATTTACGATATGTAACTTTACATAATACAGACAATCCAAATGTTGTAACTGCAGTTAATACAAAACAAATCTAATGCTTGCAACTGTTTTTAAGTGCACAAATGTGCTAAGTCGCTATGATACAAAAAATAACTGTACATATGTTTACAAAATCATCCATTTTTCTTTTGTTTCTTGAAATGCTCAACTAACGACATTTTAAGTTATGTGTGCTTTCGATAATCGTTTTGGCGCGCAATTTTTACGTGTATGCAGGAAGGCTAAAAAAATTGGTCAATGTCACGTTCATACTGGCTTTTTCACCAATCTATAAGAAAACACCGTGTTTGCCTAACATTTTTTTTGTAACACGTTCGATATTAGCACAAGTATTATTAATATTTGTTCCAAAAATAGAGGACATGCAGGTTCTTATGTTGGCACTGACAATCGAAAAGGTAAAATTCCCGCAATTATAACTTCTCTAGGCTACGAAATTTGTGAAAGAGCAAATGACCAGTACCCTCGAATTGAGTCTTACTATTGTCGCAAAGACTCTAAAAAATTATATTTAGATAGTGATCTGAATCTAAACTTATCTCGCATGTACAAAATTTACAATTTAATTTTTTTGCCCAGAAAAACAAATAACTCCCGTATTATGTAAGTATGTACCACAGGATTTTTCACTCCTATGAGCCAAAACTAGCATTTTATAAGCCCTGTAATGTGTATAAGCGATCAAATGAAAAAGCTAGTTTACACGAAGAATATGATGCACACAAAAAACTCGAAAAAGACTCTTTGGATATGAAAAAGAAGACAAAGAAATATGGTGCTTTTAGAGCACATATATTCGACCTACAAGCTGTTCTTTCTGTACCCCTTACCGCTGGTTGCAAAATATATTATTTACGAAAACTATCATAGTACAATCTATTTTATATTTGATAATGGGTTCTGCCACGATCAAACCAAAACATTATGATATTATGTAACATGACGATTTCTATGACATAAAGGCATTTGAAAAATCTTTAAATATAAAAAACAACTGAAAACATAAAAAATGAGACTAAAATGGTTTAAAATTAAGTGGCTTCGGGTAAACATAGAATCGCCTACTTCGATATTTTATAAATACGACTTGAACGATTCAGATTTGAAAGAAATCAATATTTGCAAGGCAAAAAATGGAGGAAAAAAGAAAGACTTCATTAACATGTTTAAAAAAAAACCTGAAAAGAGCATACAAATTTGGTGCTCCCTATTTTACAATGTAAGAAAAAAGATCTTCTTACTCTTTAAAGGGTGGTGTGATCCCATCAGACAATGGGCAATACTATAGAGACTTACCATCCAGTTCTGCAAATATTCCTAATATCAAATCAATATCACTGACACTGAAACATCTGATTATGAAGTTAAGAATCAGGATGAGAGTATTATTAATAACCTACCTTATTCTAAGACTAATTACTGATTTCAAGAAACTTTAATAAATAAGTACTTTTCCTAATTTTGTTAGTGTTTAAGAAGGACTGATTTAGGTACCTATACTATTCTTAATAATTAATTAAATGTTGTAGAACTTAAAAAAATTATTACTTACCTACTATGCAATGTTTTATTGCATAGTACTCCACGCAAGAGCGCACTTGAGTCTTATATAAAAGACAACGTTGCTCCGGCGTGAAGAACCGCTTCACCTTGTTCAGGATTCCGAGTTTACGTGAGGCTGTTATGGCGCGTGTTATATTATTTGTTACTTCCCACACGTGGGCTTGGTTTAAGCCCGTAGTATACGTGTTCACTTATCGGTGCCTATGGTCGGAAATAAATGATACAACTGAGTCTGTGTTTCACTGATTGTAATGACTTCACTCTTTACAGGTTATACACGTGTTACATTTATATGTAAATATTAGACTGTATAATATGACTGAACAAGGCGGAGGTCTGCGCGCGACTGCCAACACCGTTTCACGCGTCCCAACGCTGCGTGCCATAATTTGCCTTCTAAGCATTCTTAGAAATCAGTGCTGTCGGTCGCCACATCACACCCCCCCTTTTTCAAAAATTTTACAAAAAAATATATTTTAGGATAAAAAAACCAAATTACAAAATTTACCTCGAACCCGTGTGTTCTTACACGTCATTAACCGCTAAACCTAAGCGTACAACCAACAGTACAACTCTTATCTCTATTCGTTGTCGTAGACATAACAACCTGTGCTACGGCTCGCGCTACAATCATGCGCGTGCGACGCTACGAGGCGTCAACTGACGTCATTGCTACAACCGTGTAGCTAGTTCTATTTATAGCACAACAGACATTGTTTTTTTTTTTTAAACTTCTTTACACATTACATCAACATACAAAAATACAAAAAAAATCAAATTACTATATTGCTATAAAATCAATTTAACTCCATGTTACATAAAATCTACACATTACATAATACATTGTTATGTGTTTGCGGTCACCCATCTTTGTGTGGGGCCGTCTATAAATCGTTCCTAATAAACTAACCTAACTCCATCTAAGGGTAGTTATCACAAATTGTTATTGTGATTTCATTCTTTCACACCACAACCCATAAAATTGTTAACAATCATAAGTATAAATAACACTATTGTATAAAAAATCCCAACAAAACAGTCTATATTAAAATACATTAGTTATAAGAAACGGACAACCAAAATTGTAAAAATTTGTAACAGCCAACATTAATAAATAAAACCCATAATTGTCTAAAATAATATGTAATAGTAACTAATGAAAATGTAATAGTTAAGAAACCAACAATTAAAATTGTAAAACTCTGCCCCAGCTCTAACAATAATTTTAGCCTAACAACTATAGAATAATCTAAAAATCGTGTAACAGCCCTAACAATAATTCCATGTAACAATAGAATTAAGAAAATGTAAACAATCAAAAAAAAAAAAAACCAAAATGTAATAGATTTATTAATAAAATATTGCACAAATGAAAAGAACATAATAAAAAGAGCTCCAACAACAAATACCCGGTCAATATTTCAAAAGAAGGAATGCATAATATATATAAAAAAAGGAATAAAAAAAAAAAAAGATAAATATTAAAAAAATAATAATAATAATAATAAAAAAAATAACAATAATAAAAAAAAAATATTAAAAAAAATAAAAAAATAAATAAAAAAAAAGGTGCATGAATGTAGTAATAATGTAGTAATTTAGTTAACATTAGCAGATAAGTAACAGTAACAAATAAATTGTAACAGTAAAAAAATCATGGGCAAAATGAGCCTATGAAAACTAACAAAATAACAAAAAAAAAAAAAAGGGCAGTTATCAAAGTAGCGTGCTCTGCAAAAAAATAACATTAAAAATAACAATACGCTGTTTACAGTTTCTTAACTAAAGCACGTACATGAAATAAGTACACAGGAAAAATTATGACAAATAACGCGGAAGTTATTTATTTACGTACCAGTGATTCACTCGTTAGCACTAACCACTTTACACATAACCATTATTGTCCGAAGCGATGCCCGTCGTGTTTGAGGGATGGCTTTGAACGTTGCCTCTTCCTAACGTTACTTTCGGCACTTCTTTTTGCACCCATGATCGCATCTGATGGATACATCTTCTTCTAATGGCATAGATTATTCCAAAACCCATTAGTATAATTAATATAATCAACGCAATTCCAAAGTAATTAATTTTACTTTCCAACTGTTGTCCTGTAACGATTTGTGCCTGAGCGTTGGCCACAAATTCTTTGTTCTGATAATTACCCATTTTACAAAGTACTGCTATTTATTTCAATTTATTAAAGTGTACTGCAGCTCACAGAGTGGTATAATGATACGAACATATATGACACAAACTATTACAACGCAATTTTATCAATGTAGCAAAAATCGTACTGGTTGCTTAACTGTCCTACCGCTACGTGTGCTTTTAGTCATAGGCGGTAGCGTTTTCTGATTATTCGTGTTATTATTGGTACTCATTTCTTTACTCACAACAATATTACTTGTATTCTCATCGTTATCTAATGGAATCTGATTATCATTTACTACGTATGCTGGTTTTAGTCTGTCTATAGATACCTTTGATTCTTTCCCTGTCATACTAATGACAAAAAACTTAGGAGATCTACTGACAACTCGGTAAGGACCACTATACGCAGGCGTTAACGGCTTATTTACTATATCGTTTCTTACGAAAACATAGCTACATACTTTCAAATATTTATGCACAAAAAATTTTCTATTATCGCTACTCGATCTTGACTGAGGTCGTACTCTATTCATATTTTGCCTTAGTTTATTTACGTAACTGTGTTCGTCATCGAACTTTGTACCTACGCTACAGTCGCTACTGTAAAAATCGCCTGGTAATCGTAACGTGTGACCTAATGCCAATTCCGCTGTGCTCACGTTGTTGTCGTTCTTGCAGGCTGCGCGAAGTCCCAACATGATCATTGGTAATTCGTCGGCCCAAGATGTATTATCCGACAGACGAGCTTTTAGTGCTACTTTCAACGACCTATGGAACCTCTCTACCTTCCCATTACTTTGTGGGTGGTAAGCTGTGGTCTGCAATTTTTGAATTCCTAGCATTTTCATTAAACTACTGAAAAGTTCGCTTTCAAATTGCCTACCTTGGTCACTTGTTATCCTTTTAGGACATCCGTACCGACATATCCAGTTCTCAAATAATGCTTTCGCTACCGATTCGGCTGTAATCTCATACAATGGTATAGCCTCCGGCCAACTAGTAAACGGTCAACCATCGTTAACAGGTACCGATATCCTTCACTAGTGGTGGGTAAAGGACCTACCAGGTCAATATTTAAATGTTCCCAACGATCACATGACGGAAAACTACCTAAATGCGACACCGTGTGACGCTGAATCTTGGCCTTTTGACAATTCAAACAAGTTTTAGCCCAGCTATTGATATCTTTGTTCATGTTTGGCCAAAAATATCTTTTTGCTATCATTTTACGTGTACTTCTTATTCCAGGATGACTTATACTATGGATCCTATCAAAAGCTATTCTACGGTATTGTACTGGTAGGTAAGGTCTTACGCAATTCTGTGACACATTACAATACAACAAACTACTACACAATGGTGAACTAATTCTTTGTACTGCTACTTTGTTATCGGACTCGACCTAACATTCTCGCAAGTTCCTTATCTACATCCTGTGCTCTCGCTACTTCTTCGAAATCTAAATTGCTTGGGCACATTATTGTTTTTATTGTACGTGACAAAGCGTCTGGAACTGGGTTCTCGCAACCGCTAATATGTTGAATATCGCTTGTATATTCACTAATGTATAATAGTTGCCTTGTACGTCTGGGTGTTTCGCGTTCTGTACCTATTTTACTAAATGCGTATGTTAGGGGCTTATGATCGGTTAATATTCTCAATTGGCGTCCTTCTATAATGTTCCTAAAATGAACTATTCCCATATAAATGGCTAATAGCTCACGATCATAAGTGCTATATTTCTTTTGGGTCTCTGATAGCGCTTTCGAAAAATAACCTAATGGCTTACGTTCATTACCTATTATTTGTTCCAACACCGCGCCTACGCACGTGTTTGATGCGTCACACAATAAACACAACGTGCTCTCTGTTGTTGGGTACGACAAAATAGTTGCCTTAATTAAACTATTTTTACACTCCTGGAAAGCGTTCTCCGACTTTTCGTCCCATTGAATTAAAGTTTTGTCCCTTTTTTACCTTTATGCAAAAATTTATTTAACTGACCCATATATTCTACAGCGTTCTTAAGATGCGATCTATAGAAATTTATCATTCCTAGGAATCTACGAAGCTGCTCCACTGTGGACGGCCTTGGGAACTGTTGGATGGCCTCGACCTTCGAGCCCAACGGTTTAATGCCTTCATAACTGACTTCGTAGCCTAGAAACTCTATATTTAACTGCATTTAGCTAGATTAATCGTAATACCGTATTGTTCAAACCGCTCAAATATCAGCTCTAAATGTTTCTTGTGCGAAATTTCATCTTTGCTGGCCACTATTATATCGTCAATATAACAGAATAAATAGGAACTATCTTCTGCTTCCTTCTCTTCATTCTGCATATCCTCTTTAATCTTTAAATATTCTAAACCTTGTAAGACGCTGTTATTCATGAAGCATTGAAACGTTTGAGCTGCGTTGCGCAATCCAAAACTCATTTTTACGAACTCAAATAATCCAAATGGTGTTATGATCGCTGTTTTTTCTATGTCATCCGGATGTATGCTAATATTATGATATGCCCTATTTACGTCTAACTTACTAAATATACACTTACCTGCCAGTCCGTAGGTGAAATCTTGCAGCCTCGGGATCGGATACCTGTCGGGTTTCGTGATCGCGTTGAGTGCACGATAATCCCTACAGGGTCTCAGCTGTCCATCCTTCTTCGGTACCACGTGGAGCGGGCTTGCCCACGCGCTCTTGGATGGCCTGCAAATACCTAATTCTTGCATTAGCCTAAATTCTTCGCGCACCGCTTTGTACCTATGTGGTGGCAAAGGCCTAGCGCGAGCGAACACTGGTCGCCCACTAGTCTCTATGTGGTGATAAATGTTGTGACTGGCTGGCTCTCTATAACATATCGGTTTCGTAACATCAATATAACGCTCTAATAATCCGCGATAAGGGTTATTACTTTGTATGCTACAGATTGAGGGTTCCTTACTATTAATTACAGCTACATTTCTATATATGTTGGTCAAACCATCTACCAGCTTCTTGTTTTTTAAATCTACAATTATATTATGAGTTCTTAAAAAATCTGCACCAATAATAGGTTGTTTTACATCGCTAATTAAAAAAGTCCATCTAAAATTTCTACGTAAACCTAGGTTTAATTCTAATGAAATTGTCCCAAATGTCCTTATTTCTGTACCATTAGCTGCGAAAAGTTTGTACGTACACTCGTTTTTTAACTTATCACGTTTCACTTTATGCACTGGAATCACGGACACGTTAGCTCCTGTATCGACAAGGTATATAACGTTGCTATTGTAGTCTTTAACGCATAATCGGTGATTTTCTATGGTGCCGTCGTCCACCGTCGCCGATTGCACCCATCTTAGTTTTCCGGAAACTGAAAGAAAGAAAGAAAGAAAGAAAGAAGAAAGAAAAACATTTATTGACCACACAAACAGTATAACATTAGAAAAAAGTTAAATAAAAAAATTATAACTAAAGTAGGTACACAAGTATATACACGGGACAAACAAATAAATATTTTGTGGCCAACTAGGCCCCAGCCTCAGCATAGGCTACAGCGACATTAATTGTCGCTGCAGCGCTGGTATTCTGGCGGGGCCTTGAGGTCGAGACGCACGTAACAATACACGATATTAAAAAAAAAAACAATAAAAATAAAACAACTTACATGAAAAACAAGATAAAAATTAAAATAAAATAAATGATCATTGTGTCAAACATAACACATAAGCTGACCGAATGACAGTGATGCCTTTGCCTGTTTACACCCTTACAACAAGGACAAGGAGTCAAGGATTAAAAAGACTATGTAGAAGTATGTCATTGTTGTGCTGAGTTATGATATTAAAATAATGCTAATTGCATTGCGTGGAAATAAAACTAAAGCATTATTTATTCTAAAGCTAATTATTATGTCTTATTTGTTTCTCTTAGGTTATGTCTCGTATCATTTTCCTTCCCTTACGCTACCCTTTAATAAACAAAACAATATTATAATATATACATTGTAAGATAAACAAAAAATGGTGCCACTCTTGTGCCAAAGACACTGGTAGAAACTGGAAACCCATCAAGTGATCAGACCAAGCAAGAAATCAGGCAATTAAATAGATGAAGCAGCCAAGAGCAGAGCATTAAATGGGCAATATCCGCCCCGATGGTGCCGGAGCGCGACCCCCATCAAGCACATAACCTAAACGTGAAAAACCCGAAAGTTAGTCGGATCACTTTTGCACAAAAACTGCTTATTCTGGTGCAGTTGCTGCTGCATTTTATTCCAGTTACATGGTAAATCACAAGTGGTTGCTTTCTCTCTATAACGATAGTGATATCTGCATAACCAGTCCGCACTGGCTGGTGAACGTCTCGTTGGTGATTTACTTACGGGCCGCCGTGAGAAACGACGTCGTCTCTGCGCTCCCCCGCGGAATGGCGTACGTCCTCTATCTCTTATCTCATTAAGCTCACCTTTGACTTGCTTCATTTCTATAGATAGAACGCGTAACTGTTTCCTTAGTTCCATTTTTGTCGAGCCTTCCATGGTCGACGTGGATGCTGCTGTAACCGCTGCTATGTGACTTGTGCCTAAGTTTTCCAATATCTTGTCCGCTATCGCTGCCAAATTGTCTATTTTTGTGTCGCCGCTTACTGCTAACACAGCCCGTACTCCAGGTGGCAAGCGATTTATCCACAATTTTCGTAATGGATCGCCGGAAATCCCGCAATTCTTTGCTAATTCGGACATCCTTCGCAACAGCTGCGAGGGTCTTTGTGATCCCAAGTCCATATCACTAACAAGTCTTTGAAACTGCGACTCTGCACTCTCCTCATAAACGGTCAGTAGCCTGTTTTTTAATTCGGCGTATTTGTCCGTAGCAGGTGGTGAATATACTAGGTCGCTCACTTGTTTTAACGCGTCTCTGCTCAGCTTGGCTATGCACATGTCGAATTTCGCCGCGTCTCCTTGTTTTTGAGGTGCCATAATTGATTCGAACTGCGCGAACCACATTCTAGGCATGTCTATCCAAAAATCTGGGATCCTCATTTGTAGCGTAACCATTGCTACTTCCGGTTCGTTTCTGCCTTCCGCCACTCGTGCCGGCATGCGGGCCTGTAGACGTTGGGTTACTTATTTTTGCACAGTTATACTGTTCACACTATTTTTTTACTGTTCACACTAATGTTCTAACACTGTCCAAATTATTTCCGACGCCCCCTGTCCAGTGACGTAACTTAATGAGTGAGTCGCGCGTGGCATCCGATAAGCAAACGGGGTCACCAATGTGGTGCGTATTATATTTTTTGTTACTTCCCACGCGTGGGCTGGGTTTAAGCCCGTATTATACGTGTTCACTTATCGGTGCCTATGGTCGGAAATAAATGATACAACTGAGTCTGTGTTTCACTGATTGTAATGACTTCATGCACTCTTTACCGGTTATACACGTGTTACATTTATATGTAAATATTAGACTGTATATGACTGGACAAGGCGGAGGTCTGCGCGCGACTGCCAACACCGTTTCACGCGTGCCAACGCTGCGTTCCATAATTTGCCTTCTAAGCATTCTTAGAAATCAGTGCTGTCGGTCGCCACACTGTGGTTATAATGCTCTCAATATAGCTCTTCGGGTTGAGGTCGCTGTGTATGTCCATACCTAAGAGACTGAGACCAGTCTGGATGGGTAATAAGTTGCTCTGGAAGGAGGGTTGGGGGAGAAATGCGGACTTTTTAGCAGTGACAGCGCAGACCTGTGTTTTTTTGGCATTGAACTGGACCAGGTTATCAGAGCCCCATTTATAAATGCGGTCTAACTCCTCGTCCAGCTCAATGACAATCTTCCGTCTCGACTCCACTACATCGGCCTGCTTTGCCGCAGGGTGACCCAAATAACGCCGATGTACTGTACTGTCGTCTGCATAGCAATGCATGTTACCCAAGGATAACATATCATTGATATGCAGAAGGAACAGCGTGGGCGATATTATAGAACCCTGCGGCACTCCGGCGTTCACCTGCAGAAACTGTGAGGCACTGCTTTCGCAGAGTACGCGAATGCTGCGCTCATGCAGGAACCCGGCGACCCAATTGCATAGGCGAGGTGGCAAGCCGTATGACGAAAGCTTGGAGAGAAGCGAACGATGCCAAACTCGATCGAAAGCCTTGGAGATGTCCAGGCTAACAGCCAGTGCTTCCCCGCTTGTTCATTGCTTCACCCCACAGGTGTGTTATGAACGCCAGGAGATCACCCGTTGATCGTTTCGGTCTGAACCCGTATTGTCGATCATGAATCAGGGAGTGATCTTCTAGGTAGCGAATGAGTTGCCCGTTTATGATTCGCTCAAAAACCTTGCAAAGGACAGAGGTGACAGCAATAGGTCGATAGTTGGCTGAGTCGGACCTATCCCCTTTTTTGGGGACCAGCTGAACGTTCGCCTTTCTCCAAGCCTCTGGCACAATGCCAGTAGAGTACGAGAGGTGGTATAGGCGTGTCAGTACTGGAGACAACTCGGGAGCACATTTTTTAAGGACGACTGATGGTATACCGTCAGAACCGCTAGCCTTCCGCACATCAAGTGACTGCAGCATGGCACGGACGTCACGTTGTCTGATTTGGACGTCAGGCATTGAGAAACCACAGTGATGGATGGTAGGTTGTTCCGCGCCGCAGTCATCGACACGCGAATTCGCCGCAAAGAGCTTCGCTAAGAGGTTAGCCTTGTCTAGCGGCCGATGGGCCAACGAGCCATCAAGGTACCGCAGTGGGGGCAGAGAAGGCGCGCAAAAGATGGCTTGCACCGCTTTGGCCAGTCGCCAATAACTTCGGCTGCCCGTTGGGTGCGACAACAGTTCTTGGCCAATGCGAGCAACGCGCTGGGCATTCGCTTTCGAGAGAGCTCTCTTGCGGACTTTGGTAGCCTTGTTGAAGACTACCTTGAGGGAAGAGATGTTACGATCGTTGAGCGTGCAAGCCTTGGTCCAATCGCGATACGCCGCCTGTTTAAGTTCAACAGCTTTGGCGCATTCGCGATTGAACCAAGGGCGCGCCTTACTTCTGCTGACGACATCAGTGTAGGGAATGTAATATTTCATCCCCAACATGACCTCGTCAGCTACAGCAGAGGCACTCTCCGATGGGTCCCTACCCACAAAGCAGCGCTGGCCGCACGGGATGGACGCAAAATAGTCGCGCATACCATCCCAATCTGCCGACGAGTAGTGCCATAAACGCCGTTTAGACTCCACTGAGGGAGAGCTTTTACGGCGCAGTAAGGTGGCACCAACCAACAATGGTCAGAAATGACCAACGGAGCACTTATCGACACTCTGTACCCGGCTGGTCGACTCGTCACCAGTAAGTCTAGCATGGAAGGCGCTTGACCCGATATAGCTGGAATCCTGGTGGGCTGGAGAACCAGTTGAGTCAGATCATGCGTGAGAGCGAATGCGTGGGCAGTTCGGTCTGCGTGATCTGTTTTGGAAGAGCCCAACCAGGTCTCATGGTGGGCATTAAAATCTCCCAAAAGTACCACATCGGCAGACGGAAACCGCTCCTGTACGTCGTCAACTGCTTGGCTCTGGTAATCGAATAGCCGAGTTGTCTCGTGGTATCCGGAGTGGGAACGGTACAGGCAAGCGTAGACATGGCTTTCGGAACCAAGATCCACGGCTTTCAGAACCAAGATCCACGTGTATTCATAGGATGGAGAAGGAGGGGTCCTCCAAGCAGCGCAAACGTCGACAGCAAACGTCCGTCCTGACGAAAAGGCATACTCCGGCTTTCGCGAGGAAGCATTCCTCAAGCACGTAGCCGGGGTAGTGCAGATATGCAATTTCGGCAGGACGGCGGATCTGTGTCTCCGTGAGAAAGAGCAATGCAGGCCGGGCCGTCTCAAGGTGTTGTTGGACGGCGTTGAGGTTTGAATGGAGTCCACGGATGTTAGTGAACTCCACCTCAAAAAGCGACTTGGTGGTAGGGAAGTGGGATGCCGCTGTCTGACCTGCATTGTTTTTAGACACTGATATGGTGGTTGGATGGGGGCGTGAGTAAAAGGAAATGCTGTGGTGGCAAGGGGGAAAAGACAAAGTGTGGGAGACTAACATGAACTGGTGCATGTAGTTGTTCGGTAAGACGGTAATCGACCCGCCGGACGGAAGGGCCCCCGTACCCCCCCCCCCCCGAAAGTAGTCGCCGGGTCCCACCAATCCGGACACCAACCGGCACGACGAGCTACTTCGGGATTATGCGCGACCTGGTGGAGCAGCCTCCTAGGGTGGTTAGCCCTAGTTGGGCTCCTATACTATGCCGCGGGTGGCCAGCGGCACCACCGTTTCTACGGGTCTCCCTGGCCGGCGAATCGACCCACGTCAACCGAACAATGCGTCCACAAAGACTCCCACTGGACCTTGACCCTGCCGCCACCGCACCTCCCCAAGCTCCGGTATTACGGCTCTGAACCCGGAACGCGTTCTGTGTCGAGCACCGAACACTTGGCGGGTTTTACGAGTCCGCATGGTGGTAGCGCCGGAAGAGCAAAGCTCTCCCACCAGCAAAAAAAAATTTGTTCTGCACTTTGTAAAATGGTGGATAACTATGTCCGTTTGTTTGTATGAATATTATACAAGCTTTTATTTAACTTGCGGTGCATGTTTATTTGGGTTGAATATTCAAAAATTCTCCACATTTGTGACGATCTTTATTTAATTCATGCACTCCGTCTCTTGAATATAAAATGCCATGCATAAAATACGAACTGCGTCACTTTAGTTAGAGCCATCCTGTTGCAGCGTCTGTATTTGGCTGATAGGTTGCTGGATTGCTGGTGGGTTCTGTCGTAATAAAATACCAGGACTGTTGTATGACACGTCTTTAATCTTCCATATTCGCCGAGAGAGAGAATAGTTGCCATTACAATGGATGACAAAATAACCTTATATTTTAATGTTGGCAACATCCAACATGCTGCGCCTCGACAAAATAATAACATAGTAATTAACAAAAATAAGTAAAGTACTGTGTACAATAATACTATTATATGAAAACTTACTTCGCTTACAGGTACTTACTTTAATATAAACTTTAATGAATTTTATGAGAATAAGTATACTTTGCTTATAGGTAACAAACTAGTTATCAAGAAAAAATAATATTTTAAAAGTACATACAGTTTACCCGTTGAATTACTTAACATTCAGTAACCATCCGTTATCTCTGATAATATTATAACACTATGATATAATGAATGTCACATCTATTAAAATAGTGTGCTATGTATAGCATTACACACACCAATGAAAACAACTAAAACTACTCGTATCCTACTTAGCCCTATGGTACCACCTTGGGTTCGGATGGCTTCACTGAATCCATCCACTAAGTACAGTTGATATAATGAGAATGCAGTCTGCTCATACAAATAAACTTATAAAAAACTTATTAACCCTATTCATCCTAAATAGGTAATAAACATATTTTGTTTATGGCTCTTTTATGAGTCGTTCTATTTGCCATCTTGACTTCTACAGCTCTTACTTTCCCATCATGGCCTGGAAACACATTTACGAGCATTTCTTGCCATGGGCCAAGACATACATGAAACATTATCTTCTTTTAGAATAACTAAACTACCTATTTTAACTTTGTTTACATTTACGTGCCACTTAAGCCTATTTTGTATAACATTTAAATAACTATTATGCCAAGTTTTCCAAAATGATTGTTTAAGACTAGTAGGTAACCAGTTTCCAAAACTTTAATCGATTTTGTGGTACTTCACATTCATTACGCTCTGGGTACATAGTCATTGCACTACCTATAATAAAATGGCCAGGTGTGAGATAACAATAATCATCTGGGTCCGAGGATAATGGTAACAATGGTCGCGAATTGAGCACAGCTTCAATTTCTGTTAAAATAGTATTAAGAGCGTTGTAACATTTTTCCGCGCTCGGTGTTTAGGTTTTTACCGCTCGACAACGCGACGGAGTGAGTGTGTGTGAGTTTTGCCTCACGCGTACGGCACACAGTTGCGACCCGGGACGACTGAACGATCGTGATCCTGTAGCTATGGCGTACCTAAATTTTAATAAGTAAAAAACTAAAGTTTACGAAGAAAATAAAAATACTGTCCACAGTATATTTTTTATGTAGGTGATAATGAAATTTTATCATAATTAACATAGTAGGTAGGTACCTAGGTACCTACTTATAAAAATAAACTAGTTTTTCCCGACAACAAAAAGTGAGATTATGATCTTGACCGATAATAGATAATAAGATTATGATCTTGACCGATAATAGATATGTATGTTCGTGCATCTGTTTCCTCACAACTTCTAAACTACTAATCATAATTTGACAAAATGAGCTAGGTATCGTTGGAAGTACCTAAATCACTGGTTAAAGGCTATGACGTTACATTAAATCAAATATGGCGCCCTCTGAAAGACATAAAGTAGAAACTAAAAAAAATGTTGCCGTGTTTGATATCAAATGACAGGGCTTCATGAGAACATTCCAAAAATAAACATACTCGTAAGTAGCGGTTGCTTACGGCTTTATTGGCCACAATTGGCCACAATTGGACACGTATGTATCTTTGTGCATCACTTCAGAACGGCTGTACTTATTTGGCTAATTCGGAATAACAACAAACAGCAACGCGTCTGCATCTACAAAATGATGACGTGCCTCTGGCTCGCTCTGATGTGACTCTCTCGCCGAAGTATATACTATGTAAGGCAGTTAAAATATTAAAATTTTGAGTACGAAATTTAAATTGTTTGTTAGGACATTATTTTTCATAAGTTTTTAATTAAAATTTTAAACACTGAAAAAAGACGACAACCTCAGGCGGGAATCGAACCACGCACCTTCCGCATTCCGGGCGGCTGCCTTAACCACTTGGCTACCGAGGTCTGGCTTTCAACCGTCGAAATTTGTTAGTGTTTGATGCTTATGTTTTTAGTCAACATTGCTTCATCAAATCTTAGAAGTTTTCACCTCTGAGATCCGAAAGAAATATTTTTACAAATATTTTAACATTCGGTTAAGATGAAGCTGCGTTTATAGAATAATGTTTTATATTTTAGCGTTTTATTAACGCTTAAATATACTTAAGTAAAATTTTAAACACTGAAAAAAGACGACAACCTCAGGCGGGAATCGAACCACGCACCTTCCGCTACCGGGCGGCTGCCTTAACCACTTGGCTACCGAGGTCTGGCTTTCAACTGTCGAAATTTGTCAGTGTTTGATGCTTATGTTTTTAGTCAACATTGCTTCATCAAATCTTAGAAGTTTTCACCTCTGAGATCCGAAAGAAATATTTTTACAAATAGTTTAACATTCGGTTAAGATGAAGCTGCGTTTATAGATTAATGTTTTATATTTTAGCGTTTTATTAACGCTTAAATATACTTAAGTAAAATTTTAAACACTGAAAAAAGACGACAACCTCAGGCGGGAATCGAACCACGCACCTTCCGCATTCCGGGCGGCTGCCTTAACCACTTGGCTACCGAGGTCTGGCTTTCAACCGTCGAAATTTGTCAGTGTTTGATGCTTATGTTTTTAGTCAACATTGCTTCATCAAATCTTAGAAGTTTTCACCTCTGAGATCCGAAAGAAATATTTTTACAAATATTTTAACATTCGGTTAAGATGAAGCTGCGTTTATAGATTATTGTTTTATATTTTAGCGTTTTATTAACGCTTAAATATACTTAAGTAAAATTTTAAACACTGAAAAAAGACGACAACCTCAGGCGGGAATCGAACCACGCACCTTCCGCATTCCGGGCGGCTGCCTTAACCACTTGGCTACCGAGGTCTGGCTTTCAACCGTCGAAATTTGTTAGTGTTTGATGCTTATGTTTTTAGTCAACATTGCTTCATCAAATCTTAGAAGTTTTCACCTCTGAGATCCGAAAGAAATATTTTTACAAATATTTTAACATTCGGTTAAGATGAAGCTGCGTTTATAGATTAATGTTTTATATTTTAGCGTTTTATTAACGCTTAAATATACTTAAGTAAAATTTTAAACACTGAAAAAAGACGACAACCTCAGGCGGGAATCGAACCACGCACCTTCCGCATTCCGGGCGGCTGCCTTAACCACTTGGCTACCGAGGTCTGGCTTTCAACCGTCGAAATTTGTCAGTGTTTGATGCTTATGTTTTTAGTCAACATTGTTGTCGTCTTTTTTCAGTGTTTAAAATTTTACTTAGGTATATTTAAGCGTTAATAAAACGCTAAAATATAAAACATTAATCTATAAGTTTTTAATTGTTAATTAAGTTCGTATAATGGCCTGCCATGTAAATTATAAATCTATGGTACTTACCAAAACAAAACGAACTAAAACATGTATGGAACTATAAATTCAATAATACAGGAAAGAAAAAAAACTATGGCGAAAATATATTTCAAGTAACTACATAAACGATGTCATATTTAGTTGTAAGATTACTTACTGTTTTCTAAGGCTTATGCGAGCACTACACAATGAAATGAAACACTTTTTACGGATTAACTCACGTTTAGTTTTACTACATTACATAGTTTTTTTTTGTAATATTAGTTATATATTACTCTAATATCACAGTGATCCAACTTCCCGAGCTGACCACCAGGAACATCGCAGTGGTGGAGATAAGAACTGGCACTGGCACTATGATACTGGCCAGCTTTTACTTTGAGCCCGACCAGCCCATTGATCCTTACCTGACCCACCTTAAGAAGCTAAGAAATGCCAAGAACATCTTGATAGGAGGCGACTCCAACGCAAAGAGCGCATGGTGGGGCAGTAAGGTACTGGATCACAGAGGGGACGATATGATGGGCACCATTCACGAGATGGGCTTAAACGTCATAAACAGTGGGAACATACCGACCTTCGACACAATCAGAGGCGGGAAGCGGTACTCCAGCTACGTGGACGTGACGGCGTGCTCGGATAGTCTTCTAAACTACATCGAAAACTGGCAAGTAGATGAGGGCCTAACTAGCTCTGACCACAATGGCATAACGTTTACAATCAGCATGCAAAAACACAAAGGGGTAAGGATAGAGAGGACCACGCGTAAATTTAATACCAAAAAAGCAGACTGGGATAATTTTAAACAAGCATTAGAACAAATAAAAAACATAAATAAATTAAAAATAGAATATATAAATAAAATAGACAATAAAAAAGATATAGAAATGATAGCATATAAATATAATAAAGCAATAGAGGAAGCGTGTGGCCTCTCTATACCAACAAAAATTAATAAAAGCATACTTACCCAGCCGTGGTGGTCCGAGGAGCTAGCCGGGATGAAGAGAAGAGTTGCCACAAAGAAGCGCAGAATCAGGAACGCCGCGCCGGACCGTAGATCACTCGTAGTTGGAGAATACCTGGAAGAAAAAGGAAAATACGAAGCCGCTTTCTCGAAAGCCCAGACCACCTCGTGGATAGAATTCTGCACCAAGCAAGATAGGGAAACAGTGTGGGACGGGATTTATAGGATTCTCACTAGAACTTCAACTAGAGCTGAAGACCCAATGCTGATCACGAACGGGGTTACCCTAGATGCAATAAAATCGGCGGAATTGCTGGCAGCGACCTTTTACCCGGAAGACCAACAGGGGAGTGACAATGAGGATCACAGGAATACTCGCAGAAGAGCAGAAAGCGTGAATACAGGGTCGAATACTGATACATTCGACCCCCCATTCACGATAACTGAACTTAAGTCTGCAGTCGAAGCCTTCAACCCAAAAAAGGCCCCAGGGAATGACGGTCTTACCGCGGACATCTGCCGCGCCGCTATCAGCGCTGACCCACAGTTTTATCTGGAACTGGTAAATAAATGTCTGGAACACGGTTCCTTCCCGGCGGTGTGGAAGCAGGCTACTGTGGTTATACTCAGGAAACCGGGAAACGACGACTACAGGATCCCAAAATCTTACAGACCTATAGGCCTTCTTCCCGTACTCGGCAAGATCTTAGAGAAGATGCTGGTTGGAAGGCTTAAATACCATCTGTTACCCAAAATGAGCCTCCACCAGTATGGTTTTATGCCACAACGCAGCACTGAGGATTCCCTCTATGTCCTAATAAACAGCATTCGACAGCATCTGAAACAGAAAAAGATTATAACATTAGTGTCGTTGGACATAGAGGGAGCTTTCGACAGTGCGTGGTGGCCAGCCATTAGGGTTCGCCTCGCCGAAGAGGGATGTCCGTTTAATATACGCCGCGTTTTTGACGACTACATGCGTGATAGGGGGTTGCGGTGAGGTACGCCGGAGAAGAAGTTAGTAGACAGACCACTAAAGGATGCGTCCAAGGGTCCATTCCAGGGCCCATTTTGTGGAACCTGCTGCTGGACTCTCTGCTAAAGGACTTGGAGAAACGACAGGTCACAGCCCAAGCCTTTGCAGACGACGTCATCCTGGTCTTTGTGGGAGGGACCGGGAGGGAGATCCAAGACTTAGCGAATCCAATTCGTGCGCGTGTTGAGGTGTGGGGTGTCAAAAATAAGCTTAAATTTGCTCCACATAAAACAAACAGTTTAACCATCACCAACAAACTCAAATTTGACACCCCACGCCTCTTGTTTGATAAACCACGTTGTTGTTGATCAGTCGTTGGTCGCTCTTGTTTTCGACGCAAAGACTCTAAAGATGTAAATTTTATTTCCAAAAATTGTAAAAACTCAGTGAGACTCGGCAGCTCCCTTGGTTGTTTGAGACTTTCAATAATAATAATAATAATTTATTTCTCCAACAAAGCATAGTCTTATTGCTAGTTACATTTTGTAAAAATAAATTAATGTTAGGGTTAATACTTTGTAGGAGACTGGAGCCTAAGCTAGGCAGAAAAATGCCTGTACATCCGGACACCAGGTTCCCACCTCTCAGATACACAAAGTATAAAACAAGTATACACAATGTTTTTTACACACTAGCAACTACTACTACTAGAAACAACATGAAAACATTTATAAAATTGAGAAAAACAAACATAGTCGCATGTGAAATAAGTGTGAGTTTTCTATACCAAACAAACCAAAACAACAGCCCTACGAAAAGAAGTTTCTTGGGATCGGTTATATATATTTTATAAACACACCGCTGTCGATTAGTTTAAGCAAAGACGATATAATTTTGGTTTAAACAAAGTTACGAGATAACGTGAAGGAGCTCTTCTGTCTCATTGTAATTTAAGGTAAGTAGCCAGCTTTGAAGAGACTTTTTACAAAGGCGGGTGTTTAGGTTGTAGATACTAATAATTTTATTAATTTTGTTGTATATGTGTGGCCCTAAAAATAAATATGATTTTTGTGCGAAAACAGTTCTAAATTTATAGGATTGGGTGCAGACTTTGTGATTTCTACGTTTGTCACAAGTTTTAGGATCATACACAATTTCCTTATGTTGCTTTAATGTAAGTGCAAGTATAGCTAGTTGCCTTACAGTCAGCACTTCACAGGATTGGTAAAGTACTGAGGTGGGAAAGTAGTAAGGGCGAAAGGTACTTACTTTTAAAACGGCACGCTGGGCAACTTCAACAGGCTTTAAAGTTGTTTTATTTACGACACCCCAAATAGAAATACAATATGTTATTATAGATTGACACAATGCGAAATATATTTGCTTTAAGAGTTTTGTATTTAAAACATGTCTTAAGTTTTTAAAAATGTATAACAGTTTTCGAATTTTTCCACTCAAAGATAATGTGTGATTTTTGAAACTCAAATTTTGATCAATTAGGATTCCCAAATATTTAACTGTATCTACCTGTTTTAGAATGCTACATGAACAATGTTCATTGGAGGTCTGTAAGCATTGATGCGCTTTAATATACAAACCGTTTGATACATTATTTCTATTATTAATGGTAAAGCAGACGTATTGCGTCTTGTCGGAGTTAAGAGTAAGCATATTATTTTGTAGCCATCTGGTAATATTATTAAGACCCTTTTGTGCCAAATCAAAAGTCTCTTCCCAAGTTCTAGTAGCAAAGATAAGGACGGTATCATCCGCATAGGATATAAGTTTTCCCGATTCTAATGACAGATGGTGGCTTATGTCGTTTATGAATACAAGAAAGAGGGTTGGGCCTAAAATGCTTCCTTGCGGGACTCCGTACGTAACTGGTTGGTACAAACTAGTGTAGTTACCCACTTGTACACATTGGAATCGATTTGTAAGGTAATCTTCAAATAATTTCCATTGAATGCCCCGTACACCAATATTGTAAAGTTTCTTAAGTAGTAACGGCACAGAAACTGTATCAAATGCCTTTGCCAAATCCAAGAAGATGGCAAGGCACTTGTTACCACTGTCTAGGTTCCTTTGAACAAAGTCTGTTAATTCGTGTACTGCACCATCAGTAGCCCTACCTCTGCGAAAACCATACTGAGCGTCTGCAAGAAAACCCGAACTTTCCAAAAAGCCAACCAGTCTGTTGTTTATAATCTTTTCCAAAATTTTGGACAGTGCAGTTAGGATAGAGATTGGCCGATAATTAGTAACAACGTCTTTTTTATTACCCTTGTGTATCGGACGAATGATTGATTTCTTTAATACACCGGGAAACACTCCAGATTGCAGACACTTGTTAAAAATAATTGTTAGCGGTGGGGCTAAATCATCCATGCAGTATTTAAGAGTCTTATTTGAAATACCGTCCCATCCAACACTACAATCAGTTTTCAAATTTAAAATTAGTCTTTTAACCTCATCTTCATCTGTTTCTAACAAAACGAAAGAATTTTTCGATGTGAGGTTTTCGCTTGGTGTATATTTATAATTTGTGCTACTTGTTGATGCTACTGTTTCTGCTAAATTTCTTCCCACTTTTGCAAAGTAATCATTTATTAAGTTAACTGAGTTTTCTGGAGTAGTAGACATACTTAAGAGCTCCTTAGGGTATTCAGAATTATTATTAGTATTTATTATATTTTTAATAGCACCCCATATTTTTTTAATGTTATTGCCTGCTTTGTTTACTAAGTCACGATCATAGGCTCTTTTAATTTTTTTCAGCAAAGAATTACAGAAGTTTCTATAGCGCACATAAGTCACCTTAATAACGTCATTTTCTGGAGAAAGTTGAGCTTCTTTATGCAACCGATCTCTCTGTCGCAGGCATCTTAAAAGTCCAGGTGTCATCCACGGCTTTATTAACCTTTTTCTTCTCGGAACCTTCGCGATTTCTGTATTTTTTTGTATTGATGATTGTAAACTTTTTATGAGGTAGTTAATGCAATAATTAGGGTCATCAGACTGATATATAGGGTTTAGGTCAATGTTTGAAATGTCAAGTTGAATTCCAGTGTAATTTATTTTGTTAAAGTTCTTTGAAGTTAAATTAAGAGTTAGCTTGTGTTGGATAAAGAAAATAACGGCTTTATGATCAGTTAAAGTGGATTGCGGTATAACTGTTCGAAAGAGTTTTCTTGATTTTACTAAAACGTGGTCTATACATGTACACTCGGCGTCACGTCAACCTACCCTTAATGGACTTTGACCCGTTTGAAGTCGTACGCGGAGAATCGTGCGAGAGGGTCCAATATATTTTTGTTACTTCGTCTCTCTCGGACTGGCGAGCGTGCCCCCCGCGCGCCCGCGCTCTGACGTCACTACGACCGCGTCTGTGCCTGCGCGCCCACAATTTTTATATTTTTTATATTGCAGCTTTTGAGAACTCGTCGCGCACATTAACATTGTTTCAAGAATTTCTGTTTTGCAGTGGACGCTGCGATACAACGCGTTTGGATTTATACCACCTACTCGTGTAGTAAACAACCATGTCATCGTTTTTTAATTAAGTAATAATAAAAATTTACATGTAAATAGGTTTAGCTTGAAAGTAATTTCTGCACACAAACTAAATCTTTTAACACAATAATAGGTATTAAAGTGTTGTATTGAACCCAGCTGTGATACCTATCTATTGAGATTCTAATATTTTTACCTGATCAAACGAAGTGAATGACCTGAAGTCAAGTTCAATAATAATTGTTTTGTCTTCGACGAAGTGGGTAAATAAAAAATATATTTTATACGGTTTGTTTAAATCTTGGAGACCACTATAATAATTAATCATGACATGATACCTAACCTACTTGAAATTGCACAAGTAGGTAATGTATAATAGCATCATAACTAACATAACATAATAAAGGGCGCAACAACAAGTAGATTTTTACATCTCGACTGTGATTTTCGCGTAAAATGGACAATTTTGGCATTAAGGATCTCAGAAACTAAAATGCATTAACAATTTTGACTTATTGAATAGTGTAGAATAGCTATTAGAATAGTGCGTAGCAGCTTCGCTTTTTGAAAATTTTGCTTAACTTTTTAATTAAACCCAAAATTGCAGAGAAAGATTTTCATAAAATGCGCTAAGGCACTTTTTTGAGCTCCTAGATTGAACTACTGTACTAAAAAAATGAAATAAAAAAATTAGAATGTTATTCTTTCTATAGTCGTATAGTGCGTAGCGGCCTCGGAGTTTTTAGATATTATTGATTTTATATAGAAAAAAAATCTTATTTTAAACCAAAAAACTTCGAAAATCGCATTAAGTTATTTGTGAATTTCTCCTATCTACGATAATATTATTGAGCAAAATATATACCAGATTAATCGTTACTTCATGATGAATAAAGATTTTATAATGAATTTATTATCCTTTTTCGATAAAAACGATAAATACAACTGCAAAAATTCCACAAAATGCGATGCGCCGGCCGTCCGAACACAGCTTATCGCCGCGACATTAGTACCTACCTAATAAGTAATAATATTAAGCATGATTTTACCATCCAATTTCGATATAAACGATAAATACAACTGCAAAATTACAACAAAATGCGAAAATGGGCATTTTACTCAAAAATCACAGTCGAGATGTAATATGCCTCTAAACGGGTTTTCTAAATACAAAAAAATCGTCGACATAATTTTCTTCTTTGCCGCTGGGTTAGCACCACTAACTTACCATCTTTATTTCTATAACACTAAGGTTGTTTATGCAACATTTTTTTGTGTATGAAAAAAATGTTGAACAAACAACCAATGGGTTTATTTTTATTATTGAAATTTTTGCGTTCACAATGCTAGGATAAAAAAATCAACAAGTCTTTCTGGGGTCTCGGTAGCTTAGCGGATAGAGCAGTGGACCGGCAATCCAAAGGTCACGGGTTCGAATCCCATTCGAGCTTTCTTGAGACTGGTTGTTTTTTTCTAGTAATTCAATAATAATGATATTTATAAGCAATTGTTTACGTCTTTATAGATTGTTAAATACTTGCATTATGTAGTATTTCCTTCAACTGTGAGGGTAAACTTCACAGCTTGACGTAATACCGCTGGCTTGCAGCGTAAATAGTAGTTCTTTCGACTGTGAGGGTAAACTTCACAGTGACGTAATAACCGCTGGCTTGCAGCGTAAATATAATATACTAGAAATATATAATAATACTTATACTACAAAAAGTTCAACGCGTTTTCTGGAGTCTCGCTAGATTAGCGGTTAGAGCAGTGTACCGGCAATCCAAAGGTCATGAATTCGAATGCCATTCGAGATTTTCTGAGACTGGTTGTTTTTTTTTATAAAAAGTTGCAATCACAACCTTGTTGCTAGATAAATGGAATTCTACTGATTTCAGTGGAAAGCGGCACATTTGAGTAGGTATTTCAAAGAAATCTCATCCTCGCGAGTAATTAGGTAAATTCAGACTGACTTTTTTGTTCCGATTCTGACGTTAGCCTGTTCCCTCAAGGAACAAAATAAATCAAGTTATAATTGTTACATTGAGTGGAAAAAGAAACAGTTTTCAAGGTAGGTACGAAAAAGTTTTTATTTACAATAAAAATGTTTTAACAACTTACGTAAGAATTATTGTTTCATGCGTAAAATTAAGGAAGTTGTAGAAGAAAAATATTTTTAGGAGTCATTCGATTTATGTAGTATTTGTTATTGTTTAAACAATTTGTTTGAAATTTCAACAAGGCCACGAACTTGTGCAATAATCAGGCTAACTTACGTAAGTTCTGTTAATGTATTTAACCAATTCAGAGCATAGTACAAGTGACTTAAAAATACGTAAATTTTCACAATTTCGTGCAGGATCCCCTTAAACCAAATACTTAGTTTACTCTACTTATCACATGTAATCAATCACTGCCTCCTACATCGTTTCCCAGGTGGTATATACGAGCTCCAGACTATGACGGATTCGGCAGAAGCTTGGCCGGCTACAGAATAATATTACTAGGCTTGGCTGAGGAGTCTATAATGCCGGCTCCACACGCTTGGCAAACCCCAACAAGCAACAAGCCGTCACAAATTCATACGTGTGGATAGAGCGTTTGGCTTGGCTTGCAAGCGCTTTATTGTAGGATAGCCGATCCGTCGAACAAATCGCGGCGCGCAAGCACAAGCGTATGGTCGCAGCATAAAAGTAGACAATATGATCCACGGAGGATCAATTTTGCCATACGCAATAATAATAAGTTTACTAGCATACACGAGTAATACAAAGTTAAAGCAAACATTGGTGTGTGTAAAAATTAGACAACGGTACCTTATATTTTTATAAGAATACAATTTCAAATTCAGCACTTCATTAATATATTTTTATCTTTATTTTTTAACTAATGTTTCTCATCATCAGATAACAATAAAAATCTGAAGAGTGTTAATAAATATTACAAACTATTTACTTAACAACAATAAATGAAATAAAGTATAAGTACGCGTACTTAAGCATTCGTAGAAATTACCTATCTCAACATTAAAAAATCTTAAATATTATGTGTTTACATCAAGTAGTAAGAAGCTTCAATAGGAATATTTGTCAAATCACAAATATTTTTATTGAAGCTTCTTACTACTTGCCAAAGGCATATATAAATGTAAATCAACACTTCAAAAAAAAAAGTTGAAGACTGTGGGACAAATAAATTTTTTTGGCTGGAACTCTCGTCCTCAGCCCGCCATCCTTCAGCCTTCGACGTATCGTTGAGGTTGATACCTGAGACACAACACCTAGTTTGTAATTTCTTAATATATTTTAGTAACATAATACAATACCTAATAGGCATTTTAACCGTCGAATTTTTTAAGTTGGTATGCAGGTAACAAGTAGGTACTTATTAATTTTTATTTAAAATAGATAAATAAATATAAATATATCCAGAAAAAATACTACTCTCCTCTCTGTTTCACAGATTAGCATTTTTTAATTATCCGCATGATGAATAATGAAATGACCTCAACGCCAAACGCATCAGTTTTAGCTTTCGCTAAACTAATTTGAGAGTAAAATAGGATATTAACCTGAAAAAGCGCATCGCGAAGATATGTTTAATAATAGGTGAAAAACTTTTTTTTTACCACGCTCTTTCTTCTCCCCGTGTGCGCGCCATTAGCGCCTGTTCGCCCTAATGCTGAGCACAGGCCTCCCACGTGGACAATAGCACATAGGGGATAACGGACCCTAACCCACCACGCTGGCTGGGTTTTAACGACTGTCATCTTACGACAACAACCAACAACCGGGACCAACGGCTTAATGTGCCTTCCGAAGCACTGAGGATCTCGAGATGTTATTAATTTGGTCACCCATCCAGCGACCCGGCATTGCGAAAGTTACTTAGCGGGCAAGATTGCAAGCCGAACGCGCTAGCCGCTGCGCCATCGAGCTCCCTAAAGACCGATTTACACATCCATAAGCAGTAGTAAGTTGAACTTACTTACTTACTTACTTACTTATGGATGTGTAAATCGGCCATTACACGTAGTTTTTATTTACTTACTTGCTTACTTACTTATGGATGTGTAAATCGGCCATAATGGCCCACAAACCTACCTAATATTTGAATTCACCGCCCGCGCGCGTTTAGTTTAAAAAGTTATCTTCTCTACAAACTCTTCAATCCATACAATAATATTATTTATAACACATTTGCTCGTAAAGTGGCTCTTATTACACCGATTTCAGCATCGTAATGTAGCTTATTACACACTAGTGCGGTAATGTAAAATGAGTAATAACACACTAGTGCGGTAACGTAAAATTAGTAATAATTTGAATCTATTAACAACACAGACCACGCCCACACAGTCCACGCTTTAAAAAAAAACAACTGCACAGTCTGCACAAGTGCTTAGATGGAGAGACTTTAGCCCGTTAGTCGCTTTTACGACACTCAAGAAAAGAGAAAGGTTGGTACCTATTATTATTTTGAAGAGCCCATCGCCGTTCTATGCTGTTGAATGAATGTGTAGTCTTTAGTCCGTTAGTCGCCTTTTACGACACCGAAGGGAAAAGAGGGGTTGGTAGTATTATTTTGATGAGCCCAATGCCGCTCTATGCTGTTAAATGTATGTGCAGTATTTAGTCTATTAGTCGCCTTTTACGACACCGAAGAGAAGAGAGGGGTTGGTAGTAGGTATTATTTTGATGAGCTCATCGTTGTTCTATGCTGTTGAATGTATGTGCAGTCTTTAGTCCGTTAGTCGCCTTTTACGACACCGAAGGGAAGAAAGGGGTTGGTAGTATTATTTTGATGAGCCCATCGCAGTTCTATGCTGTTGAATGAAACTGCAGTCTTTAGTCCGTTAGTCGCCTTTTACGACACCGAAGGGACGAGAGGGGTTGGTACTATTATTTTGATGAGCCCATCGCCGCTCTATGCTGTTGAATGTATGCGCAGTCTTTAGTCCGTTAGTCGCCTTTTACAGCACCCAAGGGAAGAAAGGGGTTGGTAGTGTTATTTTGATGAGCCCATCGCCGCTCTATGCTGTTGAATGTATGTGCAGTCTTTAGTCCGTTAGTCGCCATTTACGACACCCAAGGGACTGGATGGGAAGACTTTCTACCTTTCACATACCTACTCGTATATTTTGTCGATTCAAACAGCAGCTTCTTGTTCAATAATTACTTTGAAAGTCTAAAAATAAATATGTCTAGTTTTAGTAATGAAGAACTAAACTTACAGTCTACACCACCGGAAATAATAAGTGAAGCACAAAATGTTATTGACAGCCTATTACCATCTAAGTCCAAAGAAAAATACATGTTGGCCTACCAAAAATTTATACACTAGAAAAGCAACAAAAACACGCAGTCATTTTCAGAAAATGTGTTTTCCTCGCAAATATGTTATAAAACGTCGTATGACATACGTGCGCTTTGATAATTACAGCCTCTGCTTTCTTGAAGCCCTCGCCTACGGCTCGGGCTAGCAATATCGCCTCTGCTGTAATTTTCAACTTACCGCACTTATATCATAAAGTACTATTACGCGAATATCTGTCTGTGATCCTAGACAGGATCCAAGAGTCGGACATAAGAAAATACTTACCTACAAACCAAATGCGAACGAAATTTTATTATTCACTTACGCAATTCAGCTTGTTTTAGCATGCAATTTTACTTTTTTGCTGATAATATATCTAAAGAAACTATTTTATTATGCTGGGGTCACATTAGCGCGCTAAAATTATCGCGCTAAAAAACTTCGTGTTCCATTGTTGCTTTACCACGCGACAATAATGCATCTTGCTAAGACGAAGTGTTTGGCCAGACGTGTCAAATTAGCGCGCCAGCGCGATAGGGGTGGCCCCAGCGTTAGTAAAATATAGATAAAGAATAATTAACTTACATTATAAGTTGAGGCTGGTGTTTTTGGTGGTGTTGATTTGGGTGTTCAGGAATGGCTCATTATTATGGGCATCAACAATAGCGGCACGCTCTGCCGCGTTAGTAGCCCGCTGGTAGAGCTGCCGATTGTGCCTCAACAGGTCACCTCCAGTCTCCTCGTTGCGTCGCAACCAATAATTGGTTGTCTTTCTCTAAAACAAATTTGTTAAATTAAGCACCGTTAGGTAAGATACATTGCGCGATGATCTGGGTCACCAGGTTTGAGACTTGCCAGCACGGCCATGTTTTGGAATCACTAGAAGGAAGAAGAGAAGAGACCTTTTCCCTATAGTGGGATCTTACAGTCTAGACAAAAAAGTAGATAGGTAGGTATTTACTCTTATGAAACAGAAATCAAAAACAATTTATTTACAAAAAAAACGTGGTAACAAAATCAATGATGATGTCTTTGAACAAAATACAATAAAGTAAATAAAATATTGTGCTTCTCTAGTCGCACGTTATGGTAAAATAAATATTAAACGTTATCAGTAGGTAATATGAAATTCGTTACAAAAGCAACCTTAACCTCATAAAAATAAAGATCCACTAAAATGTGCTGCAAACAGAAAGGGAAAAGAACTATGAGATGAAAAGGTCTCTACTTTCCACATCGTTTTTATAAATTACAGTATAAATTTAGTGTCAAAAATAGTTATAGAGAAATTCAATTCGATTCAAGCGTAGACAGAGAAACCTGATTTGAGAATTACTAAACTTTTACTATGACCTGTAATTATTACCTAACTATACCTACTTACCTACCTACCTACTTTGTCCTACACATAAGACAAATAAAGAAAAAAATAAAAACCCTATAATAAACACTTAAAAACATAAAAATAATACTCACTGTTATCCCAGTCCTTCTTTCTATTTATTTTTTACCACAATGAGTTGCCGCTGCTCAGGAGTTAGATGTGGCGCCATAATCACAATCACCAACTGATAATAGAGCCTCGCACTTTGTAAATCACGGCACGCAAAAATAATAGCAGACCGAAGCGTCAACACCAATTAGATGATATTTGGCTACTGGCCTCCGCTCCGCGAAGAAATATGCGAAAAAAGTGCACTAGAAACGATTGAAAAAACATCTGTGTGCGTGCGCAAATGCAGGGTGTAAAACCGTAGTGAAAATACACCTTATTCCAATGCGTTAAAGATCATTCTAAAACCATTCCATCCCTTATTCTTATTGTGTTGAAATAAGGTCCAAAATGTCGTAAAATCAAAACAAAGCTTTGTATGCGCTTGTTACTACAACAAGCGCAAGCGCATCGTGATTGGCCAACGTGCCGCATGGAAGTCCTTTTCCAACGATTCTCTATGTCGTGTGTAGCGTAGCTATAGTTATATAGGGGGGGGAACTTGATCTGCCGCCGTGTGTACTACTTAAATCACGTGTTATCGCGGTGTGTGATGGTAAAAGTCCGTGAAATGCTGCTAGATTTAAGTATCTCTCTGAAGCTTCGTCCCTTTTTTCTAAGTTAATTGCTATGTTGATATCTCCTATCATTATAATATTCTTAACGTAAGCCATGTTAGACAGTAGTTTATTTAGTGAATCTAGGAAATCATCAATATTACGGAAGGAAGGAGACCGATATAGACCTATTACCACAGTGTCATTGCCTATTTTTGCAACCAGACAATTTCCATTTTTAAACTCTGGTTCAGAGACTGAGTAAGCGAGATAATTTTTTATGTACATAATAACACCATCATTTTGGTTATTATTATTTTTTGTTGGAGTACCATTATATCCAGTCAGATTAGGAATTGCTGGTGCCGAGTGAAGCCAGCACTCTGTTAGTACTAAAACATCAATGTTAATATCAATCCTGTGAAGCAATGTTTCTAAATTAAGAAAGTTACAATTTATGCTACGGATGTTCTGTGTAAGAATGGATAAGCTAGATTTTTGGGGTAGTGCATTTTTGTTTACCTCCTCAACATCACATTGAATACCTTTAAAGTCAAGGAAATAATCTAATTCTTCTGATATCTGATTTGTTCTATCCAGGGTTAATGTTTGAAAGTAGAATGTAGTGTCTAAAATATACGTTCTTTACAAATATGGCATAGTAAAATAGTGAAATATTCATACCAGATACATCATACGTAGCATATACTGTGTAGTTTTTATTGCAAATTATAGTACAATACAATATTTGTATGGTGTTAGTTTGTTTATTTGTGCACGAAAGTAGTTGTTTTTGTACTGAAACAGAAAAGAATAAATGTGTCAAAAAAATATACTTATAGACAATATAATAACATAAATTATGTTTATGAGATAGTATGACTTTACTGATGAATTTCTTTTGTAGGTGTAAGTGAGCAACTATATGTAATAGTTTATTACCATATAATAATACACACATACCATAAGCCAGTACGCGATACGCTTTGTGTATGTAATTTCTATTGCGAACTGTGATATTATACAAGGATTTTATGATATTATTTATTATGTCTGAGCATGAGTGTATTTGTGTTTGTGTAAAATTCAAACAAAACGAATATAACGTTAAATATGGGATTAACCATGTGTATAATTTGTATGTTATGTCATAGAGCGATTTGACAAGGTTATCTTGTCTTTTTATTGTTTTTATAAGTAGGTGTAAGTGTGCGACTATTTCTAAAAAAATATTACTATGGAATATAAAGATAATAAGAAAAAAATGACTAAAATTATGTTTTAAATCATACGAGCAGCATGCAGTATTATTTTTCCTTAGGTATTCAAAAGAGCTTTTTTAATTTTTCTTCATTTTCAATTCGAATGTAGCGGGAATCATTTGACTTCCGTAAATAGACGTTTCCATGATTTACCCAGCAATAATCATAGCTATGCTGTTTAGCAAATTCGCGGGCCGCAAAAAATAGGTTTCTGGTTTTCAAAGTAAGACTTTCTGAAATATAAATTTGTTTCTCTTCACCGACATATTTTAGATGTTTAGTAGATAATTTTCCATTTTGATTTTTTATATTATACTGCTTAATGTTATGAAGTAATTTGTCCCTTAGCAGCACACTATTTAATTCGACAACGATAGGCTTGTTATTTTCGTTTTTTGTATTTATTCGATAAATGTCTCGAACATCGCTTGGCTGGACTGGTACTTTCAAAAAATTGCCCGTTTTGATCACAGCATCTAATAAATCTTCCTTAGTTTCCGGTCCAGTCTTTGGTATATTTTTGATTTCCAGGCTAGTAGCCTTGTATTTTCTTTCAAGCGTTTCGATTTTTGTTTCTAACTGCTGGATATATTTCAAATTTTCTTGGCGTTCTGTGCGCAAAGATTCTATTTCCGACATGATTGTGTCATATTGTTGGGTTACGAAACTAATGGAATCTGATATAGTAGAATTTTGTGTTTTCAATTCATCTATAGAATATCAAACATATTCTCTAAGTCATTTCTTAGGGAGTCGAAGTCCGATTCACTTTGTCGTTTACGTTTTGGTAAGCGCTGAGTTACATTTGGGCTATTATTATTGCCATGCGCATCGTAAACATTCGTTAAATTCGGTTCCGATCCCGAGCGCGGAGATAAGGTAGTAGTGGGAGGAGATGACGTACTATGCGACGTAGGCGGCGGAGTTCTTTTTAGCGACATCATTATAGATTTGCACTCGTGGCCGACGATCGAGTCAAGTACCAGGAGATTATAACTTTATAATAGGTGGGGAATACAACAGGTGCGAACGACTAGGGGTCAGTGTAGTTTGGACACAGACGACGATTTATCAAAGATTAGCTTTCCGTCCAACTTAACTTGAGCTCTCTGTGATTTCTCTCGGCGCCCGGCGACACGCGCTGTTCGTGCGGTGTGTGCCCAGGTTGATTAGAGCGCAACGCAGCACAGTATAGTTGTCCCTTTCTTTCCAATGATGCCTCGCGCTGTCTCGCGTCCAAGGTGAAATATTACGTTGCACTTGCACTGTAGTAATGGAAGATACAGGTAACTCACCAGTATTATGCTTGCTTGTGTTTGTAGACTGGTAGATTGTGTGACTGTGCGTAAGGGTCCCTTTGCGTGTGCGTGGTACAGTATTACCAATGAGTTGTAGTAGCTGTTTATGCACTCCTATTATTTGAAGCCAATATTCGGATTTAAACTTTGTAATTTATTAAGGAAATATAACAAAATAAATATTCACGTCTAACTCTTGCGAGATCCGAGAGGGGAGGGATGTAATCGTTATAAGTGTCTGTATCCAATTTCTGTGATAAGAGGTGTACCAAAATTGGATCCCAGGTTGAAACATCAACGCCAAGGTTTTTTATAGCGTTGAGACACTCGTTCGTAGTATCATGCACTCTTTTAATAGATATTGCTGTTTGGTATTGTATAGTTGGTAAGCTTAGCATAGTATTAAGGTACGAAGAGAAAATAAGCTTTTTGTTGTTGTATCTATTATTCAATATTTCCCAACAAACACTGTAATTATCGGAACTGATTGTTAGAAGTTGAATGAGTTTCTCAGCTTCGCCCTTGACCTTCGACTTCAAGAACTGCATTTTCTGAGCTTTTGATAATGTTGGATTCGAGTGGATAGTTTCAATGAATAAGTCCTTGAAGGAAGTCCAGTGCTGATAAGCGCCACTAAAGACAGTCAGCTCCATTACAGGTGTTGATTTTTCTTTATGAGATGCTGAACACATTCTAGTGTTAAGAGCTTTCTTCATTGAATTATATTGCCTTTAAAATTTTTCAAACAATGTTTCGTACTCTCCTTGCTCTCCTATGGCTTCGCTATCAATCTTCCAATGCAGTGAATCGATTGTTTTTCATCTTGACTCGATGTTCTTTAAAGTATCGTCATACTCCCACTTCTCGTTAATATCTTCCAAGTCGATAGCAGCTAGTGTCCTCGAAAAAGCCTTAAAGTTACTACGCTGTCGTCGGAACATTTCTTCGGCCTTGCTAGCGTTACCTTGAGATACAGTTTCAGTTGTTGATTTCTGAATGTTTGATAGTTGTTGTTGACTGGTAGAAGGTCCGCCGGACACCTCAGGTTCAGTTTATTTTGTTTTCAAAGGTGACCTTTCTTTTATCTGTTGTTCGCTTATTGTTGATTGTTGCATAATAGTGGTTTTCGTTTCGTTGTAAAAGTTTTTTGTTTTTTGATAACAGTTTTCAGAAAAATAAGTATGGTTTTGGTCTTCAAACGCACGCAGTTCAACATGATTGGCTTGAAATTCAGTCCAATATGACTCCAGCAGTTCCAGACGTTTTTTATATAAGGTGGAGTCTTGCGGTCAGCTGGATCTTTCTTGAAGTTGCGAAGTAGTTGCTGCATCGCCTTGAACACCTGGTTTTGGTTTGCTAATAAATCTTCGATGTTACTCATGTTGGTAAGTAGCTTTTTTCTTTCTTCGTAAGTTAGAATAGGTCAATGGAAGTTTTCCAGAAGTTGCTGGTTTGCAAAAGTAGAAACACTCACGCACTATCCGTATTTGACACCGGTAACGCGCAAATAGTCCACGTGCACAGTGCGAGTCTATACGTAGTTCTTATTGCTAACTAAAAATGACCTAGCGAGGCGGTGCTCTGTAGATGACTGCCGTGGTGCCGGGCTCACCCGCTACGCCCCGGCCGGGATGCAGATTGCTGAATCAACATGTTGCTACAATGTAAGCCGGTACAAGACTGAAACGAACCGAAACTCGATGAGGTTGCGTCGTATCATTACAGAGTTCCTAAGACCACCTTCCAGCTACATCATCCCTGACCCTGGTTACAATTGAAAGACAATCTACTCGTCAAAACGATTCAAACAAGCCCAAACTCGATGAGGTTGTGTTGTTTCATTGCGAAGTTCCTATGGTCACCTTCTAGCTCCATCATCAGATCAGCACCATGTTATCATAATATTGCATTGTCACGCGATTTACACCTGTATGCAAAATTTCAGCTCAATCGGTAACCGGGAAGTAGATCAAAATTGAGTTGCAAAATTCCACCCGAACAAAAGACATACATACATACCTACATTGCAAATTAAATAAATGCTTGAAAATAAATAAAAAAGATAGCGAATTTGCTATCTGTCGCTTAACTGTAGCGACTGGACATCCAGAGCCTTTTAACGCCAAGAATGGGAAGAGGGAAAGGAGGCCTTTGCCCTGTAGAGTGGGACGAAGATGGCTGAAAATGAAATAATTATATATTATAACAATTTTCGTGTAGGTACTTTAGGCTGCAAATATTTTTTATAGTTATTAGTTTGTAGCAGAAACTTTCATCCAGTTACCGGAATAACAGCCTCATAAACTAGGTAGTTTATTTATATATGTTTATTATGAAATTGTTAGTTATTATTAGCATTAAATATACTTCGATAACAGTTCTAACAAGACTTAAGCATTCATACCCAAAAAGGCATCTGTAGTTATCGGTGTCGCATCATGAATCACGAAGTTGAACAATATCTTAAGGGAGCATAAACTTTCAGTAGTGGGAAACCACTGTGTTCCAGCTTCTGTGGTCTAGTGGCTAAGCCACCCGTTTCAGACTCAGAGGTCCCGGGTTCGATTACTAGGTAGGGGTAAATCTTTGTGTACTCGGTTTGGTTGATGGTAGGGCTTTTAAGTCCGCCTAGCTAGCTACCACCATCTATCTAAGTCTGTCGCCATAACAACAATGTTTAATCATTGTTGTGTTACGAGTTTTAGATAAGGTAGCCAGTTCCTCCAGCAAGTGAGGGGATGTACTATGGTTTTTAGTAGGTATGCCTCCTGCGGAAGCTGGGACACCGCGTCTCCCCGGATATGGTGGTACTCTGTTACAACTAATAAATTTTCCGTAGTAAAAAAAAAGATTGCCAGTTCCTTAGTGGTTAAGAATTCCGGGTGAAGCGCGCTTCCACCTTGCCTTATCGTTACTTACCATCAGGGTCCTGATTCTGTATCGCAATCTAGATTCCACACCTAAAACGTCAAACGAATACGTTTTTGGAAGATATCGTAACTTTTTAAGGAATTAACGTGGTTTTGAAACCAGAAATCGTAATGTTGTCATACAGAATAAGGGCCCTGGTGAGATAAAGGCCAAGCGCTTACCCGTTCCAAATAAAGAAAAGAACATGCAATTTTAATGCGATTTATAAAGTCTACTGTGGAAAGTTTTAAATCGCATTGTACTTTGAAGATAGTACGAGTATAGTATACCGAAACGTGAGACTTTAATAACTTTACTCGTGATGATAAATTGCTTTTAAATGACATTTCTTCTCCTTTTTCAGATGAAAGAAATCGAAGAAGGCTTGGTACCTCTCAGGACGACGAGGTACGACAAGGCAACTCATCTTGTCAAGAGCTGTTAGGCGAATTTGTTCCTATCCGTCGTGTTAGAAAACACGTTCGATCTCAAATAGAGCCCACAGCAAGATCAAGGTGTACTATCAATGATAATAATCAACATGGTACTGTGCGTCAAGTAGACTCACGTGAACAGCGCCTGGGCCAATATGCTCCTTACAGCCGTTTTGAACAACAATCTCAATCTCCTATAAGGCCTACAGCAAGGCCAAGAAATATTTTGAATAAAAGAGATGTTATCTTAAATGAAGACCAAGACCACAATCAACAGAAAAACCGCAACGCTATGGGTCTTGGAGCTTTGCTACAAATAGCTAATGCAGATCCAAGAGATGTTATTGCAAAAGTCAATGCCACAAAAGATTCTTTCCTGCAACTTATCAATTCAAACATAAATGAAAACCGCGATATGATTTTTCTTGTAGTGCAAATACTTTCAAAGGTTTCTCTGTCATCTTTTGACGAATTAAAATCGAGACTGCTTTTGGAAGTGTGTTTCACAGAATTTGTGACGAACTTGAAAATCTTTTTAATGGATTTACCATACCACCTCTCGCGAGAAGCTAGAAACAAGTTGTATTGGGATAATCATGAAATATTTTGGGAAAATTTTATAACATTTAGCGAAAGCATTTTTGATATAGCTCCATCTGTAACACTGAATAAATTTCGCCCTTTGATAGTGGCTACATCCAATTATTGTTTAATGGAGTTGAAAACTAAATGTGAATTTAATTTATCCGTCAAAAACCAAACCAGGCTGACCAATTTACATAAAAAAATCACTGAATTCGAACAGAAAGATGCGGTAAGTATTTTATTATGAATAGGTTGTTTACATTTGGCGGTTTTCCTGACAGTTAAAAAAATAAAACAGTAGTAGCCGATGTCGTTGTGACCAATTTGTGGTTGAAGGTCTATACGGAGTTACGGAGTGTAAAAGACCTCAAATCTCGGTATAGCCAGGCAGTTACCGGGTATGGCCCAATACAAAAGAAACTTGATTATCAAGAAATTAATACGTCGCTTTCAGCTTCGTTAAATTTTAATATACCTACATAGTAGATGGTAGAAATGACGAAAAAAAATGTTCTAAAGTCACAATGGTCGTAATTCGTAATATAAGGCACTATTATATAATCTATCGTAACACTACTAATTTATAGGAAGAACAGAAACAACGCAATCGCTTTACGAACAAAGACAGTGCGGACTGCGAGCCGCCGGAGGACTTCCGCCAGCTGAGCGTGGTGCCGACGCGCGCCGACCTGCTGGAGGAGCGACCCTTCGTGCGCGCCAACGTGGTGCGCGGCGCCTACCGCGACGCCGAGCACTACCTCGACGTGCAGTTCCGCCTGCTGCGCGAGGACTGCTTCGGGCCCGTCCGCATCGGATTGCGTGAGCTCTAAACATACATACACTCATGACTCATTACTTTATCCCCAAACGGTTAGTCGGAGACTAGGCAATGACGTCCGCAAAATCAAATAGGCGATGAGAACCACAAAAGCAGTTCACTGCCATAGTCCACGTTTCACGAAATTACAACAGCACATGTGCTCAGCGTGATAGCTGGTGAGCCCATCGCCGCTCTATGCTGTTGGATGTATGTGCAGTCTTTAGCCCGTTGATATGACGACCTCCTTGGTCAAGTGGTTTGTACACCGGTTTTCATGGTGTTGCCATCTCTGAGGTCCCGGGTTCGATCCCCGGTCAGGTCAATTTAGAAATTATTGATTTTCTAAATTGTCTCGGGTCTGGGTGTGTTCTGTGTATAATAAGCATGTATTTAAATATTTTAAGTATGTTTATCCGTTGTCTAGTAACCATTTAACGAGTTTCTTCGAAGCTTCTCTTGGTCTAGATAATTGGTGTTTTTTTAATATCTTGGTGATTAGCAATTACTTATCACAATAATACATATTAATTAATAAACTATTATTTATTTCAGAGCAATATTTAGAAGATCCGAACAAAAAGGAATACGATAACATAAGGTGAGTTATCATGTCATTGTAAAGGCGGGTCTCCTGCGACACAGTTTTGTGTTTTCTAACACCTAACATCAAACATCTAACAAATATGGGCGTGGCCTACGTACATATTTTGACATATTTTGTTAGATGTTTGATGTTAGGTGTTAGAAAACACAAAACAGTGTCGCAGGAGACACGGCTTAATGGCGTAGGTAATTCGCGATTGGCAAATGGCAACCCGAGTTTGGATATCGTGGTGGCCAATACCTTTTTTTTCATTATTGTAGCAAATACTCAATTTCAATTATGAAGGCATTTGCCCATCTGTGCCACTCGAGTACTGTAGGCTGATACTTTTTATACTTTTCAGGGTATATAGCGACGTGAAATTTACTGGACCTTATGTTGGCAAAAATCATTTTGGCGTCATCGCTCAGTTGGGTGCGAACTCAATGAAAAGACTTCAACGCAGCGATTGGTCGCAGAGCAAACGGTTCATATATGGGTCCCTGTTATTGTTTACCAATGATTACTGCCAGAGCTTTATCGTGACCACTATCATCGATAGCGACATAAAGTATTTGGCAAAAGGCAAGGTAATTATTTAAAAGAGCTAAACACTAAATTTGGTTTGCTGTTAGTTTCTTGGAATAAGTAGGTACTTAGATTAGGTAGGCAAAGACTCCGTTCTACCTGATATTAATAGGGTTTAGGTACTTATTGCGCTAGTCGAGCTTACATTTTGTAAATGCGACACACTTATAAAACGTGTTAATGAAATCACAAATCTAAAATTAGTTTGTTCCGAATCGATACTAGTAGAATCGATTCGATTACATAAACCTGGGTATAAAATCAAAATACTAAAAAGTTTTTCTGAAAATGTTGAACTCGTACTTGAACAGTATGTACATCAGTGGCTGATTATTTCACATCAAACAAATCACTGTACTAATAGAACTGACAGTAGGTACCTACTATTAATGTAAGTACACGAGCAGGCACATGACTGGACACTTGACATAAAATTCTCTAAGAAGGTCTTCGGTCTCCGCAGTCTTTAGTTCTTCCGACCAACAGTAATTAAGTAAATAGTTTTTTAGGTAATCACAGTTAAACGGCCAAATGACTTTCGGAAATATGCTCATAACCCCACTTAGTTATATTATTTTCAAAGTTTGTCGTTGTTTCATAAAGTAATCTTTACCCTAATATCTATACGTACTTACTCACATTTACGTGAGAGCTTACGAACGTAATATGATTTACAAGGTAAAAACATATGACGTTCCACACTCATCGAATCATGAATGTCTTCAAGGTGTTAATATTATATTAGTTAGTATTTATGCGGCGCATCCTTAAGTACCCAATTATTGTCCGGTATTTCGTCTCGCAATAATGATGCTGCGTACCTAACAGGGATTTATTGTAGTGGTTTTAATAGTAATACAAGTTTGTTAAATTGTTTTCAGTTACCAGTAAGAATTATGGAAGATCCTGACTCACTCGAAGTTCAAGCCGTAAATTATAATTCGACGTACGTAATGATAGAAAGTGAAGTTTACTTTGAGCCGTACCAACATGTACTGAAAGCTTTGCAGGAGCCAAGTTTCCCAAGGCACATTGCTATGAGCCAATACATCGTCAAAACAGAGGTAGTAATAACACATTTTAAAGTATAGTACATACAGGAGACTTTATCAAATGGCCAATTGAGGAGCGTTTTCGCAAAGCGATACATCAAACATTTTTTCATAATTTTTTTTTTCTGTTTCATACGCCTTTTTTAGAGCTAAACACGTTGGTGTTAACGAATTTTCTGTAGGCAATACAAAAACCATTTTAATACTACTGTCAAATTGCTCAGTTTTTTCATAGTGATAAAGACGTGTTTTCTCAAAATGATACATCAAATGGCTTAAAGCTGCTTTTGTCCTTTTCTAGCTATATTGTGCATTAGTGTAACGGTCATTTATTTAAAACATTAGTGTCATTGATTACGTAACGAAGAAAGCACGCATTATTTTATAAAAACATGGGAGAGGGGATTCCCCCTGGAGAGTCCACTACAGTAGTACAAGTTGACCGCGGTAGAAAATCTAAATCTTGGTTATACAATCTTTGCATAATGAACATAAGCCCAAGGCCAAGCAAACCAAAGATGATATAGACACAGTAATAAGCTAAAGATTTAAACTGTGATATTATAGAGTTTTATAGGTATTTGGTTAGAAAATCAAAGCGGGGGAGGAGCAAATGAGATAGCATCGACGCTTCAACATTATTTCAAAAACCTAGAAGTAAAATGCTTAAGAGCGAAACAAAAGGGTTTGAAGCATGAACTGTATTCGGATTCCTGTAGCAGCCAAAATAAAAAATTCATCATGCTATGTTTAGCATATTTCATGGCTTCTAGCAAGGTGTTTAATAAAATGAGTCATTTTTTTTCTACTCGAGGCCATAGCTTCGTGCCCCATGATAGAGTATTTGGACGAGTTGAGAAAGATTACCGCCATCATGAGATTATTATTTCACCGAAACAATACCACACGATTTTAGAAAAGCACGGTCATGTCAATCAATAATGGGGTGAGGATGGGTTTTTCTTAGCATATGAAAGCAAAGGCAAAACTGCCATTAAAAATATCTCAAGCCTTAGAATAATGCTTGAGATAACGCATAGAAGGCGAGAACACGCACGATAAATGAGGCCAGTAAAACCAAGCCATACTGGCTTGGTACCGAAACGGCCCGCGTCAGTACTAATAATCTAAACTTTTTTATCTATCAACAGTTCCAATTTCCTTACTTTTAGGGCAAATCTGATTTTTCTAGCAACATTACTTGTATACTTGTGTGCGTATCGCCGAGATAGTACGCGTAACTTACTCCGACATCCATTTTTTTCTTGCCTCATGCCATGACAGTTTTCTAATACGCGACTATCGTTCTATGCGTTATTATTCTATGTGTCAAGCTAGGATTATCCACATCACTGTAGTCGGATCTCGGGCTTCAAAGAATGTTGAAGTTAGTGTACAAGATGTGTATTCTGGTGCGCCAGTGACGGTTGTGTCCAGTTACCTAAAACAAACATGATTTCTGCTGATGCTCAAGTTTTGCGACATTTCTGATGATCCCGATGCTCAGATGTTTTATGAAGATGTGCTCCAGGGTTCTGGTGCTGTAGATGATAATATTCGACGTACCTATGATGACGAAGAACCTGTGATATAGTGAGCCTTATGTAAATTAGGTAAATGTATGGGGTTTTCTTCAAAACGAGACATTATCAGTAGATGTATCAAAATTGAAAAAACTTGACATTTTGTGTTTTCATTTTTTGATATAAGTTTATTTGATTAAATTTTTTTATAATCATAAGCGGTGGAAAAGTTAAATTACTGTCATATTAATCAATAATTTCCTTAAAATATCTTTAACGTTACCAAATAAACAATTAAAGCCGTTTCCTGAAAAAAAATTGTATTATTATGTATCGCTTTGTGAAAACGGTCCTCAATTCTGAAACTTAAAAAGAAATAGCGAAAACCACTTAAAGAATAATTATAGTGATTAATAGTGAGCGTGACAGATTTGATCCAATCTAAAATTGTATCATAGAGGGGCTAGAACCTAAATAAGAGGCAGGCATATTAGTCAAAACACAGTGATAGCAACCCAACAGATAGCGTTAATTCCGGATCATTTTTAAAATGCGCTCCCACAATGATCTAAAACTGTCAGTTATGTCTAATAGATTTCGATCCTTGTGACAAAGTTCCTGTATTACCAATCCAGAAGCTCGGTGTTTCGTTAAAGATTTACCGAAGCGCCTTGTTGAAGTCTCCGGTGACCGGAAAGCTGGCAGCAACTTTGGCCAACGAATTAGCTTAGCCATACAAAAGGACAACGCTGTCAGCCGTTTGGGGACTTTGCCACGCGGCAGTGGTTCTCTTAAAGATATTTTTTATTTATTTGTAGGTTTTTACTTTTTAAGTTTTTTCGTTCATTTTTCTCTTTCTGTTTCTATAATATATATAATAAAGTAATATGTTATTACTAATACCCGAAAGAATGGTATTGTTTGCTACAAAGCGATTTAAATCATGATAATTTCTTTGTGTATCTTCAATAATAGGGTCATTCTCACGACAAGGTCTTCTTTGTATAATTTCCGTCACGATTTTTATTTTTTAATAAATTCTCTAAACCGGCAATTAAATTTGGAAAAGACGTCAAACTACAAAATTATATATATGGCACTTCAATGTAGTGTTTGGTTTTGGATTTATGAAGTAATAAAGTTTTGGTCGTGACTCAAATTAGATTAGCGTTAACACAAATTAGAATATTTCTCAAAAAAAATTATTGTCGTAAGAGTCAAACAGAAAATAAATACGAAATAATATAAAATAAACCTTACAAGTAGGTAATTGTTTAGTCTTCAAAATAACTAAATGAACAATTTTAGTAGGTATCACCAAAACCACAATGCAACGGAGAAAGCAAACCTTTTTGCATCTCTGTTTGCGGGCAATTCGCGACTAGATGCAAACCGTGCAAAGCCACCAACTTTACCTCACTGTGGTGGTTCCATGCCAAGTGTCACCATTCACACCAAAGAGGTATGAAAAGTTTTGCAGAATCTGGACGTGAATAAGGCCAGCGGCCTGGACGGGATTCAGCTGTTTTTCCATTCCGGCATACTTAGGGTCTGTGCGCCTGAAATGTCTCCGGTTCTAACGCATCTGTACCTCCTTTCTCTTCTTACTAGAGCGGTTCCTCAGTCCTGGAAACTTGCAAATGTGCAACCAGTGCCCAAGAAAGGCGATTGTGCAGACCCCACCAACTACAGACCAATTGCCATCACCATACTCTGCAAAGTTATGGAAAGGGTAGGTACTGAATAGAAAGCTTTTGTCGTTTCTAGAATCCCACGACCTCCTTAGCGACTGCTAATATGGCTTTCGGTGGGGCCGTTCCACGAGGGACCTTTTGGTGTACGTTACACATTGGTGGGGCGGGGCAATCGAGAAGCATGGCGAAGCGCTTGCCGTGTCGCTTGACATTTTGAAAGCCCGGTCAAAGGACCGGGTCTGGCACGCTAGCTTGCTGAGCAAGTTTCCAGCGTACGGCATCTCTGCTGATTTTTGTATCTGGATTTTGGACTTTCTGAGTAAACGGTCAATCAGAGTAGTCATTGATGGCTGTTCCTCTGACCGCATGGCTATCGATGCCGGGGTTCATCAGGTTTCCGTTCTCTCTGCTACCCTTTTCTTGTTGCATATTAACGATCTGCCCAAGCCCAGAATTGCATAGCATGCAAACTACAGCACGGTCACAGAGAGGTATATGTGTCTAGCGCAAGGGTAGGCGGAGAGGAAGTTCGTTCCTTAAAGAGAGTCCATGCATGGTTGAGCGGACAAATTGACTTTATGTCTTGTCTTCCAATGGGGTGACAATAATTTGGTCAGTTTTAAACGCCACCAAAACGCAGGCGTGCTTGTTCTCAACCAAATGGAGGTCTTTTAACCTGGCTCCTACTTTCCGGGGTATAGATGTACCCGGCATGAAGTTAACATCCAATCTTAACTTAGGCGACAACATCAAAATCAAGTCTAAAACTGCGGACAAAAAACTGGGTGTTCTAAATACGGTTAAGCGATATTTCACGCCGGGACAGTTCTAAATCTATATAAAGCACAAGCCCGGTCGTGCATGGAATATTGCTGCCACCTTTGACCACGGCTCAGCAAAATATCAACTTGCCGCGCTCGATTCGGTGCAACGCAGAGCCAGGAAACTTATAGGTGACGATAAGCTTGTAAAAACCAAGCTTCACAGTCTCGCTCACCGTCGCTCAGTTGCTTGCTTGTCGGTATTTTACAGGTTGTACTTCGGAGAGTGTGCTGTTGTGCTGTTGAGCTACACGAGCTCATTCTACCGTCCCCTTTCTACTATCGGGAGCCCAGTGTTCGGCGGGTTACCATTATTACTTGGTTCATATTCCACTTATACGCACCAAGCGTTATTCGTCGTCACTCATAATGCGTACAGCCAAGCTATGGAATACCCTGCCCGGTGTCTGTGTTTCCAAGGGCATATAGCCCCAACATATTTAAAGCCCGAGTGAATGCTGCTTCTGGGCAAGCTCGTCCATCGTCGGCCTCTTCTTAATCCTACGGATAAGAATGTTACCAAGAGCAGCCTAATATAAAAAAAACCCTTTTACGACGTACTTTTATAATTTCCGTCACTGTTAGCGTGACGGAATCGGGTGACGAAAATTAGGAACACGGCGGTATTTATGAGATAAAACTTAAATGGTAAGGATTACGGTATATTTCTTCAAGCATGTGGTTAACAACGAATTTCTGCATATATTTATCTAACTAGCAAAATTTGTATGCATTTCAAAACATTAATTAAAAGAGCGAGCGGAAATTAGAATAGTAGTAAACCATGCAAACGGAAATTAGGAACTTACGGTCGTAGTTCGACAGCGGAATAGGTCGGCTGTCACAAATATAAACACAGTAAGGGACATAGTACTCAAAATCAAGATTTTGACATCATTCTACTAACACAGTAATTCCCTACAATATGCAAAGATCCTTGTTCAAAAGGAGGCTGTAGTTTCGGAATTACAAAATGACAAAACACAGTAAGGGCACAGACTGACACAAGATTCCCATAACAAAATCACAGTTAGGGACAGCTACCAATATGAAACACAGTAAGCATGACTTACTGTGTTTTTCGTTGGTAATTGACACTTGCTTATTTGGGGATTATAATTGACAAAAGAACATTACAACCACATTTTTCACGGCAAGGCACACGCGTATCGTGATTCAACATGAGATTTTGTGTTTCGTATTTGGCGGGAAACTGCAGAGTGCGCGCCGTTTACTGGAAAAGGGTGTGGGGTGTCGAGGGGCGAAGACAACAAGCGTCTGCCGGTTATCACATCGGCGTCTCCAGTATACTATACTAATCTATGCATCGGCGTAAGAGCGCGTTGAAACCTGTGATGTGAACCGAATACAGTTGTGAAGCGGACTCGCAGGTTGTTTTTTATCTTTTATAATTATGAGTCGAAATAGAAAGATTTTAGAAACTGCCTTGGGTGTAGGAGTTAACCGAAATGCAGATAATGGAGATGTTTTTAAAGATTACACACCTATAATTATTTTTATTTCTTCTTTGGGTTTTGAGTGACGTCCGAGCCCCGGTTCATATCAGACACGTATTATATTGCTCCCCATTTATTTAGCTAATCCAGTTGCCCGCTGCTGGTGAAAACCGCTTGAGAATTGTTTGGATACTTACGAAGATACAAGCGAAAACGTTTTAAAGTTTTTTAATTTATCGGCCACGTGCTATGCGGCGGGCGGCCGGCACTACCGGCAGTACTTACCTATTCACCGCATCATCGCCGCGTGAGTCATCCTCGCTTGCGCGGGCGCCCGACGATTTGTGTGAGTTGTGATTGTTGTGACACTAATTGCGCATCTACCGCGCGCGCTGAGCGTTAAGTAAACATGACCAAACCCTGTTATGCATGTGGGAAAAAAATACTAAATCTGGAATTTTTGGAATGCACGAAGTGCAACAAGTTCTATGATTTACTATGCCTCAGCAGAAGAAAAGAAGACTGGAATAAACTAACACCAAAACATAAAGAAAAATGGTTATGCCCTTCGTGTTCCTGCTCTCGTCCCAAACAAGACAACTCATTGACACCGGTTCGATCGACCAGTAGCACCAACTACGAAGACTCTGGTGAAGAAAATGTTAACACTACGCGGGGTTGCAGGCTAAAGACGATAAACCCTAATACTGAAGATAATGCTAACTTATCGGAACTACTTCGTGAGGTTAAGAAATTGAGAAAAGAAGTTAGTGGGATTACCGTCTTGCGTAAAGAATTTGCAGATCTACGTACACAAGTTCTTGCAATACCCACCACTCTGAATACAGCTCTTCTTGACTACAAGAAGAAGCTAGACGAAGCCCAACGTGAGATTTCAACCTTCAAGTGCACTGTGCTCTAATTATAGAGAGACTTTGATGTACAGGAACAAAGTGACATAAATAATGAACTCGAAGTAATCGGAATTCCAGAAGAGAACACTGAAAACCTAATCAACACAATTATAGTTACATCAAAAAACTTAGAGGTCAACCTAAACGAATCCGAAGTTAGCTTCGCAATCCGAGTTGGTCCAAAATTTAAACCTGTCACCGGACACCCAACTAAAGCCCGCCCTATACTAGTCAAACTAGTGAGACGCCTAAAGCGAGATGAGATTATAAAGGCCAGCAAAACTCAACGAAAATCAACCACCACAGGTACCACCTCCGCTGGTACCCGCGTGTTTATCAATGAGCGTCTAACGCGAAAGAACAGGCAGTTTTTTCGCGAAGCTCGACACCGTTCAAAAATCCACAACTTTAAATACTGCTGGATCAAGAATGGTGCCATATACGCTCGGCAAGCAGATAACAAGCCTGCAATCCGCTTACAATACCCGGAAGACCTGGACCGTGAGATTGGCCCGGCTGATATTACTCGTGAGTCATGCAAGTAATATCAGCCGGGCAAACCAAATGCCTAATTCTATTTGTACCTCTTATTTATTACTTGTTAAGCCAAGCCATCATATTAACTCATTTTCATATAATCATTTTAAACTTATACATAACCATTTAACACTACACAACAACACAAACACATCACATTACACTTTAGCGCAACAAAACACCACATACTTATTTATGCAGCATGTCTCAGCACCTCTCGGGCTCTTAAGCGCAGACATACCCCTAATATCTACATATTTCATTTTACGTCAAATATGTTTAATTCAGATATAGATGATATCTTATCCATTAATGTCTTGCGCTTGAGAGTCCCGAATTGTGTTCTTCTGTTTTGACTTCTGATCTGAATTTTAAGGTCCTTACTCTCAACATAAGAAGCATCCAACACAACTTTGACGACTTCTTAATTACCCTTAAAAGACTTAAAGTAGACTTCGATGTTATTATTTTGACCGAGTGTTGGCTCAATGACAACACTATTCCTCAGCTCCCTGGTTACAATGTATACCGTACGGAGAATTACATTAATAAAAGCGGTGGTGTAACTGCCTACATAAAAAATGTTTGTTCTCCTACTGTTAGTGAACCAATTTGCGATGAATGCAATTACTTAGCAATAACTATAGGTGACATTTTAGTCTTAGGCATGTATCGCTCTCCTTCCTTTAGTGATATGAACCAATTTCTTTCCTCGCTTAACAATATTCTAGAAGAGCATAAAAAATTTAAGACAGTTATTCTTGCGGGCGACATTAACATTGATTTAAAAGAAAGTCAATGTGAGAGGGTGACAGAATATACGTTACTTATGGCAGAACATCAAATGACTCCCGCAATTACGAAACCGACCCGTTACCAAGCATGCCTTGACCATATATACATTAGACACTCGTCCGATTTGGCACTGGGGCGGGCTTGTTTGTAGTAGTAACATAACCGATCATGATATCGTTATTGCTGGTATTTCCACTGCACCCTCATCTCACCGAGTAATTAAAGGATCCCGACCTAGAGTTGACTCTGAGGGTCTGCTTTCGGATCTGACCATAGTAGACTGGACCCCTGTTCTGAGTTGCGACGATACCAATGCAGCTGTCGAGTCATTCTCCGGTATATTAAGTGAAGCTGTAACCAAGAACTCGCGAACTATTACTACAAGTCGATCGCGCAGAAACCTGAAACCATGGATCACCCCTGGTTTAATACGTTGCCAAAAATAACGCGATAGGCTGCATTTGCAAGCCCGAAGAAATCCATCTGATCCTATAAAACAAACAATATACAAACGTTACAGAAATTTTCTTAATGAACTCCAATATAGAATAAAAAATAAGTACTATGAGGATCAGATCACCATTAACAAAAACAACTCTAAAAAGTTATGGACAACCGTAAAAGATATTTGTAATATTTCGAGCAAACAAAATGGTGCGTCTAATCTCACCAAGGTTAGTTCTGATCCTACTCAATCACTTAACATTGCAAATCAGTTCTTCACAAGTATTGGTAAAAATCTAGCTGATAAAACCCTAACAAAACTCAACACCACAGAGGCAGAACTAGCTTCAAAAGTGAATCCACCGTTTTCCCCGTCAACGTCGTTTTATATGGCACCAACCGACGTATATGAAATAGACTTATTTATAATGGGTTTGAAGGACGAGAGTGCTGCTGGTCCAGATGGTTATATCCCAGTACTAATAAAAAAGATACGACATACTATTGTAAACCCACTGGAGAGTTCCCTGAACGTTAGAAACATGCCGTAGTAACTCCAGTCCATAAAGACGGTAATAAAGACACTCCATCTAACTATAGACCAATTTCTCTGCTTAGTATTTTTTCTAAGCTGCTCGAAAAAGTTATCAATAGACGGCTTGTGAATTATCTGGAAAGCAATAACTTCATCTCGAACAGACAATTTGGATTTAGACGGAAACTCTCCACGGAGCATGCCGTCTCTCTACTAACAGACACTGTTTCTGCCTCCTTAGATAGGAGGGAGAGCTGCATCGGAGTCTTTGTCGATCTCGCAAAGGCTTTTGATACAGTCTCCAAGTTGATACTCTTGAACAAGCTGGAAAGTCTTGGGATCAGGGGAACTCCATTAAACTGGTTCAGCAGCTATCTTTCTGGTCGCTATCAGTCTGTACGAGTTGGAAACGTTCATAGTGACACATCACCTATAAGTTTCGGAGTTCCACAGGGCAGTATCCTTGGACCTACTTTGTTCATAGTGTACGTAAACGATCTTCTAGATCTGTCCATACCTGATGCTACCATAATATGCTACGCTGACGATACGGTTGTACTCTTCCGAGACTCATCCTGGAAAGATGTATTGAAGTTGACAGAGAAAGGCATGTCCCTCATCAACAACTGGCTTGACCGTAATCTACTGACGCTTAACACAAAGAAAACGACGTTTTTGGCTTTTCACAAAACCAGTGCTTCTTCACCTGGGCACTTGTCTCGATTGATTCTGCACAAAAGTGACATATTAAGAAGAAGAAATTTGTACCAATGCAACACGAACGTTTGCCTGCGACTGTGAAACTGAAAAAAGGTCTAGCTGGGTAAAATATTTAGGATTACACATAGACGAAAATCTGTCCTTCAAAAAGCAAGTATCTTACGTTTCGTCTCGACTCAAGAAGATGTTACATATTGTCAAGTCTCTGAGAAGGTCAGCCCCACCTGACATACTTAAAATGGTTTATGTCTCACTGTGTCAATCTATTCTGATTTATTGTATAGGTGATTGGGGTGGCTCATGTAAAACTAGCTTTATTGAACTAGAGAGAGCTCAACGTGCTGTTTTGAGAGTTATGCTCAAGAAACCATTCCGATATCCTACGGACTCTCTTTACAAAGAAGGCGAAATACTTCGAGTCCGACAGCTATACGTGTGGCGGGTCGGCTGTGATCAACATAGGAAGGTTATGAACTTGCCGGATTACGAATCTTTGGTAAAAAGGCACATCTTTAAGGTTCCTCTGCCTGCCGTCCGCACTTCGTTTGCCAAGCGTTTGCCCCTTTTTTCTCACCCGTATGTCTACAATAGTATTAACAGGAAATGTCCCTTGAATAACATCTCCTTATATAAGGCCAAATCATTAATTAAAGCCTGGCTGATGGACCTAAACTACATACAAACAGAAAAACTTCTTCCGTCTGCTGGGTGACTTGCTGTTTACACTCATCACGACACACATTTTCACACACCTAACACTACTCATTCACACTATCATACCCACTTTTTTAATGTAATTTTATTTTGATTTGGCTTGTTTGTTTGTTTTTTTTTTATATTATTTTTGAATGCTTAATCGAAGATTCTTTATAACATTATTATTTATATTTTTATTTTACAAATTGTTTGTATCAGAACCGGAGCTCCATACAAAGTTTAAATCAGGTAAATTCGGCAGATCGCTCTCTGGTTACAGCGTTGCAGGCCTGCGAGCCTTGTGCGGTGACCACTGAAATTACCTGATACACTCTAGCTCTTTTAAAAATATGTAAATTCAATAAATAAGGTCTACTGTGTAACTACTGTGTACTAAATAAGTGCCGTGTGTTTATGTATTGTTCTTTGCCTTTGTCAAAAAATAAACGATATTATTATTTGTTACACATTAACTAATGCATAGTAAAATTAGATTTTAAACTTTCGTTTCTGTTATACATAATATATTGATAATAACGAGGCCCAAACGCGATATTTGTTATGTAGTACACTTCGGGCGGGGTTGAAAATATAATTCTTCTGCCACCCTCAAACTGTTCCTTTTTTATGATGTACACGTACATGATAAATACAGCTTTTGATTTCCGTTATTGTCAGTGTTATCTTAATTGACCTGTTTGGCGGACGTGTCTATTTGTCTTCGTCTGGGTGTAAGTTTGCTGTGTTAATTAAGTATAAGTATTTAAAAAAGTATATTTATCCGTTATTTCGTATCCATAGCACAAGTTAGTTAGGTATCATGCTGTGTTTTTATTTGGTATGTTGGATTTTAATGGGTCAAAATAACCATTTGAAATTTAGTAAGTTGCATAAAACATGCACACATACGTTAAATTGAATTCTTTATACTCATAAACATAGGCAATAATCTTCTCTATGACATACAATAATTACTTTGGTGCAATATTACGTAATAACGTACGACTAGCCCAAAATATGTTTTTTGGCTTTTCTGTAAAAAGGTATTTTGTCCCTTACTGTGTTTATATTTGGGACAGCCGAGGTGACACAGGACCGTTTCGTCTGCCTGCCTCGGCACTACTGAATTACTGATGTAAGACGACGTTGCGGTAGGGATAGGAGTTGCTTACTCTGCTAGTGAGACATTCGCTACTTTTTATCTAATGACGGAAATTATGTATAATGAAAGGACAAACATATGTTTCGTTCTATCTTAGAAAATACACTTTTTAATCAGATTATTTATTGTGAATAATAAAATGTATTGATTAACTTCCCAATTGAATAGACTGAAATGTACCAATCGTAGCTTACTTTGAGATTGTTGAAGGTAGAAAGCTTGATTCTGGGTTCTGAACAGTAAACGGAAATTAGGAGAACAACTTTGAAAAAATAATTTTGAGTTTTTTTTCTACCAAATGATGTGTATATAAGGCGACTGCTAGAAACCGCAAGAAACTTCAAGGGCAGGTCAGGTCAAATGTTTTAAACATGATAAAAATTACAAAAAAGAAATTCTTGCTTTTTTATTTTTAATTAAATAATTCATTTTGTGCATTTTCATTAGATAGTCTTAAAGCTATAACATAAGAAAAATAAAATGGAAAACATTTAAAAATAACGATTTACTACGCGCGGGCAGCGGCCGGTCGTGGTCGTTGACCCAACCTTATGTTGACCCGTCCTCGTCAGCCGCGCGATAAGTACCTACGTTAGTCTGCAATGAGACGATTTGTTTTCGTATTACGAAATGTGCGTATTTTTCTTATGTTATTGCTTTATAATAAATTAGATAAGTACTCAAAGACTATCCGATTAAAGTCGCAAAATTAATTATTTAATTAAAATTAAAAAAGCACGAATTTCTTTTTTGTCATTTTGGTTATGTTTAAAAATTTTGACAAGACCAACCCTTGAAGTTTCTTGCGGTTTCTAGCAGTCGCCTTATATAATTCCAATTCTTAAAAGACAATTGCTACTCATAGTCACAAAAAAACCAGCTCCAAAATATTACAAACTAGTCAGATATTTGTATGGACGCTCAAAAACCAGGCCTGTTGAGAATGACCGAATAAAAGTTACTTCCTCTTACATGCCTACATGCTGCATGTAAAGTTATATCAGTTATCATCAGTTACTTTGCAACACTATGGCCCTATGGGTACCACTATGCCTTAAGGTTTGATCCCCGTTGTGAAAATACATTGATTCTTGTCGTAAAAGAGTCGATTTTAATAACCTTAATGTTTTAATTGATATGAATATTACGACATGCAATCGTATAAAGCTAACGAAGGTCTGAAAACTGGTTCTCGTCATCTTCGAGGCCCAAGTTCAATAATTCCTCATGGGATCAATTTAGAAATTACTATTTTTCGAAATTGCCTCTGGTCTGGGTGGTTTCTACTAATACATACATATAACCACGAATATTATATCCGAAGGGTTAGTGAGAGACAGTCCTCTACCATAGTCCACTTTTCACCAAATAGTGACTGCACATGTGCTCTAATAATATTGGTGTAAGTGTGATAAATTATTTTAATTGCATTTTTAACCCAAATTAAGTAAGCAATTGCTCTTCTTTCATCTAATAATGTGGAATTTATGTAATATCCAATAACGTTAATATTTTCTTTTTAGTCAGAGCCAAAACCTCCATCCTACATTACAAATAAGTCTACATATTATGTCAAAGTACGGGAAGGTCATAATGTTTACTTTAATGTGCTTAATCCCTCCACGTGGCCGCTTCCAGAAGAGCTTGGATTTAACGAGAGTCAATATGAAGCTTATAAGCTAGCACTCACTCACGAATTCGCAGTAATCCAAGGACCGCCGGGCACTGGCAAAACATTTATCGGCGCTAAGGTGGCGAAAACGCTTATAAATAACTCTGCTAAAATAAAAAGAAACACGAGTTGTTTAATGCTCGTCATTTGTTACACTAATCACGCCCTTGATCAGTTTTTGGAATATATTTTAACAATAACCAAATCTGTAGTGCGCATTGGCGGTCAGTCAAAGAACCCAACAATGGAGAGTATTTCTATCAACACCTTAAGAAAAATTAGCAATTTAGAATACCGAAAACATACAGCTATAAAAAAAAAATGGTTTTACCCCGAAGAAAGAAATACAGCTCAACGGTTGTACCACACGAAAAGAGATCTGTTGAGCTGGTATTTGGATGAATTGCAAACTGCTCAAGACAGTATCGATTCCTTGAACGAAGGAATTATGTCTTTTAGCAGTCTTCAAGAATATGTTCCAGAAGCCGTGGTTTTACGTCAATATTACACGCATAATGATAAAGATATTATAGATACCTGGTTATTTGAAAACATGCCGTATTCAAATGTAGGAGAAGTACTAGAAATGTACATAACAGATGTTTTTAATTTTCCACTACTACTACCACTTAGGACAGCTACAAGCGGAAAACCATACATAAGCGTCTCCCCAATACTTCTAGAACAGAAATTGATACAACTAATATCGTACTACAAAAACAATACTAATGAAACAGGAAGAGAATTACTTAATGAAATTAACGTAATACACTCTCGTATGACTTTTTTTAAGGTAACATACTTTTTTTTTACAAAGTTTTGCAGTACGCCTGCCTGTTCCTGCGTGTGCGTTACCCCAGCTGGAAAGTAGCTCCTAGAGTGTTATGAGTGGAACAGATAATTAGTGCTCAATCTGCTGAGCATGTGCGCCACATAAAAAATTTGTGCGTGTTGTCATTTTGGAGAAAAACGAAAAAAACTATTCCTGCTGCAGTAACGCTGTTCCAGCTGGAAAATTCTAAACGAATGATCGGAGAGAGAAAAATTGTGCATGGGCAGAGAGCTTACATTAGTGCAAAAATGTGCGCCAAAAATAAAATTTGTGCGTCTTTAGGTTTTCGAGATATTGCATTTCCTGCTGGAGTAACGTTTTGCAGAATCGTGTATCTCTAGAGCCATTGTATGTGCGCCTGTAGAATAAACATACACGAGTAGCTCTTAATTTGTGCGTATTTGTGACAGAATTAGATTTACAAAAATATTCATAAATTTCAAGTAATCACGCTTTATTTAAAATCCGAAAAAAATTCGCAGCGCCTAAACGAAAAAACGTATAAGCTTACTGAAAACTGTATTCGATCCTTCTTGTCAAATATAATAACCATAAAAAGTTTCAAAAGTGTACATACATGCGTTATTGAATAATATTGCTAAAAGTCAAAACGACGGTGTCGTAACTTTGATGTCAACATACAAGAAACCGGCTCAACCCAAGATGAGCGGGCTTAAACCAAAAATTAGTGCGTTTAGTCAAATAACATAGTGAAAATTTTCAGCTTGGAATGTTTCGCATATAAAAAGATATAAACAAAAACCAAAAATGTAAACAACGGCTGGTTATCCGACCAAATTCGAATGACTACAAAAAAGCGACGGATTCGTACATATCAATGACCTTCTTAACTTTACTCATGAACCGGTTGAAACGTGCCGTGCGTGCCTAAGTACACTGAAGTAGAAAACAACAAGTAAAAAAAACTTTTAATTGAATTATATTCTACTAGCTGTTTCCGTGACCTTGCAGATGATTAAATACGTTATTTTTTAAATAGGTAAGTATAAATATTTTTCGATTTCGATTCGAGTTCGATTTTTCTTATTTACGCAAACTTAAACAACAAATCGATACACGTAACGCTATCTATTGAGTTTTTATAAAAACTATTTTTTGTTTCTCCTGGATGAGACCTCGTGTTCCTGACCCCGCGCCACCCGCTGACGTCACAAGGAGTCGCTTTGTCTAGTTTAGAGAAAGTGAGACAGCTATACTCAACGCAAAGAATTGTGGCAGACGGTACCATAAATCACTTTTGTAACAGAGATGCGCACGCGCAAATGTACAGGAGTGTCGATAAAAATAATTGTTTGTAAGTTATCGACAAATATATACAAAGCACCTGATTATTATAGTATTGATCATTACTAATTAGTTATGATCAATACTATAATAATCAGGTGCACTGCAGTAGTGCACTAAAGTTATTATACATGGTAATAAATAGTTATAACTAATAGTTATTATGACTTTACACATTATGTATTTAAGGTAGTTAGCAATAATTAAACTGTAGGTTACCCTCTAGTTGAGCGTTAAGTGTTTTGTATAAAAGACAAAGTCGCTAAAACGTCACAAATACAAATATCTTTATTCAGTTTCGGAGATTACAAAAACATATAATAAATTATTAGGATGACCTTTGAAGTTTTTGTGTACCTGTGTTAGGAAATCCCGCTCTTCCATAACAATTATGTTACATACACCACGAAACAAAGAAATTACGAAACTTTAAAGGAAAACAATAAAAACTAAAATACAAGAGTGCGTGTGTGTGTTTTATGTTTGATTTTATAACTTTACCTGTTATAAGCCTGTTACCTACTATTATAATAATACAGTTTTAATTTTTTAATAATTAATATTTCTTTAGTGATTGATTATTTATTATATTTATATATACACACATCAAAAGTGTCTAGGGATCAACATATATTTTTGCAATAACTTTTCTCCTGATTGATATTAATTAAAATTTTCTTTAAGGATTCATCAAATAAAGTGTTTTCGTTTGTCTACAGTAACGATAAACCAAGTCACCTTTGCATTAATAAAGAAATTTGCCATTTTCCTAATAAAGGGATTTTTGACATTTGAACCACTAACATTAAAGTTCGAAGAAAAGACTGAAATAACAGTTTTCTTTAAAATTTTACTGGGTAACTTAAACAATTAATAATCCGTGTTTCTACCGCGAACACTAACAACACAAGAACATCGGTTTGGCATACTCAAAATGAGTTCATCCAAATCACGCTGTGGAATGGCCGCCCATGTTCGTTGCAACAACAAAAAAAGGTCTTCTTGCGACTGGATACCCTCCATATTCGGCAGAGCTCTTCTCTGTAGCATATCCCATGCATGCTCAATCGGGTTCAAGTCTGGCGACTGAGCAGGCCAGGGCATGACATTGATGTTAGCTGCGGCGAGAGTCTGTCTTACAACTCTTGCGGTGTGCGGTCGTGCATTATCATGCATTAACTGAAATAAGGGACCGATTTGCACTTGTAGAGGAACGATGACGTCTGATACAATCGTCTCAGCATAAATTTGAGCGTTGAGGTTGCCTCTGATCCAAATCAACTGAGTTCTTCCGCCGATCCAAATACCCGCCCATACCATGATGGTTCCACCACTACAAGGATGGACTTCCTGGCAGGATTTTAATCGCTGTTGGCGTCCAGGGGTTCTCCAGTGTCGTATACGTCTTGTATCCGGTCTCATACCAAAACGAGACTCATCAGAAAAGCACACGAAACGCCATTGTTCTTCTGCCCAATTTCTGTGTTCAAGAGCCCATTGATATCGAATCCTACGATTGTGCATTGCTATAGGTGGTACCCTTAGCGGTCTTCGGGAATGAAGGTTCACTTCATGCAAGCGGTTTCTGACTGTTTGGTCGCTAATTAAGTTCCCTGAAGAGTGATGAAGCCTCACGGCTAACATCATGGCGGTTATTGTTGGAGCTCTTCGAGTTGTGATTTAAATGTATCGGTCTTGTCTCCGTGTGGTGCAGCGATACCGTCCTCCATGGCGCTCAGCCACGGTACCAGTGCTTCGGTAACGTGTCCAAAGTCGACTGATAACACTCTGACTTGTATTCAGAGCTAAAGCCATAGTACGTTGCCGGGAACCAGCTTCTATCATTCCCACGGCTCTGAGCATTTCTTCCCTGCTTAAATGACGTCGCCGCTCCATAATAACGTTGGTTTTAATCAGTAGTAGGGAAACAGTAGCACTAATAATGTCTTCAATGCGTTGTATGTTTTTATAGGGAAAATATTGACAGCTGATTTTCATCTTTTACTAGAAATTGATTGAAAGTTCCTGTTTCAAATTATGAAATGCACCAAAAAGGATCCATATAAATTTATAAAATCATAAATTTATTACAAAGCCACATCTCAATCTCAAGAAATCCGCATAAAAATGCTTGATCCCTAGACACTTTTGATGTGTGTATTATAAAGAAGTTATTTTTTAACTTTTAATTTAATAGTCTCACAAATTACTTGCCGCGAAGGCCATAGTTTCATCATAACTCCATGTTTTGAGCAGTGCTTTTAGAGATGATTTGCATTCGTGTTTGTTTTTAGGATAAATATTTAATAATTTATTTAACGCGTTATATAAATAAGCCCCGATTGGTAACTGAATTGTCACTTAGCAAAGGATGATTTCACGCTGTCCAACGGGGCCACGGCATGCCTCCGCCTATTTCTTAGTTTGCTAGGTATATATGTTAATGATTTATGTGTTCTAAGAACCGAGTTAAGAATGTATAGCTGTCTAACCGAGAGAAGTTCAGAGAGAGTATACAAGCTAGTTGTTGTGAATCTGTATGGTTTGAAGTGCATTACTTTTAAAAGTGTGATCTCTGTGCTCTCTCCAACTCAAGAAACTATGTCTTAGTGGCTCCACCCCAAACTGGATGCAGTAAACCAAAATTGATTCGGTCAGTGAGATATATATTTGTTTCAAAAGTTTTTTATCAGCGATATGCCTCAAAGTCTTAAATACTCATTATCTATTTTCGAGTTCTGGTCATTATTACTTCTAAGTGGGCATGCCAAGACAGCCGCTGATCAATCACCACTCCAAGATATTTTGAATTTTGCACCTTATTAATATTATTACATGAACAGTTTTATAACAATTATGTATTTTTATATTGAATTCCGAGTCAGGCTGTGTACAATTATATTTCGAAAATGCTATGTAGTTCGTTTTATTTATATTTAATGTTATGTTTGTTTTTAACCAGCTAGCTATCTCAGCAATACCTGTTTCTGCAGATTGACGTACAGTAAATTTTTTTTAATGAAGGCCCTAAAATTAGGTCTTTTAATTGCCAACAAACGTTTGAACGCGACTGTACGGACAACTGCTTAGGTGTAATACGCCTAATAAAGAAGGTCATTGATATGTACGAATCCGTCGCTTTTTTGTAGTCATTCGAATTTGGTCGGTTAACCAGCCGTTGTTTACATGTTTTGGTTTTTGTTTATATCTTTTTATATGCGAAAAATTCCAAGCTGAAAATTTTCACTATGTTATTTGACTAAACGCACTAATTTTTGGTTTAAGCCCGCTCATCTTGGGTTGAGCCGGTTTCTTGTATGTTGACATCAAAGTTACGACACCGTCGTTTTGACTTTTAGCAATATTATTCAATAACGCATGTATGTACACTTTTGAAACTTTTTATGGTTATTATATTTGACAAGAAGGATCGAATACAGTTTTCAGTAAGCTTATACGTTTTTTCGTTTAGGCGCTGCGAATTTTTTTCGGATTTTAAATAAAGCGTGATTACTTGAAATTTATGAATATTTTTGTAAATCTAATTCTGTCACAAATACGCACAAATTAAGAGCTACTCGTGTATGTTTATTCTACAGGCGCACATACAATGGCTCTAGAGATACACGATTCTGCAAAACGTTACTCCAGCAGGAAATGCAATATCTCGAAAACCTAAAGACGCACAAATTTTATTTTTGGCGCACATTTTTGCACTAATGTAAGCTCTCTGCCCATGCACAATTTTTCTCTCTCCGATCATTCGTTTAGAATTTTCCAGCTGGAACAGCGTTACTGCAGCAGGAATCGTTTTTTTCGTTTTTCTCCAAAATGACAACACGCACAAATTTTTTATGTGGCGCACATGCTCAGCAGATTGAGCACTAATTATCTATTCCACTCATAACACTCTAGGACCTACTTTCCAGCTGGGGTAACGCACACTGTTCCTGCTAAAAGCCCGTAACCTGGAATGTTGCACACTTTACTTACACCGAACTTACCGAGCACAGTGGAAGCCCTCTTACGCCACCTTCGAAATATCGGGTCACTATTATTGACCATGTACCGGTTGGATATAACCGGGTATTTACTTTAAACAAGGTGACTGTAATAAAACATCTCGAGCTCCTCCGTGCTTTGAAATGCACGTAAAGCCGTTGGCCCCGGTTGTTGTCGTAAGGTGGCAGTCGTTCAAACCGACCAAGATGGCCAGCGTGCCGAAAGGCCTTTGCCCAGCTGTGGGACGTTTATAAGCTAATGATGTATTAATACTACGGGTCCCTTACAATAATGATGTTTTGATTCTATAGAAAATGAGAGATACCTACAGAGCTAACGGCGTAACACGAGATATAAGAGGAAATGAAGACTTGTCGCGGCTATCAAACGTCGATCGATGGTCAATATACTTATCTTGGGTAGATGAAGTTGTGAAAATACTAATAGAGAAAACCAAATCTTTACAAGTAAGTGAACGGCGTACGCAGGGACCTATTACTGTCAAGCGGGCTGCATGTCCGACTAATAGTATAATATAGAGGGGATGTTTGATGTTAACCTGTGTCTAATGGATTTAAATTAATTTTTATGTCAGGATGAAGTGGATTCAGCGGTGACGTCATGTGAAGAGGCGAAAATTATGTTAGATTTAAATTTATTACAAAATACTAAAGTAGTCGGCATGACGACCAGCGGAGCTGCCCGTCAGAGAAAGTTGCTCAAAGCGCTTGCACCACCGATAGGTAAGATAATCCATTGTGATTCGAATTATGTTTCTAAGGTATCAAAATTGTATGTAGTTTTAATTAATGTTTTATATTTTAGCGTTTTATTAACGCTTAAATATACTTAAGTAAAATTTGAAACACTGAAAAAAGACGACAACCTCAGGCGGGAAACGAACCACGCACCTTCCGCATTCCGGGCGGCTTCCTTAACCACTTGGCTACCGAGGTCTGGCTTTCAAATGTCGAAATTTGTCAGTTCTGAAAACTTCTAAGATTTGATGAAGCAATGTTGACTAAAAACATAAGCATCAAGCACTGACAAATTTCGACGGTTGAAAGCCAGACCTCGGTAGACAAGTGGTTAAGGCAGCCACCCGGAATGCGGAAAGTGCGTGGTTTCCGCCTGAGGTTGTCGTATTTTTCAGTGTTTAAAATTTTAGTTTTAATAAGTTGAACGCTTCATATAAGATTGATAAAAGTAAAAAAACCTTTTTAAAAAATAACCTTTAAAGTACTTATAGGTATTTACTTAGATTGAAAATTTTAATAGTTAAAATCAATCACATCAAGTTATTTAATTTACTTGTTTATTTATACAAGTAAATCTCGCGACAACCTTTTATATCATATTAAGTGTGTAATGACGTAATAAATTGTTTGTAAAAGTTTTAAAGTAAAAGTTTATTTTTACTTTTTAACGAATTTAAATAAAAGCTTGTTTTTAAAAAGGTTTTTTACTTTTAGTTATCCCTGGACACGTTTTCGACTTATTCTCAGCAGGCCCTTTCATTTGATACCCATATTGTAGCTGAATGCATTAAAAATAATTAGGTCCGCCATCTTGGGTGTGCCGCTATCTCGGATTTAGAATGACGTCACACAATAAACCATGCATTGTCCTCTAAACTGAACTTGTAGGTAGGTATACAAAATTTCAGCTCAATCGGTTGAAGATATCTTAGATATCTGCTTCAAAATTAAGTTGCAAATTACAAGATTCCAGTCGAACAAACATAGCATTGCAAGTAATAAGCTTCAAATATTACTACAACTACTAATAATAAGCTTTAAATATTACTACATAAATTAATGACAAAAAATAAAAGGATTATTTTAACAGGAGACATAAACATTGACACATTGCAGATTAATACAGTGTCTGAAACTTTGAATGACATTTTATTAAATTATAATTTACAATTACTTAGGGAACCTACACGCCTAAAATCCTGCATAGATCATATATCATGAGTAACATTAAAGATGCAGTGGGAAAAGTCCATCTTCTTTGCTTATCCGATCATGACACTGGCCAAACTTTAACATTTACAGTAAGACAACGGAAACAGAGTTTAAAACATTGGTATGTCATGAAAAGGGACTTTGGTAAAGATAAAATACAAAAATTTAGACAATGTTTAGCTCACAGACATATATATGTCTGTGGTTTAGCTAACCTATCATGGTGTGACATATTTGTTTGTTTGTTGTGTTGTAAAGCATAAATTTTCTGTTATAAAAATAAAATAAAATCTTTTGTATCTTTTAAATTTGTAATTTACTAGTGAACATTTGTAAATGGCTCCCAGTCATTAATTATCATATTTTAGTTCTAGTTATATTGCTGTAAATTTTCCTTACATAAATAAATAATAAATAAATAAAGGACAATGGCAGGGTACTATGGAGATTTTGTACAGGCCTACAATTTTCATGTTTGGCAATGAGACTTACACATTTGGTAGAATTATATTATTGAGAATTACTATATAAATTAACAGAATTTTAAATGTTGGGGTTATGTTTTTTCCTGTATTTGATTGACATTGACAGTTGAGTGACAGGGAGGGACGGACAATGATTTTGACAGTAACAAATTAAATAATTAATCTGAAAAAATGTACGTTCGCGCCTTGATTGATTGATCTATAAGATCAATCGTGAATCGAACTAAAATAGGTAGGTAATTAAGAAGTGCATTTCAATATTAATTATGGAAGTACCTATGTATTGTTAAGCCCGAGTTATAGATTCTAGAAGATAGATAGATAGGATAGGAATATAGTTTAAGTACCTATCAGGAACTGCTGCGACTGTGATTATTCAGATCTTTGTGCTTGATTATTTAAAACACAAAAAGACAACTACCCATCTGTGTTTTGATAAATAACAGCAAAATACTTAAACATGATGAAAGTCATAGATGTAAACAATAGAAGTAGGGGTGTACACGTTCCCACTTTAGTAGTCGCAACTTTAGACTACCTACCTACCTATACCAACATTAAGTTGAAATCATCTCCTATCGTACATATTTATTATTATAAATGCAAAAGTGACTTGTTTGTCCTTCCTTTACGCCCTAACTAAGCAACCAATTGACTTGATCTTTGGCTTATAGATTTTGAAAGAACGAAAAGTAACATAGGCTAATTTTTATGCCGATATTCCTATAGGAACGCGAATCACGCGGGTGAAACCGCGGGCGGAAGCTAGTGGTTAAAATAATTGTCTCTGAGATAGGAATGTTAGTCTTTACCCGTGGTCCCATGGCACTAGGGATTATATTTAGATGAATATTTCGACTTCCATTATATCGATAATAAATAATTACAACCATGAAAAATATAAAAAATAAGTAATTAAGTATAATAAACAAAAAAATAACATACTAAGTAAGTAAGTAAGTGATGATGTATGAGCAGTCTTTAGTCCGTTAGTCGCCTTTTACGACACCCAAGGGAAGAAAGGGGTTGGTAGTATTATTTTGATGAGCCCATCGCCGCTCTATGCTGTTGGATGTATGTGCAGTCTTTAGTCCGTTAGTCGCCTTTTACGATACCCAAGGGAAGAAAGGGGTTGGTAATATTATTTTGTTGAGCCCATCGCGCCGCTCTATGCTGTAGGATGTATGTTCATGTAGCTGTCCTACGGGAATGCATAAAGGAAACACTATTGTTCGCGAAACTTTCGTTTACTAGGCGAAATGATTAAAACTAGGTACAAATTCGGAACTAGCCTAAGTCTAGCCTACGTTACGTTATGACCTAAGTGCGCGCGCGAGGCAAAGTTTGGGCATGCATTCGCCGTCGGGTCCTGGGCCCTAATTCTCATTTTTCGAGATGTAGTCTCGAATCGAGTTTTGATTTCGATCTCTATCTCGATAATCGACATTTTGTTCACGAATCTCCTATTCTCAGCGCTAATCGAAATAGACTTCGAGTTTTTTTTTGATAAATATTGCCATTCTTTTTAATGCAATCAACTCGGGATGCGTTCCGTTTGACACGTTTCATCCGGTTTTAAACCGGTTGCAACTATGTACCTCAAATATTTTTACTGTAAAGGTATTTCAATGTATTGAACTTGCTTTTTAATTAAAGAAGTAAATTTTTAATATGTATCAAAAAATCATTATATTTAATGTGTCAGTTGTGATCAAATTTAATTTCCTTATACAACTTGTATTGTTTAAAACGTGACGTATCGTCGATTTTTATGTTTTTTGTTTGTGGTTGTGTGCTTGTTTGGTGACGAAACGATCATTTTAGTATTCACAAGACACACACAATGTCACAATGTCAACAAAAAATACCCAACGCCACAGCAGAAGCAGCTTCTTCTACAAATGTTGGAAGCCGATATACAGTTAAGGAGTGGAAAGTTTTCTTCCACCTTTTAAAAAAAAAAGCGAGTTCTCTCAATATTTTAAATCACTTCCACGACAAAATTGGAATTTAACTCCTCCATATCCCCCGTAATTTCGCCGCTATTTGACGTTTCATTCGCTTCTCGTAGTCGAAATTACGTCTCGACCACTGCCGACCACTCGAAGCAATTCGAGCGGCTCTCCTTCGAGAAATGTCGAGTTCGAGATGTTCAGAATAACTAAATTGGACTACCACTCGATAAAGTTCGAATTCGAATCAAACTCGGAAGTCGATTAGCGCTGAGAATAGGAGATTCGTGAACAAAATGTTAATAACGAGATTTTATGGTCGAGATAGAGATCGAAATCAAAACTCGATTCGAGACTACATCTCGAAAAATGAGAATTGGCCTCCTGGATCGAGACTGCTGCGGAGTGTCGCGATCGAATGCCAGCTCCGTGCGCGGGCGCTCGCCAGGAGGCGGAGCCCAGAGAACAAAAAAAGAAAGAAAAGTGTCAAGTTCGAGCGTTTTTCGTGATATAGCTGCACGCCCCGGCTTTGCCTGCGCAACTTAAACATTTTATTAATAAAGTTTTATTTTCATAAAAATTACTTTAACAGAACTAAGTAAAGCTTATATGATTAAAAATATACATTGAAAATAACAATTTATGCGCTACACTAATTACTTTTAACAGAACTAAGTAAATCTTATATGACTTAAAATATACATTGTAAATAACAATTCACGCGCCACACTACCCCCCTGCTGAGACCGAAACTAGTGAGGTCGATAGTAATCCGGAAAACGGACTGTCCTACCCTTCTTCGTCTTTTTGCTGTCGTCTTCTTCCACTGGAGATGGGATGATGTTGGCAGTGCCCCTGATGTCATCGGTGTTCGTGCTGTCATCTCTAGCGATGTATGCCGGCTTGACTCGATCTATGGAGACTGTGACCTCTTTGTTGCGAACGGCCAGTTTCACGGTCTTGTCCCTTCTGTCCAAAACTTGGCATGGACCTGTGTATGGTCGTTCAAGGGGATGTCTAACAGCGTCTTGCCTTAGGAAAACATACTCTGCCGTCGCCAGGTCCTTAGGGATGTAGAATGTCTTCTTGTCATGTCGACTCGCAGGAACAGGGGAGAGCTTTGCCATATGGAGACGTAGTCGTGACGCGAAGTTTGTAGGCTTGTGTAGGTTTGTGGTCGGTATACACGGTAAATGGTCTGGCTTCGACCATGTGTCTGAAGTGTCTAATGGCATCGTATATAGCGAGTAGTTCCCTATCGTAGGGGCTGTACTTCTTCTGGGCTGATGTTAAGCGGCGTGAGTAAAAAGCGAGTGGCCTCTAGGCATTACCAGCGCGTTGTTGCAATGTCGCTCCTATCGCGGTATCCGATGCGTCAGTGTGCACAGTAAGTTCTGCGTTAGGTTCAGGATGCGCTAACAATGTTGCTTCTGCTAGACTGGTTTTGCAGCTATTGAAGGCTTCCAGTATTTCTGAAGTAAGCGTAATACTTTCTGTACCTTTCATTTTGGGTCCTGACAAAAGAATGTGGAGTGGGCTCTGAATGTCTGCTGCTCTCGGGACAAAACGGCGGTAAAAGTTGTACATGCCAAGAAAACGACGTAGCTTCTTAATAGTCTTGGGTATCGGGTAGTTCTGCAACGCCTGTACCTTCAGTAACACGACTCCGGTTACTGAAGATTCATTGCACTGTGACAATTTAAGTGAACGTATGAGGGTGGATGAAGAAACAAATACCCGCCCGAGCCGACGACGCCGCGCACCGCCAGTTCGCTTGTGACCACAGCCGCAGCATCGCGGCCGAAACGTCAAGCAGTAAGTAGATATGTACTTACTTACAAAATTAATCGTGTTTAGTCCCGTTAAAACAGTTTTAATGCAATGCAACGCGATAGTTTAAAGTCTTAGCCTGTACCTTGTCCGCAAGCGGTCGAATACCTTCCGGTCTTACCTCATGGCCCAAAAAATTAATGCGTGACTTGCCAAATTCACACTTAGCGGTATTGATAAGCATACCGTACTCATTCAGGCGATGAAACAGCTGTTGCACGTGCTGACGATGCTGGGATTCTGACCTTGAGAATATCAGAATATCGTCAACGAATCCATAACAGAAAGGTAGGCCTCGCAGCGCCTCATCGATCAACCTCTGGAAAGTTTGAGCTGCGTTGCGCAACCCAAACGTCATAACCGGAAATTTAAAGAGCCCGAACGGCGTTGTGATGGCAGTTTTCGTTATATCGTCTAGATTTACTGGTACATTATGGTAGGCTTTTACTAAATCTACCTTCGAATAAATTGTGCTACCCGCAAGATGATGGGCAAAGTCCTGGATATACCGAATTAGATACTTATCCGGGATGGTTCGGGAGTTCAAAGCTCGGTAGTCTTCACAAGGATGCCAGCCGCTGTCCTTCTTGGGCACGAGGTGTAAAGGTGACGCCCACGTGCTCTCAGAACGTCGCGCTATAACATGTCCTTGAACTCCTTCTGTGCTATCTTCAGCTTATCAGGCGGTAACCGACGCGGGCGAGATGAAACAGGCGGCCCAGGCGTGGTCCTTATGTGGTGCACGGTATTATGTTTGACTACCCTCGAGTTGCCAGCAGGTCTTGTAATGTCTGGGTACTCACGTAAAAGCTGATGGTATTTGCTGTCGCCGGCCACAGACTTGACTGATGCCACGTTTGCTGCCTTCACTGGTGCATTTGTGCGCCCTGTCGGCAAATCGGTTTTGAAACCAACAGTATCCTTCTATTCTGGGCCTAGATTTCGAGCGTGAGCTACTGCGATTTCGGTATGGTGTCGCACCACGTGGCGCGTGCACGTGTCTACTATGAATACGTGAACGGGTTACCTGACTTTGCAGCGATGCCACCTGTCGCGTCAGTTCCTCGACCTGTTTCGACATCTGGTTCATGGTGTCGCTGATCTCGTGGCGTGGCCCAATGCTGGCAACCGTCGGTGAAAGTGGCGCGATGTCATGTATTCTATCGGCTAGCTCCGCCACTGCTTCTTATGCGGTGTCTGTCTGTGATGCTATTATTGTTTGGATATTGTGCGGTAAACGGCTTGCCCAAAGCGTTCTCAAAAAAGAATCTGGAATGTTCTGCCCCGCTAGCGTTCGGAGGTGACGCAAAAACTGTGACGGCTTCCGGTCCCCGAGTTCTTCGTGAACGAGTAACTGCTTCACCTTCCTTTCTTGTGATTCCGATAGCCTTTTAATTAATTCCGTTTTTAATTTCTCATAGCGGTTCTTCTTTGGAGGGTTGGTTATAATATCTTTAACCTCGGCGGCGTGTTGGTGATCGAGTTGCGCGATTACGTGATAGAATTTTGTTGCGTCCAACGAAATACCGCTTATAAAAAACTGTCCCTCAATCTGGGCAAACCATAATGCCGGCTCTTGTGCCCAAAACGGCGGCATTTTAATGCCCACCTTATAGACCGCGGCTTCGGAATTACTTGCTGGCCCCGTGGCTTGCATCGCGGCTTCCGTTGCGATCTCGAAAGTTTTCGAACGTCGTAAAAAAAATTATGAAGGTAGATTGAGATTACGGCCGAACGAAGTGAAATCCCGGCGCATCCCGGCGCGCGGCGTCGCCTAACTATAAGATCGGTTAACTATTACGAGCAACGATAGTTGATGCGGACGTTATTATTCGCGTGCTTCTATCGTCGGGGTCACCAATGTAGCTGTCCTACGGGAATGCATAAAGGAAACACTATTGTTCGCGAAACTTTCGTTTACTAGGCGAAATGATTAAAACTAGGTACAAATTCGGAACTAGCCTAAGTCTAGCCTACGTTACGTTATGACCTAAGTGCGCGCGCGAGGCAAAGTTTGGGCATGCATTCGCCGTCGGGTCTGGATCGAGACTGCTGCGGAGTGTCGCGATCGAATGGCAGCTCCGTGCGCGGGCGCTCACCAGGAGGCGGAGCCCAGAGAACAAAAGACCAGATAAGGAAAAGTGTCAAGTTCGAGCGTTTTTCGTGATATAGCTGCACGCCCCGGCTTTGCCTGCGCAACTTATACATTTTATTAATAAAGTTTTATTTTCATAAAAATTACTTTAAATAAGTGTGATCGTTATGGCATAAGAGGAAATGCAATGAAATGGTTAGCTAGTTACTTAAACAATCGAAAACATGTGTTGAAATCATGCGAATTGGTGAAGATCTTTTATTAAGTACTTTTAAATCCAGCTACGAAAGCAATATGTCAGGCGTACCTCAAGGTAGTATACTGGGTCCGCTTTTATTTCTTCTATACATTAATGACATTACAAATGTGACCAGACATCGATGTGTTCTTTTTGCTGATGACATCTCCGTTTTAGTACCAAATACTTGCAAAAACGTACCATATGAAGATAATCTTAACTCTACTGTAGATTCCATAACGAAGTGGCTTCACATAAATAATCTAAAAGTAAACGTTTCCAAAACAAAACTTGTACAATTTTCTATTTACCAAAGTAAACGACAACACTTGGATATCAGTTGTAATGGTGAAGGTGTTGTGGAAGTGTCTGAAACAAAATTTTTAGGCTTAGTACTCGATAAGCATTGCAACTGGAAAGCGCACATGAAATCAGTTTGCACTAAACTCAATTGATTTGTCTTTGCATTGAAAAAGTTAAAAAGTCTGGCGTGTGAGAAAACAGCCATGGTAGCGTATCACGGTTACGTTAGTTCAGTACTTAGATATGGCTTATTAACGTGGGGAAACTCGACACACAAATAAAGTAGGATAAAATGTTTACTAGAAAAAAACAACCAGTCTCAGGAAAGCTCGAACGGGATTCGAACCCGAGACCTTTGGATTGCCGGTCCACTGCTATAACCGCTAAGCTACCGAGACTCCAAAAGACTCGTTGAATTGTTTCTATTCAATGAGATAATTTTGTTTAAACGTAAGATACCATGAGAACCCATCGCATTTGAGCAATGTCGCCATAGTAAAAAAATATCATCTTGCCAAGATCTATCAATTGAACTACATTTCATTTTTGTTGATGGGTGAGGACAAATCCGCCCATGGTCCTTATGCGTATTACAACGTATTACACCAACAAGTTGTTTGCTTTACAAAGAGTTGTAAGATGAGAAGCCTTTATCGCTGGCGACTAGCTGAGTGGTCTCATGCATGATGTACATACATAATGTCGTAGCATCAGCACTCCACTGCCCTCTAGGCTGTAGTATTACTCTTCAAACTTATAGCGCCATCTATTGAACTATGTGAGATTTAATTAAACGGAAACGGCTAGTGACAATATTGTCACTTGGGTAAGGGCTTTGACTCAGAACAATAACTAAAGCATAGAAACCGTCTGAGTAGAAAAAAACCGTACCAGGCGATCTGTCAAAACTGGAGCCACTAGAGCCTTTTAATGCTACCAAATTAAGTTACTCGCTCTAACCATCGCCTTTGTCAGCCAACAAAGACATATAATTTTGTCGTATATTACGTGTATCATTGGCGTGCATTTCTGTATAGATTGGAAAAGTGATAATTGTGTGAATACTGGAATTTAGTTGCAAAATACTGTTATATGTGAGTGATAAAGCAATGAACTATGGCGTGCGTCGTTTGGAAGTGTTAATCTCGCAAAAGGAAATAAAGAAAATATTAGTGAAATAATAGTGCTTCACTGGTATGTGATATTTCTGTGTTTATTTACCGTTGTTTTGTTTTTATAGTTCTGTCTTTGTTCGACTAAGTATTACCAGTTACCATTCATTATATTATATTGGAATAAATAGTTAAATAACTACAATAAGAGTTTAAAATCCATTTTACAATTTCGTCGTAGATGTTGTGAAACTTTTGTGAAAAATGTTAAGTATCGATAAATTAAAAAGTAATAGTAATGTTCACTTAAATGTTTTAGATTTCCTCTGGATGAAATTCGACGTGCACAGTGGACTGCTGCAGTGTCTCCCGAAGATGATTTATTATTGAACACCAAAAAAACGCCATCGAGTTTGTTCAAAACATTTTACTGTCGGGTGTTTTACCAGTTACAACAAATGACGTAAACTGAGAGATGATGAATTGGTGAGTGACAGTCAAACAAAGTCGTAAATATTTACCTTAGCTACACGCTCTGCTTGAAGGTTCCCAAGTTGCCTCTAGCCTCTAATCAATTAAATATTTTTTTCGATCATTCGTTTAAAAATTAATCAACTGGGCACCATTTTGTAATGAAGGTATATTTTTTGGAATTTCTTAAAGTCGTCATAACATAATGTGTTCACAATGATGGGATAATCTCCACCCCCTAAACCATCGGCGTATACTGCAAGTAATATTTTTCCTAACTGGTTGGCCATGGCCGTTCTCCACTGTAGATAAATACCTACCATTACACCGTTTCTAGGCAGGCAGAAAACTAAAGAATTGTATACTCATAGATATTCTTTACTTTCCAGGACGCACACACAACTGAGCTATCAAGCACTACGACTTCAGAAACTTCGCTGTTACCACAATTAACAAAATCTGTTGCTGTTGAGAGTGCACCATCGCATAAAACATAAAAACATTAATCTATAAACGCAGCTTCATCTTGACCGAATGTTCAAATATTTGTAAAAATATTTCTTTCGGATCTCAGAGGTGAAAACTTCTAAGATTTGATGAAGCAATGTTGACTAAAAACATAAGCATCAAGCACTGACAAATTCGACGGTTGAAAGCCAGACCTCGGTAGCCAAGTGGTTAAGGCAGCCGCCCGGAATGCGGAAGGTGCGTGGTTCGATTCCCGCCTGAGGTTGTCGTCTTTTTTCAGTGTTTAAAATTTTACTTAAGTATATTTAAGCGTTAATAAAACGCTAAAATATAAAACTTTCATACCTAATAATAATTAGTCGGGTAAAATTACAAATTACTTTCTTTAGTAAGTAAACGGTTTTTTTTGTTTTAATTCAACACAATTAATATAAATTAATGTAATAATGGTTGTTTTATTTCAATACTTTAAACCTAACCCATTGGCAGTGCTTTCGCTGAACTACGTTCATACTCAAACTCAAAATATATTTATTCAATAAACTCAATTAATAAGTACTTTAAATTGTCCAAATTTTTAACCTACCACCCATTCAGGACGTCATTTTTTAACTGTGGCAAAGAAGGGCGCAAAAAATCACAGCGCACAGAAGCAACGACATTTACAAAAAAAGAGATATGTCGTTACCAGGGCCCTGTTTCTCGAAAGGTACAAGTCTTGTAATACAAATGTGTTACCATAGTAACACTTGTAAAATACCAAACTTAGAAGTGTAGCGTTTCACGAAACTGTACTTAGCACGTATGTAGAATAAAATCTCAATCAAATTATCAACCTCACAAGTAAATTTTTACACGGGTAAAAGTAATTCTGTTTCTCAAAAAATGCGTTGACACTTATAAGTAATGACTTTCACAAATTATTCTAGCAGTGTCGGGAGACTCCTAATTTTTATGTATCGCTTATAAATAATAATATTGAAACGAAACTAACGGGTTAAAATCTTTATACCTTCGTTTGTCAAATATTGTTCATCCAGAAATTAAAAGATTTTCCATTAATTAAATTAAAAAGGATAATAATAAAATGGCGCCTGTAATACACTCGTGATGTTTTATGTTAAATTCTGTTTGAGACTTTCAAAGACATTAAACTATTACTATTTAAATCTCTTTGGAGACTTTTAACAATTTCAATCATCTCTGTGAAAAGTAAGTTTTTCAGAGAGATCGTCTAATCGAACTTGTAAAAATGGCATATTATTATAGTTATTTACAAGGCTTGTAATGTTTTTGTGAAACATATTTTACAAGCACTTGTATTTTTACATTTTAGTGCTTTCATAGTTGTCATCACAAATTTTCCAAAAATAATATATTTTGATTTACGAATTTTAGTTAGCACTGAAATGTTATTATCCATTTTAGACATGTTTATTATATAAATTGAACTATGTAATACAATTTCCTGTTAGAAGATATCATTCACTTTTACGAGTGTAATGTCAGTGACATTGACATTAAGGTAAAATATTTATCAGCCAGTGCTAATAAATGTCATTATTGCAATGATAATCTATTTTGTTATCGTAAAAAAACACTGTCTTGTTATTTACTTCGTGAAACAGAATTTACAAGTCCTTGTTACTTATCTAAGCTTGTGGACTTGTGAACTTGTACATTTCGTAAAACGGGCCCCCTGTCATAATACACAAAATAATAATTTGAATGTAAAATATACGGTACTATAAATTAATTATATACAATTAGAAATAGCTTTTGAAGTACTTGGAGCATTTTAGTTCAGAGCCAAGCTGTTTTGTCTTCTGTGTAATCTGACACTTTATTATAAGCTTTTTTATAAAGCTTTTCTTTGATATCGATTTTAAATTTATCAAGATCTAATTTCTGAATATCAATTCGTACTTTGTTGTAAAATCGTACACACAGACCCCTAAAAGAATTATTTATTTTATGAAGCCTAGTATAAGGTACTTACTGCTAATTTGTTCTTACTTCTAGTATTTAAATTGTGAATATTACTGTTTTTTGAAAACATATTCTTATCTATATTTTTATGAACATACATGAGATTTTCATAAATGTATTGTGATGCAACTGTCATTATACTTATATCCTTAAATCTCTCTCTGAGAGAGAGAGAGCTCAGATGCTAGCACTGCCATACTAGCTACAAAGTATCGATGTTATATGTCGCTTTATCCTTGATTAAATTTAAATGTGCACTACCATTGTACGTTCAACAGTACAACACGGTAAACACTTGCAGTTCGATAATAGCACTTGACCTCCGTCATAAGGACGGTACAAAGTTCAAACTGTATAGTCTCACTGCTTTTGACTTTATAGACAGCATCACATCGACTTATCATGATTTTTTAACCTAATTTCGATTACACAGAGTTCGGTCTATCAATTGGGGTTTTTTGATAGATAAAGGTATTGAGCCCCTGGCCTATCGAAACAGTTAAAAATTTATAAACATTATTCTAATAAGGGAAAAAATAACAAAAACAAGAAAAAATCAATGTTCCCGCCCAATCTGACTCGTTTGATATAATCGATATCGATAGATATTATATCTCCTTCACCACTAGTAGATCTGAAAACTGGTACAACCTTGTAATTTGCCGTCCTGTCCAAAGTATATCTATCTTGTTCTAACATTTACCAATTTCCTATAAGATTATAGAGCATAGCTATATTCAGCTTGTTTATGTCATATAGCGCTACTTCTATGCTTTAGTTATTGTTCTGAGGGCTTGGATAAGGGCATCCAATAATAACTAAAGCTAGAAGGAGTGCTATGACATTTGAGTGTCCACTCCCGTTTGGTTACCATTCAAATTACATTTGTATAGGTCCCTTTTGGATTCGGTATCATAATTAATAACCGTTTTTTTTTCGCTGAATATTTGACGTTTTTAGCCACTTACTTATTTTGTCTCTTTCCTTTTATTGGTAATGGCCCATTTAAAAAAAATAGGACAACAACTATAGGACGAGTCTCTTAAGGGTAAGGTCGATACAGCGGCGATGACATTGATAGCTGTCGCTGACGGACAAATGACAGTGACTGATGAGTGGGAGTTGTCAATTTGTGATGACATTCGGTGCGACGGTGGACACCGCCGTAATTCCTTGTTACGGCGGGTGTGCTCACGAACGGTTCTGAGTTTGGGTCTGCGTCGCTCTGCCTTAAAGGAAATCTCTCTTCATCTGCTTAATCGTTAATTATTTTGTACCAAATTATGTTGCATTGTGAAAATAGACTCCTGTACTTTATCGAGAGGCTATTATTTCTAATCTAGCGCCATGTACGACCCTCCTGACATCAAGCCAAGCCTATTGTAAAACACTGAGAGGATTCATCACTCATCATCATCGCTCACCTCCACTCGCTCGCTCTCTGCCCGTCTCTCTCTCTCCTTTTTGACACATACTCAAGACTATTATCCCCGTAGGGTTAGTCGATGACTAGGCATTGAGGACTGCAAAAGCAGTCCTCTGCCATAGTCCACTTTTCACCAAATAGCGAGTGCACATGTGCTCAGCGGGACAGGTAGTGAGCCTATCGCCGCTCTATGCTGTTGGATGTATGTGCAGTGCAGTCAACGTCCATTAGTCGCCTTTTACGACAGCCAAAGGAAGAAATGGGGCGGTAGTATTCTATTAATGAGCCGCTAGCCGCCGGTAGCGGATGATAGCTGATAGCTTTTTCGTAGCCTTTCTTAATTTTAAGTCATTCCTATTTTATGTATTATTTCCGTGTGATCGAAGATTATTTCATATTATTTTAAATACTTACAGTGGTTGTAGAAGAGGCTGCGGAAGTATTAGAACAGCACATCGTCACATCATTGACAGCGAGCTGTCAGCACCTCATTCTTATTGGTAAGAGTATTTAGCATGTTAAAAACTAATTTTAAGACGAAACTCGTCTTATCCCCTGATCTGTCAGCGGCCATTTTGCAATATGGCGCTTAATTTCGATCTACTTCCGCATTACTTCCTGTTTATGTCCGGTCTAGGTATAATGACGATTTCCGTAAAATTTTCCGTAAGTCCCTCTCATTGCAGTGTCGACCCACTGTGCGTCGTCCATGCGGGAAGGCCTATGCGGCTGTAGCGGTTGTTTATAGGCCTATGGCGCTAGATGGCGCCGCGGCTAGCGCGCTCGGGTTGCGATCTTGCCCGCTAAGCAACTTTCGCATTGCGGGGTTGCTAGATGGGTGACCAAATTAAAAACATCTGGAGCTCCTCCGTGCTTCGGAAGGCCGTTGGTTCCGGTTCCCGTCGAAAGATGGCAGTCGTTAAAACTAACCGCATTCGGCCAGATTGGTGGGTTATGGCCCAACCTCCCCATGGGATGTTGTCCATGTGGAAAGGCATGTGCATTGATAGGCTGATGGGTAAGCCGTTGCTCTTGGAGAGGCCTAGGTCCAGCAGCCTTATAAGCTGATGATTCGATAGGCTGATGAGGTAAGGTAACTGTTGCGCACAGGCGACCACCAGCAGCTGCGGCCATCAGTGGCGTTAATACGGCTGGCGCGACACTACGGCATCGACGTGTCCCTATTCGAGCGCATGGTGCTGAACGGCGTGCATAGCCGGCGGCTCGGCGTGCAGCACCGCATGCGGCCTGAGATCGCCGCGCTCGTCTCGCCGCACATCTACGCCGACCTGGCCAACGACCCCTCGGTGGCGGCCTACCCGCACGTGCGCGGCCTCAACAGCGACCTGTTCTTCTTCACCCACGACTACAAGGAAGATGTAAGTTGTCTGTCCTCATCATAGACCACACGTGGTTGCTACGACTTGTTGTCAACGAATTTTAACTTTTGTAACATTGTTGGTGCGATATCGTTAGTGTGCCTCATCGATGTTTATGACACATCGATAAATTACTTACGATTTCTGGTAGAGTTAACATAAAAATAACTTTTTTTTATTATTTTTTAAAACAAGATTTTATTTAAATGCAGACTTGAAAAAAAATATGTATCACTGCGATAGACCCTATCCGTGCGGTGACGGAGAAAGAATACCAATCGCCGCCCCTCTCTCCGTCCGGTGGGTGTCGTAAGAGGCGACTAACGGACTCTTTCGAGCGATGATCTGCTCCACTGGTGGTAGGGCTTGACCCGTCTGGTTGGTCACCACCGTACGCATGGTGTAAAACCCGTCAAGTGACTGCTTGTCGGTCACGTTTCGGGATCAGCCAGCGTATAACCAGAGCTCGAGAGGATGATGCTGCGATGTATTTGTTCTGTGGAGGCTTCCGTCAAACCAGTGCCAGGAGGACTTCGTTAACCTGCCCACCAGGGAGACCCCCTCTCCTTACTTCACTAAGTTTTATTTGTACTGGCACCCCGAGACTAACCGTTAGGTTATGCAAGAAGTGCCAGACGTCCCTGCGCCAGTAGAACACTCGCGCAGGAGACCACCAACGTTAGGTCTTGACGCCAAATCAGTGCCCGCCGCAGCGCACTCTTCATTCGGTACTCATAAGACTAGTGTCTCGGAAGAGTTTCCCCGTGAACACGTGTAGTTCACTGCCTATTGTCCAGATAGGTAACCGGAGCTGTCAAGCACGCTCACTTCTCGTTGCACGAAGGGCACAACTTGCAGTTGCCACTGCTAGGGTCTTCGACTCTAAAGTCGACTCCGAAGTGTCCACCTTGGTCGCGGAGTAGTAAGCACACTCACTTCTCGGAACCCATCTAGGCGCCTAGCCAGTTTCCACGTCCTACGCGGCTGGCTGGACCGGAGGCTACGGCATCTAGGGGGCCGCCTCTACTAGTTCTCCAGACTAGTACTGGAGATGTCAACACCAATGTCCAATGAGAACCACCGGACAAAGCTGCCAACTATAAGGGAAACTCACGTTCCCCGCAGGACTTTTCGCTGCTGGCCCCACAGAGACCGCTACTAGACTCCGCTCGCTGTGCGCGAGTTTGGAAGTCCCGGCACACTATACCAGGACAAAACGAACATTCCCAAACTCTACAGCTAACCACAAGCCACTACGAGTCCAACCCACGTCCGGATCCCGCCGGAGGCGCCTGGTCAAAGGCACATCCAGCGGGGTGCTTGAACCGGAACCCCGTAGTACCTCTAAAAAAACACAGCCGGACCCGTAGTTCCACCTCCGATACCCTATCTATTGGGGTGAGTAGATAGGGACTATAAGTTTGGGAATGTCTACCAGGGAGACCCGTAGAAACGGTTGACCCGCTGGCCGCCCGTGGCACAGTACAGGGGCCCAAGCGAGCCTAACCAGCTCGTGAGGCTGCCTCACCATGCCACGCATAATTTCGGGGTGGTCCGTCGTGCCGGTTGGTAACCGGAAGGTGGGGTCCCGGCGGCCATTCCTGGGGGGGTTCGGGGGCCCTTCCGTTCGGCAGGTTAATAATACTCGTCTGTGGGCAGATTCCTGGGGAAACAGGCCACCACACTTAGACCATTCGCATCGCGGCATCGTTTTCTCGATTCACGCCTCTCTCTTTCCACTCTTTAAATGACAGCGCCTAAAAACAAAACTGGTGCTACAGCGGTGCACACCCCCACCACAATCTTACCGTTTGAGGTGGAGCTAACATCCGCGGACTCCATGCAAACCTCAATGCCGTCCACCACCATCTTGAGACGGCACGGCCAGCAATGTTGTTCCTGACGGAGACGCAAATAATCCGCCCAGCTGACACCAACTGCCTTAACTATCCCGGCTTTGTGCTTGAAGAATCCTTCAAAGCCAAAGCCGGAGTTTGCTTATTCGTTCGGACGGATGTTTGCTGTCGCCGTCTGCGCTGTCTGGAGGACCCTTCCTTCTCCCTCCTAGTGGTACACGTCGACTTAGGCTCTCATTGCCGTGTCTACGTCTGCGTCTACCGATCCCATAACGGCGATATGGAGACAACTCGACTAATTGAACATCTTAGTCGGGTAGCAGATGATGCGCAGGAGCGGTTTCGATCAGCGGAATTGGTGTTTTTGGGGGACTTCAACGCCCACTATGAGTTGTGGTTAGGTTCCTCCAAAACAGACCATGCTGGTAGAACTGTCCACGCATTCGCTGTAACTCATGACCTGACGCAACTGTTGAACCAGCCCACCAGGATCCCAGACATAGCCTGCCATGCGCCCTTTTTACTCGACCTGCTGCTGACAAGTCGCCCAGCTGGATACCGAGTGGAGATTCGAGCTTCTTAAGGTTCCTCGGATCACTGCTTGATATCCAGTACAGTGCCCTTGGCATCGCGCCCGCCAACAGCGGTTTCGAAACACCAGATTTGGCACTATGCGTCGGCAGACTGGGACGGTATGCGGGAGTATTTTGCATCCGTCCCTTGGAGGCAGTGCTGCTTCAGTGGGAAGGACCCAACCGCTAGCGCCACTGCTGTTGCTGATGAAATAGTATTAGGAATGGAATACTATATTCTACACTCCTATGTCATCAGCAAAGGCAAGCGCAACCGCTGGTTCAATCGCGAGTGTGCCAGCGCTGTTGAGAGCAAACAGACGGCATACCGCGCTTGGATCAGAGGTAAAGCTCATGGGGATCCCGAAACTCGCTCCCTAAAAGCAGCCTATAATAATGCCACCAAGTCATGTAAGAGGGCCTACATTAGAGCGGATGCCCAGCGCGTTGCACGAGTAGGCCAAGAACTCCTGACGCATCCTACGCGCAGCCGTAGCTACTGGCGTCTGGCCAAAGCCGTGCAATCCAACTTCTGCCAACCCTCGCTGCCACCACTGAGATGTCCTGACGGAACTTTAGCTCACATGCCGCAGGAAAAGGTCGATCTCCTGGCCAAACTCTTTGCGGCTAACTCCCGGATCGATGACTGTAATGCACAGCCACCCTCAATCCCTCACTGTAGCCACACAATGTCTGATATTTAAATCAGGCAGTGTGATGTCTGTGCGGAGCTGCAGTCAATCGATGTCCGGAAAGCTAACGGTCCTGATGGCATCCCAGCAATAGTCCTGAAAATGTGTGCAGCGGAGTTGTCCCCTGTGTTAACGCATCTGTACCGTCTCTCGCTCTCTTCGGGTTGTGTGCCGGAATCTTGGGGAGAAGCTAATGTGCAACCGATCCCTAAAAAAGGAGATCGGTCAGATCCGACTAATTACCGCCCTATAGCCGTAACTTCAGTGTTGTGCAAGATCCTAGAACGAATATTGAACAAACAGCTTATTCGATACCTAGAAGATCACTCCCTAATTCACGATCGTCAATATGGGTTTCGGCCAAAACGGTCAACGGGTGATCTTCTAACGTACGTCACACATCTCTGGGGTGAGGCTATTGACAAGCGTGGCGAATCACTGGCAGTTAGCCTTGACATAGTCATGGCTTTTGATTGGGTCTGGCACAAAGCTCTTCTCTCCAAGCTGGATTGCTAGCTTCCTGCATGAGCGTAGAATCCGTGTTCTTTCAGATGGATGCGCTTCGCGGTTCATGCCAGTGAACGCTGGTGTTCCTCAAGGCTCCGTACTATCCCTCACGCTGTTCCTTTTGCATATCAATGACATGCTTCCTCTTGGAAACATTCAATGCTATGCAGATGATAGCACAGTGCATGGGGGATATAACGGTCACCCAACGGCTGGGCGGGTAGACACCGAAATGCAGCGAGCAAATCTTGTCATTGAGCTCGATCGGGTATTGGACCTCATTTCTAAATGGGGCTCCGATAATCTGGTGGAGTTCAATGCCAAGAAAACACAGGTGTGCGCGTTCACAGCGAAAAAGTCGACATTCCTTCCCCTTCCCTCTCTTCAGGCTACATCTCTAGGCCTGCAGAGCAGTATTAACATGCTCGGTATGGATATCCGCTGCGATCTGAACCAAAAGGACTACATCGAAACCGTGATTAAAAATGCCTTACGTAAACTCGGTGTCCTGAACAAGGTGCGGCGATTCTTCACGCCTGATCAGTTGTGTCTATTATACAAGACACAGGTGCGGTCTTGCGTGGAGTATTGCTCTCACCTTTGGGACGGCTCCGCAAAGTACCTTCTCGGTGCCTTGGACAGATTGCAGCGCCGCGCTGTGCGCATTATCGGCAATGCAGAGGTCACTAAAACTCTCGAGCCTTTGCAATTGCGTAGAGATATTGCGTCACTCAGCGTCTTTTACCGTTTATACCATGGCGAGTGCTCTGAAGAACTCTTTGACTTCATCCCTCCTTCTCCCTTCCTCCATAGGAGTACGCGTGCTGCTCTCCTGAGTCACCAATTTACAGTCTCTAATATTCCATCACGCACAAAGAAATTTGGTGACTCGTTTCTTTGTCGCACTTTCAAAAGATGGAATAGTCTACCAGCACACGTATTTATTTATTTATTTATTTGGTTTAGGTTCACATACAGGTTACAGTCATATAAGACAACATACTTGGCATTTCAGGTTGAGCTAGACAATAACCTAACAAACAGTGTACACATCATGTGTAGTGATATTATTACAGCGAATACAAAATAAAAGCAAATTACAAACTAAAAAAGTGAAAAAGTCACCTCGAGCAGAATTCGTTCTCGACAAAATTTGCATTTAAATTGTTAAAACCATAACATTAAACATAAAAGTGAGAAAATCTTAAAATATCTATGAAAATTTATAGAAAACAATGCAAAGCGCTGAATAAATAGAGTGACTCAGAATCACCCAGCGCCCCACACTGCCTTCCGCGAAAAATATTTATATATTATATATTTTTTTAAGTAATTTACTACTTGTGAGCCGAGAATACAGTCTTCGGCCCCGAGTATGTGCGAAATATTCCCTCCAGTATTCCCTCTTATCTATGACATAGGGTCCTTCAAACAAGGCGTGAAGAAGCACTTTGTGGGCCGGCAGAGTGAGGGTGACTGATGCTACGTCTCTTACGCTGCACCACTTGTCCTCGCGCCTGGACTTCATTTCCACTTAACATCAGGTGGAGTGGGGCCATTTGCCGGGCTTAGTATAAAAAAAAGACAAAATGGCAGTCTTCTAACATAAGCCTTAAGAGGCCTATTACACCTCGAATGTGATTTTTGCGTTAAATGCCCATTTTCGCATTTTGTAGTAATTTTGCAGTTGTATTTATCGTTTTTATCGAAATAGGATTATAAATTTGTGCATAATAAAACAAATCTCCATTCTGTGAGCATAAGTTGAATTCGGACGGCCGGCGCATCGCATTTTGTAGTAATTTTGCAGTTGTTTTTATCGTTTTTATCGAAATAGGATAATAAATTCATTATAAAATCTTTATTTCTCATGAAGTAACAATTACTCTGGTATAAATTTTGCTCAATAATATTATCGTAGATAGGAGAAATTCACAGTTAATTTATAGCGATTTTCGAAGTTTTTTGGTTTGGAATAAGATTTTTTTCCTATATAAAATCAATGATATCTAAAAATTCCGAGGCCGCTACGCACTATTCGACTATATAAGAGATAACATTATAATTTTTTTATTTCACTTGTTTAGCACAGTAGTTCCATCGATGAGCTCAAAAAAGAGCCTTCGCGCACTTTATGAAAACCTTTTCTGCAATTTTGGGTTTAATTAAAACGTTAAGCAAAATTTAAAAAAAGCAAGGCCGCTACGCACTATTCCAATAGCTATTCTACACTATTCAATAAGTCATAATTGTTAATGTATTTTTCTTTCTGCGATCCATAACGCCAAAATTGGTCATTTTACGCAAAAATCACAGTTGAGATGTAGGATAGGCCTCTTAACTGCACAACTTTTTTATATTAATCCCGGCAAATGAGTTAAGAGAGAATGATGTTAAGTGAAGTCCAGGCGCGAGTACAACTGATGCAGCGTAAGAGACGTATTAGCATCAGTCACCCTCACTCTCCCGGCCCACAAAGTGCCTCATCAGGCCTCGTTTGAAGGACCTTATGTCATAGGTAGGAGGGAATACGTGTACTTTTAGACAATTCCAGCTTTTGGAGGTGCGACAAAGAACAGAGTCACCAAATTTCTCATTGTGCGTGATGGAATATTTGAGATTGTAAATTGGCGACTCCGGAGAGCAGCACATATACTCCTATGGTCCTCCATAGGAGTATATGTGCTAGGCTATAGGGAGAAGGAGGGAGGAACTTAGCCAAGGCCTAAAATATGTCCACATTTAATTAAATATCAATTAAAATGTAGACAATTACAAGTACCAATGATCATTTTCAGACGACGGGAGATAGTACCACTCGAACAAACCAAAAAGAAGCTGACGTGGTTCTTGGACTGGCGAATTACCTTATGCAGCAAGATTATATGCCCTGTGACGTCACTATATTGACAACTTACGTCGGACAATTATTTTATATGAAAAAGGTATAGTAAGAAAGATATTCGTGGTATTACGCCAGCAGATGAACCTATCCAAAACTGTAAAATTGCTCCAATCGATATTGATCCTTAAACCTAAGTTGGTTCAAAATGTATTGTAGAAATTTGACATTTTGTGCTAGGTTGATATTACTTAAATTTTTCTTACGCTGACTACTGTTTAACACTGCGGTCCACGCGCCCCTGCTGTACTCGCGCGCGGGATTCCATTGTAGTAAAGAATATTAGTTTTTTGTTTTAATAAAATGCCTTTTTATTATGAATGACATTAAATTAACTAACTAAACAAAAAAAAACCTTTTCTCTCTCAAAATAAAGAAATCTTAACATGACTTCTGACATTACATTAATTTTACTTATTCGAGATCAATCACCTTTGGTTTTATAGTTTAGACATATTTTTTAGAAAAAAATGCTAATTTTCACATCATAAAGGACAATTTAATATTTGATGGTCGTTACATATATACTTCTGAAACATTTGGAACAAGTTTTTCTTGTGCTGTTATCTCGTGTTCTGGTACAAAAGGAACAGCGTGCAACGCCGCCTCGAATTGGTATATTTCCTTGTTGAGGAGGTTTTGGCAAGTTAGAGTTGTCCCAAAAGTCTTTAAGATTTTGACGTCCTGATCTATTGACAACTAAGACTAGAAGTAAACCAACAAAAGCTCTCATTTCAGTATGATTTTTTTTTTCAGTCAGATTTGTAGGCTTCTCACGTTCTCTTTGATTTTAAGTCTTGATGGCATCAATGTAAATGTTTGTATATTTTACCAACAATTCAAAGATGTTAGGGTCAAAAAATAACTCGAAATATTGCAGAGGTGTAGTAGCATTAGAAGCTGTACCTTTTGGTCCTGGTGGCCTTTGTATAACGTTATAAGAACGTACCTTGTCGCAGGAAAATGTGGTTTCCTCCACTCGCTTTTATTTCGTGACTTATAATTTGCTAAAACTGATAGTAGCATATTATTATCCGAATCACTACCTACTGTTGTCTTCCTCATTATCTTCTTGCTCTGTATCAGTGGCATGAGAAGAATGTATCATATTTTCATCTTCTCTCAAATCCTTTTCCGGTTCGCTTTCAATCAGGCCATCCTCATCTAACCCCTCTTTTAACCCCTCTTCTACCTCTTCTGGCCATCTCAACACATTTTCGTCAACTCTGGAATCCATATTTGGCAATCTGTAAACAAAGTATGACTGAATAGTAAGTTTCAAAATTACTAATGTAATACAGAATACAAAAATCATTAAATGAAATGAAATAATTAACTTTGTTTAAAAAAATATTGCGTACCTAACTAAAAAGGTCCGTCAGTGATCGCGCGGGCTACATATGTAGCACACCAACTTTAATTACTGATTTATTGCACATCCGCAAGCTGTTAGCGCTCACACCACACTGAATGCTTCGAGCAACAACCAATCGGAGCTTAGCTAGACACTCGAAGTCAAATCGCATGATTTCACGAAGTTATTACTATAAACAATACCCTGGGCTACATATGTAGCCCTCGCGTGTACTGCAGTGTTTTAAAAATGGCTTAGTTAGACATAAGACATTCTTAAAATGGCTTCCAGTTAAAAAAAGCCTGGTCTCAAAAGGACTTGTTCGCCTAATACTGATTCTACAATTGACTTGTTAGTAATGTAAAATAAATTTACAATGTTTGCGGCCAGAGGTTTAATTTTTTTTAATTATTACCATTCCTTTATATTTTGGCTGTTTTTTTTTATAAAAAAAGACAATTTACACTCAATATTTTATTTAAATAAGAGTTTATATATTTTTTTAAATACCCTGAATTCACATCTCAAAATAGATTCCTAGCATTACCTTTAATAGAATCAGGGGCTAAAGGAAAATCACACCGATCCGGCAGTCACTTAACACTTCAGTTAGGTTATGCTGTTGCTTGTTTAAAATACTCAACTTTGACATAAACTCTTATAAGTACCACAAACTAAGTATTTCTACGAATGAATAGTAAGTAGAATAAATTTTTCATTCCATTGGCATTTTGCAAATAGTTCCTATGTCTGCTAGCTAAGCTAATTATTTCGAACATATTTATTTACAGCGAAGTCAAAAATACGTATTACTTAAAAAAGTTAAAATCACTGTGGTTGATAATTATCAAGGCGAGGAGTCGAAGATAATTCTGCTGTCATTGGTGCGGAACAACGATCAAAATAAGATTGGTTTTCTTGCTACTGACAACCGGATTTGTGTAGCTCTGTCAAGAGCCAAAGAAGGTAAATCAACACTATCAAGAATAAACGCTTAGAACTACATGTGATGTTTATTGCCAATGATGCAGTTATTAAAATAATAATCGAAAATCACCGAAAATCATGCTTAATTATTTTTTCTTAAAAGTTTTAAAGTTGTTTCATTGTAGCACGGTGTAATTTAGAATTTATCACATATTTTTTCCCTATTTTTTGTTCACTTTATTAAATAGTTCCACAGAATTTTATTATTTGAAACGCTTTTTTTCAATATACCAATAAAGTGAGATTGTTTGTTTACTACGCTTTCACGCATAAAACCGAACCGATTTTTTATGAATTTTGCCTAAATAGATGATGGGGCCCAGATGACTACTATTATCCGCGAAACATTACACGAGCGAAGCGACGGTTAAAGTCTATGTTTTAGGAAAATAAACCTGGTGCGATTATCTTTTGTCACCATAAACATTCAGTACTTACTTATTTATCAATACTATTTTATACTTTGTCAACTAAAAATAAAATTTACATAAGTACCTACTTGTATTTTATATGGGATGTATTTTTTATTATCATAAAAATTTATACTTTCAGGTTTCTATATATTTGGAAATATCAAAACGCTAAAATCTAATTCTACACTGTGGACTAATATAGCCAAAACATTGGAAGATAATGGATCCATCGGTACCGAACTAAGGTTGAAATGTGAAAACCATCCAAATCAATTTACAACGGTAAGCACGGTTATACGTTGCGTTATAGCACGTTAATATGATCTACCGTGGTTAAAGGCTGTAGGGGCCTTGTGGCGGAAAAAGTTCTGTTCTCAAGTGGTGCTCCTGCTCCGTCATACATGTAACATTTTTTTTATAAATAAAATTTAAGCTTATTATCTTACCATTTGCCTTTTTGTTATAGATTGCAACAGTCGAACACTTCAACAAAGTCCCAGAAGGAGGATGTCTATTAACATGTAACTACAACCTACCTGCTTGCCTCCATCGCTGTTCCCGGCTGTGCCATGGATACGACCGTGACCACTCCTACATATGTGAACAAAAATGTGAAAGGTGAATAAACTTTAATAAACCTACGGTATAACATAAAATGTAGCCTATATAACAACGCATCGTATGTACGTTAACTGTAAACGTTATCTAGCGATGGAATCACGATGCTAGTCAAAGCGACGACAAAAACTCATTTGACGCATCATAGTAACATACTTATTTTACTAATAATAAAGGTATTCATGAATGTACATGGCATGGTAGTTTTTATAACAGATGACGCACACTGGTCAATTATTCAAAACTAGCGGCCCGCCCGTGCCTTCGTTCACGCTTACCTAAAAACATCGTCATACTTCAGCCTTTTTGTCGTCTTTTTTTGTATAGAGCTTTTCTATCAGTAAAATCCACGTAAAATCCAACATCGGTTTCAGGAAGGAGAAAAGTAGTAAATTTTTTTAAGATCCGACATCCCGATTATTGAGTTATGGACACTTTGCCATTGTTACGTGTCGTATAATCTCAAAAACTTTTCTCTTGTCCACAATAATTTTTAATGATCCCGCCTTACATAAAGATTTTTCAATTATCGATAGTAAAAGGACTTTATAGTGTAGTTTTTTGCATTATAATATCACCGTTTCCACTTTTATTTTCAGAGACACTTGCATTGCACGACGCCATTTTTATTGTTTTGATTAGCAGCGCCCTAGTGGTAGAAAATGGAACTAGTTATTATAATTTAACACTGCGTTTTATAAACGGCGGTCAAATAAATGTTCATTTGGGTTTCCTGGATTATTACAAAATGACGAGGCATTTACAATTTGCCTTCGGCACTTTACAAACCAGCGAGCGTTGCAAACAGACGGTGCCGTTTGTATATGGACGAATTGTACAATATGCCGGCGACAGATATACTGTCCCAAAGTCACAGCCAAAGTAAAATTGTGTTGCACTGTCATTCAAGAATACTTGGTTTTATTATAACTTTTACTGGAAAAAATTGGTCCTTTAAATTTGGGCGATCAAAGAAGAGGGGTTTTAGGGGGCTAACCTGGTTCGACGTTGCTCCCGCGTGCTGTTAGTAGAGGACGCGCGCCTCAGATCTTCTTGACTTTCCACGGCAAAAGTTCGTGATCACAATAGTATTGGTTGTTAACTCGCGGCGATCATTCGGAATATGGTATGACTTGACCGATACATGAGGAACACGAAAGAGAGTTCGACTTAAAGGCCCTGTCGTGTATTCAGGCTGGATCGGAAGTGAATATGGCCGATACGACACGACGAGATATTGGTTTACCCCCATAGGATCAAGGATAAAAAATGATGAGGGTAGTAGAAGTTAGGTTAGGGACGTAGCATCGGTAAGTCTAAATCGATTGATAGTGATGTGAAAATAATTGAATATGATGGATCTAAATCTACCAAAATTAATAGGTAAAGTTTTGGTCGTAAAAAAAATCTATTTCTTGACGCTGAATTCAAGTAATGGTCGACGACCAGTATTAATAATTTTGTCCCCCTAAACATTTAAAATGAACCACTGTGCGTCGTCCGAGCTTGGCAGAGTTAAATAAATCAAATTAAATCAGGTTGGTACAACGTCGTTTGTTATTTATACAGGATCATCTGCGATCTGGGACATGTGTGCCCGTTGTTGTGTGGCGAGAAGTGCCAGTCGTGCCAACAACCTGTGACGAAGACCCTGCCGTGCGGGCACGACAAGCAGGTAACGCAGAATAGTATTTGTTTTTATTTACCCATAATTGTCCCACTGCGGGGTACAGACCTTCCTATATGAACAACAGCACATGGGGAGATCGGGCCATAGCCCACCACGCCGGCCCAATGCGGGTTTGTGGTAAAAATATAAAGTTAAAATATTCTTTATTGTACCTACACCAGGGGGGTGACACTCCGTAATTCGGTCGACTTATTCACCTACACGCTCGTTCCACTACCGTGAAAAGAAGCGACACTCAAACATGTGTGCTCGTAAAGTCGCTTGCGGCTATGTGTGGGGTGTAGGGTTTCTGCTCGAGCTTTCTCGAACTCGAGAAAACTCGAGAAATGTGGCTTCATTCGAGGCGAGAAAAAAATTATCGGAGCTCGAGAATTCCCGAGTTTTGAATTTGAATCGTGGCAGACGCGACGCGCGAATGTTTTTGATAAACTTCACGTCGCCTAGTCTTTGGTTTTTTAAACTGATTTGATTTACAAGTAACGATCTCAATCGAAACTAATAAGTACACCTATCTATGTTATTATGTTTGTTTGACTGGCTGATTTAAGACTGAAAAATTAGTTTACGATTTGTTAGGTTAGGTTTAGGTACTAACTTCGTTAATAGAGTATTATCATTCACGTCGTTCTCGTTAAAAAAAAATTAAAAAAAATAACTTTGTTTTACTTGAGCGTGTTTTAGAGCAAAATAATCATATTACGGGTGTTTTTTTTGTTTAATTGTATTTTTATGTAGCTCCAGATTTTTATTGTTATTTATCCTTAAAGTCGCGTGTACTTTAAGGATTAGTTATGATTATTAGTTAATAATATGTAAGATTTACTTACCAAATTCTAAATATTGATTGTGGTGTGGTTTGAAGTAGGTAGGTAAATAGTACTCGTAATAACACTAACCTCATTCATCACTACCTACCTAGTGTATCTACCTACCTACCTACATATTATAAAACAAAATCCCCAACGCGTCTGTATGTCTACGTACGTAGGTAAGTAGGTACCTATTCACTTAGTTAAGTCTTAAGTACCTATTACAATATCAATTCTACTAGTCACCTACAATTATTAAGTACTTACCTTTATCATTACAATTTACTTGTACCTGCACCTAACTTGTGCTTGCACCTAACTAGGTTAACGACTTCCGTGGTCAAGTGATTAGCACGCCGGGTCTGGCGTCGCGCCATCTTTGAGGTCCCGCGTTCAATTCCCGGCCGGATCAATTTAGAGAAAGACTGTTTTTCTAGTCTGATTGCCTGTCTAGGTATTTTATCTATTTATATGTATATTTATCCGTTATCTTACCATATTAACGAGTTTTAAAAGAATACTCATCTTGGTCTAGATAGATAATTGGTGTGAGCGTAAACAATTTGAATTTTAATTGAATTTAGGTTGGTAGATAGGTACTTACATTGGAGTAACTGCTAATACTGTTACGAGAATATAATACAAAATCGTAAGAAGTATAGGTAGGTAGTACGTTATCCGTATGTACCTACTTTATTTATTATTTAAAAATGATTGATCCTAAAATATAGAAAACAACTTGTTGGCCTACATGGCCCAGGACACCTTTAATATGACATGCGAATGCTTCCCTTTGGTTTTCCTAAAAAAATATATATACGTTTACGAATTTTGTCGATTGTTAAAAATTATAATATTAAAAATTATAAAAGTAATAGAAAAAACAGAAAATGTTTTAAAGTAAGCAATTTGTAAATATATTGAAATTTGATTTTAAATTGAACCTATCTTTCACTTTCTTACATAATTGTCCTTGCACAGGTTTACATTACATAACATACTATGTAACATATACGTCTTCTTTGGCACAAGTCTAAATTCCATTTTGTTAACAACCCTAGCGTTTACACGTTCCGATCAAGGTCACCGGCGCTCGAGCTCACACGTACACGGAAGTGTCACCGCTGCGTGCCCCGGGTGGACATTTCACAGGGCGCACGCAGTATGGACGCGACCGATTATTTTATTTTCGCAAGTGTAAAATTCACAGGATGGTGATACAAAAGCGTTACTATTCTGCATTTGGATGCACTAACACGAAATTTAAAGATAATGATTTAACCTTTCACAGACTTCCCAAGAATCCTGTATAAAGTAAGTAAACAAGTAGGTACTTGTAGTATTTAAAGACAATTAATAATAATATGATAATGTTTGATGAGAGAAGTAGACAAATTCAATGCAGTTATCATTGTATTATTATTATATCTTAATTAATGGCTATCGCGTGTAGCATTATGCCAATTTCAAGTGGTATATAAATGTATAAAGTACACTAAGTGTTGTACGATAGATTGAGATAAAATGTAGTCTCACAAAACGTGTTGTTGCTAAAAGAACACGGGAGATTATCGTTGTAGGTATGTAGGTAAGGTATATAAGGTACCTACCAACTGCGTATAAAAAGTCAATTTACTCAATTTGTCAGCAGTCACGCATGAATAGATTTTAAGTTCGTAAATAGTTTATTGATTACTGATTGCGGTCGACCTTACCACAAAACGCGGTCCAAAGTTAGACTAGGTTTAGTAGACAGGTACTGTGGTTAAGCATTAATAACGCCCCTCTACGAAACCAAACCTAGCCAGTAGTCCTACCTACTTACCTACCTACATAAATAAATTTCGAGATAGTAGGTTACGTAGGTTGATCTGTTGCCGCCTATAGGCGGTAGTAAGTATACTTACTTTACATAAGCACATAGTTAGACATAGTTACATAAATAGATACTACAGAGTATTAATACGTAGGTACGCATAACAACCTACTTCAATGTTTGGTGGTTAAGTATTATTTGAGACTTTAAACTATCGCGTTGCATTGCATTAAAACTGTTTTAACGGGACCTAACACGATTAATTTTGTAAGTAACTCTTATTCCATTGCATTAAGAGTTAAAATTGTTTACATATTTTTGCTTGTGACTGTACACACGGGCGTCAGATCAACCTACCCAAAACTGTCAAATTTCTACAATCGATTTTGAACGTTATTGTTTGGTTTTAATGATCAATATTCATTTAAGAAATTTGACAGTTTAGGGTAGGTTGATCTGACGCCGTGTGTACATACTCGTATCTACTTACTGCTTGACATTTCGGCCGCGATGCTGCGGGCGTGGTCGCAAGCGAAGTGGTATTATTTACTTAATAATATTGTATTTTATTGATCATTAACAAACAAATCACGAAAAAGCGTATGTATTTTTTATTATAGGTAGGTACGTGGCGCAAGCACTTTGCATTCAACCAATCCTATGAGCAACACGCGGCCGGGTTACTTCAAGTTTGCCAAGCAGGATTTTGTGAATGCAGCGGCTCGCACTCGTAGCGCTTTAAATATAAGATTTACTTTCGATTGTGCCGGCCGTTGAAAGAGTTAGGTATGAGTACAGGTGCAGAGTTATATTGGACCGTATTGGCACGTAACGTAGGTTGATATTGTATTGCAATTGTGTAGATAGATAGTCGTTTCTGCTAGTAATATTATTTTGTGCGTACACCTTAATATCAACAAAAGGACAAACACAAAGTAACATACAATTGGCGGCCTTAAGTGAAATTATAAGGGCAGTTATGGTGTTTTAACTTAAATAAATTAGATAAACAAATAAAATAGGTACTTAAATAAACATGCTTAAGCTTATCAATTGTCGCGGGTCAGTGTGTGTGGTAATATAAAAAAGACACTACCAGCGTACACAAAAAAAGTATTTATTTTAATAACGGTGATAGTTAAAATGGGTATGGTGGGTAGGTTTTGCCCGACTGACAGTTTGCTAACGTTCCCGAACTTTCCTGGATGAGGGTGGCCGAAGATGGAGGTGACGACCGTGGATAAGGGACGTCGTAGTCGGCCGGTGTTCTCTGCCAGCAGAGTGGTCTTGGGCGGCTTTGGGAGGAAGACGTCCCTTCTTGCCCGAGCTACGTTCCCTGAGGATGAACAATCCAGCTAAGCATCGGCTCACTCAACCAACGCCGATTGCGATCATCATTTCAGCCAAGCCAAGCAAGTCAGGTTGTAAACGTATGTAGAAGGTGAAGTGGCGGTGATCACAATCAGACGGAGCATAGGTACAATTAAAAAACAACAAATGACAAACAACGAAATGTTTGCACAATATTACGCCAATTACAGTTTAGTACGAATGGGTATTTGAATAGGTCAAATACTTATTCTTCTTTTATATTAAGTTTTATTGAATTATCTACATAATCACTCCTTACAATGATCAAGTATGCGCTAGCCATTGAGGTACAATAATAATAGCTCAATGGCGCTAGCGGAAATTATGAAGATTAACAATACATAGGTAGCAGGTCAAGCCAAAAATGCGTAATTTAATTACTAATGGATTATCCAAAACACAAAATCAAAGTCAAACAGTCCAATATAAATCGCCTACCTACCTACTTCGAAACACTAAAGCGACTATAATAATATAGTAACGGTTGATCATTTATCCTTGTCGGGGAATTAACACTTCACTAAATCAGTGCGCAAGCACTGGTACTTTAAATTAAATATTTCCTTTAAGTACAATTAATGTTGTAAGGATTATTCAATAGGTCAATATGTGACAATGTATTTGAAGTGCGGAGACAATGGAAGTGTATCTGTGTCCCCTGCCGTCTTAGCGCTCAGCCGAGATCAGTGTTTCCACATTAATGATTTCCTTTTCCCTCGCCACAATTGAGATTTCCCCTTCTCAGGACTTTTTTCCCCTCAAAAATTATTCTGCTATAGTCTTAGATCAAAACAAAAAGGGAAGATACGGCATGTTCCTACTTGTAGTAATTCAAAATATAGTCCTACTCAACTACTTAAGCATACACTCACACACGCACACCTATAAAGTGTAAATCGAGCGAGCGAGACAAAGCGGTAAGTTTCAACGTCAGCGCGAGGGAGTCAGCGAGGAGGGAGTCGGCGAGTAGCGCGTTGACGTCTCGGTAGCTTCGCAACAGACGAGTACGTACGACCGATTCCGACGCCACTGTGGAGTAGCGTCTTTCTCTTTTTCACACAGTAGAATATCCGCAATAGTGCGATGTAGCCTGTTCGCTCGGCAAATTGTGACTGAAGTGAAATTGTGCCGTTAGGCCTAATTTTGGCGGCTCACTCACGAGACGCTGATGCCGTATCTTCCCTTTTTGTTTTAATCTAAGGCTATGGTCTTTCAAAAGGTTAAAATTACTATATAAAAAAGGCGTCCCAAGGTGGATAAAAACAAACTATTAATTTTTTTTACGTTCCGTTACATGCAGTGTTCATAATATCATTTTGGCCGTGGCGGCGTTACACAATTGACACGTATTGGAGGCTAAAAAGGTACGTGAAATAATTATGTAAAAAATTAAAACAGTATACAACTTAAGCATAAAACGCCGGGTTTCCTTTCCGCAAAATAGCGAGGTTTTTAATTTTTTTGGTTAGACTTATTTTTCCATTTTTCTTCCCCTCTGGACCCCTCAAAAGGGGAATTTCTTCTTATTGTGGAAGCACTGGCCGAGATCTGTCTGCTTTACCGACAATGTTCTTTCTAGAGAAAACGTAGACAAAGGATTGCATAGAACTCTTCTTATGGCTGGGTCCCACGGCCTGTCTGAAGACAAGCCACGCGCCGCGCCGTGGGAACGCTTATTTGCAACGCCTGGCGCGGCGCGTCCGCAAACGGGCCGTGAGACCGGCATGCCGGTCCTGCTCCAAGCCGCGACAGGCATTGCCGCGGCAATGCCTGTCGCGGCTTGGAGCGGCTTGGCGCGGAGTGCCACGGCGGCGCGGCGTGGTGCGGCCGATGGATCGTACAGGCGACGGCATGCGGCAGGCTTCATCGGATGCGTTGATTCCCACGGCCTGTTGGCGCGGTTGGGCGCGCCAAAAATCAGGCCGTGGGACCGCGGCTTTAGGGTGCCGCGCGACATTAAGTGAACCATTAGCAATTCACGCTAGGCGTTATTTAGTATACTTATACTTTATACTTACTTTCCTCCATATCAAAAATTTTTGAAAAAATTATAAACAACAATAACAACAATAACAATATAGTACATTTTTTGGAAAATAATTCGCTCTTGTCAAACAATCAATTTGGTTTTAGAGCTAATTTATCAACGGATGAGGCAGTTCATCAGTTAACTAACTATATCGCACAAGAGCTTGATAAAGGCAATAAAACAATAGGTATATTCCTGGATCTTGCAAAAGCTTTTGATACAGTTTCGATACCCATCCTATTGAATAAGCTTGAAACAATAGGTATAAGAGATAAACAACTGAAGTTGCTTACAAGTTATTTCAGTGATCGTAGCCAATGCATTAAAATAGGCAATGTGATCAGTGCTGACAGGTGCAACACTTCCTTTGGTGTCCCACAAGGAAGTATAAGTAGGCCTACCTTATTTTTAATTTACATTAATGACCTCTGCAACCTTCAACTAAACGGCGGTAAAATATTATCGTACGCCGATGACACTGCTCTACTTTTTTACACTACACAGCGACGGAGCTCGAGGCTTACGAAATTGCACAAAATGGCTTCAATGTTGTAAATAACTGGCTTAATCAACATTTACTAACACTAAATGTTGATAAAACTAAATATATCACATTCTCGGTGCGCAAATCAACTTCTACAACAAGAACACCTTTGTATGCTCATGATGGCTGTAATTTATACACAAACATGTCTTGCAATTGCCATAACATTTCTAGCACTCGCAATATAAAGTATCTTGGGGTAATTATTGACGAGAATCTGTCATTCCGTTATCATATTGAAGCTTTAAGTAACAGAATGCGTAAGCTTATGTTTGTATTTAAAAAACTTCGTTCGATTGCAGATACCAAATTAATAATGCAAGTTTACGTGGCCTTATGTCAGTCGATACTAACTTACTGCATCACTGCATGGGGTGGTACGTATATACAGTCGTGGTCAACTAATTAGGGACAATCTCTAGTTAAGCCAAATTGTGAATTTATTTTTTATTTTCCAACGAGTCTTAACAATATTCCATATCTTTTACACGTAAGTATAATTAGTCATTGATGTGCCCGATTATACAAACAATAACAACTTCTTAAACATTAAACCTCTTTACAGTATAGCTGATAGATTATCAGTGTGCTATTTGTTCAAAGAATGCTGGCTGGCCATTTAATTAGGGACACTGAGATATTGCGTTCTATTTTCAAAATTTGAATCTCAATACTTTTTTATTTCTTCTTTTATTGTTTTGTGGTAGTTTTGGCGGCAATCCAGATTTTTAATTTTAAGTTTTGAGAATTATTTTGAAGAAATATGGGCAAAAATAAAAGTTGCGATCCAACACTACGAACAATTATCATGAAGTTTGTCGAGCGTGGTTGGTCATACCGAGGGATAGCAGAACATTTAAATTGTTCAAAAACTATGGTATGCAATGCAGTGCAACATTTCAGGCGCAATAACACAGCTTTAAATGTGCCCAGGACAAAAAGATCGAGAAAAACAACTCCGCAAGAAGATAGAATGATAACCAGGTTAGCTAAGAAAGATCCGTTTCTAGGCTCTATTTTAATTAAACACGAAGTGTTTGGGGCAGACGAAAGAGCCGGTGTATCAGCGAGGACCGTTCGACGACGTCTGGTAGAAGCAGGGTTGTTCGGAAGAGTGGCTCGCAAAGTACCGTTGTTGAAGAAAGAACACGTTTGGCGTTTGCACGTAAATATGGACATTGGACCTACGCCCAATGGCAACATGTATTATTCTCTGACGAGACCAAGATTAATTTAATTTCTTCAGATGGAAGGCAATACGTACGGCGTCCTGTAAAAGCGGAAATGAATCCAAGATTCACAAAAAAGCAGGTGAAACATGGCGGTGGAAACATTAAAATTTGGGGTTCATTTCCTGGACGTGGAGTGGGACCTGTGAGAAAAGTTCAGGGTAACTTAGACCAACATCAATACAAAACAATATTGGAGGAAACTATGCTTCCCTATGCTGAGGAGCATCTCCCTATTATATGGACGTTTCAGCATGATAACGACCCGAAACATACCGCCCGTTCAGTCAAGTCGTTTCTTACCAGTCAGTCAGTATCGGTGCTAGATTGGCCAGCAAATAGCCCGGACCTCAACCCAATTGAGCACCTTTGGCACGAAATCAAGAAAAAAGTTTCAACTTATCGTACCACAACTTTAGATCAACTTAATCAAGCTTTTTGTGAGGCATGGGCAAACATTCCTATCGAAACATGTCAGAAACTGATAATGTCTATGCCACATCGGTGTCAAGCGGTAATTACTAACAAAGGTTTTGCTACTGGGTACTGATTTTACACGTAATAAAATGGAGCTTTTAAAAATATTATAATACTGGAGATTATTCGTTTTGTTTAACTCTATTCATCATTATACTTTACTGTCCTTAATTAAATGTCCAGCTACATAATTATACCTTAAAATTTAATACATGTTCAACCTTTGATATTAAATACTTTTTTCTATTTAATTATTCTCTTATTTACAGCCATTTATAGTATAGTAATCGGACCAAATTATGCAAATAATAGGTGCTGAAAAATCAATAGGGTTTTATATTTATATGTACATAACCGGTTATTGCTCTTCACTATCTTGAATGTCCCTAATTAGTTGACCACGACTGTATAAGTCCCTGTTATTAACCGTCGAAAGAGCCCAAAGAGCAATCCTAAAGGTGTCCACTTTCCGTCCTTATCTATATCCTACTCATCTTTTATATGAATCCTGTAAAGTTTTAACAGTTCGGCAATTATTTATAAAAAGCACGATACTAAAACAGCACACGGCTCTTCCTTACAGCACTGAAATTACTAATAAAAGGAGGAAGGACATGGTTTGCACTTATCTCAAAGGTACAAAATGCGCTTTCTCATCGAGGTTCTTTATTTTCTTAGGACCCTTTCTGTACAACAGGATTAATGCTAAGTGTTATATTTATCCGTTAAACACTATCAGCTGCAGAAAAGTTGTACAGGAAGAACTACAAAAATTGACCTACGACGATACGGTGGGGTTAATGACCGTTGTTAGGTAATTTTGTTTTATTTATTTCTGTGTAAAACTTAAAAGCTTATTTTAAAAAAAAACTTTTATTATTTTATTTATGTCTTTATATTAGATTGTAATTTAGCGTATAAGGAACCTGTTATATTCATTTATGTTTCGATTTATATTAAACTTAGATTAAGCCCACATTCGCTTGATTTTGGGTTTACCTAGCTCAGGCAACAGAATTTAATCTACTTTCGATTATTAGTTAAGAGCTCTTTGTAAACTATAGATGTAAGCGTAAAATAAAGATATTATTATTATATTATTATTATTATGCCATTACGCTATTTATGTTATTATACTATTACGTTACTTTTAAGTTTTATTAATTAATTTTCTTTTAGATATAAGTTTAACCGCCTCTGTGGTCTAGTGGCTAAGCTACCTGTTTCAGACCCAGAGGTCCCGGGTTCGATTCCCAGCGGGGGGTACATCTTTGTGTGCTCGGTTTGGTTGGTGGTAGGGCTGTTAAGTCCGCCTGGCTAGCTACCACCATCTTATCTAAGTCTGTCGCCATAGCAACGATGTTTATAGCATTGTTGCGTTCCGGCAGTTTGAGATAAGATAGCCAGTTCCTCAGTGGTTGAGGATTCCGGGTGAAGCGCGCTTCCACCTTCGGCCTTATCGTCACTTACCATCAGGTGAGATGAAGGCCAAGCGCTTACCCGTTGCCAATAAAAAAAAAAAAAAAAAAAAACGTAAGTAGGTGAAGTTTTATTAAATGCTATTGTAATTCCGTTTTAAATTAATTTTAAATAGTTTAAAATATTAATTAATTAATATGTTATTATGAAAGGTATTACGTTACACATTATTACACATATTATAGTTACTTACAAAAATAAATACTTATAAAATTTAATATTTATTTTTGTAAGTTCATGCGGGTTAAAGGCAACGCGCGTGTTTTTTTTAAAGATATAAATAGGTAGAAGACGTTTATTTTTAGAGCAATTAAAAAGGTAAAAGTTACTTTGTTTTATTATAACTTTATCGTAATTTGATTAAATATACCAAGGTAAAAAAATAAGCCTAATAGTAATAATTAATAACTTATGTCATTTATCACATGTTTATGACCTATCTATTACACGTAGGTATAGGTTAGTAAATAGAAAAATACATTGATTGTTAATTTACCATCATTGTAATAATTTCTCAGCCATTAATTATTTACTCTTATAAACTTATATCTTATAAGTACTATATTTTCATTATATTCTTATGGACATTTCTGCTAATGTTTCGCTTCCTTCCTTTGCACCGCAGGTTGCCTGCTGTTTGCAGCCCGACGACCCAACCGTCAAGTGTAACGTGGTCCTCGACGTCATCCTGCCTGACTGTGGACATCAGGCAAGTAGCATAGCTGGCTAGGATCTTTAATCCTGCAGTTTAAACTAGAGCCATGTGCTATAGCGGCTCACTAAAAGAATACATACCACTAGCCCCTCCTTTCCCTTGGGTGTCGTATAAAGCGACTAACGGACTAAAGACTGCACATACATCCAACAGCATAGAGCGGCGATGAGCGACCTGACCTGGTAGGCTACTCTTGAAACAGAATTGCATTAATCAATTTCCAATCACAAATCTAAAAAATGTCAATTGGCACTTTTGTAAGCGACAATAGCGCCACATTGGAATTAAATTGCGTGGAAATTGATTGATTACTAGAGAGATGGCGTTCCGGAATTATCTTTACTTATCCCAATATCGATACATATTAATCGCATTGGAATTGTATTAGGATTGAGTTTGCGTTCGAGAGTAATCCCCCTGATGACCTATCACGCTGAGCGCAGTTGCAATTTGGTAAAACTTGTCTCTATGGCAGTGGACTGCTCCTGTGGTCGACATTCCCCATTGCAGAGACTACTCTGCTGACTAATCCTTTGGGGATAAAAGTCGTGAACTATATAGATAGCACTCACCGAGACAAGCACGTCCGTGAAATCCGTTAAATTAATCACTGCATCCGTAGGACAGAGAATGTATGATTGAATATTTTTCACTGTGCCGGTACTGTGCCGGAACTGTGACTTCACTGATATGTGTGAATCAAGCTTTAAAACGTCCCACTGTTGTGTATAAGGCTGGCCTCACACAGCCGGAATGGCTTGCTGAATTAAGAATCTGAATTTAAGATTCTGAATTCCGGCACCTTGACTCACACGTTCTTAAAAATTCAGATTGATCAGTAGTCTTGTGACTCCCGGCATATGCAAACGTCTCCGAGACGTTAACCGCTTGCTGTTTCAACCAGGGTTGCCATTTATTTTTTTCGCTGTTCCTACCAATTGACGTCCGCCGTGGTCAAGTGGTTAGCGCGCCGGGTCTGGCATCGCGCCATCTTTGAGGTCCCGGGTTCAATTCCCGGTCGGCGACTCAATTTAGAGAAAACTGTTTTTCTTAATTGATTTCGGGTCTGGGTGTTTTTCTATGTTTATGTATATTTATCCATTATCTAGTTTAACCATATTAACGAGTTTCAATAGAAGCTTAAATTGCTATCAAATTTTATAAAAATAAAATATAAAAATAAAAATTTATGATAAATCCTGCTAAAACTGCTAAGCGTTGTTTATAAAAATGCACCAAAACGGCTATATTTACCTTTATAATTTTTAAGAATTGAAGTACATCGAAAATTAAACACTATTAAAGCAACGTATCAATAAGATAACATACAAACTAAATATCTAAAATTTACTTTTAAAAATGCTAAAAAAGTAAGATCCTACTAAAAATGGCAACAGTGAAATAATTCAGAATCTGAATTCCAGCATGTGTGTGCCGCTCCATATAAAATGTATGGGAATACGCGCGTTCTGAATTCAGAATCTTAAATATTCAGACACGGAATTCCGGACGCTCGTCAGCTCATTCTTCCAGATCGATCTGAGAAATTCAGATTCTGAAAAAATCAGCATGTGTGTGGAGCATACTGATATTGTATGGTATTCCGGCCTTTCTGAATTCAGAATCTGAATTAAGATTCTTAATTCAGAAAGCGATTCCGGCTGTGTGAGGCCAGCCTAAGAGTCGTGAGTGTGAGTGTATGTATGATAGTAGGACTAGGTGCTGCAACTTACTATGTCAATAATAAATTGAATCAAGACAGTTATTTTGAACTAAAAGTACATACCTAGGTAAATATTTTGCAGTGGTGTGATGATGTAAGTAGGTAGGTATAGATAAATAATAAAATCATTTATTTTTCCTTCACAATTTGGTACTTAAGGCTAAAGCTATTTTTAAATAAGCATTAGCTTTAGCCCAAGATTGTGAGAAACTGGAGCCTGATATACAGATTACGGTTAAAGGAGCTGTAAAAAAATGTTACCTAATTAATGAATATTATTTGTTTTAGAACAATTACATAATGTAGTAAATTAACAACTAAAACGTAAAAAATAAAGTAATAAGGGTAAACTAATAACTTACTGAGTGTGTTATGTAATGGTTTGTGGGAATGCGTGAGTGATTGGGTGTTTATGTGTGTGTGATAGAATTGTCACAGCCAAATCACAGTCGGTCGGAAGGTCAATAACTGACATACGTCCTACGTCAACGAGCACCTCTCGTATTCTAAAACCAAACTCACACTCAAATCTCTGCTTGAGTTCAGTTAGATAGGGATGGTGCTATTCATCGCATATATATCGCCATCCCTTCCTAACTGTATTCAAGCATGGATTTGATCTTGAGTTTGATTTTAGAATACGAGCTTAATAGTAGAGGATCCGAGTAAACAACGACCTTCACCGAGCGGTTAATGGATAAAAAGTATTTTAAATCAAATTTAATATGTTAAATAATACATCGCGAGTGGGTTGGCTGAAAAATTTCAGTCCAGTATATGATTAATTAAATATTTAAAAATATTGTTTTTTAGATAATGCACTTGTTTCGATAATATATAAATTACATAGGTACCAATCGAAAGTATGAAGCCTATAGAATATGCAAACGTTAGGTTGACTATTTTTTTCCTGTCATAACATTGGGTAGGCAGGTGTAAACAGGCAAGTCAATATTAGTAATTTACAACCGTCTGGTTAAATAAATAAAATTTATGTATATGTAAAGATAAACTCATTACAAACACACACACACCAAACCAGTGTAACAAAAAAAAATGTTTTTTAATATTAAATTAATCATTAATGGTTCTGGACTGAAATTTTTCAGCCAACCCACTCGCGATGTATTATTTAACATATTAAATTTGATATAAAATACTTTTCATCCATTAACATTAACCTTCCCGGTGAAGTTCGTTCTATACTCGCATCTTAGACTTTAAGAGGATGTAATCGCTACTTGAGCGCCTAAGCGCGACTGACTGAGGCCGTTCGGTCCACCTGCCCCCTTACTCTCGAAACCGATCGCTATTGGATCGGATTGGTATTGTGAATTTTCGTATTTTTAAGTTACGACACCAGCGTTAATTTGGATTCATATTGGGTGAACTAAATGGCATTGAGTTTTATATTTTTTTCACTCAATATCCACGCAACATTAGAATATTGTAGTGTTTATTTCTTTTATATCGATCATTATATTTGGCGGCCTGTTTGGTTCAGTGGCAGTGAACGCTGTCACTGCACGTGGGGTCGCGGGTTCGATTCCCGCACGGTACAAACATTTGTGTGCATAAACATGTCTGTTTGTATCGATCTGGGTGTTTTCTATGTTTATTTACAAAAAAAATGATTTAAGTATGTTTATCGGTTGTCTAGTATTCATAGTGCAAGCTCTGCTTATTTTGGGACTAGATGACTTTGTTTAATGGTGTCGTGAGATATTTATTTATTAGTGATATTATATATGTATTTGGTCTGTAAAATTGTTTTTTTCCAGGAATTACTCATGTCTCTATTATTTAATACATGTTTTGTCACAATACTTATAATCAAAATCCTTAATACGCACTCATTAACTTATGTATGCAAGTTAATCTTTTAATTAGTAAAGAAAATTATAATAGTTTGTGTGTACTACTAACATTGTAATAGATAACAATATGAGGTATTCATGATTTTTTTTAAACCCAACTAACGTTTACTTGCATCGACGTGCTATTATAAGTTTGAAATACGACAATTTTTGTTTTTGATAAATTTAATTTTTAATTATTATTTTCTAACCACAGTACAACAGAAGTTAATGTTTCATATCGCTGGCCCCGGGCAATATAGCGTTAAGCGCCGGCTACGCCCTTTTTAATGTTATTTGATTTTTGGTTTCTCTAAGTATCAATCTATCACTCCTATTTTTTCAGATTTTTTAATTAATATTTCTATAGAATAAATGACAATAACAGCTTTATTGCATGGAAAATTCACTTAAGACGAAGTTGTATATTAATGCATTACTCTAAGAAACATAACACAAAACACCGGTGAAAACCTTTACACTAAATTTCTAAATAAAGAGAAACAGTAATACATATAACCGCGTTTTATAAAATAAACTTATTTTATCAATAAACTGTAAACACTAATACGAAGTAATCACAGGACATTTTATTCTGTACTAGCGATTACGCCATTCTTCCCGTAAATTTATTGTAGCCTCGGAGACGTACTGTCATGTTACGCAGAACGTCATCCCTTTCACTCCATACGCTTAAATGAATACCGCTTGCTTTCTAACACCATTTTTAGGTAAACAATTGATACAACGGCGGACAATGTCAGTGTAGCGTATAACGTCTTGCGCTAATAATGTTTTTTAAGCGCGATTGTGTGGTTTTGAATATTACGAAAATACTTCCATAAAATTTATTTTGTTTTTATAAATGGCGAAACAATTACGAGAAAAGAAGACCCTTCGCTAGTAATAGTAAGACACGTGAGGGGGGATAAAAAGAAAGAACAAGTAGAGGAAGCTATAAAAAGAAAGATAGGAAAGACAAGAACCCAAGAAGGGAAGCAAATAGAAGTAATTTATGAAAAGAAAACGAGGAATCCACACGTGGCGCATATGGTGGTCAAGGTGGCCCCAGCTATATGGCAGCAGCTGACAGAGGCGGGGTCTCTTCAACTGCAATGGGGAGTCACCAAAGTAGAAGATCAGACCCCGCTTATCCAGTGCTCCCGCTGCTTGGGCTACGGCCACATCAAGCAGGTCTGCCAGGAGCAGCTGGACAGCTGCAGCCACTGCGGGGGTAACCACCTACGCTGCGTGTGAGAAAAAAGACAGTCCCCCCAGCTGTCTGAACTGCAAGAGGGCCGGCCTCGAAGATTGCCACAACACCTTCAATATGGTATGTCCAATCCGAGCTATGTGGGACCGGCTGGCTCGAGCGAAGGTAGCCTACAGGTGCTAAGGGCCCCGCGTCAGTTCAAGAAGAGAAAAAAAGAGTATACACGGTCATACAAGCGAACCTCCAACACAAAAAAAATGACCCATCCGAACTCCTTATTGAAGCAAAAAAGATGAGGATCAGCTTCGCACTCATTCAGGAGCCCTAGAACAACGGACTGGACGATCGGATTATATCTTTTTATTTTGAAACCGGCGCCATCGACATTGCCCCCTACGTAGGGCTTCTGAAGGAGATGATAAGGGAGTTGGGGTGTGACAGGATTGTTATTGGAGGCGACCCAAATGCATGAAGTGAGTGGTGGGGCAGTGTAAGGATTGACGATATTGGTGTGGAACTAATCGGTGTAATAAATGAACTCTATAACTATTTTTTTTTAAATGAGGGGGATACTCCAACTTTTGACACATGGCCAGGAGAAAAAAGGTATAAAAGTAGCGTAGACGTCACATGCTGTATTGGCAAGATGGTGGGAGGTGTTTAAGAATGGAAAGTGGATACTAACCTAACGACCTCGGACCACAACGCGATAATAATAAAAATAAAACTAAACAGTATCAAAGAAAGAAATAATAATAGGACGACATGAAGTATATAACAAAAAAAGTAGATTGGAGAAACTTTAAGGAAGAGTGTAGGGAAGAGCTGGCTAAAGAGGAAATAAACGAAAAAGACATAGAAATAATTAAAGAAGCTAGCGAATTGGAAGTTACAGTAGAAAAATATATTAAAGCCATAGACAACACATGCAACAGAGTTCTAAAAATTAAAAAAGAGAAAAGAGACATCTAAATACCGTGGTGGTCCGAGGAGTTAGAGGAGCTAAAAAGGAAGAAAAATAGATTTAAAAACAGAATAAGATAGGCAGCTCCTAGCCGGAAGGCATGGGTCGTAGAACAGTATGTGGCGGAGAAAATGAAATACCTAAAAGCTATGGACAGGGCCAGGATCGAGAGTTGGAAGGAGTTTTGTGGCAAACAGGATAGGGAAACGACGTGGGAGAGGATATATAAAGTTATAGGTAAAACTAAGAGCAGCTATGAGGATCTACCAATAGTCAGGGACGGCAAAAACACCAGCCCACGGGAGTCGGTCCGCATAATGGCCGACAGCTTTTACCCGGAGGATACCGAAGTGGGGAAGAACGAGGACCATGTAGAAACGCGAAGAAGGGCAGCTGAAACGAATGAGGGTGGTAAAAATGGTTTTTGCGACCCTCCTTTCGTGGAGGCTGAAATTTGACACGTAGTGGCTTCATTCAATCCCAAAAAAGCCCCGGGTAAGGATGGCTTTACGGCCGATATATGCGCGGCAGCAATAAATACCGACTTCCCTTTGTCCCTGGCGTTGTACAACAAATGCCTAGAGCTCTCTCACTTCCCTAAACCCTGGAAAGAAGCCACTATAATCCTCCTCAGAAAACCCGGTAAAGACAACTTTACACACAGCAAGTCATATCGTCCAATAGGCTTATTAGCAATTTTGGGTAAAATCTTAGAGAAATTATTAATAAGAAGAGTACGATGGCATGTGCTGCCAAAACTGAATCCCGCGCAGTACAGATTTGTGTCACAGCGCAGTACAGAGGACGCCCTCTATGACATGGTCCAGCCGATCAGACGTAATCTGGATGGGAAGAAGATTATGGCTCTGGTCTCGCTGGACATTGAGGGGGCCTTCGACAATACGTGGTGGAAACAGATCCCAGTTTAATTAGAAGAAAAGGGATGAAAGTATGCGGGGGAAGGGTATAGTAAGGGAACGAATAAGGGCTGCGTCCAAGGTTCAATTGGCGGACCCTTATTCTGGAATCTTATACTCGATATATACCCTGCTCAATCTAGTAGCCGGAACCGGTGTCTATTGCCAGGCCTTCTGGCCGGAACCGGTGTTTATTGCCAGGCCTTCGCGGACGATGTTATTTTAATAGTAGAAGGCAGCACATCCAACGAGGTGTCAATTAAAGCCAATGCCGCTCTCTCCCGTATCCAGAATTGGGGTGTGTTAAATAAAATTAATTTCGCGCCACACAAAACCAAGGCCAGGATAATAACCAAAACGTTGAAGTTTGACATGCCCCGTCTGGAGATGGGAAACAAATAGTCCGTGAAATAAAAATATTAGGTGTCAGTTTTGATGATAAGTTATTATTTTAATAGTCACATATAATATATCTGTAAAAAATCACTAATGGTAAAAAAAATTGTGATTTTATTTAAATTAAGGTAACTACCTAGCATAATTATATTTACTTTCTTAAGGGTTTGTCCGTTTTTTCTGTTTCCAAAGTTTAATAATAATACTTAATGATAAATATGTGATTTTAAAAGTTTTTATTTAGTTATACAAAAATTTGATAGTAGTATAATTTAAAAAAATATATAAAAATAATACTGTCTTAAATGGTTAAAAATAAAAATAAATTATAATGTAACGTCAGTTTGTTACAGTGGTTACTTAAAAATATGTTTCATTGATAGGATTCTAAAATAGCGATTATTGGATGATACAGCTAAGCTTTGGCTACAATATTTCCCTGAAGAAGGTGGTAATCGGTCGTTACGCTCCTGATCTAAAGTGGAAATTACGTCGTATTATATACTTACATTCCTGAATCTCAGTTGTCGGTGTGTTTATAAAGTCGTTAATGATGTTACAATTAAAACTGTATTGTCTATAATTTGTATTATACATTTTCTCAATTATTTCATTAAATATTTATAACTATACAAATATTATTAAAAGAATAAATTAATAAAAAATTAGCTTTCATTTGACATATTGAACTCCTGTTTTGGATCACTGTACGCTGAACTATAAACAAATTAGCTTCTTTTATTTTCTCCTGTAAAATTAGATTTTTGATATTACCGCTTTATTGCCCGGGGCCAGCAATATATTTTATTATTAATTGTATTCTTGTCATTTGTTTTAATTAATATAGTAGAATCATCAGCAAACAGCAAACACTCTTGATTTATGCGACTGGGTAAGTTATTAATGTAGCATAAAAATAATAAAGGGCCCAAGTATACTGCCCTGTGGTACTAATTATTTTCACGATAAGACGATCTGAACGTTTGCATAAAATAAGCTCTATGACGTTTTGTAATTTTAATTGTTTCCACACATTGCTGTCTACCCTGAAGGAAACTTCTAATCCAGTCATTTGTTTAACCCCTAATGCCAAAGAGTTGTAGTTTTTGCAAAATAATTTCATGACAAACTTTCAAAAGCCCTAGTCATGTTTAAAAATATACAAAAGACCCGTAAGCCTTTGTCCATATTTTCAGTGACCCACTTAATAAGAGAGAAGCAGGCCAAACCAGTAAAGCTCTCCTTTCTAAAACCCAGCTGTTTTTAACTTAAAATATTGCAAGTTGCCATAAATGAAAAAACTCTAGAATATACTAACTTCTCTACAATTTTCTATAGTATAGAATTTAAAGTTATAGGCCTATAATTATTAATATTATTTTTGACACCCCTTTTATATGTAAGCTTAACTATAGAATACTTATGACGCGATGGAAAATGTCCCTTATTAAAAGATAGATTAATTATGTGACAGAGGGGGAGTGATAAGAATTCCGCACTGAGCTTCAGCATTTTGGTATTTACTCCATCATATCCAGTTGAGTTCGTAGGTATTACGAAGGGAATTAATTACTTAAAGAATCTCTACCGGATCAGTAGGACGTAAAAACATGGTCTTTGGATTATTTTCCATCGTTTTTGTCGCTGAACTGTAATCGATAGAGTTCCTTTTGGTATTTGTGAGACCAATAAAAAATCATTGAATGAGTCCGCAATCTGCTGTGGGCAAGTCAACGTTTTACCATCTTCCAGGCTTATTTCATTAATCTCCACGTCTTGATGCTTACATCGAAAGTTAGAGTTTATTACTTCCCATGAAGCTTCGCATTGATTTTGTGCTTTTTAAATATTTTAAATAATGATTTTTTTGAGCTAATAATAAACTTTTTTTTGTATTTTATTATATGAATTATATTGATTTTTATATTAAATAAAAATCAATATAATTCATATAATAAAATACTGTTTTACGTTTACCTGCTTTACTAAATCTGTATCGTAAATAAAGTTGTCTTTTATTAATACAGTATTTCTTAAGGCCTTTAGTCATCCATTTATTGTGCATACGTTTACCCACCAGTTTTACTAGAACAATAGGAAAACAAAGATTAAAAAACAGAGTTACATATGTGGTCGTGAAATATGTTAAACGCCTTTTCCGTATTCTCTTGCAAGCAAACATCATTAAATGATAGAGATGACATACATGTGATAAATTTATTTATATTATATTTGGAATAGCATCTTTTTTCTACAAATCATGTTGGTATGTTGCAGTTTTTGCTATCTATTTCAACATTGACAGTCAGAGTCTGTGCCGTGTCGTGATCTGACAATCCTAAATAGTGTATGTTAGAACGATGATTGTCTTGTAGGTTTCAAGATGTGATGATGGAAATTTAAGTTGGCAAATAGTGAGATCAGCTCTTTAGATTTTTTGTCATGCTTTAAAATAATAATATTCATGTCACCACATACTATTAAATTATGGGTAGGATATCTTCTAGTCAGAACATGTAGAAGTTGATCCAAGTTATTAAGGAATATCCTGATGCATTCACTATTATTTTGATTTTTTGGTTTTGTTCTATAAATACATACAATAATTAATTTTAAGTTAGGAAGTTTAGTTAAGCAATATTCAAATTCGGTAACCTTTACTGAGTTCCTAGGACCACCTACCAGCTCCATCATCAGATCATACCCTGGTAACCATCTAAATACAAAATACTTGTCAAGACGAATGAAACGAGCCGAAACTCGATAGGGTTGCGTCGTTTCATTACAGAGTTCCTATGACCACCTTCCAGCTCCATTATCAGACCTTTGTTACCATTGAAAGTCAAACTACTCGTCAAGACGATTCAAACGAGCCCAAACTCGATGAGGTTGTGTTGTTTCATTGCGAAGTTCCTATGGCCACCTTCCAGCTCCATCACCAGATCAGGACCATGTCATCATAACATTGCATTGTCACGCGATTTACAGAATTATACAAAATTTCAGCTCAATCGGTAACCGGGTCAAAATTGAGTTGCAAAATTCCACTCGAACAAGACATACGAGTACATACATACATTGCAAGTTAAGTAAAAGCTTGTAATAAATCAGCTGGACGGTTTATTGTATTCAAATTTTTGCAAGTGTTTTACTATTATAGACTACTACTTCAACGGGATAAGGTTTCATTTTGCACGTACTATAAAGTCATCACCATCTTTCGAACTATCGTCGCACTAAAATCTTGTAATACGGCTACTAATAGTGATGTCATCATGCGGAAGCTGTAGGGAACCACCGCTTTAGAGGCAAGCACGTAGTAAATCAATTTCTTCACCGGCGCTGCATACTTCAGCTATACAACACAAGATGGCGCTTAAATGTAGTAAGTGCAACAAAACAATAACAAACAGATATACTCTTACTTGTTTTTGTTATAAAAAGAGCTTTCACACCAATTTCACTGAAGTTTCTATGAAAAGATTTCACTTAATGACGCCTGAAAATAAATAAAAAACTGGAAATGTACGTGTTGCTGTTCTAAAACCATAAACATAAATACTAAAACACTTGTTTCTTCAAATGCCAATGTTTCAACACCACCAAATAATAGCAATGCACAACAATTTGAGATAAGCATACTTACTAGTAACTCATTTGAGTCACTGTCATCCGAGGATGGCAATGAAGAGCATTTGACATTATTTACAAGAACAAATAGAATCAATAGAAGCTGCCCGGAATCAAATATTATAGATTATGAAAGACTAAATCATTTAGAACAGAAAGTTGCTAATTTGCAGGAAAAGTTACAAACTGCTGCAAACGAAATTGACAACTTACTTTTGGAAAACAGTTCGTTGTTACAAATTGTGTCTGGGTACACAGTAAAAATTGATCAGCTGAATCAGATATGCAAGTCTGATACGAAGAATATAACAAACACAAAGAAAAAACCACCAATAAACAAAAAAAAACTCCTATTTGCTAATCTAGATAAAAGTCTGAGCTCACCTTAAATTCATACTATTAATGATACCCCACGGAGTCTACACCAAAAAGAAAATAGATGTATCAATCAAGTAAGCCGGTCGTCAGAACAGATTGAGCAGCAGAAATCTGAAGATCATCCAGGTTAACGTAGAAAACCACTAATACATTTATTTGGTGATGAACAAGTCCAAGGTCTAGCGGCGGCCATGATTAAAAGTAGAAGAGGGAAATGGAATGACATCTATCATGTTAATGGCTTTGCAAAACCGCTCGTTACATATTGTGATAAATTATCTAACACTCTTATTTCTGGCAATATCATAGTATTATCTATACGATCTAATGATATAAATTCTTTTAAATTATTATCTACATTAACAAAAATTTTATATATACTGAGAAATTACAAAGTGATACTGCTAAGTATACAATTTAATACTGATTAAAACAAAAAAAATAAACATCATCATCATCATCAGCCAGAAGACGTCCACTGCTGGACAAAGGCCTCCCCCAAGGATCTCCACCACGACCGGTCTTGTGCTGCTTGCATCCAGCGGCTACCCGCGACCTTCACCAGATCGTCGGACCACCTTGTTGGAGGCCTGCCCAAACTGCGTCTTCCGGTGCGCGGTCGCCACTCGAGAACCGTTCTGCCCCAACAGCCATCGGTTCTACGGGCGATGTACCCTGCCCATTGCCACTTCAGCTTGGCGACTCTTTGGGCTATGTCGGTTACTTTAGTTTGTCTACGAATCTCCTTATTCCTGATTCGATCACGTAGAGAAACCCCGAGCATAGCCCTCTCCATTGCTCTTTGCGTAACTTTGAGCCTGCTAATTAGGCCCATAGTGAGCGACCACGTTTCGGTACCGTATGTCATCACTGGCAACACACACTGGTCGAAGATTTTCGTCTTGAGACACTGCGGTATTTTGGTCGAAAAGATATTTCGTAGCTTACCGAACGCTGCCCAGCCGAGTTGGATTCGACGATTGACCTCTTTTTTAAAGTTAGACCTACCTAACTAGACTGTTTGTCGTAGGTACACATATTAGTCAACAACTTCAAGAGCTGAGTCTCCAACCTTCAGAGGAGTGGGTACGACACGTGAGTTAGACATGATTTTCGTCTTCTCCATGTTTATTTTAAGGCCCACTTGTTGAGAGACTGTTGAGATCACCGAGCATTGTGCCGAGGTCCTTCAGGGTCTCAGCCATGACTACTATATCGTCGGCAAATAGAAGGTGACTGATGCACACGCCGTTAATATTGATGCCGAGCCCTCTCCAGTCCAGAAGCTTAAAAACGTCCTCCAGTGCAGCAGTGAAGAGTTTCGGAGATATGACGTCTCCTTGTCTCACTCCACGCTGCAGCTGGACTGGCTTCGAGCTCTGGTCCTGAAGGCGAACTGTCATAGTGGCGTTTTGTCAAAGGAGCGTAGAGGAGGTTCTTGTATACTAATTCACAAAAACATTGAATATGTCGCAATTAAAGTCCCAATTAAGCCAATACCATACTTATTTGAATATTGCTTAACTAAACTTCCGCACTTGAAATTAATTATTGTATGTATTTATAGAACAAAACCAAAAAATAAAAATAATAGTGAATCCATCAGGATATTCCTTAATAACTTGGATCAACTTTTACATGTTCTGACTAGAAGATATCCTACCCATAATTTAATAGTATGTGGTGACATGAATATTATTATTTTAAAGAATGACAAAAAATCTAAACAGCTGACCTCACTATTTGCAAACTTTAATTTCCATCATCACATCTTGAAACCTACAAGACAATCATCGTTCTAACATACACTATTTAGGATTGTCAGATCACGACACGGCACAGACTCTGACTGTCAATGTTGAAATAGATAGCAAAAACTGCAACATACCAACATGATTTGTAGAAAAAAGATGCTATTCCAAATATAATATAAATAAATTTATCACATGTATGTCATCTCTATCATTTAATGATGTTTGCTTGCAAGAGAATACGGAAAAGGCGTTTAACATATTTCACGACCACATAACTCTGTTTTTTAATCTTTGTTTTTCTAAAACAGGTGAGTAAACGTATGCACAATAAATGGATGACTAAAGGCCTTAAGAAATGCTGTATTAACAAAAGACAACTTTATTTACGACACAGATTTAGTAAAGCAGGTAAACGTAAAACAGTATGTAAATTTATTATATGAATTATATTGATTTTTATTTAATATAAAAATCAAGATATTATATAAATATCAAGATGGCGTCCCAAATAGATCGTCAATAACAGTAATTGAAAATATATCTTTTCTATTCTTCTAATACGATATAACTATATAATAATGACTTGAATAACAATTAATTTCATTTATTTGACAACGGAATTGTAGTAAAAGTCGAGGTGTACCTACACTTTGAAAAGAAATAAAAAATTATTTTCGCCGCTCCGCACGCGCGAATGTCAAAACCACACTAAAGCAAGGTGCCGAGTCGACTCCGCAGATGAGTGGAACATAGTGCGTGTTCGGAAGGGCCTATCTAGTGTAACGTATAATGTCGCTGGGTATAGCTTAGAAAATTGAAAATACATTGATTGTTTATTTACTACCATTGTAACCATTTCTCAGCCATTAATTGTTTATTCTCATAATTTTATATCCTATACTATATTATATTTACATTATATGCTTATGGACATTTCTGCTAATGTTTCGCTTCCTTCCTTTGCACCGCAGGTTGCCTGCTGTTTGCAAACCGACGACCCCGACGACCAAACCGTCAAGTGTAACGTGGTCCTCGACGTCATCCTGCCTGACTGTGGACATCAGGCAAGTAGCATAGCAGGCTAGGTCTTTAATTAATCCTACATTTTAAACTAGAGCCGTGTGCTATAGCGGCTCACTAAAAGAATACCACTAACCCCTCATTTCCCTCGTGTGTCGTATAAGGCGACTAACGGACTAAAACTGCCCATACATCCAACAGCATAGAGCGGCGCTAAGCGACCTAACCTGATGACCTATCACCACATCACGCTGAGCGCAGTTCTAATTTGGTGAAACTTGTACTATCGCAGTGGACTGCTTCTGTGGTTCTCATTCCCCATTGCAGAGGCTACCCTGCTGACTAATCCTTTGGGGATAATAGTCGTGAATCATATAGGTACTTACATATTTTGCAGTGGGTAAGTAGAGTACGAACCAAGGACATAACAAACATTCTTTTGAATGCAGTATAAACACGGTACCTACAATATAATTATAAGCATAATAATAACATAGAATAATTCAGAATAAAAATGAATTGAAAGCGGTGTACCTGCCTACCTAACCACCTAACCCTCCGGGAAACGGACGTGATGTATTTGCCAGAATACTTATGATGTAAGTAGGTAGGTACTTATAGATAAATAATAAAATTATTTTTTTTCCTTCATAGGCTATTTTAAATAAGCATTAGTTTTTAAAGTCCAAGATTGTGAGGAACTGTAGCCTGATATACAGATTTCGGTTAAAGGAGCTGTAAAATGTTACCTAATTAATGAATATTATTTGTCATAATTACATAATGTAGTAAATTAACAACTAAAACGTAAAAAATAAAGTAATAAGGATAAATAGTAGGTAAAATAATAACTTACTGAGTGTGTTATGTACTGGTTTGTGGGAATGCGTGAGTGATATGGTGTTTATGTGTGTGTGATAGAATCGTCACAGGCTGTCACTCTCACTCACAGCCAAATCACGGTCGCACTATGGGGTATTTGGACAATCTGGGCGGCCAGAAACAAATTTTCTCAACTTTAACGGGGGTAGACAAGAGCTATCAAAGATAATTCTCGCTTAGCGATCAGAACTCACGCCGAGAGACCAACCAGCGGCAGCGGTCATTTCCCGCCAAGAGGACAGCTATGCGATTCTCTAAGCGACATGGCGCGCATGGCTGTGATCTGCTGTCTCTTTCCAATTCTATGATTAAGAAATAGATGAGGAGCTCGATGGCGCAGCGGCTATAGCGCGTTCGGCTTGCGATCTTGCCCGCTAAGCAATTTTCGCAATCCCGGGTCGCTGGATGGGTGACCAAATTTAAAACATCTCGAGCTCCTCCGTGCTTCGGAAGGCACGTTAAGCCGTTGGTCCCGGTTGCTGTCGTAAGATGACAGTCGTTAAAACCCACCAACCCGCATTGGGGCAGCGTGGTAGGTTATGGCCCCACGTCCCCATGTGCAACTGTCCACGTGGGAGGCCTGTGCCCAGCAGTGGGACGTTTATAGGCTGATGATGATAATAATGATGATGAAAGAGATTCTGTCTCTTTCTTATTTTATAAATATGAAAGAGACATAGTCAACTCTCAGCGCTGCGGCAGCTGCGCAAGGCTTTACTTATAGAATCGCACTGCTGTACGTTCGACTCGGCCGCCACGAGCAAGTGGCGCGAGTAATCGCGCGTCTCACTTGTACACTCGCTTATTAAGGCCCCAGTACACATTGGCGTACGTTGGCCCACTGCCGGCCATCGCCATTGTGTAGACGGGGTGAATTTTGCGCCACTATCGACAAATTGCCCGCCACTACACCATTACCCCATCTACACAATGGAGATGGCCGGCAGTGGGCCAACATACGCCAATGTGTACTGGGGCCTTTAGCCCAGCTACAAAACTATCGGAACTACACACTCGCTTTCCGCTGCTTGCCAACTCGTTTCTAGTTCTAGCTCGACTCGCTTATCGTTCATCGTCGGGGCGCGGCGGTGGGTCAACTGCCTAAGGGCCCCTTGCACGGAAATGTTGAGTTAAATAAATAACTCCGAGTTAACTAACTCAGGGTTAATTTGTAAAATCTTTAACTCGGACCTTGCATTGCATCTTGCATCCATGACAATAAAACCGGAGTTAACTAGCCCGGCAATTCGGTTTTGAAGGTTGGCATCTGTTGACAGTTATTTTCACATTCATTCTTTCTATTCACATGCGGCCAAATTAAACAGAGCGAACGATGAATGAATTAAGTTTACATCTCTCTTTTACTCTTCAGTAAATAACATAGTCGGTTTCGCTTTTTCGGATTTAAAATGACCATGCCGTTTTAGTCGTGTTTAATTTTATTGTCAACCGGTGTTTGGTTTGGTTGTTTTGTTATTCTTTCTCGCCTTGTGTTTGTGTGTTTATTTGTGATATTATTACAGATTCTCTTTACCATAGATATGAAAAAAAATCGTTTACGTGGACCAAATTTTTCAAGTAGCGACAGTTCGCTACTTTGTGATATTATAAGCATATAATAGAAAATAAAAGAACTAATGGAGTTATCCTCATATAAAAACAAAAAATATGGCTATAACGCTTTGTCTCGTTGAGAATTGAAATGTTCAATCCTTTCACACACTCTCCGATTAAAAAGTCGGAAGTTAAATATATATATTCAATAATTTCTTCATCATCGTCGGAAAATAATAAGTCCGATATGATTACGATCAGTAATTTCGCACTAAAAGCTATTTTATTTCTTTGCACCGACCGACAACAAACTTACTATAACCTCACAAATTTGTCATTTGGTATAAATAACCCAGAGTTAAGGACCTTAACCCTCCGATTTGGCCGGGTTAAATATTTATCGTTTTAACCTGGGGTTAATTGTTAACCCTTAGCAGTGCAAGAAAAATTATTAACCTTGGGCTAGCACCTAACCCTGCGTTAAATGTTTTAACTCTGGAATGCGCAAGTGGCCCTGAGGCTCGTATTCTAAAACCAAACTCACACTCAAATCTCTGCTTGAGTACAGTTCGAAAGGGATGGTGCTATTCATCCGCAAATATCGCCATCCCTTTTAGCTGTATTCAAGCATGGATTTGATTTTGAGTTTGGTTTTAGAATACGAGCCTAAACACTACATACTTGAGCGCATGATCGCCACTGACTGAGGCCGTTAGTACCCCCCGATTATACACTAACTTTGAACAATTCTCTCATAAAAGTTATAAGACTGAAGAGGGATATTTTTTATTTTTTACACATTTATAGTACAATCTTTCTTCTTACGTATAAAATTATTTTTGTTGCATTGTTGTTAGAAGTCACGATTTTTTACTTTCTTAAAAGTGATAAAAATACAAGTTAATGAAATAAAAACCGATCTTTTCAAATTAAGGATAACAATATATGTTCCTTAAAACGAATATTTTTAACCTTCTTGTAATAATAAATGGTTAGCCTTCGTGCGTTATCTGGAAATCGCGCCTTCGAAATCCGCTGTTTTCGTAGTAAATTATCCAATCAAATCGAGTTTTGGTTAATAGACTTTAAATAAAAATACATGATTATCACAATTATCGAAGTCAAAAGAAGGTAAAGCAATAAATTATGTTACCAAAATCACTTCAAAAACTCTCAAGTTCTCGATTTACGTATGAAAAATGATAAAACGCTCTTTAGATAACAATGTGATAAAGTAGCTATACATACCGGGTAATGTGGTTAGTTAGTGTTTGATCCAGAGGGGTCAATCGATTAACCTACGCTCTGCTAACTAAAAATTGTATGTTATAGAGAGGTCAATCGCTGAACCCCCCCTGCAGCATACACTACCTTAAAACTAACTTAACTATAATTAATATACTATTATAAGAGGAGTTACATCTGATGTTCCATTGAGACCGCCGCGCCTCCTTGCGTGGTACTGGTGACTCGCCGCTCAGCCGGCTGCCGCTGGTGATGGTAGACTGCGCCCCTGGCTGCCGTCTCCTGTTTGCTGGTGCTGATGAGGCCCTAAATACCCTAAGCTTCCAACCTAACCCGTCAGTACTGACAACCCCAGCAAACATACGATCCTTCACCGCATCACGTGGCTCAATGCATAGCAGCGAGACTGCACCGAAATACCCCGATGCACAACAAAACTTAGTACCCGAAAGTCCGCTTTAGTCCACTAGGAGTCTATAGTATGGTACTTACAATATAAATCAACCTAATCTAATCAATTTATCATTTATGCCCACAAGCACATAACCAACAAATGCAAGTGTGGACGTAAGTACAAAAACGTCACGCACACTCTGACCCAGCCGTGGGCTCGTTAACTAATGTTCTAAACACTGCTAAACTTAATTACTACGATATTAAGCGACTGCCGCTCCTAATTCCAAAATACCAAATTCAACTTCTTCATGTGGCCGCACAACGCAAAAGTGTGACCAAGTGTCACACTGACAGCCTAGAGCCGATCTGTCACAGATATATATAAATACAGTGGGTGCGTTCGGAATGGTAGTTTTATTCGAAACAGGAATACGAATTTCTTTACAGAAACGCAATGTGGCTACTTTTAGCACGAATAGACGTGTGATCCTACCTAGCAATAGGAATAAATAAACTCAGTTCTTCACAATAACCATGTTGGCAGGGACGCAGTGACGGCAAAGTAAAACTTCGTAGCTGTCTCAACGAATGCTTTTATTAAAGTAAAAGTCGCTCCGTTGGCACAACGGTTTTATAATGAAAAGTCGTTTGAGTGACTAATACAAAAGTAGTGGTGTTACACAAAGTAATCGTATGGTATAATCAATAGATACAATTGAATAGAGTATTTTCGTATATTCCAACAGTCCCCCTCGAAAATAGGATATACTTAAGTAAACAAAAATAGCAAATTGCTGCTTAAAAATAGTTACTAACTTTTTCCATACTAATAACAAAATAACATAAAATAATATTCAACTTAATAAGTATTTTAATACATTATTTGATAAATTAACATCTTATGTTATGTAGGTACATCACACGTTATTACATGTTTGTTATTAACATGTTATGTTATGTATGTTCATCTTAATAAGTAATTTTTGATTGATTAATTAACATCTTAAGTTATGTGGGTACATCACATGTTTTGACATGATATTAACACGTTATGTTATGTAATGTTCAACTAAATAGTTAACTAAATATTTAATACATTCTTTGATAAATTAACATCTTATTGTTTAAGGTTTAAGATTTTTGCTACAATAAGGAATCAAAATAAATTAAATTTATTTCTAAATTCCTGGAACTTTGTAGAGGGCATCACTTTCGAGAAAATGTCAGCTTGTTGGTCTCTTGTGGAGATATATTCAAGCTTTACTACTTTGTTAGTAATTTGCTCTCTAGAGTGGTACCTTTTATTTCTATCTGTTTAGACTTTTTATGATCTGTAGGATTGTTAGCTTTGCTGATACAACCGTTATTATATTCAAATATAACTATCGGTTTTGTTATTGGGATCATATTACTATTTTAAATGTATAGTTCCTTTAATGCTTTAAACATAACTCCTCATTAATTTTACTTTAAAAAATAATTTAAAATACTCATTGCAGCACATGTCTCGTCTATCTCGGTTGTGTACAAAGCATAGCGTACATTAAACAAACTATTACAATATGACAAGGTGCATCATAACATTCGTCGGAGTTTAAATCTAAGTAATTTAATGTAGAAGGAAATGATGATTTTGAAGAATTGCAATCTTTCAAGGATATTTTGTTTTTGTAAAACATTTGGTAAATAAATAAATTTACCTTAAGTTATTGTGTTCTTTGTTCTTTCAATTTTAATACCTAAAAACAATTTTACTTTATATAAATAAATCAGTCATGTCAGAATCATGTCAGTTTTAATAACTCATTCACAATTTTAATAATATTGTAAGGTTTGTTCATTGTGTGTGTCAAATCACTAAACCATCAACATATAGCACTAGGTACTACACTATGTGCGTTGTTATGTATGTAATTTTTATCTAGTCAATAAAGACATGGATCTCAGAATTATGAAGACCCATTCCTTTTAGGTTACGATCGAAAACGTTCATACCAACATCGCGAGGATTGCTTCAGTCAATATAATGTTTTGCTTAATTAACAAACTTGGTTTGGTATACCAACAATAGGTAATACCTTAAGGTATTTTCATACAAATATCCTCTTTAATTACGCAATTTAAAAAAAAGCATTTTTTACGTCCATGTGATGGACTTAGAGGTCAAACTGAATAGCAAAAGTTAGAATAAATCTAAAAGTAATGATACTAATAATAATTTATTCGCGCAACAGGTGCAAACGTTTCGTCGTAATTTTGTAAGTATGTTTGGGTAAAAAAAAAAACGGACACTAGACGGGCCTTTTATCGCACCGGTTCCCCGTTTCCGTTATTGTTTACTTAAAAACCCATTTACTACTGACAATATTCATATTTTTAGGTCTATCAACAAATGTCCATGTCTGATTATTGTTCAGAGATTCTATTTCACAATGTATGGCGGAAAACCATTTATCAGTATCACACCATTAAAAACACCACTGTAACATAGTGGTAAGAAATGAGAAGTATTCAAAAGAGAAATACAAATCGGGGTCAGTAATTTTCTAATAAATTTTCGGGGATAGATTGCTAATCCGTTCGCTACGTCTGACAATTTTGATTGACTGAGTATCGTCAATTACTATTGTCTCGTCGGTTGGAATTTTGTGTTTCTTGCCTAATAGTTGTTCAGAGACCTCAATGGGCTGACTAATTTTGGCGGGAATTTATACTTGATGTTGCTCATCACTTTTAAATAATGGCCAAGAATTTTTTAGAATTTAATTCGTCAATATAACATCTCTTGCAAGGACAAATTGCTTATTTTCGACGTTAAACAATTTGTATCCATTTTTGCTATAACCGACAAGATCGACTAGTTTTGTTATTTTTTTTTAATTTTATCATGTACATAGTTACCTAAGCAGAGCGAAATATGTTTATGTGATTAATTTTAGGGTTCGTACCATGCCACATTCGTATGGTTGTTATTTAGCAGCGCTTCAGTGGGTAGTTATTTTGTTAGATATGTATCCGTTAAAACGGCTTCACCCCAAAATATTTTATCTAACTTCGCACTTGCGACCATGGTTCGTGCCATTTCGGTCAATGTACGATTCATGCGCACTGAGAAAACATTTTGTTGTGGAGTGTACGGAATTGTCAAATGGCAACTTATTCTCTTAGAAACACAAAACTGCTTAAATTCATTATAAAGATATTCTTAACCATTTTTATAGTATAAGTATTTTAACGAACATCGCATTAAATAAATTTTCACTTTTGTTAACAAAACCAAACTTTTTTAAGACTTCCACTTTAAAATTCATCAAATATGTGAAAGTATAGTGGGTAAAATGGTCAATAAAAGTAACAAAATAATGTTTGTCGTCGCCGGTAGTCGGGCTGATCGGACCGCATGAATCCGAATGAATGATAAAAATGGTCTATTTTGGTTAGACTTTTCTTTTTCTTTTGCAAAAAGGAGTCGCGATCTCGCGTCTAATTACATATTATGCATGGCTCAGATAATAATATGTCGTCAGTAGATTAATGTAACGAATCGTTAATTTATGATCAACTAAATTTTAAGAATTATAATTCTTTGCTTCTTTACATGTTCTAAGCGTATATGCCATAATTCAAAAGATTTCGAAGCATGAGATAATTAAATTACATACACATCACGACTATAATCCCCGAAGGGTTAGACAGAGACTAGACAATGAGGATAGCAAGACTGCAGTCATCTGCCATAGTCCACTTTTCACCAAATAGCGAATTTAAATAAGTTGAGAGTAAATTCATTTGAAATTAAATTTTACAAAGGTTGTTGCTACAGTATTGCATAATGCAATTTGTTATTTTCATAGATATGAACACCATTTGAATCAAATAAATAGCAACAATTGGACTTGCTTGCTTGATGCATTCGACTTACGGACAGTCAATTATGAGAAACTTTGGGGGAAAAATAAAACGATCCTCGAATCGTCGATTGTACCTTGAACTCCAGGTTTGTCCTGCTCCATAAGCCAAAATAGAAATTCAATTTTTAGCTACGCCAATCTTCATAGGACAAGGTAGTTTGGTATGTGAAGAAAAATAATCTCGTGAATTAACATGTAATCGGTAGCACCAGGACCTAAAAGAAAAGAAACATGATTAGTAGAATTACTTGTTTCGTTTCATAACTCACAATTTGAAATCATAAAAGCAATACTGCCCTCGGTTTCCACGTGATGAACAGCGTTCGCTGTACAGTTAAAATTACTGCTGATGCCCTCGCGTTCAGAAAACCTCTTGAAAAAAAAACGGCAGTCCTTTTTCATGTAATTTCTACGGCCCCATGCTAGCAGTACGGTTTCAGCTATCAATTTCGTCAATTTTCGCTCCAGCGGTAATTAATTAGGTAATTGTTTATCAAAACACGTGAAATGTTGGAATAACTGACATCAGGTTGCAATTTTAGGTGAAATAATTGCTTACGTAATGCTATTGAGTCGCCAAGCTTCTTCTTATATAAATTTTGTCAAGACCTGCCATGATTGATTTAGCAGTGGCTGACCCTTTTGCAAAATTCAAAAAGGCATAGCCCAAAAACTCAACAAACGTACCTTTAGCAATCAGGTTCCGTTTCAGCCAATTTTATTCGAGGCTGTTTGGTATTTCTTCATCACTCATGTACAGCACTGATTATTTAAATATGAATTTACTATTAAGATTGACTTATAAAAATTACTTTTGAAATTATGGTCCCTGGGCCCATGACCTGTTGGCAGCGACGCAGTGACGGCAAAGTAAAACTTCGTAGTTGTCTGAACAAATGCTTTTAATAAAGATAAAGTCGCTCCGTTGGCACAACGGTTTTATAATGAAAAGTCGTTTGAGTGACTAATACAAAAGTAGTGGTGTTACACAAAGTAATCGTATGGTATAATCAATAGATACAATTGAATAGAGTATTTTCGTATATTCCAACAAACCATTTATTCTAATCACAATTGAATCACAACCAAGTATTTAACCATAAGCACCACCAAAAATGACAGATTCGCCCGGAGCGATTTTGGATGTGTGCTAATCGATTACGGCAAAAAGTTATATGGATACATAATTTTACTTGTTGCAGGCGAAAAAGCAGTGCCATTTGCCGCTGAGTTCTGTGCGGTGCACGGTGCCGTGTACGTACCGCTCGGACAACTGCGGGCACGCGTGTTGGCGCCAATGCCACGTCACAGACGACCCGGACCACGTGGAGGTAGGTTACACGTCGTCATAATAAAGGCTTTCCTAACAGTACTTAACTATTTTAGGGCATCTTCAAATAAGCAACAGCAAAAGAAAAAAATGTTTATTGAATTACGAATCACAAATTAACATAGTACAACAGGTAACAAAAGAAAGAAAGTTCCTAATAATAATTTTGAAGGCGCCGTGTTGTGTAATACCAACACTGTGCACAGCCCAGTATACAGCAAGCGGGGCTGCGCTGGTGAGTGAAGTTTTCTGTGGTCTAGTGGCTATGCCAGCCGGGTTCGATTCCCATCAGCGGGGGTACATTTTTGTCTTCTTTGTATTGTTGGTGGTAGGGCTTGTTAAAAGCGTCTGCCTAGCTACCACCGTCTTATCTGAAGTCTGGCGCCATATCAAAAATGTTGATAGCATTGTTGTGTCCCGAGTCCCGACAGTTTCAGAGTTATGATAGCCTGTTCCTCCGTGGTTGAGGTTTTCGGGTGAAGCGCGTTCCTTACCTTTGGCCTAATCGTCACTCACCGTCAGGTGAGATAAAGGCAGAAGCGCTGCTGCCGCGCTTCTGCTGCGCGTCTCTCACTTGGTTTGCTGTAAATCAAAAATAAAAATTGCTTTATTTTTTTCAGACAAAATGGTACTTACTAAATCTTGTTATGATATATATCTTACGTCTAAGACTTATTTTGGCAGCAATAAGGTAGGTATTCCAAACTAGTTTGACTAGGCACAGCCTAATTCTTGGGAAACCATACAGCAGCGCTGTAAACGTGCAAAACTTAGCGATTAATTTAAATAGGGCTCACTCTTAGTCATTCAATCATCATTGATCACTCATATTTTTGCTTGCTTTATCGTTTCCATGCAAATTCAGAAGATATCAGACACTCGAATGCCAATTTTAATGATATCAATCACTTAAAATATTCTACAACTCATGGGTATATCTATTCTGTTAACTTGCGCTCCAGTGCCTCTTGCAATTTGGTGTATCTATCTACCATTAATTTGTATGAATAAATCATTTCATTTCATTTCATTAATTAAAAAGCAAGTTCAACACATTTAAATACCTTTACAGTAAAAATATTTGGGGTACATAGTTGCAACCGGTTTAAAACCGGATGAAACGTGTCGAACGGAACGCATCCCGATTTGATTGCACTAAAGGAATAACGGAAAAAACTCGAAGTCTATTTCGATTAACGCTGAGAATAGGAGATTCGTGAACAAAATGTCGATTATCGAGATAGAGATCGAAATCAAAACTCGATTCGAGACTACATCTCGAAAAATGAGAATTGGCCTCCAGAAGCTTAAACACCTCCTCCAGTGCAGCATTGAAGAGCTTCGGAGATGTAACGTCTCCTTGTCTCACTCCACGCTGCAGCCGGACTGGCTTCGAGCTCTGGTCCTGAAGGCGGACTGTCATAGTGGCGTTTTCGTACAAACACTTCAATGTAACGGTAGTCAATTTGGCACCGCTGGACAGACTGTAGGACGGCCCATGTTTCGATCGAATCATAGGCTTTATAATAGTCCACAAACGCTAAGCAAAGTGGCCGGTTATACTCTTCGGTCTTCTGTATAATCTGCCGCAGCGTATGTATGTGGTCTATGGTGCTGCAGCCTTTTCGGAATCCGGCTTGTTCGATTGGCTGGAAGTCATCAAACCTGCGTGCAAGACGATTAGTTATAACTCTCGAGAACAGCTTATAAACGTGACTTAGAAGCGATATGGATCTGTAGTTCCTCAGTAGAGTCTTGTTGCGCTTCTTAAAGAACAACACAATCACACTTTCAATGCCACGCTTCTGGCGTTCTACCTCCCGAGTACGACGGAATTAAATAGATTTTGAAGAGCTACGAGTACCGGTCTTCCGCCTGCTTTCAGAAGCTCAGCCTTAATTCCTTCAGCACCCGATGCCTTGCTGTTCCTAAGCTGCTTGAGAGCCATACCAATCTCGTACAGGCTGATGTCCGGGATATTCGGTGTAGTGTCGGTTTACCTTAGCTCTAGGGTCTGTAAATAAGCTTTGTACAGGTGGCCGCGCTGATGTATATAACTGTCCATTGAACTTCTCGACCTCTCTCATAACTCCGGACCTGGACGTGACAGTTCTGCCGTCAATGGTTTTCAGCGTCGTCAGATGGCTCTGCCCAATATCCAAATCTCTTGCGAACACTTTTAAACCTTTGCTTCGCTCGATAGCCTCTACCCCTTAAACCCCAAGCGGCCATATTAGGCCGCACCTAAAAACTCGCTATTCCGTCAAACCCCAAGCGGCCATATATGGCCGCGCTGGCCGCGCTCTCCACTTGACTTTGTTACCGTGTTTTGATACACTTAGAGACTACTTTTGTATAAACAAGGCCGATTATTTCGGTTCTGTGGTACATTTTATGCTCCGTGAACGCAAAATTTAACATGAACTGCGTTCGATTTTTTTTTTCCATTTCCTTAAATTTACATTCCCGCCAAACCGCACCTGCTGTCAAAATTTTTAGATTTTGAGAGGTTAAAACGGTCGGTATTAAATCGGCGAGTGTCACCAGTCAAAGACTTCAATATCTGCCTATTGAGCCGCCGAAGCTGAAACGAATCATGCGAAGAACGCAGAATCATCACGCGCCACTTTTCCATCAGTTTGAGAGTATGGTCCGAGAGCTTTTTAGATCCTTTTGTACGGTGGGGTTTGAAGGACTTAGACCCAACCGCATGGACAGTTTTCACAAACCTTTTGTTGTAATCGTCCAATTCTACGCAGTCCTTCAGGCATTCGAAGCGATTTTGCAGTTCGAGCTGGAAGCTTTCGGGGTTTTAGATTTGGATGGGTGCAGGACGGAGCGTAGACTTCATAAATCGACGTCTTTCCAGCTTGATATTGATGTTCAATGTGCCTATTACCAACCGGTGATCACTGCCAGTTTTGAACACATTGATCACAGAGACATCATTGAATATTTGCTTCCTCGTCGACATGATGAAGTCAATCTCATTTTTGTTGCACCATCGGGACTAGGCCAGGTCCACTTGCGGTGTACAGCTTTCCTAAAAAAGGAGTTCATCATGAAGAGTCCCTACCTTTCCAGAAAGTCCGCCAGCTTTTGGCCCCGGTGGTTCCGAATTAAAACTCCAAATCGCAGTAATGCAATAAAACAGTAATCCTAGTGTCATAAGATATCTTGATCATTGATATTTTCTCCACTACTGCTGTTGAGTTAAAATTTTTGTTTAAAAGTCGAATTGTTATGATTGAGTAGTACCTACATGTTACGTTAAAAGATTTTTGATATTATTACATATTATTGTAAGTTTAGAGTTTATGGCCAACAAATGGCAAACATTTAAGTAAGTGTAAAACAAACCCTTTTTGATATTATTACATTACTTACTTACTTACTGACTTGTAAAGGGTATATGGTCAATCAATGCCAAATATTTAAATAAGTGTAAAAGAAGAGCCTACAGCTGTTAAGTTTTGTGCCGTATGTGTTCAATAATTATAAATATTACGTTTCTCAATTAGTATCGAAGTTAACTTAGGAATTTGTTAACGAGACGATTCTATTAATATTCATGTTTTCACGTATTAAATGACGTAATTCATGTTTCCTACAAAAAATCCTCTTGTTAAATAAAATCATATATAATTTTATCATTGTTACCATTTCTTAGAAAAATGCCACATGACCTTTGTTCGCACTTTATTATTGTAATTGTCAATGCAGATGGGAACTATTATACCATTTTAGAAAGCTAGTGACATGAAGAAGTAATTTAATAATTTGTACGATGCATTCCTTCATTAATCAATGACCTCATCGTCGAGCTCAGCAGGATGCGCGTCGGTTGTAGCATAGATAGCGTTAGTATTAATAATATACCTAAGCTACGCTGACGACATGGTGCTGCTGAGCCCGACGGTGGGTGGTCTCGCTGAGCTGCTGAGAGTTTGTGAAACCTATGCGGAGGCGCATGGGCTTAATTATAATGTTGGAAAGTGTGAATACATGGTATTTAAGGCCGCTGGTAAATTCCCTGAGAACTCGCAAAACATTACCCTTAACGGCTTGAGCATAAACCGCGTTTCTAAATTTAAATATTTGGGACACTACCTTACCGATGACCTTAAAGATGATGTTGACATTGAGAGGGAACGGAGGGCGCTAGCGGTCAGAGGTAATATGTTGACTCGCAGATTCTCCCGGTGCACTGAGCAGATTAAAAAAACGCTTTTTAAAGCTTATTGTCAGAGTTGCTACACGGGAAGTTTGTGGGTCAATCACACCAGAAGGTCGCTGGACGCCCTTCGCGTCCAATACAATAATATCTTTAGGATGATGTTGGGGCTGCTTCGCTTCTGTAGCGGATCGGGGATGTTTGCACACTATCGCACTGATGGCTTTAATGCCATTTTACGCAAAAAGACGGCATCCCTGATCTGTAGGGTGCGGGACAGTCCCAATAGCATCCTAATGACTATAGCCGAGAGGTTCTCTTCACATTTATGGGAGAGTCTTAAAAATAAAGTTTTAAATTAATTAGATTACTAACAACCTTCTATGTATTGTACTACTAACTAATATGGATTAAGATATCCGAAATAAATGGTTTTATTTATTCATTTATTTATTATTCCATAATTTTTTTTATGCACACTCACGATAAAGTAACATTTACGATAAAAACAAAAATTGTCTCTCACGGTTTCAAGTCCACAACATGAAATTTAATAGTATTACTTCAGCTTAATGTTATCATGAGAAAATGCACAAACATTAAAATAGGGTATTTTTTTAGGTAGGTACATATTTTTTTTTATGAAAATCGGAATTTTTAAATAAAGACATTAAAATGGAATTATTTCGAAAATAATCCATTATCGACAGAAGTACTATTATTTGACAAAATCTGTAGCAAATGAGCTCTACTTTAACCTCTCCAAGGGAAGGTATCGAATTTCCGGTAACCCTGTATACAGGTGATTAGACCGGATCCATTTATGAAGTCATAGGGGAAGTATTTTCCGACTATTTTGACCACATATCATATTATCCAATAGTCAACCATTTTCGTGATAATTGAATTTTAAGGTTTTTTTTTTAGAAAAACCAATTTTATTCGTTCAAAAATTAATTAAAATAAGCCGAATGCTCCGATTTTAATTTTGTTTACAGTTTAATTGATTTTACATTCCGGTTCTTAATAACAAATTATAAAATCATAATAATTCGAATCCATACAGAAAATACAAGTCGTACTATTAAAAATAAATAAGGATTTGTGGAAAACTGTCTATTAAAATTTATGTTTTCTCCAAAAAATGCTAGTTAATTTAGTCTGCAAATTATTGAAAAAACATCTACACATTTCTAGCTATCCAACGAAGTAAAAAACACTATCCCATGTTACATAATTGAAGAATAAATGTCATAAAACAAGAACCAGGCAGTAAAATCTCAAACTGAAAGTATGAATTTAGCTAAGAAAAATTAATCAAAACAAATTCGCAATTCCCGTCAACGCTCTATGCTGTTGAATGTATGTGCAGTCTTTAGTCCGTTAGTCGCCTTTTACGACACCGAAAAGAAGAGAGGGGTTGGTAGTATTATTTTGATGAGCCCTTCGCCGCTCTACGCTGTTGGATGTATGTGCAGTCTTAGTCCGTTAGTCGCCTTTACGACACCAAAGAGAAGAGAGGGGTTGGTAGTATTATTTTGAAGAGCCCATTATCGCTCTATGCTGTTGGATGTATGTGCAGTCATTAGTCTGTTAGTCGCCTTTTACGACACCGAAGAGAAGAGAGGGGTTGGTAGTATTATTTTGATGAGCCCTTCGCCGCTCTATGCTGTTGGATGTATGTGCAGTCTTTAGTCCGTTAGTCGCCTTTTACGACACCGAAGAGAAGAAAGGAGTTGGTAGTATTATTTTGATGAGCCCATCGCCGCTCTATGCTGTTGGATGTATGTGCAGTCTTTAGTCCGTTAGTCGCCTTTTACGACACCCAAGGGAAGAAAGGGGTTGGCAGTATTATTTTGATGAGCTCATCGCCGCGTGAGTTAGAGCGAGATAGCGCATAATATTGTTACGAGACAAAAATCACATTTTTGGATTTTTTACCTGAGTCCTTTGTTACCGCATTTTTTTCATCAAATGTGTAACCTAGGGTAGTGTTTTTTTACCGCGTTAAATAGCTAGAAATGTGTAGAAATTGTTTTTCAATATTTTGCAAACTAAATTAACTAGTATTTTTTTTGAGAAAACATAAATTTTAGTAGATTTTTTAAAAAAATCCTTACTTATTTGTTTTTAATACTACGGTCTGTATTTTCTGTATGGATTCGAAATTATATGATTTTATTAAAAACCGGATTGTATAATCTATAAAACTGTAAACGAAATTAAAATCGGAGCAGTCGTTTGTTTCAATTAATTTTTGAACGAATAAAATTGGTTATCCTAAAACAAACCTTAAAATTTAATTATCACAAAAATCATTGACTTTTGGATAATATGATATGGGGTCAAAATGGTCGCAAAAGACCTCCCCTATGACCTCTTAAATGGATCCGGTCTAATAGCCAGTAATACTGTATACTGTGACCGAAGTCTACACAGCGAGGGACCGCACGCTCGCCGCCTCGTCTGTGTCCTTGAGTTTGATGAATTTTAGTTTGAGTAGAAGGAATTTGTCCTCATATGATAATAACTAAGAGTTTTTGATAGTTGGCCTCCAAAGGAGCATGGCCTTCCATGGTTCACTCACCTTATTTGGTCTGTTCGTGTGAGATAAATAAGTATTTAGAGCCATCCTAAGAAGTTTTATTATTGAAATTTTTGCATTTACAATGCTATATAGATATAGGATAAAACTGGTTGATTTATTTTTTCTATCCTTCTCCTTTTATTCCTTCTTAAATATCCTGTATCTCATTCTATGTAGGTTGGAGATGTGACTTATGTTTACATTAAATTTATAGATATCTCACTAATGGCCGTTCATACAAAGTCTGTAATCGATCTAAAGGATATATAATACATAATTTATATTTGTTCAGTACGAATGCAAGCAACCTTGCGCCAGAGCTAAGAAGGGCTGCAGTGCTAACGTCGAGGGAGACCGCGGCGATCACCAGTGCCTCAAGTTGTGCCACGAGGTCTGCGAAGACTGCAATGTACTAGTAAGTTACCTATTAATATATCTGTCGTCGGCAAATTGTATTATTCGGCATTTTACAAACGGCGCCGTCTGTTTGTAAACACAAACGCTTTGTAAAATGTGTCGGTTAATATCAAAAGTGGCTAAATCCTTACTAAAGCATTTTTCACAAACTGCAATATTCGGTAACAGATACCTGAAATTCGACTTGTACATTATAGAAACTAGCAGTAGGTTCTGCTTAACTTTAAAAGTATTTGTGTTAATTCATTATAATGTACTACACGTATTATCTACATAAAACGCAATGACCACATATAATATCATTGATAAAACGTAAATTAATTTTGGATTTAACCAAATTTGATATATTGTAGTGGATTTAACTAGTTTTGAAGGAAAACATCTTATGAATTACTTCAAAACTAGTTAATCCACCTGGATTTATCTAATTTTGATCTGACATGTCATTGAATGTCAGTAGCAGTAACAGCCATATTGTAAAAATGCGCTGCTGTGACTGGCCGTAATGGACATTGCCAGCTTTGAAAAAATGCGTGGTGTGGATCTTACCGAGTTTGATATAAAATCAAACTTTGGACACGATTTAGTACAGTAAAACGATGGATTTATCCGCTTTTGATAACAGCGTCTTAAACCATACTAACATAACGATTGAGTTGCCAAAAAAAAAATACCATTATGGATTTATCCAATTTTGATATCCACCGACACAAATGCCGAAGGCAAATTGATGATCGTATTCATGTGGCCAATACAATAGTCGCATATTTGGGTAACCATGGTTTAAGGGCAAATAAAATAGCTTTCACATTATGTCATCATCCGGTATTGTTTTGTATTGTATTATCATTAAAATGGGTTGGGTATCAAAAACAAAATTACGAGGCATTTTAGGTACAATTACAAACCAGCGATAGATTGCAAACAGACGATGCCGTTTGTGATCCTATCGTAAACTAGGTATTAACATAAATTATCTTGCATAATCTGCATGTGATATGCATTAATAGGCTGATTAATTCACATAAAAAGTAACATAGCTACTATGAGGTTAAAGAAATCGTAAGGTGATCAAAGCGCGAGCTGTGCGAAAGCGCCAGAAGTAGAGATGGGCGGGTAGGTAAAAACTGGGGTGGGTAAACTTGCGAGGAAAGGTTGCGAGGAAAAAAATTAAATAATACCCATTTATATCGCGTATTTTTTTAAATACCGAGTAAAAATTCTAAAATTGACCATTGAAGATAAAATATTGATTTCAAATAAAACAAAGTCTATTTTATTTTAAATCTTTATTCTTTCTTTAATCAACATATATTTTCAACTAAAACACAACAAAATGGCGCAGATCTAGCTAGTTGACTATATGCACTTCGAATGAACATACATGTGCGCGTACGAAAAATACCACGTGGAGTGGGGGCAAAAGGCTGCGTGCGGTACTTATATTTTGCGCGTACGACGTTTTCGGCTTGCGGTAACAGGGAGAATGATAATTTCATTACCCACTTTATACAGCGTGATTTGAATTATGCGATTTTTGAAATAAAATAAATAAGGCCAGCGGCCCGCATGGAATTCCAGCTAGACTACTTAGGGTCTGTGCGCCTGAATTGTCTTCGGTTCTAACGCATCTGTACCGCCTTTCTCTTCTTACTAGAGCGGTTCCTCAGTCTTGAAAGCTTGTATATGTGCAGCCAGTGCCCAAGAAGGGCGATCGTGCCGACCCAGCTAACTACAGACCAATTGCCATCACCTCCGTCCTCTGTAAAGTTATGGAAAGTGTATTGAATAGAAAGCTTTTGTCGTATCTAGAATCCCACGACCTCCTCAGTGACTGCTAATATGGCTTTCGGCGGGACCGTTCCACGAGGGATTTTCTGGTGTACGTTACTCATTGCTGGGGTGAGGCAACCGAAAAGCATGGCGAAGCGCATGCCATGTCGCTTTAAATATCAAAAGCCTTTGACCGGGTCTGGCACTCTGGCTTGCTGAGCAAGCTTCCAGCGTAGGGCATCTCTGCTCATTTTTGTGTCTGAATTTTGGACATTTCTTAGGTGAACGGTCAATCAGAGTAGTCATTGATGGCTGTTCCTCCGACCTCATAGCTATCGATGCCGGGGTCCCACAGAGTTTCGTTCTCTCTGCTACCCTTTTCTTGTTGCATATTAACGATCTGCTCAATCCCGGAATTGTTGGGTATGCGTACGACAGCACGGTTACAGAGAGATATCTGTCTAGCGCAAGGGTCGGCGGAGAGGAAGTTCGTTCCTTAAGAGAGCCCATGGAGAATGAATAGAATTCTGCTAGGTATTAGACTTTGAATGACTTTAAAATATGCTTTAGTCTTTATGTAATATTATCTATAACCATATTTAATAATTGGTTTAAAATAAACAGCTTTTATTTTTTACCCAGTATAAATTAAAAATGGGTTGGTAAAAATAGGTAAAAATGGGTATTTACCTACAAGTCGGGTATTTATCGGGTAAGTGCCCATCCCTAGCCAGAAGTAAGTAGTATTTTTTTTTGGTCCTCTTTCCGTTATGTCACCGCGATAGTCTTTCCCTACTTCGGGGGTCTATAATGTACATAATTACCGTTATTTTTACAATCAAATAATCTATTGAAATATTCATGGGGGAGTCCGACGAACGCCAGTTTTCATGGACACTTGAAATTTTAACGTGTCGGTTAAGAGGCCTATTTCATCTCAACTGCGATCTCTGCGTAAAATGGCCAATTTTGGCATTATGGATCTCAGAAAACAAATACATTAACAATTTTGACATACGGAATAGTGTAAAATAGCTATTGGAATAGTGTGTAGCGGCCTCGCTTTGTCAATTTTGCTTTACTTTTTAATTAAACCCAAAATTGCAGAGAAAGACTTTCATAAAATGCGCGAAGGCACTTTTTTGAGCTCATCAATTTAACTACTGTTCTAAACAAATAAAATAAAAAAATAGAATGTTATGTCTTATATAGTCGTATAGTGCGTAGCGGCCTTGTAATTTTTAGATATCTTTGATTTTATATAGAAAAAAAATAATACCTATTTTAAACTTTTGGTTTATCTAACTTCGAAAATCGTTTTAAGTTAACTGTAAAATTCTCCTATCCTTCTCCTCCTCCTATATAATTTCTCCTATTCCTCTTATCTACGATAACATTACTGAGCCAAATTTATACCAGAATAATTGTTACTTCATGAAGAATGAAGATTTTATAAAGAAGTGCAAACATATTTCGATAAAAACAATAAATACAATTGCAAAATTACTACAAAATGCGATGCGCCGGCCGTCCGAACTCAGCTTATTCTTGCAGAGTGGAGTTGTAATATTATGCATGAATTTACTATCCCATTTTGATAAAAACGATAATACAACTGCTAAATTTCTACAAAATGCAAAAATGGGCAACGCAAAAATCATATTCGAGATGTAATAGGCCTCTTAACCTTCAGGCCCCAAGCGGTCGCATGAGACCGCACCTACAAAAACACACTTGACTTTGTACCGTGTTTTTATAGACTTACAGACTACTTTAGTATGAACAAGTTTGGTTATTTCAGTTCTGTGGTACACTGTAACGGAACAGAATGGATGGTATCTGTTCGTTAATAAAGAATGTATGAGTATTGCACTAAAATCAATATTAATGCGTTGCATCACTATTGTGATAAGCATCAAAGGAGAAAATAAACTAGTTTAAAATAATTGCCGTGTGGACGAGTAGCTTTATGTTTAAAAGTTATAAGAATTAGTCAATAGACCACTAGCTTTATTTACTTGAATTTCGCGGGGATTGTTCCGCGCGTCACTTACAAAATAAAGGCTATCTACTAGCTTTGATTATTTGAATTTCGCGGGGATTGTCCTGTGTTATCAACTCGCGCCCCATACAAATAAGCGCCATCTACCTTGCGTTTATTTGTTTGAGTTTCGCGGGGACTGTGCCACGCGATCAAATCGCTTTACATACAACCAGGCACCTACTTTTTTTTCTGAATACTAAACTTTTAGAATTTTAATAAATATTGCTTTATTAGCATTAGTAAATGTCTGTTTAAAAGTAAATTGTTGATGGAAGGCTGCATCTAGATATTCAAACATGTGATATAATTGGTAGTGTGTACTTAAATAATAGCTATCTAAAGAGATTTGATTAATTCATGTGGGCACTAATTCACGCGGTGGAATCTGTCACGCTAGAGGGCTCTCTTTTCTGATAGTATGTTGTTACTCTTAGTATAGCACACCGTGGAGTGGGGATGCGCGGACGGAAGTTGAGATTGAAAGATAGAAAGAGAGAGGAGATTTTGTCGTCAACGTGTGTGATCGTGAAGTTGGTCATGTAAGCCAAGTAGGCGAATGTGAAGTAGAGCGAAATAGATGCGAATGGGCTGTAGGGCGAGCGAGGAGGTGAAGGAAGGACAGGGGGGGTAGCGCGGGCGGAAGTCGGGCGAGCGAGGGAGTAGGGGGCGAAGAAAAGGCGCGAATTGGGGACGCTTTGAGAGCTCGAAAGAAAGCGCGGGGCATTCAATTAAAGATTGGAGGGACAGGCGGTCCAAAACAAGAGTGGCGGTAACGATCTCGTTCGCGAAAAAGGGCATCCTAGCTTTTAAAGCGCGCTAAGTTTAAATTCGTGCTGCGATATTAACTGGAATTGTTTGTGAAATTAAAAGTGACTATTAAAGTAAAATTATTGCTGTCGCAACTCGAATCTGTTAACGAAATGAAGTATTTCGGGTTATATGAGTGGAAACGCACCACGGTGCCAACGAAGCTCATATGGCTTTTAACTGGCCTCGGCCAGGGGCATTTGATTCTATTCTATAATGCCAGCGTTATATATTCCAACGCTTAAGAATACACTATATTCGACAGAGTAACGGAGGAGTGGCAAGTTTTCCTCCTTAGTGAAAATCGAAGATAGGTCAGACACCGGTTAGCTGGAGGTAGACACGTGTGACCCCGTCCAAATTTCGAGTCTACCTTCAAACACACAGTGTAGTGTTAGGTTTTACATATCTGGGTATACTGGCCCAACTTGTAGTTCATTTAGAGGTCGATTGCTTACAGGGGCGACTTGACCTATACAACTCACCTACACAATTAAGTTTAAATGCGGGCCTGGCCCCAGGTTGCAAAGGTATCAGTTAGACAAAATGTAGGGAGATTTCGTGTAGTGTTTGGAACCTCGTCAGAGGAGGGCAGTCTCCTTCTCGGGTCAATCTCCATACCTTGTTGAAGGTAAAGCCAGAACTAACTGGATGTGCCATGGCAAGAATAGTGCGAAAGCCAATCTAATGCCAGGTGGAGATTGTCTTTTGAGAGTGGAATTTGTCTAGACTGGCAAGGGGACAGATACTGGTCGAAAGCACACCGTAGGATAGGTAGGCGGCTGTTAGTTGGTTATTTACCTTTTAGATAAGTAGGTGCCTATAGGTCATAATATTTTAAGTGAGGCAGGCTGTAGGAATCGATAGGTAGGCGTCTCTGTATGTTATTAGGTAATTGGGGATAAAACAGTATGTACATACTTAGGTCAACATAGGCTAGGTAGGTACGTAGGCACGCGAAGCTAGAAGCTTGATTAACTTCAACTAATAAAAATAAGGATAATTAAGATATAGTAAATAGACATAACTATGATGTGATGTTTGATTATGAGCACTGAAATGACCAATCTAGGCATTTAAGTGTTACAAGAGGACAATAAGACTCTAATTGCTTTCTTCAAGGTGTTACTAATTAACCATCCATCTGAAATACTTAGCAGAATTAAAGTAATATTGAACCATCATTAGTATGGATTACCTAAGAGTCTAGACTGATTTCATATTACAACAAAAATATTATTAAGTTATGGCAAATAAGCATAACTGTACTGTAATGTTTGATTTCTGATACTGAAATGACCAAACAGGCATTTTTAGCTTTCCCTGAGGTACGAATCGTACCGTACGATACGGCCTTAAATTGCACTCTTCAAAGTGTTACAAATTAACCATCCAGATATTAATAAAAATTAAGCTAATAGAGCAACCAGGAAACAGTTGAGAACATGGGTTACCCTGCCTGAAGATGTGAATGCACATTAGTGGTCAAAGACCTTGCAAGTTATGTACTTACTAATATTATGAAAACATATAAATAGGTATTTGATTCGGTAACAACCCAGATCATTAGACTAATAGTACAGTCTGCTCTATAAGTACCTTTTAAAATGAGTAAAGAATGGAACCATGCCACATCAGGCTTGATTATTTTATATTATAATTGGTATATATTTTTGGGCACTCGTTGTCTTTTTTGTATTATGTTCTTTTATAATATTTCTCTGTAAATGACTGTTTGTGCCAGAATAAATAAAAATAAATAAAATAAAAAATAAACAACTTCTAAATATAATTGACTTAATTATCAACAAGGTTGACTGTGGACAATTACATGAAACCTACCTGCTTAAAGTATACTAACTAGGGTTTAGTAGGTTACTAAATAATTACCCAGTCTAAGAGACAGGGGTAGAATTTAATGAAAAATAATTAACCTAAGTTCACTTCTTAAAAGAAATAGGTTGTTGAATAAATTATTCATCTTTTAATAAACTTAAGATGTAATGTTCTGCCAAGGCAACAAATACAATCTAGTTATATTGGTAATTTATAAGATCTGTGTAATGAACACTAAGAGTAAATAAAAGTAATTTTACTTTAAATGATAGCATTCTATTTTAGTTCACTACCTAAAGACATAGGTTGTTGCATTGAATAATTGAATAATTAAGTTTAGAATGTGGTATTAAGATTTAAAGGAAACAGCAAGCTCCTAAAGTAAATTCTATTGATTTATAAAGAAATAATTGAATATAGAACCTAGTAAATAGTAACTTTCATAATGTAAGATGAAATTAAATTTAAGAAGTAATGTAAATTCTCAGTTTAATAGAATTTGAAGCCATAGGCTAATGAAGACCACAAGTAAATGTTAAATTCCTACCTGGTCGGGGTCGATATAAACAATGAGTTGATCGACACGCTAATAGCGGGGCGGGGCTATTAAATTACCAAAACCCTCTAATGTGCAATGAACTCATTTATAAACTCTAATAATACCTGCGAGCTATGCTGTCTTTCCTATTATCTTATGAGAGGTTAGGCATTTCTTTCCCACAGCTGCTGTGATGGATTTAGGTTGTGGTTTCGGATGAAGACACTGATAGGCTTAGGTACATCTGCGATGTTAGGTATTGATGGTTAGGTTAATAGGTTGGTAGGAAATAATTTAACAAAGAGATAAGCCAATTACTAAACTTTCACGAAAAGATTTGGGTTACTTTAGTTACGGTTCCCTATGTAGGTCCCCTTAGACGATCTGGCCAAATTATGATCTTACTCGTATTATCTTATTACATCGCTTGACTGAAGTTTATTACTAATAGGTTTAAGTTATATTAGGCCTAGATTAAGGTTCCATTATCATTCAACAACAACATACTACACAAAACATCAACTACACGAGCATTAGATATAGGTCATATAGCCTTTAGTTAAGTTAAGAGTTAGTATAATATAATTTAAGTTGAGAGTTAGGGAAGACTTAGTTAATGGTAATCTCGCATGGCGGTACGTTGTAGGTTAATTAGTTTTAAGAATTAAAATAGCAATATAAGTTAAGGCAACGGCGGTGATGTATGTATGTAGTTAGAGAAATATAAAGGTAGAAGAAGATAGATTGAGGTGGGAGGTTACAACATTTTATGCATAGTTATTGCAAAATATCGCATAGTCTATGCTCGATTCTGTCAAATTTTACGTTGACAGCTGCGCCATTTTTTTTGTTAGAAAAGTGCCACGAGTGAGTGGTTAAAAACTTTTCTCTTGTCCACAATCATTTTCAATAATCCTGCCGGAGATAGGAAATTTTTTTTTTTTCTCTATAATAAAATAACTTTAATTGTTATTCGTTTCTTGCATTATAACCACACCATTTCAACTTTTACTTTCATAGTCACCATTTTTATGGTTTTCATTAGCAGCGCCACAAGCGGTAGATAATGGAACTAGCTATTACTTTTTGACGCGGCATTTTATAAACGGCGGCGGCGCGGAGTTAAAATGGGTTGGGTATCAAAAACAAAATGACAAGGCATTTTAGGTACAATTACAAACCAGCGAGAGAGAGCGTGGAGTGCAGTGCGGAACCCGACGAAAAGTTTTACAAAAAAAATTGTGACCGCATGTGGCCCTGCTCGCACTTCTACAAGAAAAAGTGCCACGAAACTTGTGCAGGCTGTAAACAGCTGGTAAGGCCGATGTTGTTGCAAATATTCGATGGCTATTGATATTCGAATATTCTTTTAATTTTGACTAGTACTCGAAAAAATATAAGAAGGTACCTAAGTATTAATTTGTTGACGAAAATACTCTTTCTCATTCAACGCTTGCAAATGGTTTCAATGTTACCTCCAATGTTTGTTTGTTTGTATTTAAGAAAAAGAATCATAATTTAAAAAAAAATATGTACTTGGTCGAATAGGTATAGGTATTCGAATATCACTGATTTGTTATTCGAATATGCGGTCCTCCCGACGTAAAGTGCAGGTCCCAAACTGTATAGGGCGTTTTACTCCAGTTTTCTTTTTACAAAGCAAAGTAGGAAACGAGCGTAATAATATGCAGTTATAAATCTTGTTAACTATAATTCTAATTGTAGATGGATAAAACTATACCAGAATGCAAGCATACAATATTGATGGCTTGTGGTGAAGAAGCAAGGCACGAGATGTGCCAGCAGCGGTGCGAGCGGCTCCTCTCGTGCGGCCACCGCTGCGGCGGGTGCTGCGGCAAGCCATGCGAAACTTGTGGAGACTGTAGACAGCTGGTAAGGCCGATGTTTTTGCAAACATTCGAAGGCGATATTCGAATATTCGGTTTAATTTTGACTAGTACTCGAAATAATGTAATTAGGTAAGTATTACTTATATTTTGTTGACGAAAATACTCTTTCTCACACTTGCAAATAGTTTCAATGTTACCTCCAATGTGTGTTTGTTTGTATTTTAGAAAACGAAGCATAGTTAAAAAAAAATATAATTGTTCGAATAGGTATATTCGAATATCACTTATTTGTTATTCGAATATGCGGTCCTCCATGCCGTAAAGTGCAGGTCCCAAATTATATAGGGCGTTTTACTTCAGTTTTCTTTTTACAAAGCAAAGAAGGAATCGAGCGTAATAACGTAAGTAGCTAAAAATCTTGTTAACCATAATTCTAATTGTAGACGGAGAAAACTATACCAGAATGCAAGCATACAATAAAGATGGCTTGTAGTGAAGTAGCAAGGCACGAGATGTGCTGGCAGCCGTGCGAGCGGCTTCTCTCGTGCGGCCACCGCTGCGGCGGGCGCTGCGGCGCGCCATGCGACGCCGGCGCCGCCGCATGTGCGGAAATCATACCCGACCCCGTCGACTCCCCGTGCGGCCATAAAGTCATGCCGCCCTGCAATGTGTACAGAAAAAGAATTTTAGGTAAATTTACATTGTCATAAGCTCAGACTATAAACATGCCACTGCTGATCACTGACCTTTACAAATGCACCACGGCACATGAACATATTGGCCTTAACCCACCACGCGGGTTAGTGGGTTTCAACGACTGCCAACTTTCGACGACAACCGCGACCAACGACTTTTAGTGCCTTCCGAAGCACTCACGAGCTCAAGATTTTTTATATTTGGTCAGCCATACAGACCCAATATTGTGAAAGTTGCTTATCTGACGAACCGAACGTCTTAGCCGCCGCACCAGCCATAGAGCACAAGAAAGATTTAACTTTGTACCTGGTCACGGCTTAGGTGCCCCAACCAGCAAATTTATCCTAAAAGGAAAACATTCTCCACTGATGGTTCAAACAGAAATCGCAGTCTGGAAGGTTTCTATTTCTAAAACTATTTACATACATTTTAATGTTAAAATAATAGGAAACTGAAATCGTTAGTGAGCGTCAAGTTAGCAGCCTCACCACGGAATTAGATGGTTTTCACTACGTCAAAAATAGTGACGTATAGTATATAAATAGTGATAGTATGGTTCAAAAGATAATTGAGTATCTTGGTGAGGCTGCTAACTTGACGTCATGTTAGCAGGAGGAACCTTAACCCGTTCAGCGCCACGTGTATATGTCATTATACACCATAGTGCATCTCTCACCACGTGGCGCTGAACGTGATAAGAAATACAGTTCGTATCAATTTGATTTATATGTCAAAAAACTGTGCATAAATAGTGAATCACAGGTACCTATACGCAAAATTTCAATAATAGTAATTCAATACAAGTCGAGATATTACGGTCTCTAAGTTATATTACGGTCGCTAACTTAACGTTTCTTGCGATGGCGATTCCAGAGAAACGGGTACAAGTATTAACAAATATATACATAAAAAAATTGTGCGTGAAATTGTAAATCTTACGATATAAATAAAAAAAGAATTCTTCTTTGCTATTTTTCAAAAATCAAATGTAAACTTCTACATACTCTTAATACCTAAAGGCTGTCGATCAATGTTGAACCTTGCTCCACAGTAATAAGATTTAAACTTTATTTTAATCATGAGGTAGTAGGCTGTAAAAAGTGAAATATCTATTTTTTTTATGTATCTGTAGGAAAGGGACACATGTATTGTCAGCGTTATGACATTGTAATGGATTGCCGGGCGGCGCTCACGCCAGTCGTTTGTTCGGTTCCCGGTCTGGTAGCTCGTAACCAATAGTTTATAGTAGACGTGAGTGGATAAAGGTGATATGTCGCATTTTCGGATTTTGGTGTTTTTTTGCGTAGATGAAGGTTATATGTAGATACAAATGGCTACAGACCTTAAAACTGTCGATTTAAGGCACCTTTTGGAAAATAGAAAGTTGAAAAAGGTGTTATGTACAGTTAAGTTTAAAAATGACTCTGGATGTAAGAGGTATGGGCCCATATCACCAACTTCCAAAATAAATAAACAATAACAAATGTTTTTGTAACATCGAAGAAGGTGATATGTACGGACATAACACCTTTTTCCACTCAGCATATGATGCTCGAATGACGCGATGTCAGTTTTCAATGAATGAAGGTTCTATGTAACATACATAATTATTATCACCTTCATTCATTCTCGACATTCAATTGTTATCAGGAAGCATTTTAAGAAATTAATAGTATACTTATGTAGAACTTAAGGTCCGTATAAACTAAACTAAACTCTTTTATAAGTTCACCGAGCATCTTGACGCCTCATACTGGCATCTCAAAACCATTATGATGCTTTACACATATAACGGATGGATAATCGCATATCAAAATGCTTTAGTGAAGCCTTTAGTTGTAGTGCTGCAAATCTAAACGCAACTATACAGATATAAGCTGTTTTAGTGCATTTGGATATACAATAGCATTCTTAAATAATAGATAAATGCTTATGCTGTTTAATAGCATGATAATGAACTATTATAATGCCACGTAAATCGATTATACAGATTTGAGCTGTTTTAGTGCCCTTTGTTGTATAATAGTACTTTTAAGTGGTAAGTAAAAGCATAGTACTGCTGAACAGCATAAACGTGAATCAATGTACTTCTTGCATTTTTAATGATCAACTAAGTTCAGTTGTACAGCTAACATCTCTTTAATCAAATACACGTGGTTATTGTAATGCGTATGGCTGTATATACATTCATTTTACTGTATTCGTAAAGTAAAACCATTTGTTTATCGGCCATTTTGGAAACGAACGTATATAACTAAAACCAGTTACTGAAAACTGGTGACGTTAATAATGCCCAATCTATAGAATCACAATAAATGCCCTCGTTAATTGAGTGATATTGAAGTAGATACTCGAATGAAACTATATCTAGGTACTTTCATTTTTTTGTTGACAGCACCATAATCATTTTAATAAGCCACGCGCTTTGGTTATGTAGATAATACGTTCTGAAAGCCTTATCTCTAACCTATCAACTCTTGGCAAACGGATTCAAGTAGTACAAAAATTCTGAAATGGGTTTAATTGTTTTGCTCAAGGATCCCCAAAATGACTTTCAAGTAATGGCACTATTTCAATCTACATCATGTCTATTGGTATACCTGTGAATTCATATAGAACTACTTTATAGAAAATGGCACTACAGTGGTTCATCACATGTCTTCTCTCTGGCCTTTGGCTAAATATTTTTTCTTTCGGGGGTAGTTGCTAAGTGAACAACAAATTAAAAAGCTCTATACTTTTTATTTAATTTATAATTATAATATCAGTTTAGCAAACTTAATTATTAATGCAAATCAATAATTAGCACTTAATACCTGCTGGTGAGTGTTATCAAGACAATAGCACAACTTTAACAATTTCACACTACTTCTGCACTGCACTACCAACTGCAAACGATGGAGGCTCTTCAAGAATCGGTGACTCAACTCCAACAAATGTTTACCCAGCGTATGGATGCGTACCAGGGTGAGCTTCATAATGCGGCTCCATCGGTGAATGTCACCAACTTAGCCGCAGACTTCACAACATTCAGGGCGTTCATCATGACGGCTCTTCGCACCCTCCAAGATCAAGTAGGCCTGCTTGCTCGTCAGGTGGACAGCATCGAAATGAAGAGTCGGCGGAAGATGCTGCTGGTACATGGCCTGCCTGAGCAAACCAACGAGGATGCAGCAGCAGTTGTGGTGAGCACTGTCGTCGGCCGTATGAAATTGTCTGGCTTTTCAGTAAAGGACGTGGGCCGTTGTCATCGTATGGGCCGCACATCAAGCGACCGGCCGCGACCGATTTTGTTAAAACTATGCGATCTCGACATAAGGAACAAGATCTGGCATGCGAAGACAGCGTTAAAGGGCTCCGGTATTACGGTCTCCGAGTTCCTGACGAAGCCGCGGCATGACACATTTATGGCGGCGCGTCAGAGGTTTGGTGTCACAAGATGTTTCACGCGCCAGGGTTACGTGTTCGTGGTCGGCTCTGACGGGAAGCGCAGCCGTATAAGCTCACAGGCTGAGCTTCAGAAGATTACGGTTGCAGATGAACCCAAGCCTGCAGCTGCTGCGGCCAGGGCACCTGAACCTGCGGTGCCGAAAACCAGGCGAGCCGGAGGCACCGCTAAAAAGTAACACTTGTTGCAATTTTGTGGTGTTTTGTTGTGTTGTGTTGTTTTTGTTGAGTGGACATCTTTCGTGGCCCCGGTTTATTCGTTGCATCGTACATATTTTAATTAATTTACCCTCTCGTCACTACTTTGTTTCTTTGTTTTGTTTCAGTAAACGTACCTATTTTAATTTCCATTTGATGGTATCGAGATATGATCAATTTTATTTTAGTGACAGTGACATAAGAATGAATGACTTTTTTATATATTTGTAACGTGAAAGAACAGGCTAAGGTCAGAGACCATACTGCCTAGTCATTAGTTTTTTTTTCCCTAGGTGAGGGAGGTAAAACAACTGACATTTTTTTTCTTTGTTTTGTACGTTCTCTTTCTGCCTTTTACTTGTTTTTTTCCCAAATTATTTTTGTATCGGGTCCACAGATAGTTTTAGATAATTTTATTTTAAATGTTTAGTATTAGCATCACATAGTTCTTTTTAATTTGTTTTTTTATTCGATTTTGTTTTTATATGTCTGCTTTATTTACTTTACTTATTTTATTCTGTTTTTACGATGACACAAACCAGCGGGTGGAGTGAGCTTTACTTTACTTATAGTTTTTATAGTATTTTTTTTTTTAAATAATTTGTGATATTATTATTTATATTATTTAAACTTATATTTATTTTTATGTCCACCTCAGGTGATGATTCGAACTATCTTTCTTTACCTTCTGATAGTGGTGATGAAGACAGCTTTGTTAGCATCCCGTCCCTCTCCGACACACTACAGTCTCAGTTTTCTGATGTACCAAAAAATTTTAACGTCATTCACATAAATGCGCAAAGTATTCCGGCTCATTATTCAGACATGCTGGCGTCACTCGATAACAAAAATATTCATGCTGTATTAATCTCCGAGTCGTGGCTTAAACCGTGTTTACCTTCTACCTCTTATGCTCTGCCCGGTTTCCATCTTATACGGAATGATCGTACTGGCTCCAGAGGTGGCGGGGTTGCTATATACTTACGTGCTCATATTCCTTTCTCTGTAATTAGCACCTCGGCACAACCACCTCCAGCTAACGCAGGCGAGCATCTGTTGGTTGAAGTTGTTCTTGCTCATAATAAAATCCTTCTCGGAGTTTACTACAGCCCTTCTTTACTTGTAAATTTTTTCACTTCATTCGGGAATCTACTTGATGACTTGATTCCTTCTTACAGCCATTCTATTAATATGGGTGACTTTAATACTTGCCTCCTTAGGAACGATGCCCGTACTTCTTCATTTCAATCCGTTATCAGTTCCAGTAACTTAAATATTCTCCCACTTACTGACACCCATCATTTCCCGAATTCAACTCCATCTCTTCTCGACTTGTTAATAGTTTCATCTCCCCAGCATGTTGCGAAGCACGGTCAATGCTCAGCCGACGCTTTCTCGTATCATGATCTCATTTTTTTGTCCTATAAAGTTCGTCCTCCTAAAGCTAAACCCAAAGTAATACTTCAGCGCAATTTTAGTGGTATAGATCAACATGCGTTCCGTGAGGACGCTTGTAATATCGATTGGTCTTCTGTTACATCCGCTCAGTCCGTTGATGAGCAGGTCAATACTTTTAATTCGCTCGTAACGAAACTATATGACAAGCATGCACCGTTTCGAGCTGTTAAGATTAAACATCTTCCAGCGCCATGGTTGACAAATGATTTAAGAATATTGATGCAGAAGAAGGTCGCAGCAAAAACCCGATTCAAATTACGACCTAATGATCACAATAGGGAAAACTACGCCAAGATTCGTAATCGCTGCAATAGGGCGTGTAGGGACGCGCTACGCCGCCACATCCATAGTTCCGTTGAAAATGTAGACACATCCAAAGTATGGAAATTCCTCAGGTCGCTTGGAATCGGAAAGTTAAAACAAAATCCTATTTCACACAATATAAATATTGACTCACTGAATCTTCATTTCTCTTCATCATCATGTATAAGTGATGCCGATAAAGCGACTACGTTACACAAACTGTCTACTATACCGGTTCCTAATCTCTCTCCCTTTGTATTTGACCAATTATCGGATTGTGATGTTAAGAAGAGCTTGCTGTCAATTACTTCCAATGCGGTGGGTAATGACGGTATAAGCCGCAATATGTTAGTACCAATCCTTGATGTCATCCTCCCAGTCCTCACCTTCCTTTTCAATAGCTCCTTCTCCAACGCTGTATTCCCTTCCTCTTGGAAAGACGCTCAAATAATTCCTTTGCCTAAAAAAGGTAACCCTAAATCATTTGCTGAATTTCGACCAATCTCCATTCTTCCTTTCTTATCCAAGGTCCTTGAGCGTCTTGTCCACAACCAAATCAGTAAGTTCCTTTCTAATCATAAACTCCTAAACCCACTCCAATCCGGTTTCCGTCCTGGCCATAGCACAGTCACTACTTTAGTCAAAATCACTGACGACATCCGCCATGGAATGGAAAACGGCCAATTGACTGTCCTGACGTTGCTGGACTTCAGCAATGCTTTCAACACTGTTAATTTTGACATCCTTTTAGCTTTGCTGCGCTCTCTTAACATATCTCCAACGGTAATTGAGTGGTTTCACAGCTACCTGTACGGGCGCAGGCAGCGGGTTCGCCTTGAGGAGAAGTTCTCTTCGTGGTGTGACTCGACGGCTGGTGTCCCGCAGGGTGGCGTTTTATCTCCTCTTCTCTTTACTATATTCATCACTTCAATTTCTGAAAACCTTTCTTCTTCCTACCACCTATATGCAGACGATCTACAGATATACTGCCAGGCACCACTTTGTAATCTCGCTGAAGCTGTTCAAACTACCAACGTAGACCTGGGTCGAATAGTTGATTGGAGTCGAGCCTTCGGACTTAAGGTCAATCCAAGGAAAACGCAGGCTATTGTGGTCGGCAGCTCCAGATTGCTCTCAAAGGTCAACTGGAATACACTTCCCAAGGTCGACTTTGATGGAGTGACTATCTCCTATAGTCAAGCTGTAACGAATTTGGGTGTAGCTATTGATAGTTGCTTGAGTTGGGGGCCTCAGCTGCAAGCTGTCAGCCGCAAGCTTTACGCGTCTTCAGCATCTTTAAGAAGACTACGTAACTTTTTACCCACTGCCACTAAAATTTCGCTAGCACAGTCGCTGCTCCTTCCTGTCTTAGACTATGCTGACGCCAGCTATCTTGATCTTACGGAGGACCAGCTAAATAAACTTGAGCGCCTTCAAAATCTTTGTATTCGATTCATATTTGGCTTGCGTAAGTATGATCATGTTTCTGAATACCGCGCTAAACTCAAGTGGCTTCCTATTCGTCTTCGCCGGAATACTCACATCCTCTCCCTTCTTTATAACGTATTGTTTAATCCGAATTACCCTAGCTATCTGAAGGAACGTTTTAGTTTCCTTCATTCTTCTCACTCGCGTTCATTACGGTCATCAGAAAACCTAACTCTTAAAACCCCTCTGCACCACACCACCTTTTACGATAGCTCCTTTACCGTGCAAGCTGTTCGTCTATGGAATTCGCTTCCAGTTGCGATCAGGCGTGCGCAATCTATCCACACATTTATGGAGCTCGTGAAAAATTTTTATCTATCCGCTTAACCAAATCCTGCTGCAAAGCTGCCATTGTCAACTACTTTCTACCTGAGACTATTATGTTTAAGTATGTATATGTATATGTAATAATATATTTATTTCACACACACCTATTTATGTATACCTACATTATTTATTTTTATTTATTTATTGCTATCTATTCACTTTTATTTAAATTCCGTAAAAAGTTTACACCTCCGATTTTCAAGTTTATATGATCTCTCCATCCGACTGGTTGTCTGGAAGAAATCGCTTCATAGCGATAAGACCGCCAAATTGTGACTATGTATTTTACCTTTTTTCTTGTTTTGTATGTATTTGTAAATGTAAACTGTTGCAATAAAAGAGTTATCTATCTATCTATCTATCTAAATAACAGTATTATAAATTATGTTTTCACAATCTTATATTGCAGGACAAAGTAGTTTAATTACAACTTCAATGTATTCTAAACATTTGTACCGTGGTGTTAGAGATGTTTTTGCAATAATGTAGGGTTTATTAAGTTCTAACTGTGAACACTTAAATAGCTCGTCTAATGTTTTTGTAATGCAATTAACATCTTCATTATCAAAAATGTTGCTAGCTTAGTGCTTCTGTAATGCGATTAGCAACTTCATTGATCATAACAATGCTTCTTTAATGCAATTGTCCCCTTCCTTAACTACAGCTACTTGCAGACTTTCTAGAAGAGCGGAGAATTCGTGTCCTTTGTAAGGGTAGTTCCTCCGCGTTCTACAAAGCCAATGCCGGAGTGCCTCAGAGTTCTGTGCTCTCACCTGCTCTATTTCTTTTGCATATTAATGACATGTTGTCTTTGGGCAATATTCATTAGGACATCCTGCGCAAAGCAAGCCGATATTGTGGTGAAAATGTGAGAACTGGTTGCCAAACTGAACCTGGCTCTCGATCGTGTCTCTAAGTGGGGATCTGAAATCCTGGTCGAGTTGAATGCCAGCAAACCCCAGGTTAGTGCATTCTCGTCCAATTCCCTTCCTTACTCCTCCCTCTCTTCAAAACTCTCCGTTACCTATTTCGGTGAACCTCAGCATTCTTGGCATGGACATCGGCCAGGAACTGAATTCAAAATGCTACATGGAGAGTGTTGTTTTAACTGCCTCCCGTAAGTTAGTATTCTCAATAAGGTGAGGCGGTTTTTACTCCCGAGCAGCGCTGTTTGCTGTACGACACTCAGGTGCGATCGAGTATGGTGTATTGTTCACATCTATGGAACGGCTCCGCTAAATACCTCCTCGATGCACTTGATAGAGTGCACAGGCGAGCGGTACGCATTATGGAGATGCTGAGGTTACAGCCCTTCTTGAGGACCTCCAGCTGCGTAGAGACATTGCTTCTCTCGGTGTCTTCTTCCGGAATTACTACGGAGAGTATTTTGAAGAACTTTTTGATCTAATCCCGCCCTCTCTTTTCCTCTCCCGGACTACACGTGCTGGTCTTAGGAACCACCATCATACTGTACAGTATTAGTACTCGTACCAAAAGATTTGGCAAGTCGTTCCTCTGCAAGACAATTCCCTCCCGGCGCATGTGTTTCCCAATCCCGGGTCTTTTAAGCGGAGCGTGAAACGGCATTTATGCAGGCCGTCATGAATGGGTGCGCTTGTTACCATGCTTATTCCACAGTAGGGAGCGCTCTCTTCTTATTTTGGAAAGCATCGGCTGCTTACCATCAGGCAGGATGCGATAACCATGACGAGTCAATATAAATAAACGTTAATGCCAATATAATGCCTCTGTAATGCAATTAAACAACTATTGTGAAACTATTTAAGATCTAAAGCCGTATAATTTGTGCCCAAATAATCATTACAGGTAGCCGTATAAACGTTTGTAATGCTACTATAGAACAAACTCAAAATTCGAAAACGATACAGAAATGCTGTAAGTCGGCAGTTATACTGGCTATACTGCTTTGATGTGTTACTTGGGGCTGTTCTTAGTTTAAGTTTTTATTGATATGGTTTAGTTTTAGAAAAAATGAGACAATGTTTACCCACACTCGTACATAACACCTAATTTTAAAAAGCTAAAAGTACAGAAAAGTTCACTTTTGTTCATGGAAGAAGGAGTTATGTTCAGTTTTTCTTTAAAATATATAATAATATTATTGCAAGTGTTTAATTGATATCATACCTTAATATTTTAGGTAATTTAAACAAGTTTGCATCATAGTTTAGTATAAAAATCACTTATGTACTGACTTATCTCAGAAAATAAAAGTAAAACTTTAACCTCGATTTACTCAAAATTTGAATTTTGTGACTTATCACCTTCATCCACTCACGTCTTTAGTTAGGGTTAAGTAAATAGAAATAAAGGACATTGATTTGAATCAAATTATTTATTATTAACCACCAAGCAAGAGAACCCTAAATCCTCGGTTAAACGCTATTGATTTGGTATTTAAACAAATATTTTTACCCACTTTTTTAACTACTGTTATTTTTATTACACTTCATCAAATTTTTGATTGTGTCAATACTCTACGCTCTGTTAAAAAGGCCTATTACATCTCAAAAGTGATATTTGCGTATAATGCCCATTTTTGCATTTTGAAGTAATTTTGCAGTTTTATTTACTTCGTTACTTATTTATTTATTTATTTATTGGGGTAACCAACAAAGCAATTACACAAAAACATGCTTAAACATACATTGCATCTTACAAAAAATGAGTAATGCTTTACTTATAGGTACCACTACATGCAAGTAACATAATTATTAAATGTTTAATCTCAAGTAACAGACATCCCTTAGAGACAAAATAATTTAAAATTTACCACAATGAAAAGTAAGTTAATGCTAAATTAATTAAAATAAAGTTTGTAGTATAATTTTGTTCTTAAAACCTTTACGTGTATCCGAAAAAATATCTATATCAGTGGTTTTAAACAGTGTGTTGTACTTGTTTACAATTCTGTTGAGCGGCGAGTGATGGCCAAGATTTGTTCTTGAAATACTGCTGACAAAAGGAGTATACTTTGAAAGACGGAGAGGAAGTTTCAACGGCACATTAATGTTAATTTTGGATATGAGAAGAGGACTGTCAAAAATACCATTGACTATTTTATATAGAAACATGTGATCCTGCAAGCCTCTTCTGTTACAGAGGGAATCCATTTTAAAGTACTCCAAACGATCACTATAGTGCGGAAGCTTTCGTGCCATATTACAACTATAGGCAAGATGCCACAAAAATCTTTTTTGGATTCTCTCGATGCGTCTAGCATGGACTTCGTAATGAGGGTTCCATACGGTGCTGCAATACTCAAGATTGCTCCTCACGAGAGCGTTATAGAGTAATATTTTGCTAGCAGAATTCTTGAAGCCCTTAATGTTACGCAAAACGAAACCCAGCATTTTAAATCCTTTAGTGGCTATGTTATCGATGTGGACATGAAAACGTAGTCCACTGTCTAATGTTACTCCAAGGTCACGTACCTCATAAACTTGGGTAAGGGGTGTGTTTCTTATTGTGTAATGGCTTGGGCAGGTGTTTTTGCTTCTAGAAAACTGTATGTAGTAACATTTTTCAATGTTTAAAGACATGCAGTTATCATCGCACCATTTTACTAGGGCATTTATGTCAGCTTGGAGTAGAATGCGATCGTTTGGAGAACGTATTTCTCTATAAAGTTTGAGGTCATCGGCGTATAAATAAAATTTTGAATTTAGAAGGGAGGAGACTATGTCGTTTATGAATATATTAAAAAATAATGGACCTAAATGGGAACCTTGCGGCACACCGGATAAAGCCATGAACCGTTCGGACTCAAACCCTTGTACCAACACTACAGAGTTTCTGTTCAGCAGATAGGAGTTACACCAACCCAAAAGACTTCCAGCAACACCAATCGCAGACAACTTGGATATAAGGATTTTGTGATGGACTCGGTCAAAAGCTTTACTGAAGTCCGTGTATATAACGTCCACAGGCACTTTTGCATCGACCGAGGTACATATGTCATCAACAAAAGGTACTAAGTTGGTTTCTGTTGACCTGGACTTATAAAAGCCATGCTGTTGCGGTGAGATAATTTTTTTGAAGTGCCACGAGATAACCGGGTAGATCAAAGACTCAAAGACTTTTCCGATCGCAGGCAGGATAGATATAGGCCTATAGTTCTCGGTACAATTTCTGTCACCAGATTTAAAGATTGGCACTATTACAGCCTCCTTCCACCGCTTTGGAAACACCGCCGAAGATAGTGACTTATTAAAAATTAAATTTAAGGGATAAGAAATAGAATCCGCACACGAACATAAAAATAAAGCCGGTATACCATCGGCGCCAGCACCTTTATTGCAATCTAGCTTTTTTAAGGCCTTTGAGACTTCCTCGCGAGAGAGTCTTGCAGGGCTAAGGCTTGACTGGGAGCAATTTATATTAGAGGATTCCCAAACAAGAGGTAAGGTTTTATCTATGTTATAAACGGAAGCAAAATTTTTGGCAAAAAGATAACATATATCAGAGCCATTACTCGCAATCATATCGCCACTATACATTTCAGAGGGAAAGTCGGTATCATTATTTTTCCTCTTGTCTTTTACAAACGACCAAAACAATTTAGGGTTAGATGCAAGGCTAGACTCAAGTTGTGCAATATAAGTACTGTAACACTTTGCCTGCAGCTTCTCACATCTATCCCTGAGCATTCTTAGATCTAAAACATCACGAGGGTTCTTGTATTTTCGAACTCTTACTCGACAGCGATATTTTTCATTCAAAAGTTTAATTAATTCATGTGTGAACCAAGCTGGATGTTTCGACGTCCTACTTTTCTTTAAGGGGACATGGAGAGTTATAATGTTATGAAGAATTTTGTAAAATATATCAACCACTTCATCAACATTGTTTGTACCAGCAGAAAACGCAGCTTCCCAATCGGTATTGTCCAAGGATTCCCTTATTTTGTCAAAGTCAGCTTTATAAAAGTTGTGTTTCAATGAGTTGTTGGACTTCAATACCCGGTTACTGCCAAGTTTGACCATGAATTGCAAAGCAGGGTGATATGGATCCAATCTAGTTAGTATATCATCACTCTCAATTAAGTCAACGACATGTATATTACTAAGAACCAGACCTAATATTTTATTCTTATTATTTAGAACCAGATTGTATTGAGTAAACAGGTTTAGAGCGACAAAGTCCAATAAGTCTTGAGCGTACGAGCTATGCACGGTTGCAGCAGTGGGTGCCGTCTTGCCCATCCAATCAATGCAACCCAAGTTAAAGTCACCCAGTACAACGGTATTATTTACATACTCCATAGCGCGGTTGGTATTTGTAATAAAATGGTTAAGTAATTGTTTCTGAATAGGTGGTGGCAGATAAACCGCACAAATGTATAAACTTTCCTTTTTTATTTTACCACCTATATCAACACAGACCCATAAATCTTCACAATTACTTTCAAACTTTTTTAACCTTACAGAATGATATAGTTTCGACACGGCAATTAACACACCACCACCACGCGTACCAGAGTGGAAACCACTAGATGAACGGTCACGTCTGTAGACAACATACCGACTGTCGAAAAGCTCAGAGTTCATAACGCCAACATCAAGCCAAGTTTCACTCAAAACAATTATATCGTAATCGTTACAAATAACACTATTATAGAAATCTAAAGTTTTTGTGTTCAGACCTCTGACATTTTGGTAATACAGTTTTATGAAATTATATTTTAATTCTTTACGTATAAACAAAAGCAAAAAACAAAGATAATATTCTAATTCAATTTTGACAATGACTCCATATCCTTTATCAAAATAGGAGGTGAGGTTTCCGTTTGACGCATAAAAACTCGACCACTGCGTACCCAGACAAATTTAAACTGAAGTTCTTTAGCTTTCTGCCGAGCGGCTCCATGAAGTTGTTTGTTCTCGGGTGTTAGGTGCTCTACGACATAAATAGGCGATCTCTCATCTCCGCCTATACCCAAGTGCGCCGAGTTCAATTTTCCATGTGGGTGCTCACGATTAAAAGATATAGATGCAGCTAAGACACTATCACGAAGGCGAGGGCTACTAAACCTCACAAGAATGGACCGTGGTCTACTGCTTTTATTATTAAACTTCATTGTCCGCGCACAGTAAGCGATGTCAGACTCTTTAATAGGACACTTCACCACGCTACCAAGCTGAGTGACCAAGTTCACTATATTTTCGGATTTGTGTTCCGGTACACACTGCAACTCAATGTTACTAGACCGAGACAGTTGTTCCATCTGATTAAGACGAGTACTGATGATACCAATAGTCGATCGCAAAGAATCGTTTTCTTTCACGAGCGATTTTATACTCGAGACATGAGTGGAACATTCCGACTTAAGCTCCTCAAACTTTTCGTTAATAAAAGTAATGGAGTCCTTAAAGCTCGTCAGTTCGTCGCGTATTTCTTTTAATTGAGAACTAAGCTTATTATTTATAGCGCGTTCTAGACAGCGACTGATAGTCTCGCTTATTTGCTTATCTATTAAATCTCTCAGGTCATCCTTGGACAAACAGCGACATGTATCACCTGAGCCTGACTGAGGCGGTGAAGACCGTTGTACCTTACCTTTGTCCCGCATAGTAACATTCTCGAGTAAGCCCTCAGAACTACTGAGCGACGAATGTTGTGACGAACGGACCGGTGTATTATCCGATTTAGGAACCTTGCAAACACAGCCAGGACAACTCCATTTGGATTTGGAGTCTTCGGTAAACCTCTTAAAAGATTGCATTGAAACATTAACACACAATATGTGATACTTATTTTTGCAGCGATAACATTCCAAATATTCTTTGTTTTGTTTGATTGCGTTCGAACAAGCAGCGCATATAGCCGACATTATAATGCAGCTAAGTAGGTATCTCGCCAACCGCTCAAAGTTGTTGCAAGTCACAATCTAGGTATGTTTCACTCGATGCGATACGCAGCGCACAGCTGACGAGTGACGGACGACCGACGACGCGACGACTCGGCACAAAGTAAAGAAACGGTACAGAGTCAAAGCTACACACAACCGCGCCGTCGCGAGTCAACTACTACAAGCATACGGCGCATGTGTGCGTGTCCACTAGCCGCTGCGTCGCGTACGCGCCGCCACTGGATAAAACCGGTTTTCGCTCGCTCGGCCAGTGGACAAACGGAGGGCCTACACAAGCACGCGTCTTATTTGTTTTGTGCTTCTGTATATTTTTTACGAAATTGTTTTAAGTAGAATAAACTGTAAATAGTTATGAAAGTGTAAATAATTAGTTCTGGACTTGTAAAATGGTTGTGTTTACTGAACGATAAGTAAGATATTTCGTAATAGTAAGGAAATCGAAAGCAGATTATACCTATTTAAAATTAGATATGTTTAAGTAGGTCACACAAACCTATATGTTATTTATGTACTCCTATGTATGTTAAGCCGGGTCACACTGACACAGCGCACACAGGTCTCCTGCGACACTGTTTTGTGTTTTCTAACACCCAACATCTAACAAAATATGGTCGTTTAATTTGTTAGAGGTTTGTTGTTAGGTTAGGTTATCAGAAAACAGTGTTGCAGGAGACTGCTTAACTTAAGTACTTAATTGTTATTTTTATTTCATCTAACTAATTAGGTGAATCTAGAAATATTTTGATGTTTTCTTTCCGAATCGTCATTACCTTAACCTTATCTATCACCGACTGTCGTTAAAATAGTTTGCATTTACAAGCTTGAAATTATTATGCGAACGAAATAATGAAGTAGGTACCTATGTCAAGTGTTCCTCAATGTTGGTAAATATTCGATTGATTACAAAGGCTGATATAATAAGAATAAGATATTATCACATTTCAAAATGCTCGCGTCAACATAAATTAATTTTAGAGTGTAACTATTTTTTTACATGGGTCGCCTTTGTCGTCAAATATTTGTATACTCAAGTGCACACAACCTTTACAAAGGAGACCTTTCCTCTTCCCATACAACTACGGCCACTCATGTACCTAAGATTCAAAGGTACCAAAATGTAGGAAAAAAATCGTAGATTCCAGAAATATATGTATTATATTTTTTATTTTAATTGTACCACCTAAAAATATCATTAGAAAGGTTTGACGGCTTGCAACATTGGATTAATTTAACTGGCAAGCATAACTCTCTCGCTGTCGGGTGCGTTTCGTTAGCTTACATACGGGCCAACTAGTTATTAGATAAAAGCCTTAACTTATTTTAACATAAACTTAACCTGTTTTTAGCAAAAACATGATAAATAGTAACAAAAATAAGTGTTTTTAACTGTTTTGATTTATTTTGTGCGATTGATTATTTTGAGAGTGACAAATATTAGTAGACCGACTATGTGAGTTTATAGAAAACCATATAATTTAAACTCGGTTTTGCACCTATTGATTATCCATTGTGAGATATTATATAAATTATCTTCATTAATGGCTTCGCGTTTAGCATTAAGCCAATTTCAAGTGGTAAGTAAATACTTATTTTAAAAAGTACATTTAGATTTGTACAGTAGATTGAAATAAAATGGAGTCTCACAAGACGTGTTGTTGCTAAAAGGACAAGGAAGAAACTCCAACATTGTGAGTTTAGATCTCAAAAAATATTTTTTGTTCATCCACAAACTGTCACCACCACAAAAACCAGTAAGTATGACAGTTGTCACTGTCATATTTTCGCCCTTTATTTGCACGTTTCGTTTCATGTTTACGATTTCTTAAACCATATTATGTGTCTTTTTATTTTCCAAAAAATACTAGTTGTGGCGTGTTTTATAGAAAAATGATATCATCAAAGGCTTCTGCATAATTAATAGGATATTTTAAAGTAAAGTGTACCTCGGTACATTTTGAGCCGAAATGGAAAGGTCTCCTTTGTTACAATATCACCTTTAAGCCAATGGTTCCGGTTGGTAATACTATTTCTTATGCAGTAATAAAATAATTTACCTACTTAGTGTTCGGTTCGTTTGGCTTGCGATATTGCTCGCTAAGCAATTTTCGCAATGCCCGGTCGCTGGATGGGTGACCAATTAAAAACATCTCGAGCTCCTCCGTGCTTCGGTTGGCACGTTAAGCCGTTGGTCCCGGTTGTTGTCGTAAGATGACAGTCGTTAAAACTCACCAACCCGCATTGGGCCAGCGTGGTGGGTTATGCTTATGGCTCAACATCCCCACGTGCTATATTTAGAGTATCAATTTGTAAATACTTATACTTACTTAATATCTTATCTTGTCTACATACCTAATAAAAAAACTCTTAAAAGTTTGTTTAATATATTTTATTATCTTTGGCAACCCTACTACTTTAGGTAAGGATTTTCGTATGCTCCTAGAAGCTTTTTCTCTGTACCGTTTCTTTACTCATGTGGACTCGGGGAGCCTCGGGTACTTTCGCCAACACGTTACGCTAACCGTTGCAGGTGAGACGGCGACGAAAAATAGCAACTGGTGCTTCACTCAAGGGGCGCCCCGCAGTCTAGAGGAGCACGCACTATTTTTTCACTTGCAGATTCACTTATTAGGATCACACTATACTGAGCGCTATGGTAATGACTAATAAGGATAGTTTAGATTGCAGTTAATTACGATTTACTTAAAATAACCAGCGACACGTCTGCTTCTTAAGATTAACGAACGACGAATGTTACGTTGTATTCATTCTTAATATTACAAATTAAGTTGAGTTCGGACGGCCGGCGCATTGCATTTTGTAGTAATTTTGCAGTTGTACCTATTTATCGGTTTTATTGAAATATGATAATAAAATTGCTATAAACTTTATATTTCTCATGAAGTAACAATTGTTCTGGTATAAATTTTGCTCAATAATATTGTCGTAGATAAGAGAAATTCACAGTTAACTTCAAGCGATTTTCGAGGTTTTTGGTTTAGAATTAGTTTTTTTACTACTACGCACTATACGACTATATAACAGATAACATTCAATTTTTTTATTTCATTTGTTTAGATCAGTAGTTCAATTTAGGAGCTCTAAACAGTGCCTTCGCGCATTTTATGAAAGTCTTTCTCTGCAATATTGTGTTTAATTAAAAAATTAAGCAAAATTTACAAAAAGCGAGGCTGCTACGAACTATTCCAATAGCTATTTTACACTATTCAATAAGTCAAAACTATTAATGTATTTTTGTTTCCGAGATCGAGAACGCCAATATTGGTCATTTTACGCAAAAATTACAATCGAAATGTAATAGGGCCCTTAATATAATTTATTCGGGAGAACAAATAATATTTTTCTACAGCCTGCCTACTTACCTACCTACTTACTGATACTAATTTTAATATAAAATTGACATTCTTTTCCGAAAGATGGTGCTATTGTTATGATTATTATTAATGAAAATCGATATTATTTAATACCTACATTAAATAAAACAAATGTAAGTAGTAAGTAAGTTATAAAAAATCTTTAATAAATAAGTTTTTTTTACATTTGGAATGTAACATTACGTGTAAATCAGTCTTATCGTTAGTATTACGCAAAAGAAAATATTTACCTCACATAGGTACCATATATCTTTTCATAAATAACTCAGTCGCTAAAATCAGTCACTAAAATGACAATTGCTTGACATAAGTTTCCACAGAAATAATGTCAAACTGCATTACAACTATAGATTTATGTGGCATTTTATGACTGGAATTAAAAATAATTAGATTGTACCTAAAATCAAATATATGGTAGAAGTTTACATTAGATTTTTGGAAAATAGCAAAGTTAATTTTTTTTTTATTTAAGTATACCGTAAGACTCATTATTTCATTGATTTCATTGATCCGAATCCGATCCGATTGATGTGATCTTTGGTCGCCTCTTAACATGGTCAACTGTGTTTACAAATTGTCTTCGCAAAATAAATAGTTAAAGTGTTAATAACGCTATATCGACGATGAAGTGTAATGACCACCTATCTAAAAAAGACGATTTAAGAGGAAACGAAAAAACGTTTTTTTTATACGCCTACTATTGAATAGTTTTTACATAGTGAATTTATCATCATAGGAAGCTTTAATTTATAACGTTAGTGAATATATGGAAATCCTATGGATTACTAAATTAAATGTAATTATTATGGATTAAAAATTATGGATAGTTTTAGCTAAGTTAGGAGGTGTTGCAAATTAAAACAAATAGAAATCCAAAGAGAAAGCAGTTATTATTAGACATTTTAAATTGTTTAGCAGTGTGTCAGCGGGACGATATACGCCATCGTCTCATAATCGCTTCCCATAATTACGAATCGATTTTGGTAATCTTGACTTTTTATGACCGAAATCGCGTTATTCTGTATAATCTTACTATTATAATGACATAATGACATAAAACGTTTTAACGCATTTATAAAATTTTCGTTTTAACAAATGTATGAAAAAACATCTTTAAACAATTGTAACTAATTCCGTGAGACTGTCCCTAATTTCCTTCGGCATGATTATACTTTATATTTTTCTACAATTTTTGACATACTGCATAGTGGGCGCACTCGTTAGATTTCAGGCCAAAAAAATAAAAACCATTTTTATTTTGAAAGTATTAGTTATATTCATTAGTTTAAATATTTTTTCAATTAGTTTTATTGATACATTAATTGTGTATTGTTACATAAAGAAAGAATATACAATGAAAAGTGTTATGAAATAATAATAAAAAAATAGTATTTTTTATAATTAAATCTAGGTATATTGATTATTTAAACTTTGAACTAAATACTTAATTTAGACATGAAATTATCTTAAACTAAAACTTAACAGTAATACTAAAAAAGGAATAAACAAGAACATCTAAAACTAACAATAAGAATAATAACAATAAGTGGTACATTATACACTACACTTCTATATCTGACTCATCTGATTATGTGTCACTATAATTAATATTAGTAACATCACAGACTTCAACATCTGATTGTTCTGTCTGGGATACCAAGAGGTTCAGTCTATCTTTCTTAAATTGTTTAGGCCTAGAATTCTGCATTTTAGGCCTTGTTGTAGAAATGTATAGATCAGAACAGAACTAGCGAGCATCATCTTAATAATGTCTTCATTCGAATTTTCTCGAGTGTTTTTTCTCGAATGATGTTCCTTATATCTGCGAAATTCCTTGTTCCGCGCTTCTGATGCCTCTTCAGATAAAATTCCAATTGGAACAATCGAGTTCTGAATTATGTCTGTTCCGTGAATCAACAACTTATGTACAGTTGTTGACTTAAAGTACCAATTGTACAACTCTACGTATCTTTCAGCGGTTGAGCATGTATAAGCCCTGAATTTTGATGCTCGTTAGTTCAATTTCCAAATTTTTTTCAACAAGGCCTAATGCACAATTCTAGGCTTAAACAATTTAAGAAAGATACACTGGACTTATTTGTATCCCAGACAGAACAATCTGATGTTGAATTCTGTGATGTTACTAATATTAATTATAGTGACACAGAATCAGATGAGTGAAATATAGAAGTGTAGTGTATAATGTACCACTTATTGTTATTATTCTTATTGTTAGTTTTTGTTGTTCCTGTTTATTTCTGTTTAAGTTTTACTGTAAATGTCTTGATATAATTTCATGTCTTAATTTAAATCAATAATACTAATTGAAAAAATATTTAAAGTACCTAATGAATATAATACTTTCAAAATAAAAATGGTTTTTAATTTTTTCTGGCCTAAAATCTAACGAGTGCGCCCACTATGCAGTATGTCAAAAATTGTAGAAAAATATGAAGTATAATCATGCCGAAGGAAATTAGGGGCAGTCTCACGGAATTTAAGTTATAATTGTTTAAAGATGTTTTTTCATACATTTGTTAAAACGAAAATCTTATAAATGCGTTAAAACTTATAGTTTTATGTCATTATAATAGTAAGATTATACAGAATAAGGTGATTTCGGTCATAAAAAGTCAAGATTACCAAAATCGATTCGTAAGTCTATGGGAAGCGAATAATCATCGAAGAGAATAATCACCACACAGTAGGGCGGTGGTGATTATTCTCTATCGGGTGACCCACTTGCTCGTTTGCCTACTTCATTTATAAAAATAAAATAAAAAAGTAAAAATTGTTATAAGTTTTAATTGTTCGTGTTTGAAAGTCGCAGGAGACTGCAATGTTTTGCTAACACTTTCAGCAATCATGTTTTGTTAGTTTGTTTTGTTATTTTTATGTCGCACGCAGCAGATCCGCCATAAGGCATATTGTATTCTAAGGTTGCAGCAACAGATGTTATTTATGCATACCTACCTATACATTTAACTAATTAAAATAGTAGCAATTTAGAATAGAAATGTAGTAAATAATAAATTCGGACGATTTAACGCAATAACTATAGAATAAATTATTTTATATTAGATGTATAGATGTGTTTTCTTAAGAAGTAGCTTAACAGCTTGCGTTCATACTTGTCATAATGGTTGCACGAGCGCGTTCGTTCCGAGCCGCGTGAGTTGGTGTGAAATAGTACTAAAGTGACTGCATTCTGCAACGTGTTACTTTATTAAAGATCCGCTGCTGCTTCTGAACTACTGCACCGAGCCGTGTAACGCGATCCTGAAATGCGATCACGTGTGCGCCGGCACCTGCGCGCAGTGCCGGCAGGGGAGGCTGCACGCGCCCTGCACGCAGCCGTGCCGCGCCCTCAACATCTGCGGACACCAGTGAGTACTGAGCGCACACTCCCCGCTCGTCACGACCGCTGACAGCTTTATACCTATAATCTGTTACATATTATGTAAGGATGTCTTCGGAAAATTGTATTATTCGGCATTCTACAATCGGCGCCGTTCGTTTGCAAACGCTCGCTGCTCTTTAAAATGCCAAAGACAAATTGATGATCGTGTTCATATAACCAATAGTCACATATTGCGGTAACCATGGTATAAGGACAAATAATACAGTTGTCACAATTAAGTAAGTATATCATCATCCGGTATTTATTCACATAAAAAGTAACATACCTACTTACTACGAAGTCAAAAAAAAATCGTAAAGTTTGGTTAGGACTGTAATCAAAGCGCGCGAAGCGCCAGAAGTTAGTAGTTTTTAAGGTTCTCTTGTCTTCCCCTACTGCGGGAGTCTATACATGAGATTTATAAGTAGATGGCGAAAACTAAAAGCCGTATTTAAGGATTTAAATTATTAACAGAAAAATATATTATCATTTTATCTGACAAACACTTAGAAGAAGTATGTAAGTACTTACTGACCATGGACCTATCCATGGACGTAATAATTCATTATTCGTACTGCAAAGCTGTGGAACTCCCTGCCAGAGTCGGTGTTTCCTATAAGGTACAATATTGGGGTCTTAAAATCACGACTGAACAGGTTACTTCTAGGCAAGCATGTGCCACCGTAGGCCACATCATCACTTACCATCAGGTGGGATAGTAGCCAAATGCAAGCCTATCACACAATAAAAAAAAATAGCGAAAGTGGCAAATTTATAAATAAACGTTTTTTTTTGTTTTAACAACAAAATAACCTTACGGTTAATTAACGATGTCAAAGTTAAAATTTTTGCTATGAAAACGGTTTTTACGGCTAGTGTTAATTTTTTACTCTGAAGGTACTTATATGTACATTCGATTACATATATACAGCGATAATTTGCATTAAAATTTCTTTTATAAATATAAAATTTTAGATGTTTCGTTTTAAAAATAAAAACAGAACTAACTTTAACCGTTTGTTACAATGACATAGCAAATTTTAACATGTCGCTTGATTTAAGAGGCCTATTACATCTCAAATGTGATTTTTGCGTAAAAAGGCCATTTTCGCATTTTGTAGTAATTTTGCAGTTGTATTTATCGTTTTTATCGAAATACGATAATAAATTCATGCAAAATATTACAAATCTCCAATCTGCGAGAGTAAGCTGAATTCGGACGGCCGGCGCATCGCATTTTGTGGTAATTGGCGTATGTAGGGTCATTTTCCAAGGGGGGCCTGGCCCCAAAGGTGCAATGGTCGATGCGATGCCGAGTTTCCGCTTAGTTTGGGGCTGAAAATTTGTGAGAAAGTTGTAAATTGAATTATTAATTTACAACTTTCTGACAAATTTTTCATTTATTATTATATTATAATATTTCGATCATCAATTTTGAGAATGTAGTTTACTTAAACATAAAAAAAATGTAAAGTTTTGTAAATCGTCTTTATTACGATTGATTTGTATTATTTACTAAACCAACTTCAATTTACGTTTCCTGTCTACAAAAATATTTAAAACTTTTTCCGGCTCTAGACTAATATTATGAAGAGAAAAGATTTGATTGTTCGTTTGTTTGCATTGAATAGGCTCCAAAGCTGCTAGAGCTAGACCGATATGAAAAATTATTTTACTGTTGGGAAGCTACACTTTCTCCGGGTGACATAGGCTATAAAATATTTTAAAAATTGTCACGGGGTACGGGGTCTACGCGAACCACGGAGAAGAGTACTGCTTGAGAACCTCTCTTCTCCCATAGTAGACCTTAGCCACGTCTTAATACTGCGCATTGCTGAAAAGCTCCGTTCGCATCCGGCTAAGCTGATTTACGATTGCAGCTTGGATCAATTTATACAGATTTGGGCAAAAATCATCCCTTTCTTTTAGCACGTTCTTCATTATCAAGCATTCTGCTCCTAAAAGAGTCATCAATTTGAAGAATATTCTTATATTTATCTACAAATGGCTTTCCAATTTCGAGATCTAAATTTAAAAACGCATCGATTGATTGGACTAAAGGTACACTTAAACCTGTTATTCATATGACTTAAGTATTATATTATCTATCGCTGGATAATATACAGGATGGACCAAACGGTGACTGTAAAATTATTTTTTTTGGATTCCTGACATCCAGGTGTACCTGGAAATACCCCATGTATGTTCCGCGACTTTTCGTAGTTTTCGAGCTATGATTTTATATTTTATTATAATTTTGAGAATTTTCGACTTGACCGACTTAAATATAATTATTATTATTCGGAAATTATGCATCTTTTTTTGAATTTTTCTTTGTAACATAGATCTCATGATTTGTACTTTCACACATAAAATACCCAGCTTTCTGCCGTCAACGAAAGTTACAAAAAAATTTACCGAAATTAAAAAAAATAAGGCGAAAGCAAATCATAGTTTTTTCAAATACAAATTAAAAGTTAAAAAAAAAAGTTCCATGACTTTTAAGTAATTTTGAAAACTTCGCAAGACCATAAGCTTTAATTATAATCCAAAAAAGTGGTGCTCAATAGGCCTTTTTTTGCTGAAATCTGCCTTCAATTGTACAAAGATGAAATTTTCTAAGTTTTTTTATTGGCTATTTTTTGTCATCTACAAAATTATTATTACCGAAATAAACATTACAATTACACCGTTTATTGAATAAGGAATTAAAACACCCTTTAAAAGTATGTTATTACAAAGAGGTAACATCGATATCACTTGTTGATAGTTATTTTGATTATTTCAAGGATCATTCATAATAAATGAAATAAAAAAATCATAAAAATAAATTCTTAATTTATTAACTTTTCTAAATGTCAATTATGTTAATCAAACCTAATTAACCTTAGGAATTAACAATGAGGTGCTTTTCAAATAAATTATTAATTTAGAACATTCCACCTTTGTACATTTGTACTTATTAAGTAGATGTCAGGAATCCAAAAAAAAGTTCAAGTTTCTTTTCAAAGTGTGGATTCAGTATAGATGTCTCTGTCCCTGCTTACTCCACCGACACGATTATGTTTCCTTTTGCTTAGGTACTCTCGTTAGTTCCAGCGAAATTTCATGTTTTTCTGCAAACTCAGTCTAAGATCCGAGTATAGAACGACCTTCACTCTCGCCGGGCCGGTTAGTGGATGAAAAGTATTTTATATCAAATTTAATATGTTAAAAAATATATGTTAAATATATAATGAGAATTTCAGTCCAGTGCCTATAATGATTAATTTAATATAAAAAAAAATTAACATTGCACTGGTTGTGTACGTGTGTTTGTAATGAGATTATCTTTATATAACATACATTTTATTTATTTAACCAGATGGTTGCATATTACTAATATTGACTTACCTCCCAAGCAGCAAAATTCTCCTATAGTTGTTGACTTATAAGACTAAACATCTTATAGTACACTAATAGACGCTTTGATTAAAATCACTGATCTTGTTAAAGCAGCTTAACAGACTATTTGCGCTACAAGCACTTTCGATCCTATTACGCAGTCTTAAAGACGTTTACGAGAACATCTTATTAGACTATTTACGCTACAAGCACTTCCGATATTACTACGTAGTCTTATAAACGTTTATAGGACCACATTATATGATACTTATAAGAACTTAAGTCTTATAAGTGCATGTTATAAAAATAAATATCAAAGCTCCTATAAATGCATTTAACAAGACTATTTATTCTTGTTCACGTTTTGTTTTATTCTTCTATAAGAAAAGTTCTTCTGTAAACGTTTTAGGTATAGCTACTATAGGTCGAAGATATTATAAGATTGATTTGACTTAGTCGTGACTTCTAAAAGATTTCTAGCACCAAAGTTGCACGTCCTGCTACTATTATAGGTAAGATTCTACTTATATGTGACCTGCACTTGCTATTATTAGAGTGATCAGCTGTTGACATCAATTAAAACATTATGGTGTCCAGGACTGTGATCCTATAATAACATTAACTTTGACCAAATAGCATTGTAAAGCTCCTGATAAATGCATTACAATATGGACCGCGATCCGATCTGATGACGGCTGTATTTAGTAATACTTAATGAATATACAAATAATAATTATGTTTACTTTTGAAGGCGCATAAACATATGTTTATTATCATCGAATACTTTATCAATAAAATTTATATCGCAAGTTAATTTTTTTATATAACAGTGAAAACACAAAAACTTATCAACCTTTATGATAATGAATAGTAATAAAGATTACCCTTTGCAATTCCAATATAATTTTTTTTTCATTTGACTCCACCATATAAAAATTAATGAAAAATAAATGCTCTAGTTATGACATCACAATTACCACTGTTAGATAAATTACACCAGTAGCGGCATGCGCCAGATTGTTACAGGACTAATCACGCTGACTCAGTGCGTGTACCTGATCTTTATAGGACACAGTGATCTTGTAGAAGCACTCAATAAAATAGTAATAAAATCAATTTGCACTTTACCGGACAGTAACAAAATAACTATAGGCCGCAATAGTCCTGTAAAGTGCGCCCAAATGCGGTCCTGTAAACGTTAATAGGATTTCTATAGGACTAAAAAATATTTGGTCTAGGATAATTACATGACCACATTTTGCTACTTGGGTGTTTTTTTTTTATTTATTTTTTTATTGTGGCACGCCTTAGTGGTTTCACTCTGCCTGATGAAAAGCAGCTAGTGAAGCCCAAGAAGTGAAAGCGTTCGTCACAGCGCTACCACGCTATGCCGAACGCTCTCACTATGGCGGCCTGCATAAATGCTTTTTCACGCCCCGCTTAAATAACCCGGGAGAGAAAGAGGAAGGAAACACGTGTGCGGGAAGCGCATTCCACATACGGGCAGTTCGGCAAAAGAACGATTGTCCAAACTTTTTGGTACGTGTCTTGATGGGCAGCACGGTATGAGGGTGGCTTCTAAGACCTGCACGCGTCGATCTGGAAAGGAAAGGAGAGGGAGGGATGAGGTCAAAGAGCTCCTCAAAGCATTCACCGTGGTAAAGGCGGTAAAAAGCACTAAGGGAAGCAATGTCCCTACGTAGCTGTAACGGCTCCAGACTGGTCGTAACGTCATCGTTACCGATAATACGGACAGCACGTCTTTGCAACCTGTCAAGAGCTTCGAGCAAGTACTTGGCGGATCCGTCCCAAAGATGAGAGCAATACTCCACGCAGGAGCGCACCTGAGTCTTATACAAAAGACAACGTTGCTCCGGCGTGAAGAACCGCTTCACCTTGTTCAGGATTCCGAGTTTACGTGAGGCTGTGGTTATAATGCTCTCAATATAGCTCTTCGGGTTGAGGTCGCTGTGTATGTCTATACCTAAGAGACTGAGACCAGTCTGGATGGGTAATAGGTTGCTCTGGAAGGAGGGTTGGGGGAGAAATGCGGACTTTTTAGCCGTGACAGCGCAGACCTGTGTTTTTTTGGCATTGAACTGGACCAGGTTATCAGAGCCCCATTTATAAATGCGGTCTAACTCCTCGTCCAGCTCAATGACAATCTTCTGTCTCGACTCCACTACATCGGCCTGCTTTGCCGCAGGGTGACCCAAATAACGCCGATGTACTGTACTGTCGTCTGCATAGCAATGAATGTTACCCAAGGATAACATATCATTGATATGCAGAAGGAACAGCGTGGGCGATATTATAGAACCCTGCGGCACTCCGGCGTTCACCTGCAGAGACTGTGAGGCACTGCTTTCGCAGAGTACGCGAATGCTGCGCTCATGCAGGAACCCGGCGACCCAATCGCATAGGCGAGGTGGCAAGCCGTATGACGAAAGCTTGGAGAGAAGCGAACGATGCCAAACTCGATCGAAAGCCTTGGAGATGTCCAGGCTAACAGCCAGTGCTTCTCCATGCTTATCCAGTGCTTCACCCCACAGGTGTGTTATGAACGCCAGGAGATCACCCGTTGATCGTTTCTGTCTGAACCCGTATTGTCGATCATGAATCAGGGAGTGATCTTCTAGGTAGCGAATGAGTTGTCTGTTTATGATTCGCTCAAAAACCTTGCAAAGGACAGAGGTGACAGCAATAGGTCGATAGTTGGCTGGGTCAGACCCCCTTTTTTGGGGACCGGCTGGACGTTCGCCTTTCTCCAAGCCTCCGGCACAATTCCAGTAGAGTACGAGAGGTGGTATAGGCGTGTCAGTACTGGAGACAACTCGGGAGCACATTTTTTAAGGACGACTGCCGGTATACCGTCAGGACCTCGTCACCAGTAAGTCTAGCAGGGAAGGCGCTTGACCCGATATATCTGGAATCCTGGTGGGCTGGAGAACCAGTTGAGTCAGATCATGCGTGAGAGCGAATGCGTGGGCAGTTCGGCCTGCGTGATCTGTTTTGGAAGAGCCCAACCAGGTCTCATGGTGGGCATTAAAATCTCCCAAAAGTACCACATCGGCAGACGGAAACCGCTCCTGTACGTCGTCAACTGCTTGGCTCAGGTAGTCAAATAACCGAGTTGTCTCGTGGTCTCCGGAGTGGGAACGGTACAGGCAAGCGTAGACATGGCTTTCGGAACCAAGATCCACGTGTACCCATAGGATGGAGAAGGAGGGGTCCTCCAAGCAGCGCAAACGTCGACAGCAAACGTCCGTCCTGACGAAAAGGCATACTCCGGCTTTCGCGAGGAAGCATTCCTCGAGCACGTAGCCGGGGTAGTGCAGATATGCAATGTCGGCAGGACGGCGGATCTGTGTCTCCGTCAGAAAGAGCAATGCAGGCCGGGCCGTCTCAAGGTGTTGGTGGACGGCGTTGAGGTTTGAATGGAGTCCACGGATGTTAGTGAACTCCACCTCGAAAAGCGACTTGGTGGTGGGGAAGTGGGGTGCCGCTGTCTGACTTGTATTGTTTTTAGACACTGACATGGTGGTTGGATGGGGGCGTGAGTAAAAGGAGATGCTGTGGCGGCAAGGGGGAAAAGACAAAGTGTGGGAGACTAACATGAACTGGTGTATGTAGTTGTTCGGTAAGACGTTAATCGACCCGCCGGACGGAAGGTCCCCCGTACCCCCCCGAGAGTAGTCGCCGGGTCCCACCAATCCGGTCACCAACCGGCACGACGAGCCACTTCGGGATTATGCGCGACCTGGTGGAGCAGCCTCCTAGAGTGGTTAGCCCTAGTTGGGCTCCTGTACTATGCCGCGGGCGGCCAGCGGCACCACCGTTTCTACGGGTCTCCCTGGCCGGCGAATCGACCCAAGTCAACCGAACAATGCGTCCACAAAGACTTCCACCGGACCTTGACCCTGCCGCCACCGCACCTCCCCAAGCTCCGGTATTACGGCTCTGAACCCGGAACGCGTCCTGTGTCGAGCACCGAACACTTGGCGGGTTTTACGAGTCCGCATCGTGGTAGCGCCGGACGAGCAAAGCTCTCCCACCAGCAAAATCCATTTAGTCGCCTCTTACGACACCCGCTAAGATACAGGGGAGGGGGTGGTGCAATTCTGACCCGGCACCACACGGGGCTAAAACGGGTGTTACACCTGCTACAATGTTAGGACGGGAAAAAAATTGTCAACCTAACGTTTGCATATTCTGTAGGATTCATACTTTCGATTGGTACCTATGTAATTATCTATTATCCAAACCAGTGCAATGTTAATTTTTTTTTTTCAAATATTTAATTAATCATATACTGGACTGAAATTTTTTAGCCAACCCACTCGCGATATATTTATTAACATAGTAGCGAGGCCGCTACGCACGATACGACTATTATAAGAGATAACATTCTATTTTTTTATTTCATTTGTATTGAACAGTAGTTAAATCGATGAGCTCAAAAAAGTACCTTCGCGCATTTTATAAAAATCTTTCTCTGCAATTTTGGGTTTAATTAAAAAGTTAAGGAAAACTTACAAAAAGCGAGGCCGCTACGCACTATGCCAATAGCTATTTTGCACTATTCAATAAGTCAAAATCGTTAATGTATTGTTGTTTCTGAGATCAAGAACGCCAACATTTTCCATTTTACGCAAAAATCACAGTCTGGTGATAATAGGCCTCTTAACCCTTATAAGGCACTAAGAATGACTTAAACATAAAAATACCTGAATTCAAAGTTTATCAAGCCTACAATCGATCGGCACCCCTTACAACCCTTTTTTTCTATAATGTTACTTTATTCCATCTTCATTTGTAGTCTGCACAAAAATGAGGAAAGAAAACAGAAAATACCTATATTTAATTGTTTCACTGTACCTATTAATAACATTAAAATTTGACCTCGAACAATTTATTTACCAAAAATGTAGTAAGGTAGTCTCTACTTTTGGTCTCTGTTCCATGAAGTTGAGGTAAATTATCATACCTAATTCCATTCACTGACTATTACATTAAATTCTACTACATTATAATTATGTATCAACATTATCTATATAATAAATAAACCAGCTCAATATACCTCACAAAACCTTGCCTGAGTAAATCACCGCCCTATAAAGCTATTCGGTAGCGTAGGACCTATTAGCGCATTTGTTGTTTTTCATTGTTTCAGGTGCGAGGAACCTTGCAACCAGCTGTGTCCGCCGTGTGCGAAGCCCTGCGAAGTAAAATGTGACCACTCGCGGTGTCCCAATATCTGTGGCGCCCCGTGCGTGCCTTGTCAGGTAAGACATTACTGAATTTGATTTCCGCTTCCCTATAGTGTTTGTATATCTACAGCTTTATATAAAAGCTGACCGCTTTACAGAAGAGCGCTGTTTTGCAAAAGTGGAGGATCGCCTTTATCTGAAGCTGCGTAGTAATTCTTTATTCGTGTTGCGACTCGGCCAAAGCTTTAGACAGGCGAACATAAAAAAGAAAATTATTCAATATATCAATATGTGTAATGTATCAATTTCCATACTACAGAAAACATGTTGTCTTCTATGAAGCGGTTTGCTAATTGGTTGCTAATTGGTCACGAGACCTTTTTAACCCCTAACCCCTAACACAAGGGCATTGCAATAATATTAGTTACTTTAATTGTAACTAATATTATTGCAATGCCCTTGTGGGGCTTATGGTTGGAACTAAACAAAGTAGATCTAAGGTGTAATACGGCAATCGCGCGTCGGCCCTACCTGCTGGTAAGTATTTATTTATTGTTAAAGGTTCCACAACATAATACAAATTGTTACATTGCAATTTACATCAAACCAACACTATTTAAATTTGTATCCCAATAAAAATTGTACACAGCATTGACCCAAAACAACAGTAAACAAAATATTAAACTAACTACATACCTAATTTAAACTAAGTAATGTTAAATAAAAATTAACAACTTTCGAATAATTTGGAAAATAAAAGAACAATCGAAGCAAAGCATTAAGCGAGTGCTACGAACAAATTCAAACAGAAAAAAGAGAACAATTTAAATATTACGTAACAGTGATACTTTAATGTACTTTAACTACAATTAAAAATGTCTTTTTGAGGACATAAGTTATTATATGCATGACACAATATGCGTAAAAGCGGTGCATTTTTCGACACCATTGAGGTACCTCAATGTTTGACACATTATTGTTCACACTTGGTTAGCTAAACAATTGAAAATTACACACTGAATGAGTTGGTACTTAAAAGTTAATATGCTCTAAGAGTTCATCACAATATTCACCATTAACATCATCATCAGCCTATAAACGTCCCACTGCTGGGCACAGGCCTCCCACGTGGTCAATTAGCACGTGGGGATATTGGGCCATAACCCACTACGCTGGCCCAATGCGGGTTGGTAGGTTTTAACGACTGTCATTACGACAACAACCGGGACCAACGGCTTAACGTGCCTTTTGAAGCACGGAGGAGCTCCAGATGTTTTTTAATTGGTCACCCATCCAGCGAGCCGCCATTGCGAAAGTGGCTTAGCGAGTAAGATCGCAAGCCGAACGCGCTAGCCGCTGCGCCATCGAGCTCTTCACACACACCATTAACAATTTAATGCAAAATATATAAGTCATTTGCCAGTCTTTAAATGCTTCTCCAAAGTGACAAGTGAACATTTTTTTAGCCGGTCAGCATATTCTGGCAATTTCTGGCGTCTCAGACCTAGCCGTACATAAATACCTCAAAAAGTGACGCTGAATTAGTAATATAATTCTGTGGCTGAATGTGAATAGACTCGATCCTTTCAGTGTGGTTATTATAGACAGGCGCCCAAACGCTAGAACAATTAAATACTCTAAAGTACTCCTTACTAATGATGTATAAAGTATGATTATTGAATTCTGGTTTTTTATAGGTTTCAATTGTCTTATTATAAATGCAAGCATTCATTTAGCTTTACTGCAAATATGGTCGTAGTGTTGCTTAAAGGATAAAACCGAATCATTAATACACCCAGATCACGGACAACGGTTATACGATCTAAGACCTTTCCATTATACAGGGCGTCCCACGGACATCCACATGGAGGGATAGTACCTTGAATATTGTAGATGGAACATTTTACTGAAAGAAGACATTATTTGAATTTAAATAACAATTTTAACTGCATTCATAGATATTTAAATAATAACATGGTTGAACCGGGAATCGAACCGGTTATATGAGTAAAATAATCAAATTTTCGAAAGGCTTCATCCTATGGATTATTTTTTTGCAAAATAACATAGTGTCACAAATAAAAGGAAGACCATGAAAACTGTCCTGCTAAACTACATACCTACCTAGGTACCTCACACACAAAAGTAAGCTGCTGGTGGTAATCATGCGAGTGAGACAAAGTTATGAATTACAAAATATTTTGGTCTAACACGTACAAATGAGTTGCTGCTTATTGCAGACTGAAATGTAACAGGTCCATTGGACTGAGATTTGTAGGACCGCGCGCTTTACCTACCCCGATACCACAGTATAAATATAAGCTAAAGCAGTACGGAAGCTCGGCCTTTTTCTTGTTTTATATTGGGAGTTATAGAAATCAACTTTATAGATATCACAATAACTCCACCATTTCGTAAAAGCGACATTGTGTTGTTTTAGTGAGGATGTAGACAATGAGGAAATCATCACCTCGATGGTTTCATCACATAACTATTGTCTTTGAAATGCTTTCCTGATAATTTGTTAAGGATAAGTTTCTTGCAAAGGCGGTGCTGCGTCCTGAAAGGTGATAATAACATATCGTCACTTGAGCCGAAGTATATTGCTGGTGAGCTACTGAGCTAAGTAGGGGATACCAGGGTTGACTCGGCCAATACGATACGACTAGTACACCAGTGATCCTGCTGAAAACAGAAAAAGATCTTGCCAAAATAACGAACAATTATTAAGTGTTTTTTCACTGAACTACACTGTACTAAAGTGTATCACATTTAATTCTGCATTTTTAAGTGTTAACAATAGTCGCTACAGAAGTTTGAGAATCGCTTGTTGTTGTTTACTCGCAATTTCAATAGAATTTTTTTGCTGGTCAGTTCGAGTAAACCTTTTGTGTGCCTTTTATGCAATCACACACACTAAATCCGACCGTGGTACTAACGGGTTAAGGAATAGTTTTGCAATTACACTAATAATTTTAATGAGCCGCACAGGTATTCCGCCTTTGTTTCGTTATCTCTCAATATTCAAATACAATAATGAGTTGATGATGGGTTTAATTATTTTTTTACTTTATAAGCCGACTTATATCCGTAACCCATGTCAGTTGTTCGCAACTACCCACTGGGTAAACGTTCTCCCATGTACCGGCTTGTTGAATCCTACAACTAAACACTAAACACAATTGACATTGCTCGGCCAACTTAACTAATCAGGGGACACAGCCCGCGCGGCCCTCGCCCACCCTTCGAATAATTAAAGCGCGCCAGTACGATTAAACTAATACTTTAAACTTTCGTCATAGCGAAGCAGAATTATTATTATTGCCGACCGAAAGTTTCGGCAGCGAAACGAGAAAGTAATTCCGGGCGGAGAAGGAGTTTTCAGAAATTCGCAAACTTTCCCGGGCCAGACGAAAACAGATTTGGTGGCAAACAAAGAGGCCGGCGCGGCGTCGGGAGGGCGGGGGTCTTACGTGGAGAGGACACAACCCCTTCGCAAGTTTTGATGGAAACCAAATAGGATTAGCGCGCGGAAAGAATAGGTGGAGTAAAACTGTGAATATGTTCTGACTATAGGTGGTAGTTTAAAATTGTGGCGTTTATAAAATATATTTATACTAATATTATAAAGCTGAAGAGTTTGTTTGTTTGTTTATTTGCTTGAATGCGCTAATCTCAGGAACTACTGGGTCCGATTTAAAAAAATATTTCAGTGTTAGATAGCTCATTTATCCACCCTTACACGCGCACATTACACTTTTCCACACTTCACTTTAATAGGCTTTTATCACCTTTACACTAAACACTCGTACCCGCGATCTTCCAGATTACACAATTTATAATTCCTCAAGTTATCTATGAACTTCATTTTGGTAAATGACTCATAATATCAAATCACTTATTTTAAGAATAAAACCTGGAAAAGAAGATAAAATGACACAAAAATATGTAACTTTGTGAATTTATTCTATCGAGCCAACTTTATCAAATCATGTTTCCATCGGGTGTATTTCACAAATTAAAGCCTCAACAATACTTCATAATTTTCGCAGATTTTAATTTTACTGTTTACTACTTCAAAAAGTAATTCTAAGAACGGGTTATTTTAATTTTTCACTAACACCTAGCCTTAAGAGGATACGACACTCTCAATCCTTGTTACTTTGTTTTTAAATGAATTTTGAAACCATTGTTTGTTAAGAAAAGGTAATTTTCAGTGTAGATTAGGACAAAAAGTGTTGTTTTTATGAAAACGAATTTTTATGAGCACAGAATGCTAATGGAGAAAAAACTTGAAGCAAAAAAGAGAAGAAAAAAGATAATCATCATCATCATCAGCCTATATACGTCCCACTGCTGGGCACAGGCCTCCCACGTGAACAATAGCACGTGGGGATATTGGGCCATAACCCACCACGCTGGCCCAATGCGGGTTGGTGGGTTTTAACGACTGTTATCCTACACGCCAATTGAGCGTTAGGGTTGTCCTCTTATTTTTTGTAAAATTGGAAAAGTTTTTGTTTAGTTAGCGGTGTATCTCAGCTAGTTAGCGCTTTTTTTGAGATAACTACTCGTAGCAAAGCATAAGGGTTGTCACTTTTAATTTTTAAAGTTAGAGATGGCGGCTACTTTCCTCATTCTATTATCGGATTCATTGTCGGAAACCACACAGATCCCCTGATATCGATTTTTAAAGCAATCGGTCGAATAACTAAAAAGTCCAAGATGGAGGCTATTTTGTCTTATACTAATAACGGAGTCGTTGTCAGAAACCACACAGATCCCTAAATATCGATTTTCAAAGCAATCGGTTGAATAACTAATAAGTTAAAGATGGCGGCTACTTTCCTCATTCTATTATCGGAGTCGTTGTCAGAAACCATACATATCCCCAGATATCGATTTTCAAAGCAATCGGTTAAATAACTTAAAAGTTCAATATGGCGGCTACTTTTTCTCATTCTAATAACGGATTCATTGTCAGAAACCACACAGATCTTCACATATCAATTTTCAAAGCAAAGTTTATTAACGATGAAGTTTCGTAGCATGAATTCTTATTATTTTTCACCATTAAAATAACGCGCGCTCAAAAAATATACTTCAGTAAGTACGGCGAATATCACCTAAACAACCAAACGATTTATTTATAAGAAAAGCTTTCAATTTAGTAATACTAAAACATTCTTACCTTTCAACATCAGCAGGAAGTTTAAAAAACGAAAGCTCCGCTTTTGAAGAAGCCGAGTTTAAGCAGCCGAGCACACGACAGTGAACACTCGTCAACTATGCGATTCTCTAAGCGACACATAGACGCTGCGCGCATGGCTGTGATCTGGTGTCTCTTTCCAATTCTATGAATATGAAAGAGACAGAGTCAATTCGCAGCGCTGCAGCAGCCGCAGCTATCAAGGCTTTAGCTTAGAGAATCGCACGACTGGACGCAGCACGCGCTACTGAGAGCACTGCGATGTCCGCTTAGCGGCTCTGTAAACACGTGCGTCTGTGGGCGTGCGTCGTTTTGTGCGTTTGTACGTAGCTTCCTTACTGCTTTAGCTTATATTTATACTGTGCCGATACCGTATCTTCCTGTTTTGTTTAATCAAATGTTTTATATTAAAACTTCCGCGCCTTCGTCCACGCTAACTTATAAATATCGTCAAGGTACTTCAGCCGTTTCGTACAAAATATCTACAAATTATAAACAAAAACCACCCACAATTATCGCTCTTTCTCATAGTGAAAACCGCTTGAAAATCTATTGTGTGGTCCCAATGGCCTTTATTGTGTGGTCCAGAATACCAAAGCGGCGCCACAGACACAGGAAAACGACGACTTTACTTTATAATGAAAATATAATGATGTAATGAATTAAAACTGTTTTAACGGGACTAAACACGATTTATTTTGGAGTAAGTACATATCACATTTTAAACTTTCATGGTCACTACAATTATTTTTATGAAAAAACGGGATTTTTACCATGGCTGAGTTGTTTGTTTTGAGTCCCCGATATTTCGGGGCAGTTGCATGCACCATGATCACGGAGTAACTGCAGCTAATGCGGGTGGATGTTAGGAGCAGACGAAACGGTCTACCCTCTTTCTTGATCGTTTTTTGCGCTCGACACCCGTACCAATGTTCTCGACCGCACTGTCAACTCGAACTTGTTCACGACACACATAACTCACAGTATCACTACGAGAAACGCCACCGTTTTGATTCTTGCGGTTTTTACATAACTGAATCACCGGATTCCAGACATTCGACAATTTAAACCAGTCTTCACGATTGAAATTATTTTTATGCTTTTTTATTTTAATAGCTTCTCTGACCAGTCTTGGTACATAGTGGCGTTCTGTCGAAATAATCTGAAGGCTATAAAACTCCATCCAGTGATTCGGTCCTGAGTGAATAAGATGTTCTGCAATGGCTGATTTCTGAGTGTCGTTATTCTTGACTGCTTTTATGTGCTCCTTTACGCGACAGGGTACTGTACGTTTTGTTTGGCCTATATAAGAGCTACCACAACTGCAGTCAATTTTGTACACGCCAGGTTTTTCCAGGGGAAAACTGTCTTTTGGTGAACGCAGGCATTGGGCAACTTTCTTTAGTGGAGTGAAGATAGTGTTAATTGAGTACTTGTTTAGTATGTTGGAGATCTTATCTGTCACTCCTTTTATAAAAGGCAAAAACACCGGTTGTCTGTTCACCTTGCACCTGTACTGTTTAGTTGTGTGTCTGGGTGGTAGTACCTTTCCTTTGTACCCGTTCCTCTGCAGGACATGCCGCACACAAGCTAACTCCTTGTCTAGATGGTCGTCATCACACAAATCATATGCTCGATAAGTCAAAGATGTCACTACAGAGTCAAGATGTCTTGGGTGGTGATGTGAAGTCGCGTTGAGGTATCGATCAGTGTGTGTAGGTTTCCTGTACACTGAGTGGCTAAGGTACACTGAGTGGCTAAGCGAACCATCATTGTGCACTCGTACTCTGACGTCAAGAAGGAAGGAGCATTTCTTTTCTTTAATTTCAATCGTGAAGACGGGTTTAAATTGTCGAATGTCTGGAATCCGGTGATTCAGTTATGTAAAAACCGCAAGAATCAAAACGGTGGCGTTCCTCGTAGTGATACACAAGGTCCACGTGTTTGGAAATTAAAAATATTCCTCTCCATAAGCCAGAGTCGAAGGAATCATTACTAAAAGTAATTGTTTCGATCTGTGGACATCTTAAGGTTGACATTCAGCCGTACGAAGTGAGAGACACATTCCGCATTGCTACAAAAGATACTGAGAATAGGACTATAATTGTAGACTTTACTAGCAATATCGTGAAAGAAAAAGTGTTGCGAGCTTACAAGAAATATAACAAAGAACTTGGTCAACTTACTACTGAGCGGCTGAAGATATCTGGAACAACATCGAGGGTTTTTATATCGGAAAATCTCACCCCTAAGACGAAAAGGCTTTTCTTTTTGGCTAGGGATTACGCTAAAACTAACTCGTATAATTACTGCTGGGTTTCAAATGGGAAAATCTTTCTACGTGAGAAGCAGGGAGATCCATTGCATTGGGTCAGGGATGAGACAGATTTAATGAAACTAAATAAGATAATACAATGACTAACTCTATTTCTTATTACAGTATTTTACCGCATGGTTTTTCAAAATGTATTTAAGATGCATAGGTATTTTAGTTACATATTGTTTTTATTTTTTAAGTTTTATTATATAAAAAAGTACAATAAACACATAATTCATTTACACACATTGACAATTTACACATTTTTTCTTACACTAATCAAAAACACACACATAACATATGCTCGCGCATTAACTAGCACAGTACTGTCATGTGTAATCATGAGTTGGTATTTTTTCGGTCTACAATTATCTTTCTTGGTTCAATCTAATAAAGCATACATGTTAAAATTAATACTATTTTATAATGAATGATAGCTCTAAAATTATAAATGATATTGATCAAATTTCGGTATCAAATTCATTTATTGCTTCCCCTGAACGCTGCATTACTTATTTTCCTACCACAAGTACCTGTATTAAAATATTCCATGTTAATATTAGAAGTATAGGCAATGTATTAAATTTTAATAATCTCTTATTATTACTAAAAAGAACAAATATACAATTTGATATTATCATTTTAACAGAATGCTGGCTGAGCAAATGTCCTTTTATACCTTGTTTACCAAGTTATAAAATATTTAAAACACATTACACTAATCAAAATGATGGAGTGGTAGTCTACGTCAAAAGCGATATGGCATGTAGTGTGGAAGAACCTAATATTGTAAAAGCAAATTGCCTTCTACTTAAACTCCCAAACTCCATTACAATACTAGCTATATATCGATCACCATCACAAAAAAACTGTGCTGATTTTATCTCCAGTCTTGATACCATTCTTAAGTCACTAAATACATATAAATCAATTGCAATTATCGGTGATATAAACATAAACATTACCCCTGGTAATAAAGATCCTAACTCTGACTTATACCTTAATACTACCGCATCCCATGCTATGCTGCCAGCCCATCTATTTTCTACACGCTATAAGAACTGTATCGATCATATAATTCTTAAAACGAACAAACGCACAGTCAGCATAGTACTTGATTCCATTCTAACTGACCATACCCCAATTCTTCTGTCTATAGACTCTAACATTGAAACTAAATCCACAGAAAAAAATTCAAAACGTGTTGATATACCCGCATGTGTTGCTGCCATAGAAAATTCAGACTTCACACTAATTCTAAATTCACAAGATGCAGAGCATGCCTCATCTCAATTAGTAAATTTACTAGCCTCAATTGTAGATTCTAACTCTCACAATGTAAAAATACCATCTAGAAAAAGAATTATTAAACCCTGGATGACTCCAGGTCTTTTACGGTGTGTTCGAAACAGAGACAAACTCTTTAAAAAAACTAAAAAACAACCTAATAACGAAATTTTTCAAATAACATACAAGCGATATAGGAACTTCTGCAATAATTTACTCAAAAAAATAAAGTTAGAATACGAACGCGCTGAATTTATAAAAAATAGTAAAAATCCTAAAGCTACATGGAACCTTATCAAGAAAATTTCTCACTTAAATAACCCTAAGAGTACAGGACACGAACTTTTATCCATGGATTGTAATCCTACAGTGTCAGTAAATAAAATAAATAATTTTTTTGCGAATGTAGGTAGAGACTTAGCCGCAAAAATACCTCACTCTACTAGTTATGGTTCTGGTTATTTTCATGGTGATGCTAAACTTGACTCAATGGTTATGATGTCAACCGACAACGATGAGATTGAAAGCATCATCCTAAACTTAAAATCTGACTGCGCTGTTGGCCTGGATGGTATTTCAGCATCGTTACTGAAAGCTGCCAAACATGTTCTTGTTCCGATTATTTGTTACGTATTTAATCTCTGTCTTTCCACGGGTGTTTTTCCAAGTGTCTTCAAAAAAGCTAAAGTACATCCTATCCACAAGAGTGGGGACAGAAATATTGTCAATAACTATCGACCAATATCAGTGTTAACAGCGTTATCTAAAATAATAGAAAAAATTCTTAATAAGAGATTATTGGCTTACCTAAATTCCCGACAAATCATATCTCAGAATCAATTTGGTTTCATTGCAGGGCGTTCTACTGAAGACGCTGTTCTAAAATTGACCTCAACGATAATTGAAAACTTAAACATTAAGAACAAAACAATAGCCTTGTTCCTGGACCTCTCCAAGGCCTTTGACACTGTCTCGATCCCCATTCTTCTTAAAAAGCTGGAACATGAAGGTATCAGGGGGCTATCTCTTGATATCTTCAAGAGTTACCTTACTGATAGAACACAGAGTGTTGTTTTGAATGGTTTTGTTAGTGGAGAAGAAATACTTGACTACGGTGTTCCACAGGGGAGTGTCCTTGGACCAACCCTCTTTTTGATTTACATCAATGATTTATGCAATATGACACACCCAAAGACTCAGACAGTTACTTACGCTGATGACACAGCTATAATTGTTCATGGCAAAACTTGGATGGAAACCCAAAAAAATGCTGAAAAATCCCTTTCAGCTATCATGCAATGGCTTTCCAGACATAAACTTACTCTAAATTTAACTAAAACCAAATTCCTTACATTTTCGATTAACAAAAACCTACAACCTAACTTCGATTTCTCTATCATGGCTCACACATGTGGCCAATTTAAAAATACATCATGTGCATGTGCAAAAATTTCATGGGTTAAGGATATTAAATACCTTGGAGTCATTGTAGACAATAATTTATCTTGGAAGTTGCAAATTGATACGCTCATTTCACGGGTAAGAAAACTGATATTCGTTTTTAAAAACCTTCGATCTAGTGCAGATGCATCTATTCTAAAAACTGTTTATTTTGCTCTAGCACAATCTATAATTTCCTATTGCATAACTGTTTGGGGTGGCTGCGGTAAAACTCAATTAATGCGCCTCGAAAGGGCACAGAGGGCAGTTTTAAAAGTAATGACATACAAACCTTTTTCTTTTCCTACCTCAGAGTTGTACGATCTATGTAAAGTTCTTACTGTTAGAAAAATATTTATTCTTAACGTTATCTTAAGAAAACAGATGCAAAATCCATTTGATCCGAATCTCACAAAAAACAAGCGAAACTGTTTTAAAGTTTGCTACATAAAGCCATGTCGACTTTCCACTGCAGGTACTCACTATTTCTATTTAAGCAGTAAAATTTACAACAAGATTAACAAAATATTAAATATTTACCCTCTTACGTATCGTGCAACCAAGAACAGAGTAATGGAATGGCTTTTTTCATTAAATTACAATGAGACTGAAAATCTACTGCTTTAAACAGGCTATAGTTATGATTGCATGATGGAACGTACGCGCACAATTCCACAACCATACAAACACACACACACACACCCACTCACCCCCACACACACCCCCACTCACATGCACGCACACACACACACACACCCCCACACACACACACACTCTTATATAAAAGATTATAATATCATTGTTCTATATTACTAGTTAGTTAAGTTTGAAATATTTAAGCAATTGGAACACTGTCGCCTCAAACTACTGGAGGTTTGGGCGTTAAGGACTGCAACTCAGTCTATGACTACTGCAGTAATTATCGCACTTACGTTAAATTAATGTACTTACTTCGTTTTTGTTTCCAAATAAATATATTATTATTATTATTATTATTATACTGTGAGTTATGTGTGTCGTGAACAAGTTCGAGTTGACAGTGCTGTCGAGAACAGTGGTACGGGTGTCGAGCGCAAAAAACGATCAAGAAAGAGGGTAGACCGTTTCGTCTGCTCCTAACATCCACCCGCATTAGCTGCAGTTACTCCGTGATCATGGTGCATGCAACTGCGCCGAAATATCGGGGACTCAAAACAAACCACTCAGACATGGTAAAAATCCCGTTTTTTCATAAAAATAATAAGTACATATCTACTTACTGCTTGACGTTTCGGCCGCGATGCTGCGGCCGTGGTCACAAGCGAACGAGCGCGCGAGCGCGTTCGCTTGTGACCACGTGTTTAGTCCCGTTAAAACAGTTTTAATCATTGAGATAAACTAATAGAGGAGCAAACCTCATTACCGCGCGTTCTAAAAAATTTAACCACTATATAACGACGACGACGTAGCTTTGAAACCAATAAACATTTTAATGTAAACATATATCTGTCTCATCTACACAAGTCGCAAGAACCATTCTGTCACTAAAATTAGATAAAGATAGATACATAGTCATGTGCTGGCGGGCTAGTGTTGCCTGCCATATGAATTTTACCCCAAAATAAGAAAAAAAAGAATATTTTTGAAAGTAATTGTTTTATAAAATAGGTACATGAATTTAAATAATACAATAGTACTATTATTATAAAGAGGAAAGATTTGTTTGTTTGCATGTAGCCGATAAACTCGGGAACTACTGAATCGATTTTAATATTATTTTTTACCATTAATATGCTACTATTATATCTAACATAGATTATTGAAACTATGTTAGGAGGACAGGGGGCGATGCATTTGCTGAGTGAATGCTCACTTACTGCTGGCGGTGCTGCGGCCGAAATGTCAAGCAGTACTAAGTAGGCATTTGCTTGCAATGTGTGTCGCGATTTATCCCGTCGACATAGTTTTAATTTGATGTTTATATGTATTTAAGTATGGATATCCGTTAACTAGCCGCCGTAGTACAAGCTTCGGCTTAGTTTGGGGCTAGCTCGTTGGAGTGATTGTTGAAATGAAATAAATTTATTTATTTAATATTTACATTACGAAGATAAAGTTGCGAGGAACAGCTAGTATTATTTAAATGACATGTCTTGCTTACTAGAAACATAAAAGTAAGAATAAGTATTGAAATAATGAAGATAATTCTTGTTTTAATATTTTTTATTGTGTTTTATTAAATATTATGATTATTAATAAATTATACCTGTACCACTATGATTGCCATAACGGTAGTTTATTTATACAAACAGTAATCAAACTCCGCTATGAAGTATCAGTTTTGTGTTTAGTCTCTTTTTTGTATGTTTTTATGGTATAATGTTGTTTTAAATATTTCTTCTCACGGCGTCCTGCATCTTTAGGCACCCTGCAAAATTAATCATATTAAATAGAAAATATAATATGATTATTAGATTATTAATCGATAAAATATACTACAAATTAATAAGATGGCATTAATCTTTTGAACGAAACTTAAAATATAATTACATATTATTATTTAAAATCATAGTTTCACAACTTCATCCCTTAATTAATTTGTTTCTCCCATTATAGTGGGAAACCAAAAGGAAGTTTTTAATGGCAACACTGAACATAAATCACAATGTTTGTTATTTAATTCTCTTTTTTGTGTTTTTACGTCAATATTAATACATTAACAATGTACTTACGTATGGAAAGTAGTTCCGCTTGGGTTATGATGGTTCTGTGACCTTTAATCTCACTCTTTCACTATGCATTTACCCATTTTCCGTCCGGTTCAACCTGGCCGGCGTCACACTGAGAACTGAACTGACATTAGCTAGGCATATGGCTGTGGTCATATGTGAGGTGGCAACGCTTTGGCGCGGTAATTGCTAATCTAGTGTAATATATAAGGTGACTGCTAGCAACCGCAAGAAACTTCAAGGGCTGGTCAGGTCAAGTGTTTTAAACATGACAAAAATGGTCTCATTGCAGACTAACGTAGGTACCTATCGCCCAGCTGACGCGAACGGGTCAACAGACAGTCGGCCGCCCGGCCGTTGACCGCGCGTTGTAAATATTCGTTATTTTTAATTGTTTTTCACTTAATTTTTCTTATGTTATTGCTTTAAAATACATTAGATACTCAAACACTATCCAATAAAAATTCACAAAATTAATTATTTAATTAAAATGAAAAAAACATGAATTCCTTTTTTGTAATTTTTGACATGTTTAAAACAATTGACCTGACCAGCCCTTGAAGTTTCTTGCGGTTTCTAGCAGTCGCCTTATATATCAATGGTTTTAATGCAATGCAACGCGATGTAATGAATGTTGATAATGATGAAGTTTGTCGGGCCTCAAGGAGAAGTGCGGGCGCGCGTGCGTGCACGGCGCGTGCTCGCGGCGCTGCGGCGAGGCGTGCTCGCGCGCGGCGTGCGCGGCGGCGTGCGCGCGCGCGCTGCCCTGCGGCCACGCCTGCCGCGGCCTGTGCGGCGAGCCGTGCCCGCCCATTTGCCGCGTATGCAGCCCCGAAAGCTTCCCCAAGGACTTCTTGGGCGACGAGTTCGACGAAGACGCCAAGTGAGCATTCTTTTATGTTCCATTATATACTTAGCGCGCTAACCTAGGAACCTGTATTCTATAAAAGCACCGTTATAGTTCAGCCACTTTTAATAAAATACCTTTGTAAAGATCCCGGTCGACGACTTCTCGGCGATATTCGCTTGCGCTCCATTACGACCGCGCGTACGTACGTACAGTAGCGCGCGCGTAGATAGTGAAACGAATATCGCTTAAAAGTAGTCGACCTGGAACTCCCGCGACTGTACAAACTATGATGTATCTTACGTATTACATCATAGTTTGTACCCCCCCCCCCCCCCTTTTGCTCTTTCTATTAGTCCCTCTGCCGCAGAAGGACAGATAAGCAAAATCCCGGAATAGGAAAAAGACAGAGACGGCAGATAATGAACTGTCGGCGTCAAAAGAGATACAACATAGCCTATTAACCTGTATCATCGCATAAATATGCATTGAGTGTTTCAAAAGAAAAAAGATACAGACATACACTAGAAAACGTCCTGCAGATGTTGAAAGAAGTATGATTCCATCATACTCACTCACATAACTGTGGCTGTTACTCCGATACACTATTTTATACCGTGCGGTTCTATTATTTTGGGCATACTTTTTGGCACACATTAAATAGCTGAATTCTTGGGTGACAATGCCGGGAAAGGCACAACGTTTTACGAGAGTTTTATGAAACACATTACAGGTAATTTTGGGTATACTTAGTGTATCATATAAACAATTTATAATAAAACAATCAAACCATCGATTCATGTTTTTTCTTCTACCTCTTTTAATTAGGATAAGGGGGTTACCGCATTTCGGTTTTCCATACAAATTTCCAAGTCGAAATTTTTACAAACCAATAACCCAATTTTGATGAAGCTTTGCATGCTAAAGTAAACACAGGGATCTAAACAGTTTGTTGAAAACATTTTTAGAAACGTTTATTCAGCTGAGTTATTGTGAAATAAAGTCCACAATAGAAAGTTCAAAATCGCAATAACTCAGTTAAATAAACGTTTTATAAAATGTTTTCAACAAACTATACCAGAAGTGCGATTGCGTAAAGCCATCGTATTCATTTGACAGTTCATAACGTAAGGTTTCATGTGTCAAACGGTAAATTCTAATTGTCTAAGGACTTCATCTATGGTTTACGATTAGGATCGTCAATTTTATCGATGAGTGAATGATTTACTGATTTTGACAGCTAATTCGAATTGCGTAAGGTTTTTGAGCTCATTGCTAATGTCAAACGATTGCGGTGACTCGCGACCCATGACAATCGATAACAGTGTCCAAATTATACAGTAACACCTAATTAATTAATTTTTTATTGTAGTGTGTCGGTATACTTTTAATTTGTGATCAATTATAGGTTGTCTTTACCTATATTTCAACAACTTGTTGATGAGCTCAAGCCACATATGCCGCAAAGACAGAGGTCCACAGAGATCTCTGATGCAATGAGATAAAAGTAAGTCCTTTTTTGCAATTAAATGAATGTTTACTAGGTACTATTACTATTTTTTATGATAAGTAGGTACCTACTTTAATTTTAATGTTATCTTTTTAAATTACAGATCATGGCTGCCTTAGATTTTTATGCAGGGGCAGCTATCAAAGACGGGTCGGCAAAGACTTTAATTTGGGCATCAGTCAGACTTCTGTTCACAAGTGTGTGGCTGAGGTCACTGATGCCCTCAATCAGCCAGAAGTCCTGCTGCGGCACATCAAATTTCCCAGTAATAGAGAAGACAGGATGACTCTTATGAGAGGGTATGAATAATAGAAAAATTATGAGTGTTTGAATATTCTGTTTTGTTTTCAAAGCCAATAATTTTTCCTTTGGATATTTTTTACAGATTCATGGATGTCTTTGGTGTCCCGGGTGTTTTGATTGGGTGTATTGACGGCACTCACATTGCCATCATACAACCCCACATGTATGAGAAAGCTTTCTTTAATAGGAAGCATTATCATTCTTTGAATGCAATGATCGTAAGTTTTTATTAAATTGCATTTTTATAATAGGTACTGCGATTGTTATATTACAACTAATGTTGTCAAAAACTATGATAAACTAGCTTTATTACCATTTAAAATTTGCTATAGTTTCTTAAATGCAATGGTTATATAATTTTTGTTTGTTTTAGATTTGTGATGTGGATTTCCAACATCCTCCATGTCGAGGCTTCATATGAAGGTGCCAGCCATGACTCGCATGTGTGGAATAGGAGCCCTTTGGAAGCACACATGCGGAGTCTCCATGAAAATGGAGAAGTTTGCTGGCTGTTAGGTAAGACATTGAACAAAGAATATCATTCCATAATTCAACTTATTCTAGAGTTGCTATTCCACCAAAGATGTGCTAAGCTTTATAATAAAAATGTGTCCACATCTTGTAGTCACTGTTGGACCCTCATCTTGTTATTTTTTAATAGGCTAATTTTCAGTAGGCTGCCCTTATGTTTGATAGATAATTGAGTTTGTCTCACAAAAAAAATTACAAAGTTAAGCCTTAAAAGTTACCTTGTGAAGTCATCTGACATTAGTCCAGTACAAAACGTGGAAGTTCTGCAAACATGATTATGTAATATCGAGTTTATATTAATATTGTATTAGGGCCCATAACTTTGACACAATTATAATTATATTTTTCATAAATTCAAAAAGTCCTAACAGTCACAAGGAATAACTTTGTATGACCTACTCCACTGCCCATTAAAATAAATGTGCAATCGTACTTATAGGACATAAGCTCATTATGAACCAAGTCTTTATTGTGCAGCATACCTAAGTATTTTTTTTCCCTTAAAGGGGATTCCGGATACGCCCAGCGAGAGTGCATGATGACTGATTCTGCAGGCAGTTCCAGATTCCCCAGAATCCCACTATACAGATCTCCACTGCAGCACTCGCAACACAGTAGAACACAGCAGTGGGGTCTTAAAAGCAAGGTGGTGCAGCTAGTCTTTGCCAGAGATGGTGCCACTTCGCGACAAGTGTTAGTGGAAATACTGTGGAGGGAATGTTGTCACCACAAATAATAAAAACTATTAAAATAGAAATATCGTTTTTATTTCTATATTGTCAGTCTAGCTCAAGTTAAAACACATTTATTTAGATAATTTTTTGTAAAAAAACAGCCTACCTATTTGTACTAGTAATAATACTTGCAACAAACGACTAAGCAGCTTTTAGCCCAAATTTAACTTATAAACTAAATCAGTATTCATTTGAAAATATTATTCACATCACAGCCTTATATTACCTAGTGATTACATTGATACTGATTGTGCTAATAAAGCCTTGCAACAAATGTCTAAGCAGAGCCTACTCCAAAATGAAAATTTCAAATGCTAATTTCGTCATTTAACGATCAATATGGACTTTTCAATCAACATTACCTAAATCATTGTGTTTGCGACATAGCAAAATTAATTTTTAGGGTTTGTAATATTGAACACAGCAAAAAGCTGCTCAAAATTTCATTTAGAAGTAGGTAGCCTTCGGCTATGATTAGCTTACAAACTAAATAATAACTAATTTAAAAATTAAACAAGACTTCTTTTGACTAAAACAAGTTTTAAAACTAATTATATAACACAAAATAAGAAATTACTTTTAAGAACATTGCCAAACCATTATTTATTAGAAATGAAATAAAATAAATTGGCGGCGCTAGTAAGCTGTTCACAGCCTCTTAAACATCATGGCGTTTTTTGATGGGTAACAGACATTCAGAGCAACAGGTCGATGTTTTAAAATTAATTATTACACAAAGAAGAAATTATTTACAAGACCATTGCCGAACCTTTTTTTTAAATTTACCTTAATTAGAAATGAAATAAAATAGATTGGCGGCGCTAGTTAGCTGTTCACAGCCTTATAAACATCATGGCGTTTTTTTTATGGGTAACAGATATTCAGAGCAACAGGTCGATGTTTAGGAGCTTCTCAAAGTTTAGAAGCGTTTAGCCGAGTACTTTTTCACCCGAGTACTAAACTAAACGCTTACTAATAAAAACTAAAAAATAACTTAACTCATAATAAAAATTTACAAATATATAAATATTAATTTTCTAGGCTCCTACTGTACATATTATGTCATAGTCATAGTTTGCAAAAAGATTTGGACAGATTATATGAATATTATAATAATAATAAACTCTTTTTAAATTTCAGAAAATGTTGTATCCTTTACAAGAAAGAAAAATAAAATAAATTATAATTATACACTAAATAGGGAAACACTACCAAGGGTTACCGAGATGAGAGACTTGGGTGTAACAGTTGACACAGAATTATCATTTCAGCCACATATTCAAAAAGTTACAGCAAAAGCGTATCATATGCTTGGCTTTATTTTTAGACAAAGTAGTAATTTTAAAAATCATACCACAGTATGTTTGCTATACAACTCTTTTATACGATCATCCCTTGAATATGCCTCCGTTGTACGGAATCCCCAGTATAATGTACATATTAATGCACTCCAACATATACAAAATAAATTCATAAAAATATTGTAATACAAATTTAAAAAACCTTTTAATGATTAAATATGCAAAAAATAGATTCCTTGTTCGTGCACAATTTTAATAATAGTTTTAAGGAAATAGATTTATTTTTCGAAAAATTTGCTCTTTTAAAAGAAGCATTGCTTTCAGTCACTAGCAGATGACAGACACCCCTTAGGCCTTGGCCAGACTGCACGCGCGGGCGCGGCGCGGCGTACAAAATGTATCCCGCGCCGCGTGCCCACTATGGACACTCAAATGAGAACACATAATATGTTTAAGTACAGTCTGGCCGAGGCCTTAGTGTCTGTCATCTGCTAGTGACTGAGAAAAGTACTGAGAGACTATGAGAGAGGTTATTGTCGCTATATTTACATGTAGTTAATATTACTTATAATAAAATAAAAATGTTATGATTAAGTTAAATATGTAACTCGTAGAGGCCTTCATTGTTAAAGATAAGTTGTTAAGCTAATTTGTATGTTTTTTACATTTGTAAAAACTTTTTTGGCTAACGAAATGTTTATTAACTTCTGTTTTATAAGTGTATAATATGCTGTATGTTTCCCTTAAATAAATAAAAATAAAATTTCCAACGCTTCTTCGGCTATCGTCACTAAGGCGTTAAAGCAAGCGCGCCCGATTTCTATCTATACGAAAACGCTGATCTTCGTATCTGCGTGCCCACTCTGGAGGGTCATCATAACGCTGCCTGCGGTCTGAAACAATAGAAATTTTTGATGGATTGTTTATCTATGTATGTTGACTTAAGAAGCTGGCGACCGGTCACCTAAAATGAGCCATACTAACGTATTACCAAAATGATTTGCAATTAGAACATTATTTTCTGTACTTGTGATGTTCGGATTAAGACAGTATTTATCTAGGTCGCCATAAAAAATAGTCCAAAATAATTACACAAATTAATCCGAATACATCACAAGTACAGTGAATCACGCTCAAATTTTTTATCATTTTGGTATAACGTTTGTATGAGAGGCTGACGTGTCGCCGGCGTCTTAATACCCAGCACGTAGCCATTATTGCTTCAATAAAAGCCTCTTCTTAAGAGGCCTATTACATCTCGATTGTGATTTTTGCGTTAAATGCCCATTTTCGCATTTTGTAGTAATTTTGCAGTTGTATTTATCGTTTTTATCGAAATAGGATAATAAATTCATTATAAAATCTTTATTCCTCGTGAAGTAACAATTACTCTGGTATTAATTTTGCTGAATAATATTATCGTAGATAGGAGATATTCACAGTTAACTTATATAGCGATTTTCGAAGTTTTTTGGTTTAGAATAAGATTTTTTTTCCTATATAAAATCAATGATATCTAAAAATTCCGAGGTCGCTACGCACTATTCGACTATATAAGAGATAACATTATAATTTTTTATTTCACTTGTTTAGAACAGTAGTTCAATCGATGAGCTCAAAAAAGTGCCTTCGCTTTATGAAAATCTTTCTCTGCAATTTTGGGTTTAATTAAAAAGTTAAGCAAAATTTACATAAAGCGAGGCCGCTACGCACTATTCCAATAGGTATTCTACACTATTCAATAAGTCATAATTGTTAATGTATTTTTGTTTCTGAGATCCATAACGCCGAAATTGGCCATTTTACGCAAAAATCACAATCGAGATGTGTGTGTGGCCTCTAAAACCATACAACAGTATTTATAATATAGTAGTTAGTACTTACATGGTCGAGGGTTGCGCCCTTGAGCCGTTCGATCCCGCCTCGGTCCAACTGCCACAGAGTCGCAGTACGGCAGAACCAGCATTTTTGGGCTAACAGAAAAAAATAAATTATTCCATGGTGATAACTATAAAATAAAATAATATTGAGTAGTCATTCGTATGCTTTATATAAGCTTAGTAAAAAAGTAAGCATAAAGGCTTTGCTAACTACCTATCATGGATATACATTGAGATACGGTGGCATGTTTTGAGGTAACGCAACCGACAAAGAAATTGTATATAGGTCTCAAAAATGCTGTATTAGAGCTATGTTCAACCTGAAACAAACAGACATAGCCCTACTTTAAAAATGACAAGATTCTTACACTTCCGTGTCTGTACATTCTTGAATGCGCTAATTTTGTCAAACTAACATTGAATTGTTTACATTTCTTTCATCTGCACAACTTAAGGATAAACTTTGCAATGTTCTTTGTAAAACCGCGCTTATGAGTAAGAGTGTCTTTTGTAATGCACTCATGTCTATAAGAAGATATCAATAAGACACAGTGATAATAACTTTACGTTTAAGCAGAAATTTAAGACATTGTTGTTGGAAAAATGCTACTACACACTCAATGAACTTTTGACAGATAAAGATTTGTTTATTTTGACTGTATTTAATGATTTTTTTCTGACATTTTATTTAAATTTATTTTCAATATAATTTTAATAATATTATCTTATCATGCATGATCAATTTGTACTATCATTATTATTTCAATTGTAGTATAGTTAATTCAACCCATCATTGTATACTATCATGTGTTCAAACAAACAAATTTTCAGCTTTATAATAGTATAGATACATTTAGTTATATTTCTTTTACTTACATGATGTGCAGATTCTACCGTTGGAGGGTTCTGCACTGCAGTTACAGCTTGTGGGAGCTGCAAAAACAGAAAATAATGAGATCCATGGTGATAGCAACAAGGAATAGCTGGAATGTGACAATGATACATACATCACAAAAACCTCTATTTGATATCATACTGTTATTTAAAATACATTTATTTTTTGTTTCTTTTACTTACATTATGGGAATCCCCCAGTATTAGTAGTGTCCGGCTTTTTATAATTGAGAGTGGTTTTTTTGCTAGATCACCGCCAGTCCCACAGGCCTGTTGCCGGATATCAGTATCGCTTTCGGCTCCGGTATTTTAGTTCATGCCAATACTGAAAAATATAAAAGTAATAACAGCTATTGTGTTCTCTGTTTATTATTAATGAATGGTTAAAACTAGGTAGCTTTACAGTTTTCCACATATTAGAATAAAAAGAGGTAGATAGGTTATGTCAGTACTAATGTAATGTCAATAATGGACCAAAGCTTTACGATGTTAACATCCCATGAGTCTTAATTGTGTTGTTTCTACAGTGTCGTATTACACAGGACGGCATTTTTAAACTAATTTACGGAAACGAATATACTGACACTGTCTACCACAGACCGCCGTCCACAGAACACATGTCAACGCTTTTCTGAGACTATGCTAAGGTAAGCCAATTAGCAAAGTTTTCTGTTGCCAGTTTTTGGCACATGTAACGCATCTACCTCTTTTTATTGTAACATCATTGACTCACTCAACATCTCCCATGCTAGGAGCTAGGATATTGCGCCAAAACTCATCCACGCGCTGACTGGCCATGATATCTCCAAATTGGACTCTTTGTAATGCAACCTACACTCTCTGCCACAGACTACGAATCCTACGTAGCTATTTCTTACAAACTACATGTCTGTGATACGAGATCTTTTAGTACATTTTAAGGCTGTCGAAGTCGATAGGATGTCGTTACGAAGTAGTTGGTAATGTTAAGAGTAAGATATTACTCTCGCCTTTGGCACTGAATTTGTTTTGATATGAAATTACCAAGCAAAGATACACATTGAAAAGTTTATTTATTTAGTTTTCATCAATGACCTTTTGTTTTCATAATCTCACTTTACAGTCAATAAAAGTACACTGAAAGATTGTTTACACTTTGTGTTGTTTATTTTTATAATTTATCTACTATATTTTACTTACTTGTGTGTAAATTCGACAATTTAAATACTCTATTTTGTATTTTTCTTGCTGCTCTAATGAAAAACTATCAAATCAACATTGCGTCACATTGACATTTTATCTTTTTTGTCAGCCCCACAGAGTACTTTGTACCTCAACAACGCTACCTTTTGTCGAGTAGTAGAAAACTTATTCCGCCATCTAGGGTCCGGTAGCTGAAACTCTCGTTTCATTCGTTCCGTGCGTTTAGTTACTTAAAGATTTTTTACATGTTTTTAGTTTCAATTCAATGTTTTTATCAATGAAAGTTCACTTTTGAGGTAAAAATGATACAAAACATACACTGCTTTTTACTATTCGATGATTATTGTAAAATAAATCAAGGTTTCATTAAGTAACTTTCATAATAAAACGCAAATTCATGATACGTTTTTAAGTCATCGGTCTTCATGGAATGGACAATAATTACGCAATTCGAATTGACATGTTACGATCGATCGTCAATTGTAACGATCATCCATCCATGAACAACCTTACGCAATCGCACTTCAGATCCCTATCCCTAGATAAACTAGATCCCTGTGTTTTACTTTAGCATGCAAAGTTTCATCAAGATTGGCTTATTGGTTTTTAAAAATTTCGACTTTGAAGTTTGTATGGAAAACCGAAATGCGTAAACCCTCTTAATATAGAATTAATAGATATTTTTCTTCCTCAGGTTTATCAAACTTCAAGACTGTTCTCACATACTGGAAGTAGAAGATGCGGATAACTTGATTCAAGGCGATAAGGAAACTATTTCTATTCGTTCGTGCCCCTTCTGTCGCAAACCAATCATTAACACTTACCGGTACAAAGACACGGTGAACCAAATGTACAAGACAGAGATCAACCCGATAAAGGAATGTGTGTATGGGACAGAAGCTCAAGTTGAAGAAAAACGAGCGATATTAATCCGCACTCTAGAAAAATTCAAGAATACCCATAAAAATGTGTTGAAAGGTAAATGTGACAAAAATTCCTTTAAACAAATTAAAATTATGATTTGTACAAACTTGGACGTAACCACTTGAAATAGTGTATACCTACAGAATGTCCTACACAGGGTGTACCTATCGATTTAATGTGTGTTCAGCAAAATTTAATATTTTGTAAGGTACCTAGGTAAGTACTGAAAATGTTGTAGGAGCGTATTTATTTAAACTCCTTTTCTTGTGGATTAATATATACCTACATATGTGGTTTAGTCACAGAATGTACCTTTCGCATAATGCAACCCATGCTCAAAGGGGTTCCCTATGCCATATCGAAACACTATTTACCAGAGCACGTTACCTAAATAACGTTTCACTTAAGGTGGTGCCGCGCGATGGCAAAAACTGACATGTCTCTTAATGGACTTCAAAGTAAAATAAATCATATTGATTTTTATAATTAGAACAATTCTGGTTTGAAGTTTCAGACCTAGTAAAATTAGAGCAAAGTTTTTATTCTGTGAAAAGTGCAAAACCATCACGCGCTTGTGTTAAAAATTAAAATTTACTTTTTAAAGAAGGGCGTTCTCTGCGGTATATCAATACAAATATTTACATATAAAAATTATTGTTTTTTGGTATTAGTAGTAGGTGTCGTGGTATTTGTCGTCACTTGAAGACGAAAGATGACACACACAATTTCCAATTTATAAGTTTATTCACGATACTAATGTAAGTACACATAAACAATTAGCAGGAGAAATCGTAAGCTGGTAGCTATATCATATCTACACACTTTTGCAGGAACTTAGTTACAAGCAATAATAATTAGCGATGTATCGTAGTAAGCGCGGCGCAAGCTAGTCAAGCATGCATTCGCCGTAGGAACCTAGGGCCGACTGGCGTGCGCGGGAGTCGGGCCGCCCGTCTCAGCCGTGAACAATGGCAGGGTAATTAAGTGCGCGGCTCGACAACGCAACGCAAAACTACAACACGACAACTTAGCACATAAAATATTATATGATAAATATATTTTATGAGTGTATGTATTATTGTTAACTTATATGTTTTAATATTTTATTTATGTTTATTAAGTAATAATAGTATATGTGAACAAAAGTGAATATATTAAAGTAAGTTTAATATTTAATGTAATTATTTATGTATGGATGTATGTATGTAATATAATAGATATCTATGTATTATAAGTTTATGGTATTATATTAGTGTGTGCAAAGTGGGAGTAGCCCACATCACTCCCCTTCAGAGGCCTGGTCAAGGACGATAATAATCTGGAAAACGAACTTGTCTCCCAGCGCGTGTGGTTTTATGTCCTCTTATAGGTGTAATAGGGGTTTGTAGTGGTATGGTGGGTACATCACCTAATATTGTCTGGGATGGTGAAATAAAATGGTCAGTTGGATTGTCATCAGTCAGTATGAACGCAGGTTTTAAGCGATCAACAGTGACCGTGACTTCCTTTCCCTTGCAAAGAATTTTAAAGTATTTGTCTCCGCGTACTAAAACTTTGTGTGGGCCGGTATAAGCTGGTTGAAATTGAGCACGCGAAGCGTCTTCACGTAGGAAGACATGTTCTGCAGTCGCTAACTCCTTAAAAATAAATACCTTGCCCTTGCAATGTCGCGAAGCTGGAGTTGGTTGCAACTTCTTGGCAAATGAGCGTAACCGTGCGGTAAAATCAGACATGTCAGTGGTACCAGTTACACCTGAATTGAAAAATTCGCCGGGCAGTCGCAGCGGCTCGCCGTAAGTAATTCGGCTGAAGAAGCTTGCAAATCTTCTTTGAAGGCGGTTCGGACACCAAGAAGAACAATTGGTAGGCTTTCAGTCCAATTGATATCGGCATGACATGTGATAGCGGCTTTGAGCTGCCTGTGAAAACGCTCAATAAGGCTGTTACGCGCAGGATGATATGCGGTAGTGTTTGTGCTGAAACCCTACAAATTTTGATAGGTATTTAAAAAGTGCAGATTCGAATTGCCGTCCACGATCGGTGACAATATCTAGACAACCATACCGCGATATCCAGCCTGATAGTAATGCTTTTGCCACAGTCTCTGCAGTAATGTCAGCAATAGGAACGAACTCGGGCCACCGTGTAAATCTGTCAATAGCTATTAGACAGTAGCGATAACCATTAGAGAGAGGAAAAGCGCCTATCAAATCAATGTGTGTGTGTGTTTAAACCTTGCACGAGGCAGGTTGAAGTTGCCTAATGGTGCAGAAATGTGCCGACTTACCTTAGAACGCTGGCAGTGTAGACACGTTCGGGTCCAGTTTCTGACATCTTTGCGAACCCCAGGCCATACAAAGCGTTCTGCAACGAGTTGAGCAGTCGCATTGGCTCCTGGATGGCTTAATGAATGGAGACTATTGAAAACTCGCTTGCGAAACATGGTGGTAACAAATGGTCTAGGAGTCGGTGTACTAACGTCACAGTACAATGGTTTACGACTACCAGGGAATACCAACTCTTGTAAGCGGAGTGAGGACGAAGAGTTATTAAGATATTCGGCCAGTTCAGGGTCAATAGTCTGAGAGTTAGCTAGATCGGTTAAATTGATAGGAGCCTCCAGTTCTTCCACACGTGACAGGGTGTCAGCAACTATATTGTCCCTTCCGGAGATATGTCTAATATCGGTTGTAAATTGGGAAATATAGTCCAAGTGTCTGTATTGTCGGGGCGAACAGTTATGTTTACGTTCACTGAAAGCATATATAATTGGCTTGTGGTCCGTAAATACAATAAAGTGTCTCGCCTCAGGCATGTGTCGGAAATACTTAATAGATTCGTAGATCGCTAAAAGTTCCCGATCGTAAGGCGAGAAGAACGCTAACGGCTGCCACACACCTTCATGGAATTGTTGTTAAACTGCTCCCATAGCTTGGCAATTAGGGTGAGCAAGGAGCGCTGCATCAGATAAGCTTTCCTTCATCTTCTCAAAAGCTATCAGAGCCTCGCCAGCCAAGTTAATGGGAGAAGAACCTTTCACTGCACCAGTAAGAAGCGAGTTAAGAGGGGCTTGAGTGAGGGCGGCGTTGGGTAAAAATCGCCTATAAAAATTTGCCATTCCCAAGAATCTTCTTAGCTGCTTAACAGTCTTTGGTGGTGGAAAGTCACGCAAGGCTTGTACTTTGGTGTCAAGTGGTTTGGTTCCGCTCTCCGAAATGGTATAACCTAAAAATGTTACCTCGGGAGCTCCCAAAACACACTTGGATGGGTTTATAACCATACCATATTCGCGGAGCCTGGTGAAAACTTGTCGCAGGTGTTGCTCATGAAGGGTCTCATTCTCCGAAAAGACTAGGTAGTCGTCAACGTAACAATATACGAAATCAAGTCCACGTGTCATCTCGTCCACAAAACGTTGGAACGTTTGGCCAGCATTACGCAAACCAAACGTCATGTATGAAAATTCATACATACCAAACGGGGTGGTGATTGCGGTTTTAGGTATATCATCCGGATGTACTGGTATCTGATTGTACGCCTTTATGTGGTCCAGGGTACTGAATATCTTACATCCTGAAATGCTGTGCGTAAAATCATGAAGGTGACGGATTGGATACCTATCGGGCACTGTACGGGCATTGAGCTGTCTATAATCCCCGCAGGGTCTCCAACCGTTATCTTTTTTCGGGGCAAGATGAAGAGGTGAGGACCAGGGACTTTGTGAAGGTCTAGCTGTACCATCAGCCAACATAGCCTTGAACTCTTGCCTTGCTATCTTTAGCTCCTCTGGAGCCAGACGTCGTGGTGCGCTAGAAACAGGAGGTCCTGGTGTTGTGCGTATGTGGTGTTGCGTATTGTGAGGTGTAATACGTTGTGTGCCAGATGGTCGCGTAATCTCAGGAAATTCCTGGGAAAGCAGACGATGGAAACGTGACTCACCAGTCAGCACCTTCACAGAGTTAATAATATTTTCGTCGGGAGCAAACAAAGCAGATGCAGTAAGGCTAGTAGTATTATCTACAAGTTTTTGATTTCTACAATCTACCATTAAATTATAAAAATACAAAAAATCTACTCCTATAATAGGTTTAGTAACATTCGCAACAATAAAGCGCCAAGGATAAGCTCTACGTAAGTTAAGGTCTAAATTTAAATAATAATAACCAAACGTATCTATGGTGGTCCCGTTGGCTGCGGATAGCTGGTAGGTGGTTGGTGCGCGGCGTTCATGTAGTAGAGTCCGGGGGAAGACACAGAGATCGCTGCCAGTGTCGATCAAAAACTGAATCTTCGATCTTTTGTCGGTAATGAACAGGCGACCAGAGGATGGGCTATCAGCTGTCGCCATTACCGACTGCCCTTTTCGTTTCCCGATTTCCCATAATCACACGGCTTGATACACTTATGAGCCTTGTCTCCGTGCTTAGAGTGATACTAACAAGTGGGGTACCTTCTATACGAGGATTGGGACCTTCTGGATGATTGGTCGCGACGTCTGCTGTGGGAACGGGGTCTTCGCTTGTTCTGCATGGTCATAGACTTTATCTACTGACGAAGTTCGGCAATTTCTCTAGCCATAGCCTCCGTGCTAGAACCTGGAGAGGATGTAGAAGCTACTTGAGGCGTCGATGGGGCTATATCTCGAATCCGGTCAGCAAGGTCGGCTAAGATGTCCAGTTTCGCAGAGGGTTGAGCAGCCAGGACAGTTTGGATATTCCCGGGAAGGCGACTGGTCCAAATTGTGCGAAGGAAGTCTTCGGTTATTTGATTTCCAGCTAAGCTTTGAAGGTGTCGCAGGAACTGAGAAGGTCTGCGATCACCTAGCTCTTCGTGCATGATGAGCTGCTGCACTTTCTTCTCGTTCGATGCACTTAGTCGTCTTATGAGCTCGGTCTTAAGCTTTTCATACTTTTCGCTGGCAGGTGGATTCGTAATTATGTCCTTAATTTCTGTTGAAAATTGTCTATCTAGTTGTCCGATGACATAATGGAACTTGGTAAGGTCATTAGTGATGCCTGCAATCTGGAACTGACCCTCGATTTGCGAAAACCATATTTCTGGTTCCTCCGACCAAAAAGGTGGAATGCGTACACCAACTTTAAAAATGTCGGATGACATGTGAGATTGTGCCGTGGAAACGCGCTCTTCGACGTCACCTTCAACATGGTCTTGCTTAGCTCCGCCGGTTGCCATCTTGTGGGTGCGTAATATTAATGCTTGAAATTTACGTACGTTTATTCACCAGCGCCGGATTGTGTCCAATATAGGGGTCACCAATTTGGTATTAGTAGTAGGTGTCGTGGTATTTGTCGTCACTTGTAGACGAATGGAGACACACACAATTTCCAATTTATAAGTATAATCACGATACTAATGTAAGTACACATAAACAATTAGCAGAAGAAATCGTAAGCTGGTAGCTATATCATATCTACACACTTTTGCAGGAACTTAGTTACAAGCAATAATAATTAGCGATGTATCGTAGTAAGCGCGGCGCGAGCCAGTCAAGCATGCATTCGCCGTAGGAACCTAGGGCCGACTGGCGTGCGCGGGAGTCGGGCCGCCCGTCTCAGCCGTGAACAATGGCAGGGTAATTAAGTGCGCGGCTCGACAACGCAACGCAAAACTACAACACGACAACTTAGCACATAAAATATTATATGATAAATATATTTTATGAGTGTATGTATTATTGTTAACTTATATGTTTTAATATTTTATTTATGTTTATTATGTAATAATAGTATATGTGAACAAAAGTGAATATATTAAAGTAAGTTTAATATTTAATGTAATTATTTATGTATGGATGTATGTATGTAATATAATAGATATCTATGTATTATAAGTTTATGGTATTATATTAGTGTGTGCAAAGTGGGAGTAGCCCACAGTTTCATGCGTAAAATTAAGAAAATTGTCTATATGTTTTTAGGAGTCATTAGATTTATGTAAGTATTGTTTGTTATTGTTTAAAGAATTTGTTTCAAATTTCTACAAGGTCATGACCTTGTGCAATGATCAGGCTAACTTACATAGTTCTTTTAATGTTTTTAACTAATTCAGCGCATAGTACAAGTGACTTAAAATACATTATTTTTCACAATTTCATGCAGGATCCCCTTAAATATCGTTTTGCGGAATATTTGTTTAATGTAATGTTCATTATACCGAGCGGTTGTCGATGGTTCATTTTTATTACCTCGAAAATTTATACTACACTAGATTGGTCGATGTTTTGCTTAGCAGTTCGTCCAAATTGTATTTCAACGCTCATTTCGTCCGACTCGTATATAGTCCAACACGCATTTCGTTCAACATCTATTTGTCCAACACGTATTTGGTCCAATATACATTTTGTCCGTGTTTTACGTCAATACGTATTTGGTTCAACACGCATTTATTTATTTATAGTAATAAATAAATTAGTTACTACTGCAGGATTAATTAACGAATTCGTTTCACGACTAAGCTCCTCATTGACGAACTGCGTAATGACGATTCACGAAATTGTCGAATCAAATTATTGACGAATTGAGTAGTAGGCGAACGGAAAATGCGAAATGGACAAATTGCGTATTGGACCTACGGCTATCAAATCAAAATAGCTATACTTACCTAAAAAATAATTTGGTTACCGAAATAATCTTAATGAATGATGTTTCTGTTGAAAAGGTTTACGAATCCTGACTAAAGTGTGCGTTTTCATGAAATATCCCAAAACGAACGCTGTAGGCATAATCTACGTCACAAATTAGGAAACTTTTGTTTAAAGCTATAAAAAATGCCATTTTAACGGAGTTCTGGTACAAAGGAGATAGGGCAGCTTGTATGGACGTTTGGGCCATTATATTAAATTGTGTTACAGACTTAACAATTACTGAATTTTAAAGGGAATGGTGTTAGCATTACAGATGTATCATTATTTTTCATGTACAACTTCGCAGATTAGAGTTATTAGAGGATTCACGTGACGTGAGTGACTACTAGATAGACTAAAGACTATATGTGTGTTTACAAAGTATGTTTAAGTGTTATTTTCGAAAATCCGTTTTTTTTGTTGTTATCGGTTTTGCGGAGCTTTACAGGTTTATTTTAGAAACCAATAATAATACAAAAAGAAGACCTTATTTTCTATACCATTTTTATTTTTGTAACGAACAACTCATTGTTGCCCAAAGTTACCTATCTCCTTTTGGCTCCTCTCGGGCGCCCATACACAAAAGATACTATGGCGCCACTGCGGTGCCATCCGCACGGAGTCGGATAAGCTGACAGTTAACACGTTCGCTGTCCAAGAATTATAACAATTGGTTTTCAATTGTTATGTATCGTATGTGACATCACATGGGGAGGTTGGGCCATAACCTACCACGCTGGCCCAGTGCGGGTTGGTTGGTGGGTTAAATTAAAAAGTTAATATTAAATAGGTAGGTATATTTAACTTAGAGACTCACCCTTATTACACTATTCTAGTATAAAAGTTGTGACTGAGTGATTCATGTTTTTCCGGATCTAACCGTAGTTCGAGAAAAATATTTTTAACTCTAAATAATTAAAAAGTATTTTGCTGAAGATACATGGGGTTAAATCCATAAGTATCACAGGTCCTCTATCCCGCTGGTACACTTTAAGTTGGACACCTGTATACCTATTGTCCCACTGCTGCTAGTCAAAAAGACCCCGTCATCGAACTCAAATGATCACTACAATGCAATGTGACTGTGATGAAAAAAGTAAATAGTGCCTTGACATCTTTGTTTTTGTTTTACAGATAATCTGCATTTCGAAATAGCCTTTATAAAGCTATGGGTAACTTTTAGAAGATATAAGAAGATATCCAAATTACAAATAGACATGCACTTTTTGTATATCAAGATATTGGATATGATTGGATATGAATGGGAATTTGAAAAGTTTATCGCAGCCAAATTGACTACAACTTACTTTGATGACCAGGTGCAAATGTTATGCATTTTTCTAAGTAATAATATACAGAAAATAAGTCAACAACAACAAGAGGACATACGAAATGAGATCAAGCGATTGCACAGCATTCATCAACTATCACTAATCAAAACACATCCTTCCTATATATTTGATGTGAAGGTTGATCCGAAAGTAATAGAGGCAGAACGAGAGGCTGAAGCGTGTGTGATTTCATTTAATATTTTCGAGGAGCTCACCGCAGTTACTGCCCTCAAAACTTTTGCTAAAGCAATTAATTCAAGTACCGTTATAACTATGCAAGAACGGCAAATGATAGTTCAAGCTATGGGCCTTAAACAAGGCCATTGGTTTAAATGTCCAAATGGACATATCTACTGCATTACAGAGTGTGGGGGCGCGATGGAAGTGGGTAAATGTAACGAATGTAAAGCAGAAATAGGCGGTCAAAACCACAGATTACTACAAACCAACAAAGTTGTCGGAGAAATGGATGGAGCACAATTTTCTGCTTGGTCACAACAAGTATACAACAATATGGCTAATTTTAATATTGATGATGATATTATTTAATCATTTCGCTGGTAAAAATATTTTTTTATAATATGTGACCCTTATTTCATATTAGGGGAATCGAATTATCGATTATACACTCGATTCTAAACAAACTAATTTTAGGTTTCGGGTTAATTAATGAACACGTTGTATTTTCAATTTCTTTATTTCATTTATGTCTCTAATTATTACGTATTAAATTAGATAGTTAAAATAATTGTATGCTGATTATTATTAAATAGTTGTAAAACATTGAAAACGAGTTCCTGTCATTTTAACATAAATTATTAAATAAAAAAAATTTTCAACCCACGATTGTTAAAATCATGACTTCATGCATTAATTCAGGTGGACACATTGATATTATATGTGTAGATACGTTGTCTGCCCTCCGTAATGACTAGAACAAACTCGGGTAATTGCCCGAGTTTCACTCAGTCACGCGTCAGTCAGTGGTCACGTCAACACGATTTACACGATCGTTACCTTTATAAGTTTTTGATTTGTTAATTGGTTAAAATGCCTTCCTATGTATCCAGAAATTGTAAAAATTATACTGCAACCGTAAGAGACAATAAAAATGTCTTATTTCATTGGTAAGTATTGTAAATATAAATTTAAAATACAAATTTTCATTTCGTGATGACATTTGCCATGTTGCCAATCAGATATATGCATGAGTGAGGAGCGTATACTATGTTTTCTGTAAGAGTGAAAGAGATAACCAATGGCGGCCGAGATAGCGCATAAATTCTATGAGCTCATTGGTCAACTACCAAAGTCAAAATATTGTCTATCTCTTTTTAACAATAGGCTAATGATATGATTTTCCCTTTCGACTTGTATTACGTCATAGAAACAATTTCGCCATTTTACAATGCAATTCATTCACGTATAACAAGTCTATTTATAAAAGGTCATTGGGTGGACACAGTATGTTACACAGACTTTAAAATACGTTGATTGGCTTACAGAACCCAGATTACACCTATACTTTTTTATGTTACTTGAGTGATTGAAAACTTTTCTGTGAACAAGAAGGCATTTATGTGAGACGTTTATGACGTCATGTTACCACAAATGGTTACTTGACAGTTCTCGGAAAAGTATTTTAAAAATTACAAAGGCTTATTTTATACCTCTTACAATTATTTTTCTCACGAAAAAGCTTTATTTCACACACACCTCAATAAACAATAGTAGATTGTTAAACAAGGGGCTAAAATTACTCATTTTAAACGAGGGAGTAAATAGAAACCGAGTTTTAATGGGTTTTTAGCGCCGTGTGTTAACTCTGCTTTTCACTACGAATGCGAGATAATAAAACAATCCAATACAATATGAATGGGCGATTTTCCGAGATCAAAAAAAAAAGAAATTGGTTCGTAAATGACTTCATAGATGGCGCTTAGCATAGATTAGTATGGCGCTTAGTAAAAGGCGAGTCCATGAAGAACACGTGTATGGCTACGTAATATTTATTCCATTCCAAAATAGAAATAGGTCCTGGAGATCCTGAATAAAAATTTGTAAGTACTATTTTTTTATTTATTTGATAGACAAGCAAAAGTGTAGAATTTATTACAGCCCTTAGGTAGGAACGGGTCGGCTTTCATAAAACGCCATCTATCCAGTATTTTTGAACTCATTTTTATTTTTTAATTTGGGCCGTCAGAAAATCGCCCATTGGTTTATTTTATTAAAAATTAACCCGTTAGTTGCTTTTACGACACCCAAGGGGAGAGAGAAGGGTTGGTAGTATTATTTTGATGAGCCCATCGCCACTCTATGCTGTTAGAATGTATGTGCAATTTTCTATCTCTCCCCTTGGGTGTCGTAAAAGGCGACTAACGGACTAAAGACTAACTCCACATATCTTTGAATATGTTATGGAATAGGGTTGGACATATTTTTTAAAAACAAAATTATAAGTCTTTTTAAAAATACTTTTAAATTGTCCAACTTTTTGTCTGCCTATGATAGGCAAGTTCAGGGCTTCTTGTAGCAGTGAAGTAGAGTTTGTTGTACAAGAAACTCCACATCTCATGTACAAGAAACGACATTTACTTGTATGTCGTTATACAGGGTGTTTGGTGCATCGTGTGCCAAATCGAATGGGGTGATTGGAGGGGTCTTTGGCTACCTCGTTAGCCCCCATAAAAAAACTTAGTGTAACTGAAATTTTTATGCTGATTTTAAATTGTTTGGGTGTAAATTTATAAAAGTCTACACTAAACAAATTATACCTGTTTCAAACAAACAACGGGTGGTTTACTAGTCATCTTATGAAAGAGACAGAAAATGTAATCTGCCTTGTGAGTGTTATTAACGCAAAACCATGTTTTTATTTCACCTGTTGAGTATTGGAAAATTGTGACTAAGTACAGAAAATTTGCAAATATGTGATGTTACTAATTAATTTTCATGGCATATTGCCTTAGAGCATTAAACCAACAGGAGATGCCACTGGCAGACGTTCCCCTCTGCCAAGAGGCTATGCTCAATGGTCATACCCGTTATATAAAACTAGTTTTCGCGTGTCACTGCACCTAAGAGGATGTAAGTTTACACTGCACCATTAATGCATCTCACAGTTGACGCGTCACGACGGGAGCAAATAATGCCAAATTGCAGCGTGTTTTCGTGCAAAAAGCGAACAGATACATCAAATGTACAAAAGGATAGCGTTACTTTTCATCTGTAAGTATTATTTGGTCTTTATACTATTGATAAATGCACTAAATTTGCAATAAACTGAGAAATATTGTCAATCAAAAAGTGTTGCCACTAAAACGACAAGCTGCTACTTTGCGTAACTTTTAAAGTTGAACGTGCTAACATTAAAAACAACTTTTATGTCCCAATAATTATTGTTAAAACTATTTTCCACTATGGATGCTTATTGAATGAATGATAGATTACTATTTATTTATTGTTACTTATTTTTATATTCTTCAGTCTTTTTTAACTAAATTGCTTTAAAAATTATCAAGACTGTTTATGATCGGTCTACTTCAATAATAATATATTATATTTACTGCCTGTCATTTATTCCGAAATTAGAAAAAAAAAATTTCATTACATTGGCACACTGGAACAGTTTTAGGGATACAACAATATAAAATATCGATATCGACTTCATCATAATGTTTATTCTTGTTATTAATTTATCAGATTTCCAAAAGATGCAATTATTAGAGATTGGATCCGAGTTTGTGGAAATCATGTTTCGTGGACTCCTAAGCGCACTAGCACAATTGCTCACAGCATTTTGAAACTTATGCTATCCAATAACAAGAGGAGATTGAAAAAGCGTATCGTGCCTACTCTCGTTTTCAAAATTTAAGCTTTTTATTCTTCGATCACTTAGAAAAACTAGATGCACAATCAAGGCACATGAGTAACTACCCTACAGAGTCCAAGCTCTCTAACAACGCGCAAAATCTAACCTATTCTGATAGGGCTGACAACTGTTGCACGTTTAAAAATTAGGAAGGAAAAATAAAATAAGGTAAGTAGGTACAGGTACATAATAAAACGTGTATTTCTGTATTGTATTGTAAATTTCTGTATTGTAAACGTGTATTTATTTAGATACTTATTTCGTTTAGTGAGCTAAATGTCAACATGCAGAAGAGCTTCTTCAAAAATTCTGCCAAAACATATATACTTACGTCAATTAATGTATATGTCAAAGCTGCCACTATTCCGCCACGATTTAGTAGGATTGTGAATTTATTTTTATATGGTGTTTAGAGTTTTTATTATGATAAAGTACTAAACATTACTTTTTTGAAATACTTCCATTACAAATAAAGATTATTGAAATTGTTGTTTAGTTTTATCGTTTTGTATTCCCAACTTTAAGAAATCCTTAAAGTTGAAAAACCTTTATTCAGATAAATAATAGAATATTTTACAATTTTTTTAAATAGGAGCAGTTAATGTAGAAGTTTCATTTTCATCTTGTTAGCCTACTTTCATACTTATAGTCATCTTTTTAGACTAACCCTTTTTAAACTAACTACATAATAATAATTGATCGGCGTTTAGAACCATGAAAATACATGTTTTTCAGTTTTTCAGTTCCTCCTGTTTAAGAGTCGTAAGGTTAAATAGCTAAGTATTTTTTTATAATCTTGCAGCCTTTTTTAAAATACAACTACCTTCCTATCAGTCTATCCTCTTGCGATTTTAACTATAACGAAAAGCAAAGTGTCTTTCTTATCTAACCATACGGCCCCTATAGACAAGTGGCAAATGCTCACTCCATGTCTATTCGTAATTCATCGTAAACTGATGTGTACTGTGTAATTTATTTATTTATATTTCTTCTTCTTTAAGAAGATGTTTCACTAGTACTACAAAATTCACTAGTTGTAGAGCCATCCTAAGGGCAGTCAGCCATAGTTGGACTTGTTTTTTGTAAGGCAAAAGAATTCAGCGGCAATCGCTGTTCCCGTCCACTCCCGAATGTTACGCAACCACTACTTTCTTCTGCGACCAGGTATCCGTTTTCCTGCAACTTTTCCCATCATTATCGGTTCCAAGAACTCGTATCTGTCGTGTCTAAGCACATGGCCCGTATTATGCAACTTTTCTTTGCTTGATAGCTTACAAAAGCTCACGTTTCTGGCTGACCCGTCGCAGAACTTCCTCATTGGTGACTTTCTGAGTCCAGGATATAGACATCATGCGTCTGTATGCCCACATTTCAAAAGCTTCTATACTTTTCCTGAGATCTTCCTTTGTAGTCCAAGCCTCACATCCGTATAGGCCAGGGGGGCGCTAAATAATCACAACCAATCCACAACTGAACTGCTGCTGTTCTGCCGACTTCGTAATTCGTATAGCGCCATCGCGTGTGTTAAACGCGATAGCACTATAACGGCTGAGGTTCAATTGTAGTTTGGTTGAGATTGTTCAGCGCGATCGCCCCCCTGATATAACATTGGTGATGACGTATTCTTCTCGGGCACATAATAAATAATAGTACGTTTGGGCACAGCCTTGTGCTTCTAATAGGTACTGTGCTTTGGGCTAACGCTAACTTGAACCCGCGACTTTCTTTACGTAGAAAGTGAAAATATTTTTAAATAATACGAACGTTAAGGAGGTACTTTAGGTAAGTACCTACATCACGCTTTTATCAGTAAGAGTGGAACTTTAAAACGTTACGCCGGCCTTGCTCATCATAGATGCGTGCGCAGTACTTGATCATTATTTTGCTGCGATGTTATTTTAAAACTGCTATAAGTAACTCCTAAGATATTCATTGAAATCGAATGATGAAAAAGGCAATTTTGTTTTAAATTAAATACTTGTGATGAATAACGTATTTATATTGATAACGATTAATATCATGTTTATAAAACCACCTTCGCAAATAATGCCTTATTTTAGAACAAAGAAGAATGGGTAAAACGTCCCCCCCAATTGTAACACTTACATCTATGCATTAAATAAAAGTTTAAATAAAATTTTATTGTAACATAATAACACAAACATCAATAACGATAATATAAAATTGAAGTCAACATTTTTTCTTGAATTTAACTATACACCCTCATTTTTCATGTTTTTTTTTAATTTTCCCTTTTTTTTATTAATTCATTCGCTCGTTCATATTTGCTGTCCTTACAACAAAGGACACTATTTATTTCGAAACTTACCATGTGGGAACTTACAAGGGGTGGGACGAGCTTCATACAAAAACGCCCATTCTTCTTTGGTTGGCAAAAAAAAAGGTTATAGTGAGCCAACCTTAAGGCTCGGACTACATGCATACGGAATCAGTCCGGCCCGAGAAAAAACCAAATTCGGCAAGTAATCGACTACACGCGCTCCGTTTTGAATCCGGAGGGAAATTTACTCAGTCAGTCGGTCTCTAGCAACTTGCGCTGGATAGTCGTCCAGCCGACAATGGAAAGTTTAACTTTAGTTGAAATTGTATGCTTAGCTGTAGCCGTTAAGAGGCCTATTACTTACATCTCGACTGTGATTTTTGCGTAAAATGCCCATTTTCGCATTTTGTTGTAATTTAGCAGTTGTATTTATCGTTATTATCGAAATAGGATAATAAATTCATGCTTAATATTACAAATTTTAACCGCCTCTGTGGTCTAGTGGGTAAGCCACCGGTTTCAGACCCAGAGGTCCCGGGTTCGATTCCCAGCGGGGGGTACATCTTTGTGTGCTCGGCTTGGTTGGTGGTAGGGCTGTTAAGTCCGCCTGGCTAGCTACCACCATCTTATCTAAGTCTGTCGCCATAACAACGATGTTTATAGCATTGTTGTGTTCCGACAGTTTGAGATAAGATAGCCAGTTCCTCAGTGGTTGAGGATTCCGGGTGAAGCGCGCTTCCACCTTCGGCCTTATCGTCACTTACCAGCAGGTGAGATGAAGGCCAAGCGCTTACCCGTTGCCGATAAAAAGAAAAAAAAATGTTCTGCGAGGATAAGCTGAGTTCGGCCGGCGCATCGCATTTTGAAGTAATTTTGCAGTTGTATTTATCGTTTTTAACGAAATAGGATAATTAATTAATTATAAAATATTTATTCAATATGAAGTAACGATTATTCTGGTATAAATTTTGCTCAATAATATTATCGTAGATAGGAGAAATTCACGGTTAACTTAAAGCAATTTTCGAAGTTTTTTGGTTTAGAATAAGATTTTTTTTTCTATATAAAATCTATGATATCTAAAAATTCCGAGGCCACTACGCACTTTAAGACTATATAAGTGACATTCTATTTTTTTTATTTCATTTGTTTAGAACAGTAGTTCAATCTAGGAGCTCAAAAAAGTGCCTTCGCGCATTTTAGGAAAATCTTTCTCTGCAATTTTGGGTTTAATTAAAAATCTTTATTATTGAAATTTTGCATTCACAATGCTATATAGATATAGGATAAAATATTTACCAGAAAAAAACAACTAGTCTTTTGAAAGCTCGAACGGGATTCGAACCCGTGACCTTTGGATTGCCGGTCCACTGCTCTAACCGCTAAGCTACCGAGACCCCAGAAGACTCTTGAATTTTTTCTAGTAGTGCTGCAAGCCAGCGGTATTACGTCACTGTGAAGTGTGTGTTTTTTTCTAGTAAACATTTTATCCTATATCTACAGCTTGTATCAAGTGGGGCCAGCCATATTTCACGTACCTAATCAGTTACTTTTAGTGAGCTGGCACACATAAAACATTTCTTGATATCTCGGGCATTGTGGAAGTACATACTTTTGAAAATAATACGAGTTTATCGACATTATGACAACACTAATAAACAGCTGATCAAACAGCTGATTGGAGTAATGAACTCTGTCTTGTGTTACTTCCTCCTTTGCCTTTGCTGTGACCCTAGTATTGTTGTGCCTATTGTGCTGACTCCACCCGCTTTCAACTATTTATTTTTGATAAAGTTTAAAGGGTTCCGTGTTGTTATTTTTTTCACTAAGAAAATAAGTTACGACTACCTACTTTTATTTAGTCAATTATTCTCTGTTCCTATCACCAGGTCAGGTCAAGAATGTGTTATCTATCAGGTAAGTACTTTTGGCGGTTAATTAGTATGGAGGTACGAATCCAAAACATTTATGATTTTGAGAAAATTAAATGTACTTAAATGTAAAGAGTCGTCTGAGTATTGTTCATGAATGGAAAGGCTTGTCATACGAAACGCACTGAGAAATGTCTTACTTCGCATAGCATTTCTACTTTGCTTAGACCGCGATTTTCTAAGCGACACATAGACGCTGTGATTGCTGTCTCTTTCCGATTCTATGAATATTTATTTATTTTTTATTTTAATATTTATTGCACAAAGAAAACAAAATGTACAAAAGGCGGACTTAATGCCAAGTGGCATTCTCTACCAGTCAACCTTAGGGCTAGGCAGAAAGAGTTGTAGGCGGTGCAATTCAAAATATGAAAGAGACAGAGTCAATTCTCAGCGCTGCGGCAGCCGCTACTGCCAAGGCTTTAACTTAGAGAATCGCACTGCTGAACAATAACTAAAGCAGTATTGTTCTGAGGCTTAGACAAGTGAATGTTTGTGAATACGGGTTTCATTCAGCACTGAACTAAACTCACCCGTTTACACGCAGTAAAAATAACAAAACAGAAAAATCTGTCACCATGTGAGTTTTCATTGTAACTTTTATGTCGGCTCTAAAAAAACAGAAAATAATAATGTTATTAATTTGAACAGTGATAAAAAAAAAACTTAACTAATTTAAAAATATTGCTAGTTTTCGTAACTCAAAGTCTAATTTACGAGCCCTAAAAAGTATGGGTGGTTTTAACTTATTGGCGGTATTCGTACTAGGGTCACTCCTGGTATGGGCGGAGTCACAAGAAATCGTGCGCGTGCGTCTTTCTCCTTAATGGGTTCTGTAGCTCATTTTATTTTTCTAACCGCTTTGGTTGACCCGCTATAAATGTAAGCATTCCTGAAATCCTAACTAGTGTGATACAACATAGTTAAACTTTACTAACTAACTAAGTTTAACTATGTTGTATCACACATATTTTCAATACGTAACACATTCGTTGTTGTTTGTTGTGTGGTTCATAAGAATGTTCATAAGAATAACATTTTTAAACATCTGTGACATATACGTACTAAATAAAACTTACGTGTGATGGAATATTTTATCACTAATTGACTAAATTAATAGCAACAAACCTAAAAATAATACGCAGCGCTTAAGCCAGTTTACACTTTGGTAGTATTTTGTGATGAATTGATGAATAACTTAACTAATTTAAAAATATTGCTGGTTTTCGTAACTTAAGTCTAAATTTTGAACCCTAAAAACTACTAGGGTTATGGGCGGTATTAACTTCTAGAACCCCAAGCGGTCGCATGAGACCGCAGTTGATAGTGGGGGCATTACTGTGCCTTTGTGGGAGCGGGCAAACTACACATTTCGGAATTCTAAGTACCAGGATAGGCGGCACACCCCCGACATAGCTACGCCCAACGGTACGATACGTTTGTTTTCATGTTGTTGTTGTTTCATGCCTACAATTTTTTCGCAGTCGTTTGTGAAAGCTTAAAGAGTGCATACCTACTTTTAGATATTTTTTGCTGTTTGGTTTCGATTCGACTACCTATTAAATTAATATGGCATTTCTAAGTAATCAGGAGTATTACGAAATGATTCTTTGTGTCGGAGCAGCTAATGGCAGTCTCCGTGGTGCTCGTGAACTGTACCGCGAGAGATTCATCGACGGCAGACCAGCAGACTGGATCCTTTCATGCGACGAGTCCGGAGGTCCAGCCAAATATGCGGGACCCGGGTTTTGAGGAGACTGTGTTGGAGTCACTTTTGTAAACTGTTTATTGTGAAGTGCAGTGGACTACACGTGCTTCGCTTTACCTCTCAAGCCCCAAGCGGCAAGAAGTGAATCTTTGTGTGCTGTTTTTATCAGATTTATCTAATGTAAGTAGGTACTGTTGTTTATTAGAAAATTATTATTCTGACTAATGATCAGTAGGTAATAAGTTGTAAGAAATACATCGAAATACGAGTAAAATAATACGTGGTGTAATCCGTTAGCATTTTTTCAATTTCCGAGTGAATTGTAACAATATTTGTTTTGTTTACTGTTACATGATAACTTTGTTATTTTTAATGTTTTAAACATTTTTTGACATTTCGATTCGAAGACTGAGAGGTTTTGATTTTAGTTATTTCAAAAATAAGTTATTGTAATCAAGGACCTAGGGTACCTAGTTCTAAGTAGGCGTAGCTACCTTTAGGCCGAGTCCTGAGTCACGGGCGCATCGCGGAGGTGGATTGCGGAGCGTAGAAATAAAGTAGGTATGTAAGCGCCCGCTTGCAGTTCGGACAGGTTCTTACATGTCGAGTAGGTATTTGTTTCGTGCGCGGCGGATTCCGCCTGCGCGATGCGCCGTGACTTAGGACTCTGGCTAAAGGTGGCCACTGACGATCACTTTTTCCCATCAGTTGAACTGACGTCAGTCCGAAATTCGATCGTGAATGTCGTTAAAAAAATTGATTGTATCACCTCAGTTCGATTCGAACTTCTCTAATGAATATTGATCCTTAATGCCGAATACTAAAGTTCAAAATTGATTGTACCGGCCGGTCGAGAACTGACGAGCCGGAGTGTCGCCAGTGAGTGGGAAATCTTTTTGGCGTAAAACCATTTGGAGTGATTCCACAGTTTTACGCCAGGACTGACGCTCAAAACTGATCGTCAGTGGCCAGCTTAAAAGTAGTACGATTATCTATTCTGTGACTTCACCTCAAAGTGCTTCGCTTTAGCTGTATTGAGTTATTTCAAAAATAAGTCATTTTAATTTAAGACCTATTTAGGTACCTACCTACTCGTAGGTAAACGTACCTATCTACTTTAGAGTCGAAACAATGTGACTCTAAAATGATAATATTTTTATTACCTTAATAATAATTAGGTACTTAGGTAGGTAGGTACCTACTTAATACAAATTATTAAATCACGAAAGTAAAATAGCTGCCTACTTATCTGTCATAACAAATCCAACAAAAAATGCCGCCAAGCGACTGCCGACAAACAACCCAGGCGGTTTGTGTCAAAGGTGCCGCCATGGTCAAAGGTTTTTGATTTTTGCCGCCCGCCACCGTCACAGTAAAACCTCTTGTTTGTAAAACTGTGCGCCTGGTAGGAGGCGGGGGCGTGGCGCGGCCATACTAGGGCACGCAGTTTTATAGTCAGGAGGTGCACTATAGGCAGTTATCATACAGAGTTCATGACCCTGCTAGTGATGGGTTTAGTTTGTTCTGATTTTAAATTAACTACAGATTAACTTTGTATGTAAATGCAAAAACAAATTAAATTGAGTTTATCTTACTAGGGTATTTATAGAAAGGGTCTACACTTGGGATAATTTGAAACACTGGATTAAGGCTGGCCCCGCTTGATACACGCTGTATATAGCATTGTGAATGCAAAATTTCAATAATAAAGATTTTTAATTAAACCCAAAATTGCAGAGAAAGATTTTCATAAAATGCGCGAAGGCACTTTTTTGAGCTCCTAGATTGAACTACTGTTCTAAACAAATGAAATAAAAAAAATAGAATGTCACTTATATAGTCTTAAAGTGCGTAGTGGCCTCGGAATTTTTAGATATCATAGATTTTATATAGAAAAAAAAATCTTATTCTAAACCAAAAAACTTCGAAAATTGCTTTAAGTTAACCGTGAATTTCTCCTATCTACGATAATATTATTGAGCAAAATTTATACCAGAATAATCGTTACTTCATATTGAATAAATATTTTATAATTAATTAATTATCCTATTTCGTTAAAAACGATAAATACCACTGCAAAATTACTTCAAAATGCGATGCGCCGGCCGAACTCAGCTTATCCTCGCAGAATATTTTTTTTTCTTTTTATCGGCAACGGGTAAGCGCTTGGCCTTCATCTCACCTGCTGGTAAGTGACGATAAGGCCGAAGGTGGAAGCGCGCTTCACCCGGAATCCTCAACCACTGAGGAACTGGCTATCTTAGGCTCGGACTACATGCATCCGGAATCACACGGACCCGAAAAAACACGGCCCCGGATTCATTCCGTAGCTCAAACAAATATATGAGTTTTTACTGCATCGACTACATGTGATCAGGGGCCTTCCGATCCCGATTTTCACCCGGAAGCAACCGAAACATGCTCCGGACGTCTTCGAGTAGCCGGTCCGTTATTTTTCGGCACGGGGGGCGGGGTCTATCAATATCGTATGAAGTTGTATGGAGCTGACCTTATCTCAAACTGTCGGAACACAACAATGCTATAAACATCGTTGTTATGGCGACAGACTTAGATAAGATGGTGGTAGCTAGCCAGGCGGACTTAACAGCCCTACCACCAACCAAGCCGAGCACACAAAGATGTACCCCCCGCTGGGAATCGAACCCGGGACATCTGGGTCTGAAACCGGTGGCTTACCCACTAGACCCCAGAGGCGGTTAAAATTTGTAATATTAAGCATGAATTTATTATCCTATTTCGATATTAACGATAAATACAACTGCTAAATTAATGTAATGCTAACTGATAAATAAATGTAAAAATTCCGAGGCCACTACGCACTTTAAGACTATATAAGGCGACTGCTAGAACAAGTGTTTTACACATGACAAAAATGACACAAAAAAGAAATTCGTGCTTTTTTATATTTTATTAAATATTAATTTTATGAATTTTAATTTGATAGTCTTTGAGTATCTAATTTATTTTAAAGCAAAAAAAATTATTTTAAATAAGTAAAATAAAATGAAAGAATTAACTATTAAATAACGATTATTTCCAACGCGCGGGCAGTGGCCGACCGTTGACCCACCCGTCTGTTGATGTCCGCGTCAGCTGGGCGATAAGTACCTACGTTAATCTGCAATCTTTTTTGTCATTTTTGTCATGTTTTAATTACTTGACCTGAACAGCCCTTGAAGTTTTTTGCAGTTTCTTGCAGTCACCTTATATAAGTGACATTCTATTTTTTTTATTTCATTTGTTTAGAACAGTAGTTCAATCTAGGAGCTCAAAAAAGTGCCTTCGCGCATTTTATGAAAATCTTGTTCTGCAATTTTGGGTTTAATTAAAAATCTTTATTATTGAAATTTTGCATTCACAATGCTATATAGATATAGGATAAAATGTTTACTAGAAAAAAACAACCAGTCTTTTGAAAGCTCGAACGGGATTCGAACCCGTGACCTTTGGATTGCCGGTCCACTGCTCTAACCGCTAAGCTACCGAGACCCCAGAAGACTCTTGAATTTTTTCTAGTAGTGCTGCAAGCCAGCGGTATTACGTCACTGTGAAGTGTGTGTTTTTTTCTAGTAAACATTTTAATTAAAAAGTTAAGCAAAATTTACAAAAAGCGAGGCCGCTACGCATTATTCCAAAAGCTATTCTACATTATTCAATAAGTCAAAATTGTTAATGTATTTTTGTTTCCGAGATCCGTAACGCCAAAATTGGCCATTTTACTCAAAAATCGCAGTCGAAATGTAATAGGAAACAGAGGAAAGTATAAATATATTCAATATATTCATCCTTTTCACATGGACCGCATAACGGAATATGTATTCTACAAATCATAAACAAAAAATAGGTTCTTTCCTGATAAATTCTACAAACACTACTACTAGTAGGTACTATTATTTATTCTGTGCTACTTCTACTATCACCATAATGAGGCGCTCGGAATCAACTACTATTTTGCAGTTTTGCTTGCGCACGCGACGCGACCGACCGCATTGATCATCTGTCATCGACTGGCACGTGATTCCTCCGGACCGGCCTGGAACGGACGTTTCTCGAGTTCTCGTGTGGTCAGCTCCATACAACTTCATACGATATTGATAGGCCCCGCCCCCCTGCCGAAAAATGATTGTGATTCCGTAGCTCAAACAAATATATGAATTTTTACTGCATCGACTACATGTGATCAGGGGCCTTCCGATCCCGATTTTCCCCGGAAGCAACCGAAACATGCTCCGGACGTCTCCGAGTACCCGGTCCATTATTTTTCGGCACGGGGGGCGGGGCCTATCAATATCGTATGAAGTTGTATGGAGCTGACCACACGAAAACTCGAGAAACGTCCGTTCCGGTCCGGTCCGGAGGAATCACGCGCCAGTCGATGACAGACGCTCAAAGCGGTCGGTCGCGTCGCGTGCGCAAGCAAAACTGCAAAATAGTAGTTGATTCCGAGCGCCTCATTATGGTGATAGTAGTATATATTCATGTGGTCGTAGCACAGACTAAATAATAGTACCTACTAGTAATACTGTTCGTAGAATTTATTAGGAAAAAACCTAATTTTTGTATAAGACTTGTAGAATACATATTCCGTTATGCGGTCTATGTGACAAGGATGAACAAAATATCTTTTCACTTTCCTCTGTTTCCTAATACATTTCGACTACGATTTTTGCGTAAAATGGCCAAGTTACGGATCTCGGAAACAAAAATACATTAACAATTTTGACTTTTTGAATAATGTAGAATAGCTTTTGGAATAATGCGTAGCGGCCTCGCTTTTTGTAAATTTTGCTTAAAAGTTAAGCAAAAGGCTTACAACACTACTAGAAAAAATTCAAGAGTCTTCTGGGGTCTCGGTAGCTTAGCGGTTAGAGCAGTGGACCGGCCATCCAAAGGTCACGGGTTCGAATCCCGTTCGAGCTTTCCAGAGACTAGTTGTTTTTTTTCCAGTAAACATTTTATCCTATATCTATATAGCATTGTGAATGCAAAATTTCAATAATAAAGATTTTTAATAAAACCCAAAATTGCAGAGAAAGATTTTCATAAAATGCGCGAAGGCAGCTGGATTAAACTACTGTTTTAAACAAATGAAATAAGAAATAGAATGTTATCACTTATATAGTCTTAAAGTGCGTAGCAGCCTCGGAATTTTTAGATATCATAGATTTTATATAGAAAAAAAATCTTATTCTAAACAAAAAACTTCGAAAATTGCTTTAAGTTAACCGTGAATTTCTCCTATCTACGATAATATTATTGAGCAAAATTTATCCCAGAATAATCGTTAAATCATAATGAATAAATATTTTATAATTAATTAATTTATCCTATTTCGATAAAAACGATAAATACAACTGCAAAATGCGATGCGCCGGCCGTCCGAACTCAGCTTATCCTCGCAGAAGGACATTTGTAATATTAAGCATGAATTTATTATCCTATTTCGATAAAAACGATAAATACAACTTCTAAATTACAACGAAATGCGAAAGTGGGCATTTTACGCAAAAATCACAGTCGAGATGTAAGTAATAGGCCTCTTAACGGCTACAGCTAAGCATACAATTTCAACTAAAGTTAAACTTTCCATTATCGACTTGACGACTATCCAGCGCAAGTGCTAGAGACCGACTGAGTAAATTTCTCTCCGGATTCAAAACGGAGCGCGTGTAGTCGATTACTTGCCAAATTTAGTTTTTCCCGGGCTGGACTGATTTTTGATGCATGAAGTCCGAGCCTAAAAGATAGACGTATGCTGTCGCGTTTTTTTAGAACTTTTATGGGGGAGCAATTCTGTCATACATGACTTTTGCAAAAACTTTAACCGTTTACGCAGCGCACGCATCGGAAGCTCTCAAAAAAAAACCCCCGATTTTGAGCCATTCTTAATTGGTGCTCCGCTCTTATTGGTCTTACCGCCGTACTCAGAGACGTCAATTAAGTTTAATGACAATTAAATGTCTTTCCTTCTCTATTTATCACTATACATACGAAAGTGACAGCAAGAGACTTAATTGTCATTAAAACTTAATTGACGTCTCTGAGTACGGCGGTTAGAGTGATGATAAATATATAGCATATAGCTTTCTTCGATAAATAAGCTATCTAACACTAAAATATTTTTTTAAGTCCGTCCAGTAGTTCCTGAGATTAGCGCGTTCAAGCAAACAAACAAACTCTTCAGCTTTATAATATTAGTATAGATAGATAGATAGATAGACAGATAAACACTTTATTGCACATACACGAGAAACAGTTACACATGACATAAACTTAAAACTAGTATGTACAAAGGCGGTCTTATCGCTTAGAGCGATCTCTTTCAGACAACCTTTGGTTAATGGAACCTAAGAAGGAGATAGAGGAAGTACGCAAGTTTTAATAAATAGATAATATGATGGACTAAAAATGAATATATATTAATTTGTAAACTTATAAACATACACACATACAAAACATAGTATAAAATATACATACATACATTATAATATATAAAAATAAACTATAACATGTTACTAGCAGATGACAGAGCCATAAGATGCTTGTGGAGTTTAGACTTAAAGATGGACAGTGACTTGGAGTGACGGATTTCGGAAGGTAAATTATTCCAAAGGAAAGTAGCTTGGATTGGAAAAGAATCCTTATAATATCCTGACCCCGTTAAGCACGTTGTCCGATTTGGACTGGTTAGGTTAGGTTAGGTACTAATGTTTTCCGAAACTCATTTCAGCCGTTACTTTATTTTACTTCAAAAACTCTCCAATTTCTATTACTTACCACAATATCAATACGATAATTGGAAATCATATTTAATTTTATTCCATTAAGTAATAACTTAAGTTAACAATTCATTATGATTTATCATTTTTCACCTTTCATCCCAAAAAACGATAAATTACCTATAAATTTTAGCCGTTTGTGTCGCTAGGAGAGAGACACTTGCCCGCTATTTTTTCTCGTACCAGGATACGTATGTTTACACAATTCTATGACCACGGCTTATATTTCGGTTCGACGCGATTCTGTTTCGGCGTGCAGTGGTACTGGGGGTAGCGATGCGCAGTTGTCTGGCACAGACTATAACTCGTTAGATTAGTTGTTAAGTCTTAACTACAAGTTAGTTAACTGTTTTTTTTATTATTATTTGTATTGACGTCAATAAGTGTCTAAAGGTTTACATTGAATAAATAATTTGACTTTGACTTTGGACCGTAGACCACGATTGTGATCCTCCCCGAGAAACCGGAAACATTCTTTAAGGTAAGAAGGAGTACGAGGATCATACAGCACTTTAAAAACAAGAATAAGAATATGTTCCTCACGACGCAACCTAATAGGTAGCCTTTCAAGCCTATGCCTGTATTCAGACACATGGACAAACTTGCGCAAACCGTAGATGAACCTGATGCAGAGATTTTGTAGGCGTTGAAGCTTGTTAAGAAGATCTTCATTTATATCAACAAGGCATCAGCATAGTCCAAAATCGGTAAAAGGAGAGATTGCGCCAGCTCAACCTTGGTATTCACAGGGAGCAAGTTCTTCCACCTCCGAAGTGACCCAGAGGCAGCGAACAACTTTCGACTTATCTCGGACACTTGAGGAGACCAGGAAAGAGTGCAGTTGAAGAGGACTCCTAGGTTCTTAACAGTAGGACAGTAGTTTAATAAGACACCGTTGAACTTCAGAGAAGGTATAAAATTTTTATCTAATTTAGCTATCTGTTTTGTGCCCCCAATGATGATAGCCCGTGACTTATTGGGGTAGACCGTTAAGCCATGGGTTCGACTCCACTCATGAATAGTCACAAGGTCATCATTTAGACTGGCGATCATACTCTCAATATCATCGACGGAGGATTGCGAATAGATTTGCAGGTCGTCAGCGTACAAGTGGAATTGACAAGAGAGGAGTGGAGTGAGAAAATTGATGAAAATCGAAAAGAGGAAAGGAGAAGGATACCACCCTGGGGTACACCGGCAGTGACATCGGTAACACATGACAGTTTGCCATTGGCACGCACACACTGCCACCGGTCAAAAAAGTAGCTGCGAAACCACTCTAGCACCGAATCTGTTACAAGGAGATACTTAAGCATTGCTAGAAGAAAATCGAAGTCAACGGTGTTAAAGGCATTGGAAAAATCCAACAGAACAAGGGCTGTCAACCGTTGATTCGACATTCCCAGACGTATGTCATCGGATACCTTAGTCAGCGCAGGGGTCGTACTGTGCCCCGGGCGGAAGCCCGATTGGAAAGAGCTAAGGAGATTATTCGAATTATCAAAGGCACTAAATTGGTAGAGGACAAGACGCTCTAAGATTTTAGAAAGGAAGAGAAGAATGGAAATAGGTCTAAAGTGAGAAGGTAAGGAAGGGTGAGAAATTTTAGGAATGGGTATGACTACTGCTTGCCTTCAGCAGCTAGGGAAACTGCCAGTGTTGAGCGAGAAATTGAAAACGTGACAAATGATAGGGACAAGAATATCAACTCCTAACAAAATCATCCTCCGGCCAATTACATCCATGCTTTCAGCATTAGATTTTACTGCCCGGATATTATATTCAACTTCGCGCTCAGAGACCGGCCGAAAGGAAAAAGCAGGATGCTGTAGATTCGGAGAGGAAGACAGGGCTTGAAGTGTACTTTGTTTCAAATTATATAGGATGGAGGAAGGAGCTGAAAAGTGATGGTTTAAGGAAGCTATTTTGAGGTTGTTAGGAACAGAAGTTTTAGACTTACCAATACCAAGAGAATTTAAGAATGATCATACTTTAGCAGGATCACCATTTGGAACAGAAGAATGTATGTGACGACGCTGCGCATCCCTACACAATCTACTGCACCAATTTCGCAACTCTCTTTAATTGCTCTGATTTGCATCCGACGGATCCCTCCCGTATCGCGCCTAAGCAGCATTGCGCCTAGCCATAATGAGTTTAATGTCATTAGTGAACCAGGGAGCGGGGAGATGTTTGAGCCGGACAGGACGAAGTGGAGCATGGATATCAAATATTTGAATCAGGTTGGAGTTAAAGATTTCCATCTTTAGGTCAATGGTTGGAGCATCAAACACCGCATCCCAGTCAATACCGCTAAGGTCAGATATAAAGCGAATAGTGTCAACATTATTGAAGTTACGCTGCATGATCACTCGTGGTCTAGGTTTAGGACATCGGATCTTATAGGACGTTTTTCATCTGTTCATCTCACTGAATACAAATATTTATATATATGTTGGAGGAAGTGATCGAGATAGGATTAGTTGCAAAGCTTAAACTTGCTAGTAGTGTACATTGTAACGTTTTTGATTTGATTGTTTAAATGGTATGAGTAAAAATCGTAATAATAATAATTAATTTACTTTTGATTGGTTTGTTTAGTATTTGTTTAGTTTAAAATGTCGATTAGCTTTAAAAGTAGTTGTTTTGTACTGTCTTTAATATCATCCAATCAGAACAAGGCGCGTTGCCTGGAGCGTGGTCGTGACAAGCGGGGTGGGGCTCGAATGAGATATAATGGAGGTACTTGGCCGCGGAGGGTCATTATTTTGTTAAATTTTGAGGAGCAAGGAACTCATGCTCGTTGTCACGAACTCGCTAGTTTAAATTAAGTTATCCTTTTTTTATTTGCCAACCGTGTATCACTTTTATTATAAAAAAATATACAGTGTCAGTTTAAATTCGTTCTACTTTATTTTGCGCCTGCATTCACCCATAATGGAGCCCACCCAACCCGAGAACACTAATGAAGATGTCAATGTTTCCCCGACATCAGAAGTGGGATCAGTGCGGGCGTAGAACGTTATTGGTGAATCAAATGGGTCGATCGACGGTTGGCGCGCTTTGTTCGAAGCGCAACAAAATAACATGCAGCTGCTTGTGGAAGTTCTACGCAACCCGCCGGCCGCCGCAACCAAGGACGTGTCGCTGCCTGAATTCCATCCGGAGGACGCAGACACGGATGCCCGTGCCTGGCTGGCCACCGCTGACATCTGCCCTACGGAAAGTGAAAGTCAGGGGAGTAAACTTATTCTCATTCTAAGTAAAGCTATGAAAGGTTCTGCTGCTTCATGGTTTTCTCAAATTGCTTTTCCTAATATGAAGTGGGTAGAATTTAAAGAACTTTTCTTCTCTCGTTTCGATACATCGGATACAAACGCCGGTACTGTTTTAAAAACTCTTAATGGTAAACCACGTGAAGGTGAATGCCTTGCTACATATGCAAGTAGACTATTTTCTTCGTTTATGGCCCTATGGAATCATAAAAACAAAGAGGAAATCATTATTTCAATCATTCTTGGTCATGTTGGACAAATTGAACCGCGATTACAACGTACTATTTTTTCTGAATATGGTCATAGGTCTTATGAATGTTTCAGCCGCACGCACGACAAACCGCAACTGACTCCTGTGATCGATCGACCCAACACGGCTGCTGCACGACCACCTATCATCTGCTATAAGTGTGGTGTCGAGGGCCATGTTGCATCGCGCTGCTTCAAGACTGCTACTACTTCTGAAAATAACACTCTTCCGTCTTCGACTGCCAGCGTAGTGAGACGAGTGGATGTATGCGGAGCAAAGCCTGTCGCCGGTGTTATAACTCAATCGGGTGAGCAGTATTCATTTTGTTTTGATTCCGGTGCAGATTGTTCTTTAATTAGGGAAAGTATCGCTCACAAATTATCTGGCAAGCTTCAACGTTCTCTGGTTACCTTGATAGGAGTAGGTAACTGTGGTGTATCTTGCGGGTTACAAATTTTGTCTGCAGTAACCATTTGTGGTTATGATGTAAATATTTTATTTCACGTAATACCTGATGATTATTTGAGTAATGATATTCTTATAGGACGTGATTTACTGGCATTCGGTTTTTCAGTAGAAATGTCGTGTAATAAACTTATTATTAAGCGGTCCCTTATTAATATTTGCGAAATTGGTAGTTTTGTTTCAAATTTGGATCAATTAGACACTGATATTTCTGATGACTTAAAGCCACGACTAATAAAGCTACTTCATGAGTTTTTGAATTTCTTTGTTGAGGGTACGCCTACTAGTAGAGTTAAAACGGGGGAGTTAGACATCAAGCTAGTAGACCCATGCAAAACCGTACAACGGCGCCCTTATCACTTAAGCGCCGATGAACGTGAAATTGTACGTAACAAATGTAGTGAGTTGTTATCTGCGGGCGTGATTAGACCTAGTAAATCTCCCTTTTCCAGCCCAATATTATTAATAAAGAAACGTGATGGGTCAGACCGTATGTGCGTAGATTACAGAGAGTTGAACTCTAATACTATTCCCGATCGCTACCCTCTACCTTTAATAAGTGACCAAGTGCAAAGGTTAGCGGGTGCTAATATTTACACTTGTTTAGACATGGCAAGTGGATTTTATCAAATACCTATTAATGTAGAGTCAAATTCAATTGAAAAAACCGCATTCATTACTCCGGATGCATACTATGAATTTACAGCCATGCCGTTTGGATTACGTAACGCACCGTCCGTTTACCAGAGGGCGATAAATACGGCTCTGGGAGAGTTAGCTCATTCGTATGCCATAAATTATATGGATGACCTAATTATACCTGCTGTTAATGTAGAGCAAGGTTTAGAAAGGCTAAGTAAAGTTTTAAAAATTTTAAGCGACGCAGGGTTTTCATTTAACTTAAAAAAATGTGCGTTTCTTAAAAGGAAAGTCCAATTCTTAGGTTACGAAATATCAGAAGGCGAAATAAGACCTAATCCACGTAAAATTATAGCACTGACTAATTCAATGCCCCCACGGACCGTTACTCAACTAAGACAATTTTTAGGACTAGCTTCATATTTCAAAAAATTTGTTTATAACTTTTCTCTAAAAATGGCTCCACTATACAGGTTACTGGTTAACAATAATTCAAAAATCACTTGGGGTCCTGAGCACGAAACTATAAGGAAAGATATAATTTCAATTCTTACTTGTTCCCCTGTGTTGATGCTCTATGATACAAAACTTCCTGTAGAATTGCACACAGATGCTAGCAGTGACGGATATGGTGCAATATTGTTTCAAAAGCTTGATGGACAATTACATCCTGTAGAATACTATAGTAAGCGAACGACTGCCGCAGAGTCTCGATATCACTCTTATGAGTTAGAAACTCTAGCGGTAGTAAATTCAGTCAGGCACTTTCGTCATTATTTGTACGGCAGAGTTTTTACTGTGGTCACCGACTGCAACTCTTTAAAGGCATCAAGGACTAAGGTTGATTTGACTCCTAGAGTACATCGGTGGTGGGCGTTTCTCCAAACTTTTGATTTTGAAATACAATATAGAGAGGGTAATAAAATGGCGCATGTTGATTTCTTCTCAAGAAATCATCTACCTGTTCAGAATACGGGAGACTCAAATAAAAACAAAACATGCTTAGAACATAAAGTAGAAGTAAAACGCGTTAATATCGCTGAGCTATCTTCCAATTGGTTACAAGTTGAACAACGGCGTGATTCTGAATGCAATGAAATTATTAATAAAATAGAGAATGATGATCTCGATCTAGAGAACTGTCGGATTTATGAGTTAAGATCTAATATTCTCTATAGAAAAGTTCAAAGATATAATCGTAATGTTTGGTTACCTCTTGTCCCGAGAGCATTTCGTTGGTCAGTAATTAACCACATACATGAATCTATTTTCCATTTGGGGTGGGACAAAACTCTTGAAAAGGCATTTCAACATTATTGGTTCCCCTTATATGTCTAAATATGTAAGAAAATTCGTAGATAATTGTATTACATGTAAGGTTGCTAAAACGACAGGTGGTAAACAACAAATAGAATTGCATCCTATTCCAAAAATTAGTATCCCTTGGCACACCATCCATATAGACGCCACGGGAAAGCTTAGCGGTAAAAGCGACCTAAAGGAGTACGTATTTGTACTTATTGATGCGTTTACAAAGTATGTGATGTTGCGACATTCCGTTCGAATAAATACTGAAAGTGCGATCAATGCTCTTAAAGCATCTATCTCCTTCTTTGGTCCCCCTGTTCGAATAATAGCAGATCAAGGCAGGTGCTTTGCAAATAAAGAATTTAAAGACTTTTGCGTTAGCCACAATATTAACTTACATTTAATAGCAACTGGCTCTTGTCGAGCTAACGGCCAAGTAGAGCGTATAATGAGCACTCTTAAGAATATGTTAACTGTAGTTGAAACTAGTTCAAATAAATCTTGGCAGGACGCTTTAGATGACGTCCAGTTGTCCATAAATAGCACAATACACAGGGTGACAAAAGCTAGCCCGCTAGAGTTACTAATAGGAAGAGTAGCTAGACCAATAAACTTAATGACTGTTGATGACCACGAAACTGAAATTAATGTTGAAGAGGTTAGAGAACAAGCTGAAAAATTAATGAATGAAAATGCCAGATTAGATAAAATACGTTTTAATAAAAATAAAGCTAAAGTAACTTCTTTTGATGTGGGAGACTTTGTGTTAATAGAAAATCATGAGCGGAATCAAACCAAGTTGGATACAAAATATAAGGGCCCGTATAAAGTCATAGAAGTTCTACACGGTGACAGGTACCGTTTTAAAAGTCTTAATTCTAACCGTACGTACAAATACTCGCGAGAACGCTTACGTCCATTCCCTCAAAACTATATTCCTACTGAGCTGGATCCGTGTTTGTCAGACGATAACGATGGTGAGGCTTTGTTCAATAATCTTTTATTTTACAAATTAGTAAAATTACTATTACTTTGTTCATACACTTTCTATAAGTATTGTATGTAGACTATGTAGTAAAAAGAACGAGGAGACTGGTCGAACAGCGAGGAGGCTGGTCGGATAGCGAGGAGGCTATTTGAATAGCGTGGAGGCTTCTGAATAGCGTGGAGGCTGTAAAAAAGCGTGGAGGCTATTTGAATAGCGTGGAGGCTTCTGAATAGCGTGGAGGCTGTAAAAAAGCGTGGAGGCTGTTAAATAGCGTGGAGGCTGTTGAATAGCGTGGAGGCTGTTGAATAGCGTGGAGGCTGTTGAACAGCGCGGAGGCTGTTGAACAGCGCGGAGGCTGTTGAATGGAAAAAAAAATTGTTATAGCGGCGGGAAGGCTACTAATTGATATTAAAGATACATACTAACTGTTCCCTACCCCTTTGTCAAACAAGAATTTAAAAAATGTCAGGAGTGGCCAAGCAATTTTATCCATTCTTTGTTTTTTTACAGATAGCAGTAACATGCCTTCGACATCACACGAGGGCGTGTGAAGTGTCAGGACGGCCGTGTTGGAGGAAGTGATCGAGATAGGATTAGTTGCAAAGCTTAAACTTGCTAGTAGTGTACATTGTAACGTTTTTGATTTGATTGTTTAAATGGTATGAGTAAAAATCGTAATAATAATAATTAATTTACTTTTGATTGGTTTGTTTAGTATTTGTTTAGTTTAAAATGTCGATTAGCTTTAAAAGTAGTTGTTTTGTACTGTCTTGAATAAATCATCCAATCAGATCAAGGCGCGTTGCCTGGAGCGTGGTCGTGACAAGCGGGGTGGGGCTCGAATGAGATATAATGGAGGTAGTTGGCCGCGGAGGGTCATTATTTTGTTAAATTTTGAGGAGCAAGGAACTCATGCTCGTTGTCACGAACTCGCTAGTTTAAATTAAGTTATCCTTTTTTTATTTGCCAACCGTGTATCACTTTTATTATAAAAAAATATACAGTGTCATTTTAAATTCGTTCTACTTTATTTTGCGCCTGCATTCACCCATAATGGAGCCCACCCAACCCGAGAACACTAATGAAGATGTCAATGTTTCCCCGACATATACAAAATGTATTCATGTCCACCAAACCACCACCACTCACCACCCATCAAAAGCGGTCCACCCATTAAGACGCATCAAACTCGAAGCGGTTGTGTCGCTTAATTACTGAGTTCCTAATGTTTCTATGGCCACCTTCCAGCTCCATCATCAGACCCTGGTTACCATCTAGCACCAAAGTACTCGTGAAGACGAATCAAACGAGCCCATACTCGATGGGGTTATGTCGTTTAATTACTGAGTTCCTATAGCCATCTTCCAGCTCCAACGTCAGACCCTGTTTATCATCTAGCACCAAAGTACTCGTCAAGACGAATCAAACGAGCCGAGATTCGATGGGGTTGCGTCGTTTTGAAAACTAGTGTTTTCCTAGAGGTGGAAAACAATACAGTTTTATTTAATATTAAAGTGAAATGTAGTAAATGTTATTTCAACAAATCAATGCTGGGAAAGAAATCAAAGATGATATTTGTCTCAAAGCCAAACTCGTTTTATTTCATTTTACAGGGATAGTCATTAATAGCAACTGTTATCATTTCCTAATAGAATCACATGATATCGGAGGATTCACATATATAAATTATTCTACCCTGCTTAATCTATACTGAATTACCCACATGAATTAAATTAAATGTAATTCTAATGCATGAAACATTACAAGGAAGTAACTTTATTGGAGATCCATTTAAGTGTTATGCAAAAGACTTTTACTCTCAAGGTCGCTTTATGTTGTTTCGCGACTTCAATCAAATTATCCCAAATCTCAATAGCTATATGTAAATCATTTAGGTACTTTAAATTCTACGGTAAACTAAAACCATCCTGCCAGACGATCCCGGCATCCAGAACGGTGGCGGCCTGGAGAGAAACCCTAGGGTGACGGTCCAGGCGTCCACCGAACGAATATGGAGACTGACCTAAAGATCGATGGCGATCCTTCCTTTACCTGGCTAGAGAGCTGCATAGGTGAATGCCATCAGGTTTTCAGCAATCCACAGGGACCGGATTTAAATTAAGTATATTACCGAGACATTTGTTCCAAAATTACAACAGGTGCAAGACCGTTCAAAGAAACATTGTAAAAATGGAACTTATCTTAAAAGTTCTAACTAGTAATTAGAAAGAACAAAAAAACCCATCTGAAACAAAAAACATGTGGTTGGTCACAAAAGTATGATTTTGCAGATTTTAAATCGGAAATTTAGATAATCGTTGAACTTACTGCCGATGTCTGCTTAGTTCCCGCTTCTACAACTCGTGCGGGTCGTTCAGCTCCAGACAATCATGCTAAAATCCCTTCAACTGCCCTGTAACCAGATGGACATATTTTCCAAAAGACAATAAAAAAATAAACGATTAAAATGCTCCTCAAAGATAAATGATAAATGATATTTGATAAATGATTTTATTTTGTAAGTAGGTTTGTACAAACACTTTTACACGTCAATCATGTTTTTTTTTAAACTAGATCAGGTCAGCGTTTCCTATCTGACTACTCTGAGAAGAAAGGCCGAAACAAACTCAGAGGTCACAGTCTCTTTTAAAGTCCAGACATAATCTTGGTCAGGTTATATGAAGACCATGTAGATCGATGTCTGAGATGATTTTTTGAGGAAAGAACCACACAGATTGAGAGGACCTGTCCAGTCAGTGCACGCATTTGTCAGAAAGGAGCTAAACGATTCGACGAACAATACCAAAGAAAGGACATTTGGGTAGGCCACTTAAATTACTCAAACTGCCAGACCATAAAAAACACTAACGGAACAGAGAGAATTATTAATGTCAATGTGTATATAAAAAAAAGCAAAAAACATTCAAAAAGCAGAAATTGGAAGCAGTTCAATCCCAATATGAGCTAAAGCAGTAAGGAAGCTACGTACAAACGCTCGCCCACAGACGCACGTCTTTACAGGGCCCCTAAGCGGACATCGCAGTGCTCTCAGTAGCGCGTGTGACGTCGAACCGAGTGTTCACTGTTGCATTTTGCGGGCGCACTGCGCGCGATTTTTAAAAATGCCGCGAGTGTATTGCGTAGTATACGGCTGCTTCAAAACCGGAGCTTTCGTTTTTTAAATTTCCTGCTGATGTTGAAAGAAGAATAATTTATTATTAATAAATAAATAGCTTTTTCTTTTAAATACATCATTTGGTTGTTTAGGTGATATTTGGAGTACTTACGTATATTTTTTGAGCGCGCGTTATTTGAATGGTTAAAAATAATAAGAATTGATACTACGAAACTTCATCGTTAATAAACTTTGCTTTAAAAATCGATATCTGAGGATCTGTGTGGTTTCTGACAATGAACCCGTTATTAGAATGAGAAAAAGTAGCCGCCATATTAAACTTTTTAGTTATTTAACCGATTGCTTTGAAAATCGATATCTGGGGATCTGTGTGGTTTTTGACAAAGACTCCGTTATTAGTATGAGACAAAATAGCCTCCATCTTGAACTTTTTAGTTATTCGCCCGATTGCTTTAAATATCGATATCAGATCTATGTGTCTAACCGGAGTATACTAATGTACCACCGGATGATTTCGTTGAATATATCGAGAAAATGGAAATGTAAAGTAGCTGTATTAATTTATAAAGAAGTAGACAAAATCAGTTTTATAGTGCCGTGTCTATGTTTACCGATAATTTATTTAAAAAAGCTAGAATGAGAATTTTTTACACTATAAAATTTAATAATAAAGCTTTTCAAACGTGTCGTAGCAGGCGAAAGTATTTTTCAGTGAGTAATTTATAATAACTAACGAAAAATAAAGACTTCATAAAATATTAAAGATTTTTTAATTACACAATTTTGTTTGTAAACTAGTCAATTCATTCGATTATTTGATCATTATAGAACCCAAACAAACGTTTTGAAAAATAATAGAAAAATTACCTTTAAATTTTATAAAAATTAAAAGTGACAACCCATAAGCTTTGCTAGTTATCTCAAAAAAAGCGCTAACTAGCTGAGATACATCGCTAACTAAACAAAAACTTTATCAATTTTACAAAAATAAGAGGACAACCCTAACGCTCAATTGGCACGTAGGTATATAAAACAAGAAACAGGCCCAGCTTCCGTACTGCTTTAGCTCATATTTATACTGTGCTTTTGGTCCTCAATATAATCTTTAACGGTATAAAAGGCTTTCTGGTACAACTTACGTTTAATGAATGATTTGAACTTATTAAGGCTTAGATCTTGAACGTGGCTTGGTAGTTTATTATAAAAGCGTATACATTGGCATCTAAACGAGCCACCTATTTTCTTGAGCCTCGTTGTAGGTACAACAAATTTATGTTTGTTTCTAGTATTTACATTATGGATATCACTGTATTTTTTAAACAATTTTATATTTTTATGGGCATATAAAAGATTTTCATAAATATACTGAGAAGGCACGGTCATTACATTAATCTCTTTAAATTTGTCTCTGAGAGAGTGTCTCGGACTTAATTTATAAATTGATCGAACAGCTCGCTTCTGCAAAACAAAGATAGTCTGAATATCGGCGGCATTTCCCCACAATAGAATACCGTACGACATTACACTATGAAAATAGCTAAAGTACACTAAACGGGCAGTCTCTATATCAGTTAAATTAGCTTTTTTGACAATTTATCTATATGTGGACCCCACTGAAGCTTAGCATCCAAAGTTATGCCTAAGAATACTGTGTTATCTTCAGGAATCAGTTCCTCGCCCCTTATCAACATATTAGTTTTCACCTGCCTAACGTGAGGTAGCGTAAACTTAATGAATTTGGTTTTTTTCTCGTTTAGAAGCAAATTATTAACATTAAACTAGTGGACTACTTTCGAGATCGCGCTATTTACATAGTCAGTAACCAACTGCTGACGTTTAAGTTTAAACAAAAGAGAAGTGTCATCTGCAAACAACACTAAATCATGATTATCCTTTATGAGGTACGGCAAGTCATTAATATAAATAAGAAACAAGAAAGGGCCAAGAATTGAGCCCTGAGGGACTCCCATTGTTACTATAGATCCGGGTGATCTTTTTCCATTAACGTCAACGCTCTGAATCCTTTTACTCAAGTATGAAATAAGAAGATCCAGAGCAGTGTTCCGGATACCGTAGTGGCGGAGTTTCCTGATTAACGTTTCGTGAAGAACGCAATCAAATGCCTTGGACAAATCACAAAAGATGCCCAAGGCATCCCATTTATCTTCCCATGCATTATAGATATGTCCTAAAAGTTCAACACCGGCATCAATAGTTGAACGACCCCTTGTAAAACCGAACTGATTGCTATGTAATAATTTATGTTTATTAAAAAATCTTTGCATTTATTCTAAAATTAATTTTTCAAAAATTTTACTAATTAGTAGTAGGTAGTACAGAAATAGGTCTATAATTTGTGGGGTCTGATGCACTACCTGATTTAAGCAAAGGTATTATTTTACTATTTTTCATGAGGTCAGGAAACTCCCCATTGTCAATACAACTATTAAAGATAAGAGCTAGAGTAGGTGCTACAATGTCAATAATAGACTTAGCTACTTCTACAGAATTACCCCATAGATCTGCTTACCAATGAAGAACTTACCAATGAATTATATCGTCATTTTTTAAAACCCTTTCATATTTCGGGGCCGATGTATACGGATTAAAGGTAGGCCTGGGGCCCCGCCCCTCTGTCTCCTTTAAATCATATTTCTCGTCGATCGAGACGAATCAAAAAAACTCAATGACAATCAATCCGAGATGACATCATAAATGTCAAATTGTTTTTTTCGTTCTTTAAAGGAACAGGCTACGGTCAGAGACCATACAGCCTAGAATCAACTTTTATTTTTACTAGGTAAATTCTCACTCCGTTTTTCGGAAAGACCAAACGCATCGACTAAATCGAATTCTACCCATCCTGTGAGACTGCTGGCGCTATCTATTGAGGAGATACAGAACCAAAATCACGAGACCAATAAGTTTGCTTGAAAAAAATTATTATTTTACCAACAAAGACCACATTAAAAATACAACGTTACAGTTTCATTACAGAGTTCCTAGGACCACCTTCCAGCTCCATCATCAGATCAGACCCTGGTAACCACCTCAAAACGAAGTACTCGTCAAGACGAATAAAACGAGCCGAAACTTAATGGGGTTGCGTCGTTTCATTACAGAGTTCCTCCTATGACCACCTTCCAGCTCCATCATCAGACCCTGGTTACCATTGAAAGACAAACTACTCGTCAAAACAATTCAAACGAGTCCAAACACGATGAGGTTGTGTCCAGCTCCATCATCAGATCAGCAAGCACCATTATCATAATATTGCATTGTCACGCGATTTAAACATCTATGCAAAATTTCAGCTTAATTGGTAACCGGGAAGTGGATCAAAATTAAGTTGCAATATTCCACCTGAACTAAAGATATACATACATATATACATTGCAAGTTAAATAAAAGCTTGTAATAACACAAATTCTACAAAGCTAACGCATCTTTCCACCTTTTATTCTAACGAAGTAGTGTACTAGGTTCTCTGTCACACGCAAAACGCGACGTTGCCGCTTTGTGTTCAAGTACCTATTCGTCAAATTTGGTCTAAGTAAATGTCGCATATAAGTTGAATATACTCTGGATGTAAGAAATCATATTCAGTATGATTTTTTCGACTGTTGATGGATCCACAAATGTTGGTTAAATCGCTGACGAGTATGTTAAAAACCAGTCAGTGCAGATTACTGCAGATCCACAGACTTCACACGCGCATCAAGGATAATCGATAACGATCGATAACGAAAGTATATCAATTTTCGCGAAGCGGAGCTGAGTAAAAACGTGAAATAGGTGGATCAACAATTGTTCTAACTTCACACTGGAGCAACATTTACCGTGAAAGGATAATTATTATATTTAAATTTAAGTTAAAAACTTGGTTATTTAATAATGTTTTCAATACACTAAATGAGTACTTTAGTTTCAAGAGTAATCAATTGTTAAATTCACGATGAATTTTGTTAATATTAATGTTAATAATATTTATTTGTGTACATTGCATGCCTGATCATGGGCAAATGTTGATACTATATATTTATTTTTAAGAACTTGTTACACAGTTTAAGCAATAAAGGAATTCTATTCTATTCCATAACTGAAGAACGGCAATTTCATAGGTTTCAAGAATTTCAAGAAAAATTGTTACTTACCCCCTAACTAGATAGTAGTAGTATAATAAAATTTATATTTTTAATTTATTGCTATTGAGCTGAATTTAGGGTGTTTTAGGATTGGCTTTGTTCGTATACATCGGGTTCATATTGGGTTGCATAAATTAAAGAGGCATATTTTAAGGCAGCAGAACGTTTTTTGGCATTCTCTTCGTTTCGCATAACGTTCATTCAGAATAAATCTTTAGGCATACTTTAAATCCCCATAACTTCTTTTATAATAATGATATAACAGCATCAAATGTTTATGCATAAATGTTTTAACAATAACAATTACTTATCATAACATTTATTGGCAGTCATGCATAATATCATAATGTTTACTTTTATGGTAGGTACTTATCTTAAACTCGAAATTTTTCTGTACGACTTTTATTTGGCCGTAAACGTTATGTAATTTTTTGTTTTCCATAATTTTCTTCTACCTAAAATACAATTGATAAAGTTTTGAAATGCCTTATATCGATTGTTATTTTTTTCAAAATCTTTATGTTATGAAATCCCACTAAAAGTTTGATAGATGATTCATTTTCCAGAAACACGTTTCCAATATTATAAAAATACAACATTTCAAATAATTGAAATCCATAACATCATCGAACATCTTGTAATCGTAGCAACGTTTAAGCATGCAAGCAAGCACGCAGCATGCAAGCAAGCATGCAACATATAAACAAGCATGCTGTATGCAAGAAAGCATGCAGCATGCAAGCAAGTATGCAGTATGTAAGCAAGCATAGAGCATACAAGCAAGCTGCAGTATGCAAGCAAGCTGCAGTATGCAAGCAAGCACGCAGCATGCAGGCAAGCACGCATCATGCAAACAAGCATGCAGCATATGAGCAAGGATGCAGCATGCAAGCAAGCATAAAGCATGAAGGAAGAAAGCATGGAGCATGCAAGCAAGCTGCAGCATGCAAGCAAGTATTCAGCATGCAAGCAAGCATAAAGCATGTAAGCAAGCAAGCATGCAGCATGCAAGCAAGCATAAAGCATGTCAGCAAGCAAGCATGCAGCATGCAAGCAAGCATGCAGCCGCAATCAAGCATGCAGCATGTAAGCAAGCATGCAGCAGCAACCAAGCATGCATCAAGCGTGCAGCAAGCATGCAGCATGCAACCAAGCATGCAGCATCATCCTAGCATGCAGCAGGCATGGTTTCTGCCACGGCTCCGGCGGTCCCACGCGAGCTTATCGTCGCAGATGGGTTTCGCTCACCACCGCAGCTTCCGCAGCAGCAGCAGCCAGCTACGGCGGCGAGCGTTAAACCCACACCTGCTCCTCAGCTCTTAAATTACACTCTAGCGTAGGGCAGGCAAGACTACGTGGAGTCGAGTTTGCCGCGATTCGTTTCTGTCACTGACTTTTGTAGCACAAGTTTACCGAAAACACAAAGTATTAACTTTTTAAGACATTTATTTACCTAATAATTGAATATGTGAAAAACAAAAAAAAAACAAAATTTTGGGTATATGATATTTTAGAAAAAAAAATTTTTTTTTCTTCGAATTGTAATACAACGCTGCCCTTCGCGATTGTCTTAAATTTCTAACCTATCACGTGACCTACAAGAGTAGGGCAGCTAGTATTTCTGTTGTCAAAAAAAAAACCTCGAAATCAATGCAATCGCTACGCTGCGTTCATCCATTATGCGTTTCGTATTTTATGAAAAATTAAATTTAGACGGTTAGCAATTATGTTATTTACATTTGCTGCTGATAAAAATTATGATAAAGACATTTAATAGTAAGTTAAAGTTTTGCCGATAAAACCATTATGGGTTTATAACACTCTGCTTATAATAATTTATTTATTTATATGCGAAAAAACTTTATGCTGAAACTGTTAAGACAAGCTACATTATGACGAAAGAGATTATGCGACCGAAAGGGCTCCCGTATACATCTTATTGTGTTCTTTTACAATATACTACCTAGCCGTTGAACATTTTATGGTTTTATTTTACAACAAACCCACTGAAGCTTGCGTTTGGGATTTTCTTCCTTTTCCCCAAGAGGGACAAAATCGCGAATGTAACAACACAGACAGATTAAGGTTGAAGATTAGATTGTTGTTGATTAAATAGAGAATGAACAAAGAAATTAACTAGATAACACGTGTTTTGTACCAAATGTGTACAATAAATATTTACGATTTATAATAAAATGTTTATTGATTAAACTTAAACTAAAACTTAAAAAAATATTAATAAAACGTATTTATAAAATACTTATTTAAATTTTATATTATTCGAACAAAATGTGGCTTTCGAATTGTCAAACGGGGAGCTCGCTTGCCTTACTAACTTCTGTAAGTGACTCCAGTGCGGAGGATCGTCGTCTGGAGATTTTTTCCAAAGGTCGTCGCCGCCCTCTTCGACGTCCGCCAAGTTGTACGGTCGCTTTACCACTTTACAGCGATTTTCGAATGAAGCGCACCGCCCGCCCGGGTACGTGTCCGTACCAAATAGACGACGCGATGTGCAAGGGATTTTGACCTTTAGGCTGGTAAAGCAACGGAGTCCGCCATTGTACACCTTCACATTCAGAGCCGAGCCTGAGGCCTGGACGCGAGACCCCTTTCATCGACGTTTCCGACAACAACCTCCTGCGTGGGTCGACGTTTTATTTTCTCTTTAGGCTTTTTACACCTTAACTATATTTTTTTTTACCTTAGACAACACAACCCAGCTGCATTAAACATTAGTAAAATTGTACAACTTTAAAGAACTTCGAGTTCGACCAATACATTAAAATTTATCTACTAACATCGGTCGCCTCCGGATCCGTATCGAATCTTCGGTCTTGGCGCCCTTTACTATTAATTTTATTTCTATATAACCAACATAAAATATCATTGGTATCCACGTTTTCTCTGATTTAACATTTTACTTTTATTTTTTTTTATATACCGGGATACCAATCTTGAAGGTATTTTCATTATATAGTTATTATTACTAAGGTGAATACTCCGGACGGTACTGGCTTTATCCCAACTACTCACGACCGTAGTAGCTCATACCGCTGAAATATTAGCTGGCTGCTTAAGTAGTTTAGAGAACACTATACAATGCTCTACGTTGACGTTAGTTTTTTATGTAATCATACTGATTATCATACCTACTGAAGAAAACGAACTAAATAACCATAGACTCACAAACAACAGTAACAGAAAGAGCTGAACCTGCCCCTTAGATAAGTGGCAAATGCTCACCACCTGTCTATTCGTAATTCGTTGTACACTGCTCGGCTGTGTAATGTGCCAATTGCTAGTGAAAAATACAAAACCGCGCGCGCATAGGCATTCTATGTTGCTTTTAGCTGAGCCGGGGTAGTCTTTATTACTGAATATTGAAATATTGTATTGTCATAAATGTAAAAGAAAAAGTAAATTAAACAAATGTGCTAATAAATTATCATTTAATTTCATTGCCAAATCTTAAATTGTTTACTGCCATAGGAATTAAAACTAAGTAAGTATTGTATTTTTCCTGACTTTAAAGGGAAACTGAACGATAGCATGGTTAGATCTAATAAATTTTGAGTTTTTTTTTGTCAATACGATTTATATTTATAAATTCACAAAAAAAAACGGTCTAAAATGAGCATTGTCCTTTCAGCCATGGCATTTCATACAAACCTTATCCTAATAATTATGAAGACAACGAAAAATAAATCAGCTAAATCAGTCAAGCCGTGCTCAAGTGTTGCTTTGAGTTTGAGTCATGCATGTGGTACCTAATTGATTTTTATTGTAATAGATAACCATAAAACATAATGTAAGGTCTTTTAGACTAACTTACACTTCGATCATGGTTTTTCATTAATATAATTGAGTTTATTTTAGATTCCTTTATTTTCCTATTGTTTAAGTACTTGTTTTCCGTATTGAATGTCAAATTTTTATTGGCTGTATTTATTGCGCTCTAAATGATCTTACCTTCTTCTTTTTATTTTAATAAATATGAGAATAGAGTAATACCCGTATATTAGTGAACTATTATGTATTTTGTGCCAGTAGGCATATTTACACTGTGGTAAATTCGTTACCTATATTGCAACACTGAACGGGGTAAATACCCTTTATCTAAATATTTATCACTAATTACTTGTGGTAGATACTGAATTCAAATTTATCTGACTGTGTGAATCATACTGAATTGACATCGTCTGGCACCGACACCACACTACTTGACTTGGACATTATCTATCAGTCAGTGAGTGAGTGAACATTGTGCACCCTATTCTGCGACCATCATTACCTACTTTAGCATGTGTAAGTACATATCTTTTTATTTATTCGACTAAGGGCTGATTTTTCAATCTTCGGATAAAACATGACTGCCTGATAAAGTATAACAACTATCAAACTAAAATGTCATCTGTAAAGAAAGAAAAGACATAATTTTTTGACAATACATTTTCAAAATGTTTGTGTAATACTTTAACGGACAAATAAGTGATGTTTAAAAATTGAAAAATCGGCCATATGTAGGTAGGCAGATGCATACTGTGTGTGTTTATATTTATATATTTTTAATAGTTTACTTAAATCGTGTTCCGCTAACTTACTTATAACCATTGAGGCCTAAAACGCTTCTTTTAGATACATTTATTTATTAAAATTTGACTTCCAGAGAAAGTTACAATATTTCTAAATTGTTTGTTATTTATATATTGAACAATATTTAACATGAAAAGGAAAACAAAAACAACATAACTTAACTTAATTACACACATAAAATAAAAAATAAAGCTTACGTTTATGAATATAAAAAAATAACTAACTCGCTTGTTCGAGGCAAGGTAAAGGTACAGAAAAGACTGGCGGCATTGCCTCTTTGTATGGCTACACTGAAAGAACAAAAAGGTTGATTTTGCACGGGTTGGCGACACATTAGTTGAATTAACAAAGTGATGGGTTAAAGCAACATGAACAAATTGTTGTTTTCGCAGAAAAGTTTTTGTTGATATGAAAACAGTTGTTTTTACCTATTTGTACATATTGGCGTAACAATTCATGCATAATTCAATAGGTAATTGTTGATTTTACTGTTCAAGTTGTTGAAATAACCATTTTTAAAGTTAAATTTACAAAATAAATACGTTAAAACAACAAAAGATATATGTAATAAGTTCAAATTACCGTAACTGATCAACAATACAGTTTTTGTTCATTCAACAAAACTCAAGAGTAGGTGCTATATTAACCCTAAAATTTTGTTGAAATATGGTAAACCCAACTAAAAATTTCTTTCCGTGTAGAGTTATCCGCTGAGCGAAAAAATTGCCTGCCTTCCGGTCTCTTGTTGCTTCAAACAGGCGTGCAGATATTTTTTTAAAAAGGACTTTGCATATTTCTTATATCTAAATACACTTTGCTCAATAGTATTACATTTTTAAAAACATTATTGGTCAATATCGAATAACGTTTAGATCAAGTGAGGGGCCCATGTGACGTGTCGTGACGCACAATCTAAATCTTTCTAAATCCACATAATTTAATCACTCTTTAAGGTAGCAGGTAGGTACGAAAAGATAAATATGTACATTTACTCGGTAGCGTCTCCACCTGAGTTCCATTGTTGATATCGTGGCGTCACGATGACGTGACGCGGGGCTTTGAGCTGAAACTACTGCCCGCGCGGCCCGCGACTCGCACACGCGACCAGTGTTCCCAACTTCTTGTTCGAGAAATGAAGTAGGTAAATTAAGGTCGGAGAACTAAAATTAACACTGCCTTATAATTTTACAATTTATTATAAATATTTTAAAAAATTCAAATAATTATAAGCCTCTCCACAGTTAAAATTAATATAAAGCGTACTTAAAATCGTAAGTCAGTATCTTAATAAAAAAAAGTATTAACCCACAACAATGCCCACAACTATTTCCAACTCCGATTTTTATAATTTGTCAACCTTTCATAATTGCTACTTCAGAAAAAATGCTTTTTTCAGTGGGTTGTAAACGACCCCCTGGGCACATCTGGTCCAAAAATTGCTTGAGGTATATGGGTGAAATAAAACAGTACTGGGAGTGATAGAGGCTATTTTCTTTAAAAAAAACTAAGCTCAAGTAATCTTTTCTCAATTGACATTGATTTTTTTACTGATGCTTACATACTAATATAGGGGGTATACCGTATCGCAATGAGTGGAAAGATATGGTGTGTCTATTGTTTTGGTTGGAACTATTGTTGATAATCTGAAGTTTAGTCTCGTATTGTACAGCTATAGCATAAGTTAGACCACAGCTTCAGCAAAACCATAGATTCTCGTAGCTACAAGTGTTTATTTCAGTTTGAAGAGATATGCAGTAGACCAAAACATTTTGACTGGTCAGGTTAGGCGAAGATATGCATTGTGGCAAAACAAAACCGTCAAAATATGTATAAAATACAATCTCTCTTTTCATGACAAATGTTATATATCTGACATGCATAGCTTTTTAAAACTAAAATAGACTATATCAGTCTCAGTACTGTTTTATCTGTCTAAGCAATTTTTGGAACAGATGTGCCCAGGAGGTCACTATCGACCCATCCAAGTAATTACTTTGATTTAGCCATCTAATTAAAAGTCCAACTAAAATTGTATTATTACATTACAATATTTAAATACTTAAAAGAATAACACTTATAACTAACATTGTTGTCCGTGCAAACCTAAAAATCGCTACACCAGAACAAAGCACTCATCAACTTTAAAAACACATAAATTCATGCACATTTTTCTAGTAGTGGAACGAAAAATACATAAGTATTTTTCGTTTCGATAGTGCTATTATTCACTTCCAAGAATCAAGAATCAAAATATCTTTATTCAGTAAGCTTAAAATAAGCGTTTTGAATAGTCTAAATTTATTTTTTATGGATGGATGGATAGGCATAGGAACCCACCCACCCGCCCCACCCATTCAGGAAGTCTTTTAGCTGTGGAGAAGAACGGGCACAAGAAACTCCACAGCTTTAAAATAATATAGAAGTAACGACATTTACAAAACAACATGTCGTTACCAAATTATACAATCAGTTATAAAGGTAATGGATTAAGAAAAAAATAATGTAAATATATTATTATAACCAGGCTGTTTTGTCTTCTAAATATTCCTTGACTGTGTAATAACCTTTCCTAAGTAAACAAGATTTTACATGATTCTTAAACTTATCTAAAGGTAAATCTAGTATAGTACTTGGTATTTTATTATAACAGTGTATACCATGCCCCAAGAAAGAGCCGAGAACCTTTTGTAACCTAAACAGTGGCATTACCAGTTTTGATTTATTTCTAGTATTAAAATTGTGTACATCACCGTGTTTAGAAAAAGTTGTGGGTGTAGGTGTATGTGATGGGTGTTGATGCAAAAATAATAGTCTGGCTTACTTACGTAAGGTGGTATAATGTTCGTCCATACAATACACAGAATACACTCACATTTAAATAGAAGGAGAATAGCATTAGCATACACAACACAGCACAGTTTAGAAAGCAGAAGGAAGAAAGTACAAAATAACAAATAAAAAGCGGAAAGCGTTTAGGCGTATAAACTATACGATGTCGCGACAAGGTTAAAGCGGGTAGATGAGAGGCAAGCGCTTCGCGTCGTGTTAGGGTCTCGACTGGCCTACGTGCGCAGGCGCACAGCGATCGGCGCCGGCGGCAACTCATTAGTGCCTACCGAACAATAGGCCTGTTTTTTGTGATGCGCGTTTCCAAAGCACGGCGCCTCGCTGTCTGGTAGATAACATTGTCGCATGTTATTATGATTGTAAATAATATTGTGTGTAATTAGAATTAGGAATAAATATGTTATCGTTATTGTTTAGTGTAAATAGATATTTTGATGTAAGTATAAATATGATTAAAGTAACTTTAAGTTTATTTAAGTAAATATAACTAGACTAAGTAAATGTTGTACCTAAGTATATACCTTTGTTTTACATACATAATTAATATTATATGATTGATATTTATTTTGATGAATATAGTATGTAGTGTGCAGTAATATTAAATAGATAATATTATGTGCCCACAAAGTGTTAATATTGCAACGCACAAAAACTATACAATTATAAATATACTGCGATGCAACAGTAAGAACACCAACTTCCTTAAAAATATTTCTCAAAGAAGTTCGCGATCCCAGTCTATAAATGGTTCTTATTGCTCGTTTCTGTAAAATAAATATAGTTTTAACATCAGCCGCTGTTCCCCACAGAAGGACGCCATACGACATGAGACTATGAAAATAACTAAAGTAAACAGTCCTAGCAGTTTCTACATCTGTTAGTTGTCTAATCTTTCTAATCGCATATGCTGCTGAACTGAGTTTGCCGGCCAAATTCGATATATGCGGATTCCATTGGAGTTTTGAGTCAAGGGTTATCCCTAGGAAAACAGTCGAGTCTACCAAATCTAATTTAACACCATTCATTCTAACATCGGTTTGTTCGGTCTTGACATTTGGTAGTATAAATTTAATACATTTCGTTTTTTTAGCGTTTAGCTGTAAATTATTCGCACTAAACCAACTGAGTACCTCTGAGAGAGCATTGTTAACATCGTCATAATTATTCTTACATCTAGTCACATTAAAAATGAGTGAAGTATCATCTGCAAACAATACAATATCACAGAAGTTTTCTACAAAGAATGGCAAGTCATTGATATATATCAAAAATAAAAAAGGGCCAAGAATTGACCCTTGTGGAACTCCCATTTTTACATGAGAACCGGATGACTTAGTTCCATTTACGTCGACAGTTTGTGTTCTAGAACTAAGATACGACTGTATCAAATTACGCGCAAGACCTTTGAGACCATAGTAATTTAACTTTATCACCAGTGTCCGGTGCTCAACTCAATCGAAAGCCTTGGACAAGTCGCAAAAAACTCCAAGAGCGTTCTGAGACTCCTCCCAGGCATCAAATATATATTTTATTAGAGCTACACCTGCGTCAGTAGTGGAACGACCCTTAGTAAAACCGAATTGCTTACTATGTAAAAGATTATTTAGGTTAAAGTATTCCACTAACTGTTCGAGAATAATTTTTTCATAAATTTTACTAAGTGCTGGTAGTATTGAAATTGGTTGATAGTTACTGGGGTCTTCTTTATTTCCCGATTTAAATATAGGTATAACCTTACTAAACTTCATAAGATCAGGAAAGATTCCCTTATCAACACACTTATTAAATATGTCAGCAAGATAGGGTGCAATAGAATATATAATATTTTAATTATCTTTTTAGACATGCCCCACAAATCACCTGTGTTTTTCATTTTTAGTAATTTGAAAGTTTGAATAATATTTTTAGAGTCAATATATTGAAAATTAAAAGAAACATTACATTTGGGTACATGTTGTTCGAGAAAAAATTGTGCCGCCACTGGTGATGAATTTAAATTTGAAGTTGTTACCACAGGTATATTTATAAAGAAATTATCAAAAATATTAGCAATTTGTGCATCTGAATTGATAAGGTTATCTTTAACTTTTAGAGTAAAAGTGTTGTCCCGTGGTTTTAATTTACCAGTTTCACGGTTGATGATATCCCAAGTGGCTTTTATTTTATTATTAGATTTTTAAATTTTATCTTTAATGAAGTTAGATTTTGCTAGTGTGCATACTTTCTTAAACAATTGAGAGTAATTTTTTACATATTCTGGAATTTTTTTATTTTGATTATATTGTCTTAAATTATACAACTCATACAGTTTATTTCTACTTTTATAAGTATGTAACCTCCCCACAACTTAAATTTCTACACCTAAATCTAAACCTAAATCTAATGCCTTTCACACCTATATGCCTAGCTAGCTTATAATACATACACACATCCTCGCCGCTTTACCTTAACTTAAATTATTATCTAATTCTTAAAACTAATTAACCTAATTTATCTACAATCTAATGGTTGTGTCTGGAGTTTTGTAGAGTGTGTAGCGTTTGTATGAAGATGGAACCTTAGCATAGCTTAATTCTATTTGCAGTGAATTTCAGTCAAGCAATGTAATATTATAATAACTACTATTTTGGCCAGATCGTCTAGTGAACCCTCCGTTGTTAACCGCATTTAAGTAACTCAAGTTCTTTCGTGAAAGTTTAGTAATTGGCTTATCCCTGTGTTAAATTATTTTCTCCTGACCTAATTACCTACCAGTCTATAAATCATAACATAAATATGTGTAGCCTAGCAATGACTCCGTCTGAACTGTGACCTAAATCCTTCACTGCAGCTGCGGGGAAGATTTGTAACCACTCAAAGGTAATCAGATGATAGCTTAGCTTGTAGGTATTATTATTTATTATCAGTAGCATGATACATAAGAAGCCTGGTGCAATTTATGAGCCCCACCACCGCTCCATAGCGTACTGTACATCTCATGGTTTAATTACAGTTCCGTCACATTGGCTTTAACTTTAATTATTAGCTTGTGCCTTTAATTCTTTAACTGAGAATTTACATCTCTCCTCAAATTTAATTTCATTTTACATTATGCACTATGTGTTAGCAATTTAAATTCTTATTATTCCACATAAATCAATAGAGTTTATCTCAAGGCTTGCTATCATCCAAATATCCTTTTCACATTAAGAACTTAATTATTCAATGCAATAACTTATATTCAGTTCCGTAAAGGGTGGATAATTTAATCAAACGCCACTTCAGGCGGTGGCTAAAGTAGAATGCTATTAATTCAGGTAAAACTACTTTTATTTACTCTTAGTATTTATTATACAGGTCTTGTAAAGTTCCAATATAACTACATTGGATTGGCTGCATTGGCAGATTATCACATCTTAAGTTTATTAAAGGATGTTTAATTCATTCAATATCCTTGACTTTAGGAAGTGAACTGAAATAGAATACTATCATTTGAAGTAAATTACTTTGGGTTACTCTTAGTGTTCATTATACAAATCTTATAAAGTATAAATACATCTCAAGTTTATTGAAAGATGTTTAATTCATTCAACATCCCTGACTTTTAGGGTAGTGAACTTAAATAGAATACTATCATTAGTTAGTATACTCCTAGTAGGCAGTAAATTAGGTAGTTAATTATCACTGTTAATCATTAAATAAATTACATTTAGAAGTTATCTTTTACTCACTTTAATAAGTTTAAATTAGACTGTACTAGGTATTAGTCTGATTGATTAGATTGTTCCCATCAAATATTTCTATGTTTCATATTATTAGAAGTAAGTACTTACATATCTTAAGAGGTCTATTCAAATGATATTAGTAGACCATTGTCAGGCTAATTAGCTGGTTGTTATCAATCAATTATTTCTATGTTTCAGTTTATTAGAAGCTCATAGCTTGCAATGTCTTCTTTCAACGACTTATCCTAGGTTCTAAACTGGTTTTAGTTGTTCAGTTTGTATCAGCTTATTTTTGCTAAGGTATCGGATGTAAAATTTTCCATACTTTGAAGAGTATAGCCATGTGAGATCGTATTGCATCCCAGGGAAAGCTAACAAATGCCTGTTTGGTCATATCAGTGTTAGAAATCAAACATCACAGTACGACTAAGCTTATTTGCTATAACTTTTTAGTATTTTTCTTGTAATAGAAAACCAGTCTAGACTTTTAGGTACTCCAAAGTAATGATGGTACGATATTATCATACTTCTGTTAATTATTTAAAATGAATAATTAATTGGTAACAACTTTAGGAAAACAATTAGAATTTTACCGGCCTGCGGTAACAGATTACTTGCCTAGCTAGGACCCACATCACTTCATCATAATTTTATTTAGCGCCGTAACTTAATTATCCCTGCCTTATTAGTCTGAATTAATAACTAACCATATATATATATCCGCCTACCTATAGATTCCTACAACTTTCCTCACTTGAAAATGCCTATATTTTGTCGAACTAACAGTCCCTCTTGTGTACCTTGCAAACTAGGCCAAGCCTCATTTAATTTAAATTCGTGGTGTGTGGTGAGAGTCGCATTGCCCCTGAAAGCAACTAACTCCTAAATGTTCTATCAGTCGAGCCAGTATACTCAGTGTGTTATTTTCCTATCACTACACTGTATGTATGGAGATAGACTCGAGATTGGACTGGGTCATACGGGTCTACCTCCAGCTAAATGGTGTCTGACCTATCTTCAACTTTCACTAGGGAGACAACTGTCTCTCCCCCATTACTCCGTCGAAGATAGTGTATTGTTTAGCGTAATAGTGTAAAACGCCGATCTTATTAAATACAATCAAAGATCATCCAGACCGAAGTCTGTTGAAAGGTACATAGGGTTTTGTTGTCACCGTGACTCGTTTCCGCCGATGTACCCCAGAATACTTCATTCTGTTAACGGATTCGAGTTGCGATCGCAATAGTTTACTTTATTAATAACTTTCAATTTCACAAATCTTAATTAATATCGCAGCTCGAATATCACTTAGCGCACTATCAAGCTCGGACGCTATTTTCCCGTATGAGTCGTACCGCACTCTTAAGTTGGACCGCTCCGTTGACGTCCCAAAACTGAATGTCCGCTAATTTTCCCAAGCATCTTAACTTTCCCGCCACGCGCGCCTAAGATTTTTCCCGCGCGAGTCCGCTTTTCTTCCCTTCCACCAATCGCTAGCCGTTTCCCCGATGCCCCCCGCCTTCGCGTCGCGCCACGTGGAGCTATCATCCGACCTCTCTTTCTGTCTTTTTCTCAACCTCTCGCTCGCTCATTGCCGCTTTCGCCGCGCAATTCTAAAATTTTTCCATAATCTAACCAAATCTCGTCAGATAGCCAATATTACATCTTTGAATATCTAAATGTAGCCTTCTATTAACAATTCCCTCTCAATAATCATCCACTTAAGCCAATAATCCTGTATTTTGTGAAATTATAAAAAGTTCCGTATTCCGACCATAGGTGGCGCCCGCCCGTAGGTGAACCACTTTGCCGACCCCCAAAGCCCCGCGAAATTCAAAATAAAATACGGTCCTAGTCAACCTAGCAACCTTACGCGAAGCCCAAATAAATGACTTCCGCTAGACGCCACCTATGTCGCAAGGGACGCGCAGAGCAGTCCCCGCGAAATTCAAAATAAAGAAGTCAAACTAGCAACCTTATGCGAAGCTTACGTAAATAACTTCCGCTAGACGCCGCCTATGCCGCAAGGGACGCGCAGAGCCGTCTCCGCGAAATTCAAACTAAAGATAAAGCGCTAGACCATTGACCATTATTCTGAACTAGTTTATTATTCCCCTTTTCATGCTTATTATATTAATGGTGCTACGCATTAATATTTATTTTAATGCTACTCCCACACATTCCTTACTAACGGACGGATATCATTCATTCTGTACCGTTACAGCCGCCCCCGATAGAATTTAAGCAGATAAAGTACCACTCTTATCTGCGGCGAATTATATCTAAACCCTGTACTTAATTAAGTACAAAATAGCACCTCCTTCCTTGCCAACCTCATTGTCATCCTAGCCCTCAAAGATATTCCTACTATTTATAGTTCCTCCCCAAATCCCTAATGACTCCTTCCTCCATAAGCTTTCTTATTGCAAAATAGCCCACCCCCTCATTCTATTCAACTGACACAAAATCATAATCGCATACCCAGTTCTCGTGTTCGAAACGAAATCCCAGTAAACTTAGTCTCGGTAAATATTTCCCAATAACTTAGACATCTACCATTTCTTTAATCATACACAACCTCCGAATAATGATTTGCCTTTTGTTTACCATCATAACAACAAATCTTAATATAATTTAAATCAATATAACAGTCTCTTGCGCTGTCTAGTAACGCCCCCTAGCGAAAACTCTTCAACTCTATGACGATTCCGACGTAAGTTTATAACATCTTCCGAACCATTCAATTATTCTATTCTTTAAATTATTTTCCTAGAATAATTTCAAGTACATCTGTCATCATGGCCTTCTTTTAACTTACGTCTTTTCTTACAACTTGTTTCGCATCTAAATGTTGCAACCTAGGGATCGAACCTGGGATCTTTCGTGGGTGAAGCATCAACCACTTCGCCGTCATGGTCTTTTAGTTCCAACTAGGTTAATGAATAATAATTAATAATTTGAATTAAAACTTTCCTTCATACTTCAACGCTACCAATCTCATCTTAGCTTATATAATTACCTAAGATAACGAAACGTCGGAACAATTGTCTACCTCAGGCAGGGATCGAACCCGCGTCCTCCACAATCCCTAATTAGCTACTTCTTTCAACCGAAACCTATTTTCCTCTACGCGGATAAGAAATCTTAACCAAACCCCCATATCAACCAAACCCAGTAGGCATACCATCATCGCCCAAGAGTTATAACTTTATTTTAGATGAGATACATCTATGTCTAATCCTACAAATAACCGAGATAGAATACTAGACTCGCTTCCGTCCGGTACGCAGTGACACCCACTCACCGTGCATACAAATAGAGGTCTCAACGCCTTACAATAAGGTTGTCGATCGTAAATATTTAGGAAAAACTCATTCACTCTAAGGGGCCACGCATCTCGAAACACGTCCTTGAGTTTTGAACTAGCTACCCCGTAGTTCAGATCTATTAGAAGTTTGTGTGCTATGTATATCCGTCCAACTGTCAATGTATGCGTCATCGATAAATACTTGTTAATACCCCGGTACGTGTTGGACATTGTATACTAATTGACAAGTACTGAGCCTATACGTATAAGCAAATACTTATGCCAAAACCTATCTAGTAACTATGTCTCATCCCTAGTTATTACTATGTACGAAAGACAACATTTAGTCTCATTTGCCAATATATAATACGTCAATATCCCCTTACTTTCCTATACCTTTGAAAAATATCATTTTCTTTTTAAATTAAACAGACCGGTAACTATCTTATCCGCCCCCACAACTCTACTTAACTTCCTACCTTTTATATTACTAATAATCGGTCAAATCGGTAAATAATAAGTCATTAAAGGTGACACTTCGTCTTAGTATTCATGGTAATTAATATCGTAAGTTCCTTCTCGTATTTACTGAATTCCAAACTGCGTGATTCAATAGTGCTAGTTTCTTTTTATTTTTTATTTTTTTTATTAGATGATTTTAATTTTACACTCGCACAAGACACATTATTAAGATGGTAATCTCCCGAATGTTTGTAACTCTAATTGGTTACTCATTATGCATTCTACTTTACTTTTCAGCCTTCCGTCCAGATGGTAAAATTCCCCAGCAACACGAGATCCCCTGACCACGCCAAAATGAAATGCCATCAATGGCCTCTGTTTCTGCAGCCTAAGACATTATCTCTCTATAGGTTAGTCAAGTATAATTGTCCTGATTTAGACTTCACAAGACGCCCCCAAAGGAACCACCTTACAGCAGAATTTCCGCAACTTTAAGAAAGGCTAGTTTAGGAAATGAAGCTAAATGGAAACCACTTAATTTTATTGTGTGCTGAGTAATTCCCACTTCTACAGCACAGTTCCGAAACTTCGATTCAATTACTTCACCAGGTAAATCAAAATAAACCCTACACGCTTAACTAAGTTCTATTTGTGCCCAGTGCGACTAAAAATATTCGAACACCCTAAACAAGCTACTTTTACTAATTTAACAGTGCCAATTAAGAATGCTCCCTTGTGTCATCTATAATTTTATTGTGTGCATAGACGACCAAAGACCTCGCTTTCAGCATGCCTTCTTCGTTGGACCCGCTTAGTTAAATACTCTAATCAAAATTCTAAAGTTACAATTGAAAATGTCAAAAGTTCGAATATTATGCAATAGAGAATTTCTCTAACATAGTTACTCCATCTCTTCGCACTATTTAGTCAGGCATATTGCAATTCAAGTATTTATTTTAATTTATAATGACCTATCTTCTCCACCCCTGTTCACATACTTTAGCCATCCCTATCCACAGCTGCGGTGAAGATAATTAGTTAATGAACAAAACATCCTATAAACACTCTATGTTGCTACCGCAATCACAAGAAATATTTACTAGGAGGATTATCTATCATACAGCTGACTATAACAAAATGAGTCCCCCTTATCTTTCTCCGTTCCTTCTCTAACGTAGAAGACAGCAACAGACAATTAATATTTAATTACTTATAATTTAGAACAACCCTAGGTAAAACGCTACCACAAAACTAGACTAGAACCGAATAATACTAACCGAAGTAAACTTTTGTATTCACACTTGCAAATAAAATATCTTTATCTTTCCGTGATGAATAATATTTTGATAACACTATTTCATCAACTCAATGTCCCGGCCTACATATGTGAAAACTCCCAATCAATTAGTTTGTATAAAACAATCTAGATGCAACATGCAGTTCACATTAACTAACAATTTTAAGGTTGTGCCATAATTTCGACAATAACCTACCTTAGCACTAATTTTAATCATCTACAATTTCATCACGTACATATTAGATGCCAATAATCTAGATTATTTAAGAATTCTAGCAATTCATATTAATATAATAAATAACCAAAACAAGATAATACCGCTTTGACAGTCTGCGCTGACCTTCCCACAAGTCAAAACCGCGTTTCGTTCGTCCTATCATTTCTAAACCTGTAGACATTTACTTTGTACTAAACAAATTCTTGAGTTAATAATTATTTGCCAATTGTTAAGCAAACTTATTTAATTTCATAATAACAATTTTAATATAGCAGTATTAGAATATTATTATAAATCCCGAACATCTTTATTTATTATAATCAACATTACCGGTTAAAGTATTTGAATGGCCTAGTGCGAACTAGGTTTCAGGTCGCACCTCGGGAAAATAAATTTACTATTGACTTTAAAATCTACTACTTATAAATTTATTATTTTCTTCTGACATATAAAGATAGGCTATGACTCTAGGTCGGGTTTAGTAAACTTTGAACTATGGCTACCTCCACAATAATCTCGATTAAATATATATATCCGCCAAACGAAATATGTCCAATACGGCCGATTTTACTAAATTTAAATTATGCTACTAAACAGTACGTGTCCTAAGAACGTCACACATCCGAAACCCATTTCAGTTCTAATGTCTTTACGTTTACCCATCTAAATTAAAATTTGTACCTGTCGACGCGAGACAACATCTAAATAATTACTTTGGATGATTCGAATTGTGATAGTTAATTTTGTATTGTAATCTCGATAACGCAATATCAGGGATTTACTTATTAATAAAGTTTACACTAAGAAATTTATTCTCAGCTCGCAATATCATCGCTTTATTTCCGGCTTGAATGTTTCTGCGGACTATGAGTTTAAATTTATCCTACAACTTAAAATTGTGGTATATAAAATCGATCACTGTTTTATAAGTAGCTTGCGTTAACTTTTAAAATAATAAAACGAGTTAACTATTGATTATGACGTGACATCCGCCCGCAACTCGCCTTTATAATTGATGTGATAACATACGCTATTGTTATCCCTATAGCATAACAGTGCTATAACTCGTTAATTTTGCAGTTAAATCTCGACTTCAAGCCAGTCAACTATTTTTTTTTTTCTACTATTATTTTTTTTTCAATTTATTATTCTTTCTTTACTATTGTATTTTTCTTTCGACCCCTATTTTGCTCCCAAGCTCAATTAATATCTACCTTCCACAATTATCCATCATCCGTCAATCTTAGGTATCCTCGAGAAATATTTCATCTTAATCGTTCAACGGAGATAGACAATTGTGCAAGGTACCCTTCTTAATAGGCTAATCCAACCCAGTGAATTTAATGATTTATCTATCTCTACCTATCCTAACTAATTAGTCATGTAGTAAAGTCTTTTCTTTTCACCGCTCTCCCGACTTAGATATCTCTAGGTAACTCACAACTGATAATATTAGGTAAGTAGGTATAGTAAGCTGTGCCCAGCGAGCTTTACCTCTGCGTACGTTAACCTCATCTTAAGCTAATAATAATCCTTTATAAATCTTCATAATTAACTATTTATCACGATTTCAACTATACGGTAAGAAGCAATGATTACCGGTAACGACTACTTACAACGCTGCAAGAGTATTTCAATTATACATATTATTATTAGACAGCACCCTTTTACCATCATCCAAAATAAAATCTTTTATTGGTAACCCAACGCCATCTAGCCTCGCTAATAGGTAACCTCCCCACAATAGAGTAGATATTAGATAGTTGTTTCCAGACGGTAACGACTTTTATCGCCTACTAGACGTATTTATCCGTTTACATTATGCATCCCAAACTACGTTGCTTTTAAACCAAAATTCCTACTAGCAATGAATAGTCATATGATTCTATCCCCTACATGACATACCTGCTACTTGTTATTACTTATAATCGCGATTCCTCATCAACGCGTGTATTTTGAACCGTAATACTATTTTATGTTACTTTTCCTAGGATTTTAGCGAACTAACAAAATGAAGCGGCATTTCCCATGTCATTGCATTCTAATCTACTACGTGATAAGTATTAGGAAAATCTCTTTCAATGTAAAAATCGCAGGTATTAAAAATAACAGGTATGGAAAATAACAGGTGATTCCACTTGCTATAACAAAATCACATGATTACGCGTTATGGAAGTTTCCTCTCCGATTGGTTTTATGACGTCATGTTTTATAATCATTCCTAATTCTAGATTGTTTATGGTCTCGCTAAATCATTTGTCTCTATGGTCCAACCATAGACAAAGAACGTTATAGTCCTTGACTAGCCTAAACTACTCTATGGATTTCAGATGTGAGACTCAAGTACACTATTATAATTTTTTTTTCTCTAACATAACCAACAAAATAAATTATAATACGTGGAATAGCACATCAACTAAAAACCGCAATCGCTCAACGATTATTAGTCAAAATATAATTATTATTAGTTTTATATTATGCTGTTAGCGTCATAACTTTATAATATTGTACAGCATATCGCCGTCCTATAATATAAATTGAATCCAGCAATAATTAAGTTGGTTACCTCTGTCCAATCTCGCCCCCTAGCCTTCCCATCCGACAGCAATAATAATTAAACCGCCCCCTATTCTACAAATCTTTCTAAATCAATAAATGTTGAACTATGTCACCCTATCGACTTTTTACGATCCTAAAAATAACTCAACACAAGGCTGTATGAACCAGTTGCCTATGCCTATATGAAATCTATCACCAGGAATAGAAACAAAACTACAGTTACCATAGCTCCTAACGTCAACAACAAAAATTGGATACCTGGTTTCAGTATTCAAGGAAACAATTACTAAAGGTTTCAGTATTCACAGATAACTCAACAATTTTAAAATTTAATACTCCAGACCCCCGGAATAGTTTGGTTATTGACTATATCTAAGTACTTTGTTCACTCATTAAACTTTGGAAAACCAACAACGCACGGTACCTGATGCTGGCGAAATCCGCCATTAAATAAAGAAGAAAAAGATAATAACTGAAAGGTATTGTATTTCAAATAATACTCATTACGCTATTGTTTTGTAGCTTTATCTCCTCCTTTGACCTTTAACCTAACCTGAGAATCTTTTTGTTACAGATTTCGTACAACAAAATTTAGCTCCAGCTCTCATTGCGACTGTCTACAATATTGGTCGAACCCGTAATACAAAGTGTATGAATCAACTTTAGAAGATAACAACGTTTATTGTGAAAAGTGTCAAATTATAATTCACCCACTATCAAGAGCCCGTAATACAAAGTGTATGAATCAACTTTAGAAGATAACAACGTTTATTGTGAAAAGTGTCAAATTATAATTCTTCAATATCTCTGAATTAATTAATCTTCATTGAATTATTCCCTATTAAGCCAATTCTAAACTCACGCATCGCAACACGACAACAATTTGTGGGAAAAATCCCACTTCTAAATTAAAGTATTACCGCTTGACTGAAATCCAATACAACTATATTAATGATAATTTATAACTTAACTTTCTGATCCTGGTCATGGCTTACCAAATTGTAACCTCCCCACAACTTAAATTTCTACACCTAAATCTAAACCTAAATCTAATGCCTTTCACACCTATATGCCTAGCTAGCTTATAATACATACACACATCCTCGCCGCTTTACCTTAACTTAAATTATTATCTAATTCTTAAAACTAATTAACCTAATTTATCTACAATCTAATGGTTGTGTCTGGAGTTTTGTAGAGTGTGTAGCGTTTGTATGAAGATGGAACCTTAGCATAGCTTAATTCTATTTGCAGTGAATTTCAGTCAAGCAATGTAATATTATAATAACTACTATTTTGGCCAGATCGTCTAGTGAACCCTCCGTTGTTAACCGCATTTAAGTAACTCAAGTTCTTTCGTGAAAGTTTAGTAATTGGCTTATCCCTGTGTTAAATTATTTTCTCCTGACCTAATTACCTACCAGTCTATAAATCATAACATAAATATGTGTAGCCTAGCAATGACTCCGTCTGAACTGTGACCTAAATCCTTCACTGCAGCTGCGGGGAAGATTTGTAACCACTCAAAGGTAATCAGATGATAGCTTAGCTTGTAGGTATTATTATTTATTATCAGTAGCATGATACATAAGAAGCCTGGTGCAATTTATGAGCCCCACCACCGCTCCATAGCGTACTGTACATCTCATGGTTTAATTACAGTTCCGTCACATTGGCTTTAACTTTAATTATTAGCTTGTGCCTTTAATTCTTTAACTGAGAATTTACATCTCTCCTCAAATTTAATTTCATTTTACATTATGCACTATGTGTTAGCAATTTAAATTCTTATTATTCCACATAAATCAATAGAGTTTATCTCAAGGCTTGCTATCATCCAAATATCCTTTTCACATTAAGAACTTAATTATTCAATGCAATAACTTATATTCAGTTCCGTAAAGGGTGGATAATTTAATCAAACGCCACTTCAGGCGGTGGCTAAAGTAGAATGCTATTAATTCAGGTAAAACTACTTTTATTTACTCTTAGTATTTATTATACAGGTCTTGTAAAGTTCCAATATAACTACATTGGATTGGCTGCATTGGCAGATTATCACATCTTAAGTTTATTAAAGGATGTTTAATTCATTCAATATCCTTGACTTTAGGAAGTGAACTGAAATAGAATACTATCATTTGAAGTAAATTACTTTGGGTTACTCTTAGTGTTCATTATACAAATCTTATAAAGTATAAATACATCTCAAGTTTATTGAAAGATGTTTAATTCATTCAACATCCCTGACTTTTAGGGTAGTGAACTTAAATAGAATACTATCATTAGTTAGTATACTCCTAGTAGGCAGTAAATTAGGTAGTTAATTATCACTGTTAATCATTAAATAAATTACATTTAGAAGTTATCTTTTACTCACTTTAATAAGTTTAAATTAGACTGTACTAGGTATTAGTCTGATTGATTAGATTGTTCCCATCAAATATTTCTATGTTTCATATTATTAGAAGTAAGTACTTACATATCTTAAGAGGTCTATTCAAATGATATTAGTAGACCATTGTCAGGCTAATTAGCTGGTTGTTATCAATCAATTATTTCTATGTTTCAGTTTATTAGAAGCTCATAGCTTGCAATGTCTTCTTTCAACGACTTATCCTAGGTTCTAAACTGGTTTTAGTTGTTCAGTTTGTATCAGCTTATTTTTGCTAAGGTATCGGATGTAAAATTTTCCATACTTTGAAGAGTATAGCCATGTGAGATCGTATTGCATCCCAGGGAAAGCTAACAAATGCCTGTTTGGTCATATCAGTGTTAGAAATCAAACATCACAGTACGACTAAGCTTATTTGCTATAACTTTTTAGTATTTTTCTTGTAATAGAAAACCAGTCTAGACTTTTAGGTACTCCAAAGTAATGATGGTACGATATTATCATACTTCTGTTAATTATTTAAAATGAATAATTAATTGGTAACAACTTTAGGAAAACAATTAGAATTTTACCGGCCTGCGGTAACAGATTACTTGCCTAGCTAGGACCCACATCACTTCATCATAATTTTATTTAGCGCCGTAACTTAATTATCCCTGCCTTATTAGTCTGAATTAATAACTAACCATATATATATATCCGCCTACCTATAGATTCCTACAACTTTCCTCACTTGAAAATGCCTATATTTTGTCGAACTAACAGTCCCTCTTGTGTACCTTGCAAACTAGGCCAAGCCTCATTTAATTTAAATTCGTGGTGTGTGGTGAGAGTCGCATTGCCCCTGAAAGCAACTAACTCCTAAATGTTCTATCAGTCGAGCCAGTATACTCAGTGTGTTATTTTCCTATCACTACACTGTATGTATGGAGATAGACTCGAGATTGGACTGGGTCATACGGGTCTACCTCCAGCTAAATGGTGTCTGACCTATCTTCAACTTTCACTAGGGAGACAACTGTCTCTCCCCCATTACTCCGTCGAAGATAGTGTATTGTTTAGCGTAATAGTGTAAAACGCCGATCTTATTAAATACAATCAAAGATCATCCAGACCGAAGTCTGTTGAAAGGTACATAGGGTTTTGTTGTCACCGTGACTCGTTTCCGCCGATGTACCCCAGAATACTTCATTCTGTTAACGGATTCGAGTTGCGATCGCAATAGTTTACTTTATTAATAACTTTCAATTTCACAAATCTTAATTAATATCGCAGCTCGAATATCACTTAGCGCACTATCAAGCTCGGACGCTATTTTTCCCGTATGAGTCGTACCGCACTCTTAAGTTGGACCGCTCCGTTGACGTCCCAAAACTGAATGTCCGCTAATTTTCCCAAGCATCTTAACTTTCCCGCCACGCGCGCCTAAGATTTTTCCCGCGCGAGTCCGCTTTTCTTCCCTTCCACCAATCGCTAGCCGTTTCCCCGATGCCCCCCGCCTTCGCGTCGCGCCACGTGGAGCTATCATCCGACCTCTCTTTCTGTCTTTTTCTCAACCTCTCGCTCGCTCATTGCCGCTTTCGCCGCGCAATTCTAAAATTTTTCCATAATCTAACCAAATCTCGTCAGATAGCCAATATTACATCTTTGAATATCTAAATGTAGCCTTCTATTAACAATTCCCTCTCAATAATCATCCACTTAAGCCAATAATCCTGTATTTTGTGAAATTATAAAAAGTTCCGTATTCCGACCATAGGTGGCGCCCGCCCGTAGGTGAACCACTTTGCCGACCCCCAAAGCCCCGCGAAATTCAAAATAAAATACGGTCCTAGTCAACCTAGCAACCTTACGCGAAGCCCAAATAAATGACTTCCGCTAGACGCCACCTATGTCGCAAGGGACGCGCAGAGCAGTCCCCGCGAAATTCAAAATAAAGAAGTCAAACTAGCAACCTTATGCGAAGCTTACGTAAATAACTTCCGCTAGACGCCGCCTATGCCGCAAGGGACGCGCAGAGCCGTCTCCGCGAAATTCAAACTAAAGATAAAGCGCTAGACCATTGACCATTATTCTGAACTAGTTTATTATTCCCCTTTTCATGCTTATTATATTAATGGTGCTACGCATTAATATTTATTTTAATGCTACTCCCACACATTCCTTACTAACGGACGGATATCATTCATTCTGTACCGTTACAAGTACCAGTCGTGGCCCAGTCACAGAACTTAAGTTTTTATAAAAACTTTATTGTTTTAGATGTAAACACTTGATTGTATTCTGTCTTTATTAAATCAAAGAGATTACTATATAGTACATCCGGATCATCATGTATTAAGGGCAAAGTATCGATTTTACAAGCTACATTGGTTTTAAAACACTCCATTTGCTTTTTTGTAACTGGTTTACATGAATTAGGCGCCTAAAACATGTAAACCAGTTACAAAAAAGCAAATGGAGTGTTTTAAAAAAAGCAAAGCTTAAGTTCTGTGACTGGGCCACGACTGGTACATTAAAACCATAGCCTGACTTTTTGCAATTAATTTTAATTTTAAGTCCTTGCCAGCCAAACCCTGAATAGTTTGATGTATATTAATGTAATTGGACTTGGTTTTTGTCTTAGACCTCAGTTTAAACAAGACGTATGCCCGTTTGCACTAAACTTAAGAATCGCCTAAGTTCTTGCCTAATTTGTTTAGGCTGCTCCTAGTGAAAAATTTGCTTGCACTAACCTTAGGCAATTCCTAAGCCACTTAGGAGATTCATAACTTTATGAGCCCGAATAGGAAGCGCCCAACGAGTAAGGCGATACTTAAGTAGTGTTTTTTGTGTTTCAGCATGGAGATTTCCTTATGCTGTCCAACTTCTGTTGGCAAACGACAAAATAGAAGAGTATTTTATGTCATTTTCTGTCTGTCACAATCAAATCAATCAATCAAGCACTTTTTGATGTGTTTCTTGTTTACATTTCGATTGAGTTGTTTAGGTTTTTTAGAAGTAGTAAAGCATAAAAAAGCGTAGAGATAAACCACGAAAAGATATTGTCACGCCCTTCCACAAATTGTTTTGAATGCGTGTGTGCATAAACGTCACATTGTACAGTAAAGCAAAGTAAACAGTAAAGTAAAGTACTAACTGCTGAAAAGATGCATGCAACCAATGTACCAAAAAGATGGTTATTGTTATGGATAACGCATCTTATCACAATACTTTAGCGAAGAAAACACCTACTTCAAATAGCAATAAACCGGAAACGCATAAATGGCTAAAAATAAAGACATACCTACCTACCTATTGACGAATCCATGAAAAAGGTCGATCTTTACGATATCATAATAAGGTACAAATAGGATAAAAGGGCTTTTGCTATTGACTTGATTGCAAAACAGTACGAGTGTTTTTTTAAATACTAAAAAACAAAACGTCTATTTATTTAACTTTATTATAAATAACAGCAAAACTACAAAGAGGAAATATTACTAAGCAACCATGCCGTATGTGAATGATAATTACATACGGCATGGCAGACCAAATAATTTCGAATTAATTTTAATTTGTGTGCTGACAGCTCGCTCGTTGACAGTACCTAACTTTCAAATTCTCGTCGCTTTATTGCTCGACTCAAAGCTCGACCACTCATAATTAAAGGACCGCTCGATGAGGCGGGCGTGTGTCAGTCATACAAAAATGGCAAGAGCTCCCATACTGATAAATTAGTGACTTAAGTTGACTCAACCTATCGAGCGACAGATCCATGTTTTTGTTTATCTTCGGTCTACAGTTGCCATAGTAACAGAATTCACACATCTTCATTGAACACCGATGCATTGTAAATATTATTACGCACACACCTAACCATGTGACAAAATTATGCGGTTGATCCTCAGAATAATATTAGTTATTATTCTATGGGTTGATCTCAAGCTTAGAAGCTTATTTATTAGATTGTCAAGACAAGACGTTGACAAATTCAAACAGATTTTGTTTTTTAAAATAATAGACCATAAACAATCTACCATTCCAATCGTTCGTCATTCTTTCATCACTCACTTTACTAGGCAATTCCTTAGTTTCGTCACAGCTGAGACAGAACTGTTAGTGCAAACCAATTATTTTGTTAGGCTGCTCCTAAGCTTAGGTGTATCTTAACTAAGACAAGCCTAACCCAAGTTTAGTGCAAACGGGTGGTAGTCATCTTACTACTAGTAGTAAAAGATGCATTATTAGAACTACTAATTATGATATTATTGTCAATAATAGACTAAGTTATAACAGGTATAACTGTATCATGTATATTGTAAGCTAACAAATTAGCTATTCGAGTCCTACACTTCTTCGACAGATACATACTATCTGAAGTCAAACTAAAATTATTAATAAACTTATTAATATCAAAAAATAAAATAGTGTCACTATGACGGCATAATAAATTATATATTAATAAATTTAAGTCAAATATGCGTTTATTTTGTTCCCAAATTAAATTTGTACAATAGGGAAAAGCACTAACTATTAACTTGCAATTTGTATCTAATTGTAATTTCAACAAAATATTTATATTTTCTATGATGTCACGTTTTTTAATTCGTAGACTGTCGTCACATAAAATAATCATATTAGTGGAACTGCTCAATTACTGCTAAGAAACGCTACGTACTATAGCATTCATTGATTGACCTGGGGCACAGACTTTGTATGACATAGTTTCATAATTGTATTTCAATAATTGGTTTCCCTAAAAATAAATAAAGACTATGCATCTGTTTCGAGGGTCGTTCTCGACCTCTTGGGCATTTAAGGGTAAAAGAGCGAAAAAAAGTACAATAGGTAAAAACGTTTTTACACAGTATGGTTGGGAACTCTACTCGTGACCCCTTTTTTACAAACAAAAATACCCTCTTAACCACGCGACACACGCTGGGACAGATAGCCTCTAAACATACCGAATTCAAAAAAATAAATGAGATTTTAAGATACCCTTTTATAATGAATAAGTAGCACACTAACTAAAGTACTTGTAGATATCATTTAGATGCTTTGCAACAAACCGAGTTCACTTGTACACCACGTCAAAGTTCAACAAATAGCCTGTCCTAATTTTAATTGTGATTTTCTGCATATGTACAAAGTCAAATCTCTTTAAGTTTATCAAATTTAAGTGTTATCTCGATATGGAACCTGAATATCGATTTTAGTATGTGGAGATTTTATAGTAGGTACTCGAAGAAAACTGTTTTCACTTATAATTTCCTCATAAGTAAAATTAACTTATTTGTTGTAGGAATTCATCTAATACATTATTTTTAAATAGAAAAGAAAGTAAAAGTAAGTAAAGTTAAGAATATTCCTAAAGATGCAATGTCTTCATTAAAAGCTCCATCCTATAATACATCGGATGATATTTCCCTAGATGATGATGATGATAATGATGACAGTTCATTGAATTATTTGTAATATTACGTGTCAAAAAATATTTTTTTATTTTTTATAATAAGTAATAAATTTTTATTTTTTAAAATTAGAACTTTTATTTTTATAAAAAAAATTGAGATATATCTGTATGAAAACATGCTTTATTAAATTAACAAACACATATAACTGAACATATTAACATCATTAAACATGTTCTAAAACCAACACCACAACAACCACAGAATAACTAATAGTACTACGTACAGAAGGTTCACTCTCTAACGACTTTCACGCGAAATTGAAACTTGTCGTGTGACCCGAGCGTTCATATTCCGTTAAGCAACGCTGACTCGATGTCGATTTGACGTCATGACGTCCCAGAGCTTGGGGTTTACGCGCGCGCGCAGGGATTACGAGTGAAGCGACTCGGCCGGCGCTCGGTGTTCGGTGCGTCGCTCTCGCTCGGCTCGCGGCAACCTTCATCTGCCATACTGCCTAAACTGCGGAGTGACACCCCCCTCTATTATCCCCAAAGGTTAGTCGGATCGGAAACTACCTATGGTCGAATGGTGAAGAATGTTTGTAGGTAAACAAATTATTTCTTTGAGGCCAGCCTTACACTCACACCACACACTCACATTCACGCACATTTAGCTCATAAGTAACTTAGCTTAAAATAAGGATAATTATTGTAATTCTAGTCCAATATTGTTACTGGCACTAGGCTAAGAGCGAGGCACACCCCACTACAAGTATTTGTATTACTCTCTGGGGTTGTCTCACTTCAAATATGTTATTTATTTGGGAAATAAAACAATATTTATTTATTTATTATATTTATTTACATTTATTTGTGCAAATATCTACCTAATAGTGACCAATGTTACAAATAAATACAAACATTCTTCATTGAATTTGGCTCTTGTTCAAAGTCACGCTGTGACTTCTAGCATCAGGATACGAAGACTGATATTTTTTATAATAAACATCACATTTTGTTAGAGTACCGATGCTTTGCAGTTGGAATTTTTTGAGCGACAATAAAATTGGCATCTGTGTTGAAATCGTATAATCACTTTCGTTTACATCGTAATGTTATAAAGGAAATTATTTAACAATAACCTTAAGAACGAAAGTAGGTAGAAATCGATATAGTTAAAGATAAAATTATTATGTTATCTGGCAGACTAGCACATAATGAGTAATTATACTTTGCTTTGTCTTCGAGATTAGAATACTTGTAGTAGCACTAACCGTGTGGCCATTCATACACTATAGTTGAGAAATACTAAATTTATTTTTTATCTTTTGTAGGTAGGTAGGGCAACACTGTCGTCGCCATTTTCATTCGCGTTCTAGTGCTCGGCCGTTCTACACGTTCTCTCGCTTTAATTGTGATTTTAGTGTTCGGAGTGTTTTAAAAAAATGCCTAAGCGCAAAGACAAGAGCAGTGACGAATATCTTAGGCGAAAAATAAGAAAAATCTAAAAAAAGATAAAAAGGCGTTCTCGAAAAATATCGTCGAGTTCATCATCAGACAATCCCAACACAGAGTTGTCATTAAGAGAAGGTAAGCTTAACGAATTACGTTAACCTATATAATCATAAGTGTTGAGTACACTTCAATCATAGAGAGTGTTACCTTCACGTCAACGTACATTGAGGATAGTTATTAAAACTACCGCCCTTGTATCAATAAAAAATAAATAAATAAAAGAGCGTTGAGTCCTTCCTTTGAGGACGGTACCTTCACGAATTGAGGATAGTTATAAAAACTACCGCCCTTGTATTAATAAAAAAATAATAAATAAAAGAGCGTTGAGTCCTTCCTTTGAGGACGGTACCTTCACGAATTTTAATTGAGCACTGGTTATTAGCCTGTGTCTTTTAATGAGCAAAATAACTACTTAATTAAAGTTTATTTTGCTCTTTTTAGATAACTAACCGGAGGTGTTTGAAGATGTGCCCGTACCCAGCCATTCCATCAATGACAGTCCTTCATTGCCGAATGTGGAATTAGAACAACACATTCTAGAATCAAGTTCCGATATACCCTCAACCTCAGTAGTATCAAATGAAACTACGATCGCTTTAGCTAAAAATATACTTGACCTGCTGGGCGAAATGCCTTCCACAAAAAAAACGTACAGTTCACCGATACTATTAAAAAAGACCTACTTGAAAAATATTTCCTCCCAGAAAACTGTCTGAAGATTGGGTCACCTCAATTGAACCCCGAAATAAAGGCTGCTTTGTCCGACGTTTTGGTAAAAAAGGACAAAGCCATAGAAGTTAAACAAAACCAACAAGCTATGGCTATAACTTGTGTCGGTCAGGCTTTAACAAAAATGTTCGCAGAAGAAAACAAGAACACCTGCGTCATAAAGCTCTTATTAGATGCAGTTAGACTCCTGTGTGATTACCAGTACGTGGAGTCTATGTCCCGGAGAAGATTTGTAACATCTTCCATCAAAAAAGAAATCAAAGACCATCTTTATCTTACTGAAATTGACAGTTTTTTATTTGGAGAGAAGCTAGCAGATACACTAAGGTCGGCCAAGGCAATTACTAAGTTGGGAGCCGAAATGAAAACATTACCCCCACAAAAGCCTACATCATTTCCACAACATAGGCCTAATCAATCCCGGCCTTTAAACGTGAGACCTCCGCTCCCACTGGCGAGGCAGACGGGAGCAGGGAGGAGACCAGCGCCTACAACGCAACAACCTCGCAGATACCAAGCTATTCCACCGCCGCCACCGCCGCCGCCGCCGCCGCCGCCGCCGCAGCCGCAGCGCTCACGCGGGCGCACACAGATGCGCCGATAGATATGGTACGTCACGCCGCTGCTGCTGGTAGGCTTTCTTTGTTCTATAATAGATGGCACCTTATCACTAATGATAGCATAATTTTATCTTGGATCAAAGATGGGTATAAAATACCTTTCCATACAACTGTCAAACAGAACTTTATTTCGTCCACTAAAAGCTATACTTCTAAGGAAATTATTGAATTCCAAGGGGTAATTGATGAACTGTTAAGCTTGGGTGCAATATCCGAATGTACCCCAAGTAATAGGCAATACATATCTAGCATTTTCTTAGTAACTAAACCAAATGGTAAAAAACGGTTCATTTTAAATCTTAAATCCTTAAACAAATTTATAAATACTAACCATTTTAAAATGGAAGATTTACGAACAACCTTAAAATTAATTTCGAAAAATTCATTTCTATGTACAATTGACTTACAAAACGCGTTTTTTTATTACCCATTCATTATGACTTCAAAAAGTATCTACGTTTTGAATTTCATAAAAAGCTGTATGAATTTAATGTTCTTCCCTTTGGGCTAAACACAGCACCTCTAGTTTTTACAAAACTGATGAAACCAGTGGTATCCTTATTAAGATCCCTAGGATACATCTCATCAATATATTTAGACGACCTCTGTCTGATCGCTGCCTCATTTCTTGAATGTAAAGAAAATAAAAATCAAACAATAGTTATCTTGGAGTCATTAGGTTTTTTTATTAATTATGATAAAAGCTCACTATTACCAAAAAGAACATGTAAATATTTAGGATTTATTATTAATACTAAAGAATTTCATATTTGTTTAACTGACGAAAAAAGAATTCTGATAAAACAAGAATTATTAAAATTCATGTCAATAAATCGATGTACAATACGACAATTTGCTCGGTTAGCAGGTCTCCTTGCCTCATCTTGCCCTGCTATTCAATTTGGTTGGCTGTACACCAAAGATATTGAACGATGTAAATATCTGGCCCTAGAAAAAACTGACGATTACGACAGTTACATGGGTATTCCTAAACATTTATTAAAAGATTTTAAATGGTGGTTGACGCATATTGACAATTCCATCAAGCCAATAAGAGATGACACTTATTGTTTAGAAATTTTCTCTGACGCAAGCAAAACAGGGTGGGGGGCAGCATGTGGTAAGGATACAGCTAATGGAAAATGGAGTGAAGATGAGAAAAATATGCACATTAATTATTTAGTAATTTTAGCAGCATACTTTGGCCTAGTAATCTTTACAAAACATTTAAATAACTCTCAAATCCTTCTTCGTATTGACAATACTACGGCCATTTCGTACGTAAACAAAATGGGTGGCGTGCGGTTTCCTCATCTCACTGCCATTTCTAAAAAGTTGTGGCAGTGGTGTGAAAATAAAAACATTTTTGTATACGCGTCTTATATAAGTTCCCAAGACAATGAAGTAGCAGACGCGGAGTCACAACGATCACATCCTGATATTGAGTGGGAACTAACTGACCATGCCTTCAGCAGGTTAACTGAACACTTTGGTATACCTGATATAGACTTATTTGCCTCTAGATTAAATAAAAAATGCAACAAATATATTTCTTGGCACAGAGACCCAGGGGCTTTAGCGGTAAACTCTTTTACATTAAATTGGAAAAACTTAAATTTTTATGCTTTTCCACCAATATCCGTAATTTTAAAAATGATTAGAAAAATTATTTCAGTTAATGCTGAAGGCATAGTCGTTGTTCCATTCTGGCCCACTCAACCGTGGTTCCCTATCTTTAAAAGGTTATGTCAAAACATGCTAATACTTGGAACCAATACAAACGTATTATTATCTGTTCCTAACAGCCAGCTACAACACAAGGTCACGCTGGTAGCCGCAAAGTTATCCGCGAGGCGCTTTCACGAAGAGGCATCCCACGAAGAACGAAGAACGAAGAACGAATGTGTGCTTCAATATCGGACAATTCGGTAAAACAATATGGTGTCGCTTTCAAAAAATGGTTCATATATTGTGAAAGAAACAGCGTCAATAATTATGAGGCCTCAGTTCCTCATGTAATTTCATTTTTAACTGAAATGTTCCATACTGGAATACAATACAGTACTTTAAATAGTTATAGGTCCGCCTTATCTTTGATTGTGAGTACAAAAATAGGCACTGATGATAGGGTAACAAGATTATTTAAGGGTTTTTATCGACTTCGTCCTCCTTTGCCGAAGTACAATGTGACCTGGAATCCGTCAACTGTATTAAATTTTTTGGAGAAGTGGTACCCAAATGATGAGATTACTATAGAAAAACTTACAAAAAAGTTGTAACCTTAATTGCGTTAGTAACTGCACACAGAGTGCAATATTTAAGCAAAATTAAAATTGAAAAAATAGAAATTGTAACTAATGAAAAAATTATTATAAAAATACCAGACTTGATAAAAACGTCACGAGTTGGGTCACTTCAACCATCTTTAATATTACCCTTTTTTAAAGACAAACCAGAAATATGTCCGGCAAATGCATTGTTATTATATATAAATAGAACACAGGCTATAAGAAATAGTAACCTACTATTTATTAGCTTTAAAAAACCATACAAACCAGTCTGTTCCCAATCTATTAGTAGATGGATAAAGGAGATTTTAGGTAAAAGTGGCATAGACATGAATGTCTTCACAGCTCACTCAACTAGACATGCTTCTACATCCAGCGCGCATAAAAATGGCGTTAATATTGATCTAATTCGCAAAACCGCTGGATGGTCAGACTCTTCTAGCGTTTTTGCCCGTTATTATCAAAAAACTGTGATTGTCAACGATAGTAATGATTTCGCAATGTCTATTTTAAATCATGATTCCTGATAAATAAAAATAAAAATGATGTTAAGTTGCTCCAACCAAAATTGCATAAGCAGAAGCTTTTATGTTTGTTAATTGCGTATTATTCATATAAATACAACTGATCAGAAATTACGACTTTTTTTTCTCTCTACAAATGTCACGTCTCTAAAGATCTACAAGTATTCTAATCTCGAAGACAAAGCAAAGTATAATTAATGATTAAACGAACTTACCTTAAGTGATGTTCTATCATAATTATACGAAGGCTTTGTCTGAAGAGATTAGCTCCCTCCCACCTCCTTACTTCAAGGTCCCAAAATGTGAATTTGGTGAAAAAAAAAAAGTATTAATAATAAGTTAACTCTGAACTAAAGGAAAATGGCGACGACAGTGTTGCCCTATGAGAAGTACCTACAAAAGATAAAAAATAAATTTAGTATTTCTCAACTATAGTGTATGAATGGCCTCACGGTTCGTGCTACTACAAGTATTCTAATCTCTTCAGACAAAGCCTTCGTATAATTATGATAGAACATCACATAAGGTAAGTTCGTTTAATCATTAATTAATTGCGATAAACTATCAGTCAAGGAACTTATTGCTGCCAGTAGGTAAAATATTCATACAAACGAGCAGAAACGAGGTTATTTTGAAGCGTTGGGTCTCCGCTCAGAATAATAACGGCTTTAGTTATTATTCTAAGGGTCCCCGCTAGGAGTTGTGTTTGGACGTTATATGATAATTTGTTTTTGTTTTGTTTTGAATATTTCTTTATTTCATAAAGTAAACAATACACTGTATAAAATATAAACACTTTTACACAAATAAACTTATGCTAACGAATACTTTATCAGGCTAGACTCACCTATAAAAGCTTATAATATATGATAATTAATTGATAGCCAATCAGTCACAAATCACAACATTGACGGAACCTTAGAGATGGCGCGACGCCAGAACCGGCGGCGCCGGCGGTGTCCCTAAACCGCCGAAATGTGCTAACCATTGGACCACGTAGGTCGTTCTAGGTGTACCTACCTATACTGAATACGAAACTGTAACATCTTTATTATTATAACTTAAGTAGGTAATATACCTACTTATGTTATAATAATAAAAATCGATCGAGGAGCTCAATGGCGCAGCGGCTATAGCGCGTTCGGCTTGCGATATTTCTTGCCCGCTAAGCAATTTTCGCAATGCGGGGTCGCTGGATGGGTGACCAAATTAAAAACATCTCGAGCTCCTCCGTGCGAAGGCACGTTAAGCCGTCGGTCCCGTTTGTTGTCGTAAGATGACAGTCGTTAAAACCCACCAACCCGCATTGGGGCAGCGTGGTGGGGTTATGGCCCTGTATCCCCACGTGCAACTGTCCACATGGGAGGCCTGTGCCCAGTAGTGGGACGTTTATAGGCTGATGATGATGAGGTAATATACCATGATCTTATGCAAATAAAGAGTTGATTATTAACTAGGTAATTATACATAGAATAGAAAAACTGACGTGTTATGTGACGATTAACTTAGTAAGAACTCTCTCCCACTCACTATTTGCCAACTTATTTGAGTATATTTAAAAATGGGGGAATCATAGGCATATCCAATATTTATTATTGTCTTTGTACGCGATTAATATTACAATAACTACGCATACACGGTAGATTTCATATCAGTCTTATCACACTTAAAGATAAAGATAAAGAAAAAGAAACATTTCACTGGCTTCAATCACAGGCACAACTTAAAATTATCAAATTATCAAAAAAAAAACAACGCATTAAGAGATAAGAAAGTAGATGATGTACAGTAAAAAAAAATTGCGAACACTAATAGGCAGAAGCTAAACAAAAATAAAAAATGAAATGGGCATATGGTCAATTAGGTCCCACCCTCAGCTTGTGCTACAACGACATGCGACCACGATCTCCTGACAGAACTCTTTGGGGCTAACTCGCGGATCGATCACTTAATGCACATCCGTCTGACATCCTCAATTTCCGAGTGAAGCCACACAAGGTCCGTGCGCAGCTGCAATCAAATAATATCCGAACAGCTAATGGTCCCGATGGCATCCCAATAATAGTCCCAATAAAAACATGTGCGGCGAAGTTATCCCCTGTGTTAACGCGTCTTTAGTTCTTTACCGTCTCTCGCTGCCGGAATGTTGGTGAGAGGCTAATGTGCAACCGGTACGGTCGACCTCCATTTTGAGAACGGTCCCATAAAGGAGGTCGACCGACTAATTTCCGCCTCATAGCCGTTACTTCAGTTGTGCAAATCATGGAACATATTTTAAATTAAAAGTTTGACCGATACCAGAAATATAACTCCTTAGCTATCCACGATCGTCAATCAATATATATGTTGGCCAAAGTGGCCCGCCCATGAGTGACCTTGGAGCATACGTTACACATCTATGGGGTTATGCTATTGACGTGGCAAGTCGGTGGCTGTTAGCCTTGAGAAAGTCAAAGCTCTTGGTCGGGTTTGGCACAAAGCTATATATTCTCTCTAAGCTCCTGGCATACGGTGTGCCAGCTCAGTTCTGCAACTAAATCGCTGGATTCCTGCCTTAGCGTATAATCCGTGTATAATGGATGCGCTTTGCGGTTCACGTCGGTGATCGCTGGTGTCCCTCAAGGTTCCGTTCTACCCCCACGCTGTACCATTTACATATCAATGATATATTTTCACTTGGAAAATATGTCTATGCAGATGATAGCACAGTGCATGGATGGATGGAACGGTTACCCGGCGGCTGGGCGGTGGGTCGAAACCGAAGAGAAACGAGTGAATCTGGTCATTGAGCTCGTGCCCTGATTAAAACAGACTTAAAGTAACTCCTTGAAACCTTGGACAGTTTGCAGCGCTCGTGCTGCGTATTATTCAGAGGTCACTTATACTCTTGAGCCCCTGCAACAGCTTGTACCATGGCAAGTGCTCTGAAGAAATCTGATCTCATCCCACCGTGAAACTAATGTATTTTATGTTCCATTCCGAATATTGAGTTAGTACACCTAAAGTACCTAATTGGTATTTATTTCAATTTAATTATACGTGATATGATTGATGATTGGAACATCATCCATCATAGGTACCACAATATATTAATACCTACTAATATTTTTGTGATAATAGTTTTGTAATGTTGCTTGTTTCTTGAGAGAGCACTAACAACAATGTTTCTCTCAATTTTGAAGAATTTGTTCATTACATGAATTGTGAAGAATTCATAAAAATTTTAATTTCAGATTGATCAATTCAAATAATACACCATGTCTGAAGACGGTAGTTCGCAGAGCTTCATAGGTAAGTTATTTTGGATGTTTCATATTGTCTGGTTTCAGGTTGCATAATTTTTGTTAATAATTTATACTTAATTAAGTACCCTATTTTTGTTGTTTATTGCGTGACCAATGACAATGCAATTCATGACCATTTATAGGAAATTTGGTATTGAGTTTCACCTACCAAGACCTACTCAATGTCGCCAATAAATATAAATACTTACTACAAATTATTTAATCACGGCAACTCAGGCGACTAACGTACTAATGACTGCACATACTTCCATCCAACAGCATAGAGCGGCGAGGGGCTCAAGACCTGTCACGCGGAGCACAAATGCAGTCGCTATTTGGTGAAAAGTGCGCTACGGAATAAGATTGCTTTTTTTGTCTGTATAATCTAAATATATAAACGTAATGCGCTATTTCAGTAAACAAAATTACTAAGGTAAATCGATCAAACCTACACGGCTTTAGGTTTAAACTGTAGGCATATCCAACTTGCGGTACAGTGAGTTTAAATTATTGCTTTTAATATTTTTAATAAATGGTTCGACAATAATTACATTTGTAACAAATAACAAGAAGGCCTCCGTCTCGCTAACCAAAACGTGTCTAATTACAAATTGTTTTACCACGCTGTGCTACCAAATGTGCATTGTACGCAGCCGGTCGTGTGTATGACAGAAAGCCCGTTGCCCTTACCTCAGCCAACACGCCGAGGCGTACTTATATCCGCGATTCACGGCGTCTAGGATGGCACTAGCCTAATCATAAATCTAGAACTTACTGCAAGTGTCCTATCAGCAGCCTCAGGACAGCGGAGGAGAGAGGAGTTCCCCCTATATCGACAACGCCGCGCCGCTGATAGCCCAATAATGAGATTGTACTCTTCACGTTTGGAAACACTTGCACTGGTACCACGACATAATAACAGACCAGCTAGCGGGTCTATCGGCTAAAAAATATGGATATGGACATGGGCTTCATTTGACATTTGAAGCCCATATTTTGTCCTTATATAGGCATATTATGTGCTTCAAATGTCAAATGAAGCCTTTGTAAATATTCATATTTTTTAGCCGATAGGGTAGCAGGGGGCCCTACTTAGACCACCAAAACCACCAGGATGGATTACACTTTAAAAATAATATTTAAATCAAACGTGAATGCTACACCTTTGTACGTACTGTCATCGACCGTTTTGCTTGATTGCATGCGACAGACTGGTCCGCGCCGCGGCCGGTGCGCCGTTGGTTTATAACAATGTATTAAAAAGACATTTCTTACCCTTTTTCAGATGAAAGAAATCGAAGAAGGCTTGGTAACTCTCAGGGTACCGTACGACAAGGCAACTCATCTTGTCAAGGGCTGTTAGACGAATTGGATCGTACTCATCGTGCTAGACAACAAGTTCAATCACAAATAAGGCCTATAACAAGATCAAGGAGTACTATCAATGATAATAAACAACATGGTACCGCGCGTCAAGTGGACTCACGTGAACAGCGCCTACTGGGCCAATATGCTCCTTACAGCCGTTTGGAACAACAATTTCAATCTCTTATAAGGCCTACAGCGACACCAAGAAATACTTTGAATGTTCAACATCAGATTGCTCCACCTCAGACGAGTACAAATCAAAACCACTCGGGACAGTTATACGTACCGCCACATAGACGTCAAGACCAACGCAATAGCAGACCACGCCAACACCGGCCGGAACCACAGTTGTACGCCGGCGGCCATCAACAGCGACCGATACCACAGATGGACACTGGCCACCAACACCGGCCGGAACCACAGTTAAACACTGGCCACCAACACCGACCGGAACCACAGTCGAACACTGGCCACCAACATCGACATGGCAACAGAGGTACCTTAATGCCCCCATTGTATTTTTTACTATGATGATTAAGTTACGATATTACACTTCTCATCAGAAAAATCGAAACACTTCCGTTTTTATGATTTCTGTCCTAATGTAACACAAAAGAGTTTAGAATTAATTTGGATTTAGAACATTAACATTAGGATTTGAAAGCATCTTATTATTTACTATTAAACGACATTTGACATATATTCCTAAATATACACATTTTTCTGATAATCCTTACAAAACATAAACTTGCAAGGTGTTTCGATTTTTTGATGAGAAGTGTATTTTGAGGAATAATTGGAAATTTTCTCATCATCGTCGCGTCGGTAAAAACTTCCCACAGCTGGTTTCGGGTTATCCATGTGAATAATATCACGTGGGAAGAACAATCAACCTGTTGAACAATCAGTTGGAGATGTTAGGACCAAATCATAATAATATATCATCATCACCCATCAATTTGCGAAAGTAGCTTAACTTGTAAGAGCCCACACGCGCATATCGCACGCGCGTTAGTTGTTTAAATTTTTTTATGAATAACTTTCACACAACTTATCTAGCCCAAGTTATGTTTATGAGTTGAAACTTCTTATAATTGTCTTGTTAAGCCACAGATTTCGCCTCGGCGGCCGAGTGGTCGAGCGCTCGACTCGATATCCGGAGGTCCCGGGTTCAATTTCCGGGCGGGCAAAGTGTGTTTTCGGATTTGTCAGATGCATAGGCCTGCATAGGCATTTGGCAAACGTGGCGATTAAGCCAATACCCATCAATTGTAGCGATGACTTGATTTCAATGATGGAGGCCTTTGCCCAGCACTGGGGCAGTATTCTGGCTGTATCTAAGTAATGTTCATGAAAATAAATAAATAAATTTCTTAATTACTTATTATTTATTTATACATAAATACATACATACTTATTTTGATTTAGTGGTAAAGCCCTCGCCTCTTTAGCTCAAGAAAGCATTTTCCAAAAGTATTGTAATAAGCGCTCAAATTTTATTTTTAGGTTTAAGTTTGAACCGGTTACACAGTTCTTCTATTGATATATCAAGATTTAGAGAAAATGATAGAAATTCTGCAAAAGAATTTAGAAATCATAAAAATGATAGAGACGGTATCTTAAATGAAGACCAAGACCACAATCGACAGAAAAACCGCAGAGTTATGGGCTTTGGAGCTTTGCGAGAAATAGCTAATGCAGATCCAAGAGATGCTATTGCAAAAGTCAATGCCAGAAAAGATTCTTTCCTGCAACTTATCAATTCAAGCTTAAATGATAACCGCGATATGATTTTTCTTGTGGTACAAATACTTTCCAAGGTTTCTCTGTCATCTTTCGACGAATTGAAATCGAGGCTGCTTTTGGAAGTGTGTTTTACAGAATTTGTGACGAACTTGAGAATCTATTTAATGGATTTACCATACCACCTCTCACAAAAAGCTAGGAACAAGTTGTATTGGGATAATCAAGAAATATTTTGGGAAAATTTTATAACATTTAGCGAAAGCATTTTTGATATAGCTCCATCTGTAACACTGAATAAATGTCGCCCTTTGATAGAGGCTACATCCAATTATTGTTTAATGGAATTGAAAACTAAACATGAATTTAATTTATCCGCCGAAAACCAAACCAGGCTGACCAGTTTACATAAAAAATTCACTGAATTCGAACAGAAAGATGCGGTAAGTAATTTATTATGAATGGGTTGATTACATTTTGCGGGTTTTCTGACAGTTGAAAAAATAAAACAGCAGTATAGTCGATGTCGTTGTGATTAATTTGCGGTTGAACGTCTATACGGAGCCTAAAATACCTCACATCTCGGTATAGCCAGGCATACCGGGTTTGGCCCAGTATAAAAAGAATTTAATTGAGATGGAATGAATACGTCGCTCTTAGCTTCGTTAAATGTTTTTATAAACCCCGTTTTAGAAATGACGAAAAAAAATGTTCTAATATCACAATGATCGTAATACAAGGCACTACTAAATAATGTATGGTAACACTACAAAAATTAATAGGAAGAAGAGAAACAACGCAATCGCTATACGAACAAAGAGAGTGTGGATTGCGAGCCGCCGGAGGACTTCCGCCAGCTGAGCGTGGTGCCGACGCGCGCCGACCTGCTAGAGGGGCGGCCCTTCGTGCGCGCCAACGTGGTGCGCGGCGCCTACCGCGACGCCGAGCACTACCTCGACGTGCAGTTCCGCCTGCTGCGTGAGGACTGCTTCGGGCCCGTCCGCATTGGATTGCGTAAGCTCTAACCATATATACACTCACGAGTGACTATTATACCCAAACAGTTAGTCAGAGACTATGCAATGACGCAAAAGCAGTGCACTGCCACACTTCACGGCACACCAAATAACAACGTTTAGATATACCGACTTTTCTAAAGCTTTTGATAAAATAAAACATTCAATTATTGTTAAAAAAATATCAAAGATCGGTATGTAGTTATGTACACACGGCGATCTACTTCATTGGCTGTGTTCATATATTTTTAATCAAGGTCAAGCCGTAGCTTTAGGTTAAAGGCTACACATCAAGATTCCTCCAAATACATTCGGGAATTCCGCAAGCCTTGCACGTAGGACCATTCCTGTTTACAATTTACATAACTTTGTTGGGTCGTGCTTTAATGTTTCGGATCACATGCTTTAAGCAGATGACATTAAGATTTTCAGAATAATTTCTTCGTCTAATGACCGCCTAACGTTGCAATCTTTTTCATTAGTTCGAATACGTATTGTCGGTACCTTCGATTTTTTTTTCGATGCTTCATTAGAGTTGTAATGTATCGTTAGTGCGAAACACACTATGTCGACAAACCCTATTACGATAAATCATTCGTTCGATAGCATGTTACGTCGAAAGTTATACCACCTTACCTTACCTCTAAAAATTAAAAAAATCCTTCTATTTTATTTTGTATAACATGAATATGCATAAGGAAATATGCATAATAACAACTCTAACAGTCTGAAGTTGATTTATTGTTTATGTTTGAAATTATTCACGAAATCCGTAATTTCATATTATTTTATCTATTGTAGAAAAACAATAAAATATTTTACATCATAAATAATATTTATAATTAGTAGTAGAACTTTTGACATGATATGCTTTCGAAACTAATAAATTAGCGCAATAGGGTTTGTCGACATAGCGTGTTTCGCACGTTAACGTTACTGTACGTGCCAAAACGCGACGTCTGTGAAGTTGCAGCGGTATCTTTTTCGGTCGAGGCTGTAGAGTGACCGTCCGCCTGCGCGACCTTCAGCCCAGTTCATCAGCACATGCATTCGCGGCATTACACGCGACATAGTCTGAAAACATAGTTCGTCGCGCGCCCACGCATCTCCCGCTCGCCACTGAAGCGTCGTGTCGGCTTGAGCGAAGCCGCCATTCAAGTGTGGAAGCAACAAGCATCGACAAAGGCCTGCCCTCTCGCTCGTCGTGGCCTGCCGTCCGTCTAGACCACACATGGGTACTCCAACTCGTTTCCCTTTTCATAATTGCCTTTCCACCCCAATTGCAGCAGTGTCGGCTTCCATACGACGCCGATACATTTAGGTATTTCGAGCCCATGCGTCTATCCGATATGACACTCAGCATCCGCTCATACTTACCCAGCTCTAGCCCACTTGTAGACCTCATCATCGACCACTACCACAAAATACACTGCCACCCCGGGCGGGGTGCTGACACTTTACACGCTATTCTACGCCAACAGACCAGACGAAATTCAAATTCAATTTCATAGAAATAAATTTTTACATTGTAAACAGTATGGTTTTACTAGGGGTCGCTCAACAACTGACGCCGGTGTTGAGCTTTTTAATCCAAATTTTTGATACCTGAGAGGAATCACAGGATGCCCTAGGGGTATTTTGTGATTTATCCAAGGCTTTCGATTGTCTTTTACATGAAACTTTGGTCAGGAAGCTTAACCACTATGGAATTAGGGATGCTTCTTTGAGCCTTCTAATCTCATACTTGAGTAACAGGATTCAGAAGGTCGACATTAACGGTAAGAGATCTCCGGGATCAGTGGTTACAATGGGAGTTCCGCAGGGTTCAATACTAGGTCCATTCTTGTTTTTGGTTTATATTAATGACTTACCTTATTTTGTAAAAAACAGTCATGAGATAGTATTGTTTGATGATGATACTTCACTTTTATTCAAAGTGAAACGACGACACCCAAATTATGACGATGTGAATAATGCGATCTCAAAGATTGTTCACTGGTTTAGTGTAAATAACTTGCTATTAAACGAGGGAAAACCAAATGTGTAAGATTTGTATTGCCTAATGTTAAGCAAGTAACAACTAGTGTACAAATTAAAGATAAGAATGTGAATCCTATGGACACCACTATGTTTCTAGGCATCACGTTAGATGCCAAGCTTCAGTGGGGCCCACATATAGCTAAATTGTCTAATAGACTGAGCTCTGCGGCTTATGCAGTAATGAAGATCCGTCAGTTAACTGACGTTGATACATCTAGATTAGTTTATTTCAGTTACTTTCATAGTGTAATGTCGTACGGCATTTTACTGTGGGGAAATGCTGCCGACATTCTAACTATCTTTGTGCTTCAGAAGAGGGCTATTCGAGTAATCTATAACCTAAAGGCTGGCGACTCTCTCAGAGAGAGATTTAAGAATATAAATATAATGACAGTTGCATCACAATACATTTATGAAAATTTGATTTATGTTCATAAAAATACTGAAATGTTAAATTTGCTAAAATATAAAAAAAAACATTAAATTTAAAAAAAAAAAATCATTAATCTACTGAAATGTTTTCAAAAAACAGTGATATTCACAATGTAAACACTAGAAGTAAGAACAAATTAGCAGTACCTTATACTAGGCTCCATAAATAAATAATTCTTTTAAGGGTCTATGTGTAAGATTTTACAACAAAGTACCAAATGATATTCAGAAATTAGATCTTAATAAATTTAAAATCAAAATCAAAGAAAAGCTTTATAAAGAAGCTTATTATAAAGTATCAGATTACACGGAAGACAAAACAGCTTGGATCTGAAATGCTCCAAGCACTCCAACAGCTATTTCTAATTGTCTTTATTTAATTGATACTACATTGTATTGTAATTTTGTATTGCATCATTTTTTTTATTTTTTATATTCATATTTTGTATTGACCTGGTAACGACATATTCTTTTTTTTTGTTTGTAAATGTCGTTGCTTTTGTGCGCTGTGGTTTCTTGCGCCCATCTTTGCCACATTTAAAAAAATATGTCCTGAATGGGTGGTAGGTTAAAAAAGATTTGGACGATATAAAGTACTTATTAATTGAGTTTATTGAATAAATATATATTGACTTTGACTTTGACTTTGAACAATTCTGGATATTGTCCGCGCGCCATATTATTATACGTGCAATAGGTGCTTTCAATGCCGGGTTCAACCGCAAGCTCCACTCATCGCCGACTTGCCAGCCGATAGAGTTACGCCTCAGCCCGCATTTAGTCAAGTCTCAACCGACTGTGCCGGCCCATTTCTTGTTAAATCTAGTAGGTACCCTATCTACGTAACGCTAAACTTATAAAGGATTACTTTTGCATATTCGTTTGCCTCTCACCTAAGGCGGTTCATTTGGAGCCAGTCTCGGACCTCACCACGGAGGCGTTTCTTGCGGCATTACAAAGTTTCATCGCACGCCGTGGTGCCCCGGTTCTCATCCGCTTAAATTGCGGTACAAATTACGTAGGCACTAGGAATCAGCCGAATGGTTGAAGTACAAAACTTTCTTCCCTCTAACAATGATACGATTGGCAACAAGCTCGCTGGTCAGCACATAACATGGTTATTAAATGTTATTATGGGACCATGGTTCGGCGCGTTACATGAGATCAACATAAAATCAACAAAGCAACTGCTCTATCACCTAATTGGTGAACAGCACCTCACATTCAAAGAATTTTCCACGCTTCTAACGCGAATCGAGGCTGTACTTAACTCCAGACCTCTCTGCCCACTTTCGTCTGACCCTTCAGACTTCGAGCCGCCCACAGCCGGACATTTTATCATAGGCCGTCCACTAACAGCCCTACCTGAGCTATCCCTGCAAGATAGCCCGATATCCATTCGTAGGCGGTTCCAACTCGTACAGGCCCTTTCCCAGCGCTTCTGGATGTTGTGGACACAGTTCTACCTCCACACCCTCCAAACCCGCTCCAAATGGTTGTCCCCTTCCTACCCTTCCCAAGTTGGAGAACTTGTCTTCGTCAATGAGGACAACCTTCCCGCCCTCCAAGGAGAATGGGGCATGTTACCTGCACGCTGCCGGGAAAGAATGGTCGTCGTCCGAGTGGTGGAGCTGGATACCGCAAATGGACACTTTCAGAGGCCTGTCTTCAAGATAGCCAGGCTCCCATTAGATGAGCCCACCCTGGGCCAAAACGCGACGTCTGTGAAGTTGCAGCGGTAGCTTATTCGGTCGAGGCTGTCGAGTGACCGTCCGCCCGCGCGACCTTCAGTCCAATTCATCAGCACATGCATTCGCGGCATTACACACGACAAAGTCTGAAAACACTGTTCGTCGCTCGTCCACGCATCTCCCGCTCGCCATTGAAGCGTCGTGTCGGCTTGACCGAAGCCGCCATACAAGTGTGGAAGCAACAAAGGCCTGTCCTCTCGCCCGTCGTCGTGTCCTGCCGTCCGTCCAGACCACACGTACTCACGTGTGGTCTGGACGGACTAGTTTCCACTCCAACACGTTTCCCTTTCCATAATTGCATTTTTACCCCAATCGCAGCTGTGTCGGCGTTTCATACCACGCCGATACATCGCATTTATAAAGCATCGACATTACAAAACATCGTACTAAAGAGGTATTGACATAATATGTTGGAACTAATGAATATCAAACTAACAACTTTCGCAGTCAAGTAGGGATCCCTAAATAGGACATTCCTTTGTTTCTACATCAAAACTTAATTTTTGTAAACAGCTTTGTTTTAAATGAGCTCATAGTAGGTACTACTAACAAATTCAGAAAGGTACGGTTTTTTTACACAGGTAGGTACATACATAGATTCACGACTTTTATCGCCAAAGGCTTTGATCAACAATACCAACTAGATAACGCGTCACGTACAAAATTAAAGCTAAATTCTGTCCAATTGAATAAATAATTTTTAAAGCAATAAATTACTCCTGTCACTTAAAAAAGTAAAGATTTCAATAAAATGTTATTGACATCTTTACTTGTTTAAGTGAGAGGAGTAATGTAGTGGTGAAATCATAGAAAAAAATAATATGGTGAAATCAACCTTAAGCGGCAACAAATAATGTACCTTTTTCTGTTATTGCGTTGCGAGAAAATAAGAGCTCACTTCTCAAGTGCGCTCTTATTTACCGAGACACATTTTTATCGCCGATCTGACATCTAATTGTATTTTTGATCGAAGGCCAAAGGGTTAGTCAAAGATTGGACGATGAGAACCGCAAAACCGCAGTTCACTGCCATTGTCCACGTTTGTTCTCTGTTCAACAGCATAGAACGGCGACGGGCTCACCAGCTATCACGCTGAACACATGTGCTATTGTAATTTCGTGAAACGTGGACTATGGCAGTGAACTGCTTTTGCGGTTCTCATATGCTGTTGGATGTATGTGCAGTCTTTCGGTTGATACCTTGGTGTTTAGCGATTACTTATCATAATAATACTTTTCAGAGCAATATTTAGAAGATCCAAACAAAAAGGAATACGATAACATAAGGTAAGTTGTCATGGCGTACTTATAATGATCGCGCCTAAGCTTACGAGTGCGATACAAATACAGGGATATTTTAGTAAGTAGTGGATGATAGGAATGGAATCTTGTCTTCTCCCTCTATCTGCTGTGGGATGTTACATGCGAAGTGTGTTTCGGATTTTTCGGTGTATTGCCCGGTTTCGCGATTGGCAACCCACATTTGGCAATCGTGGTGGCCATTACGTAGCCAATACCTATCAACTGTAGCAATTACTCAATTTCAATTATGAAGGCATTTGCCCATTTGTGGTACCTACTGTAGTTATATAGGCTGATACTTTTTATACTTTTCAGGGTATACCGCGACGTGAAATTTACTGGACCTTATGTTGGCAAAAATCATATTGGCGTCACCGCTCAGTTGGGTGCGAACTCAATGAAAAGACTTAAACGCATCAATTGGTCGCACAGCAAACGGTTCATATATGGGTCCCTGTTATTGTTTACCAATGATTACTGCCAGAACTTTATAGCGACCATTATCATCGATCGTGACATAAAGTGTTTAGCAGACGGCAAGGTAATTATGTAATAGAGCTAAACATTAAATTTGGTTCGCCCTTAGTTTTATTTTGCAATAGATTAGGTGGGCAAAGACTCCGTTCTACCTGATATTAAAAGGGTTTACTTATTTCGCTGGCCGAGCTTAATTTTTTTTTGTAGATGCTACACATCTATAAAACGTGTTAATGAAATCACAAATATAAAACTAGTTTATTCGGAATTGATAATAGTAGAATCGTTGATCATTGAAACATTGTTATAAAAACAAAGACTAAACATGACTATTCTTAAAATGTTGAACTAAGTATAATCAATCAATTTAGAAATTATGTTTTTTTTTAATTGTCTCGGGTCTGGGTGTTTTCTATGTATAATAAGTGTGTATTTAAGTATTTTAAGTATGTTTATCCGTTGTCTAGTAACCATTTTAACGAATTTCATAACAAAAGCTTCACTCTTGGGCTAGATTTTTGGTGTGAGTGTAGGAAAATTTATTTATTATTTATAATAGTACATCAGTAGCTGAATATTTCACATCACACAAATCATATAACTAACAGTACTATTAGCGTGAACTAGTAGTACATTGCGTGTAATGTACACGAGCAGGCACAAGACTGGACACTTGATATGAAATTCTCTAAGAAGGTCTTCGGTCTCCTAGTCATCGCGGTCTTTAGTTCTTTCGGCAAACAGCAATTGAGTAAGTCGTTTTTTAGGTAATCACAGTTAAACGGCCAAATGACTTTCGGAAATATGTACAACACCCCACTTAGTTATATGATTTTTAAAGTTTGTCATCTATACTATTATAATACCTAATATAAAGAGGAAAGATTTGTTTGTTTGTTTGAATTGAATAAGCTCCGAAACTACTGAACCTATTTAGAAAATTCTTTGACCATTAGGAAGCTACATTCTTTCTATATTTTATCCCGATGTTCCCACGAGAACGTGTACCACGCGGGTAAAACCGCGAGGATCCGCTAGTTATTTCATAATTGTATAGTAATCTTTATTATAATATTTATACGTACTCACATTTACTTGAGAGCTCACGAACGTACTATCACAAGACAGAAAAGTACAGAAGTCAATCTACATACAAAGCGCGCTCGAGCAACGCACACAGACACCGCGCCGGCGCCCGCCGGCGGCTGGGTGGGACAAGGGTGGGACCAGTTACCAGTGCGAGCTAAGAGGATGTAAGTTTAAGAGACGGGACTCTCATATTACAAATTGGAAATGTACTTTTGTATGAAATTAATATCGAGATTTATCAGAATCGTAAATGGCGCACATGATGCCAACATAACAAAATAAAATTAGGAGTGCTCTACGGGACAGGTAGTTTTATATGGATATCGATGTTTTACGCTTTTAGCAGATACCAAGTCTTCGCTGACGTACTATGGATAAACTAGACATGATTATACATCCCTATTAATAAAAAAGATGTTTACAATGTAATTTTTTTATTAATAGTATTTTACAGTTTTATCATTAGTACAACCCGCATAATAAACTAAGTCTTCTTTTCCAGTGGCCTCTACCCACTGTTTATATCTGAAACAAAACCATTATTTAGGTCATCAACTCATCCATACATAATTTTTATGAAACATAAATAAAACAATCGATAAATTTTTGATCACTATTGACAGCACTATTGTTTACGTGTGAAAGCGAAAGATTATGTTTATATTTTAGCGTAAAACTAATTGGCCAATGTACTAAACAACTAATCCATATCTTTATATGTTATTGAATGTTATACTGTACTCACCGATCAGCTTTCAGTGGAAATTTTGCCATAAATGTTCTTTTTGGTCGCCTGTCCGACTTGTTTTTAAATGGCATATTTCACATGTTATTTTGTTCGGTACTAACAGTTTTCGTAGTGCAGAAATAAGGTTGAACTTTTAACAATTAGCACTTATAGCGAGACAATTATAAAATTCACCAAAACAATAAACTTTACTTCAGAGTACGTTCATACAAACCCGTACTCATCATTCATAAAAGCCTTAGGCTCGTATTCTAAAACCAAACTCACACGCAAATCTCTGCTTAAGTACAGTTAGAAAGGGATGGTGCTATACATCCCATATATCGCCATCCCTTTCTAACGGTGCTCAAGCAGAGATTTGAGTGTGAGTTTGGTTTTAGAATACGAGCCTTAGGCTTATTGCCGCCATGTTGATTGACATAGATAAATAGACCTTACCGTCAACATGGCGGCGAAATATAATCCGGTTAGGTTCGAAGCGCACGGTTTTAATAGTACTGTTGGGTGTAAGCGTTCTTCTTGTCCTGAACCGGTTATAGGCGCCATTATAATTGTACCAAATTTCATACAATTATTTTTTCTTACAGTTTCGCCAGACTGAGTGCCAGCGCGAGTGTCATCCGCTTAAGACACGCGTCTGTGAACTTATAAGTGCAAAAATAGAGCAAAAAAAAGTTATTAAAACTGTTCAGTTGACGGCTGTTTAAATTCAACATTAAAGGGTGAATTGTCGTTTTTTAAGCAACCAGTTGTTTCAGAGAGGTAGTTACATAGTCGTAAGTAGGTAGGAATTTGCTTGTAATTTGATGGTTCGTTTTAATAACGTGACACAGTTAAATACCGCGCGGCGGCCCCCCGACAATATTTTGTAAGGTTGCTATCTAAGCTCGATTCATATAATAGTTTCCCATTTTGAATCTTATCAGTATAAAAAGTAAAAAAAAAATTGTAAGACAAATTCACTCCACCAAATATTACGTAAGTTGAAAACATGTTTTTTTGTTTGTGTAGATATTTTGTTTTTTAGTGTCATTTGATAGGTTCAGGTCTAAAATGGATAGGGCAAAAGAAATTGTGTAAATATCGTAATCCGTTTAGAAGTTATTAGTGATTTGTATCTTTGTATTCTGTAAACATTTTGCATTGTAATAGTATGTTTATTGTTTTGTTATAATATTGTAAAATAAGTTTTTTGCTATGCAGGCTATACAGGCTTGTAGTCGCCCCCTCAGTCGCGCGCTCAACCCTAGCGCGACCGCCGAGCGTAGGTATGAAAAGTGGAGTACATACATGTGATTGCCTTCTGTACCTTTCTGTTTAGTGGTACTATGTTTCACACTGAGGTAAAAGGATAATGAGCGTTCCACACTCATCTAATCATTAATGTCTTCTAGGTGTTAGTATTACGTTAGTTAGTATTTATGCGCATTCTTATGTACCTGATTATTGTCCGGTATTTCGTCTCGCAATAATGATGCTGCGTAGATCACAGGGATTTTTGTCGTGGTTTTAATAGTAATAGTTTGTCAAATTGTTTTCAGTTACCAGTAAGAATTATCGAAAATCCTGACTCACTAGAAGTTCAAGGCGTAAATTATAATTCTACGTACATAATGATAGAAAGTGAAGTTTACTTTGAGCCGTACCAACATGTACTGAAAGCTTTGCAGGAGCCAAGTTTCCCAAGGCACCTTTCTATGAGCCAATACATCGTCAAAACAGAGGTAATTACACATTTCAAGGCTTTTGATTGCGTTGAATACAACACCCTTTTAATAAAGCGAAAACACTATGGAGTGCTGCACTCTGATGCCTTGAAATTGATTCATTCATTATCTCAGCTGCAGAATCCAAACAGTTAGCGTGAATTGATCCATATCATCCATATCATAAACTAAGGAAGAATTTGCTCTTCTTTCATTTAATAATGAGGAATTTGTGTAATAACCTTATTATACCTACGTTAATATTTTCTTTTTAGTCAGAGCAAAAACCTCCGTCCTACATTACAAATACATCTATATATTCTGTCAAAGTACTGGAAGGTCATGAAGTTAAGTTTAATGTGCTTAATCCTTCCACGTGGCCGCTTCCAGAAGAGCTTGGATTTAACGAGAGTCAATATGAAGCTTATAGGCTAGCACTCACTCACGAATTCGCAGTAATCCAAGGCCCGCCTGGCACTGGCAAAACATTTATCGGCGCTAAGGTGGCAAAAACGCTAATAAATAACTCTGCTAATATAAAAGGAAACACGAGTTGTTTAATGCTCGTCATTTGTTACACTAATCACGCTCTTGATCAGTTTTTGGAACATATTTTAACAATAACCAAATCTGTAGTGCGTATTGGCGGTCAGTCAAAGAACCCAGCAATGGAAAGCATTTCTATCAACACCTTACGAAAAACTAGCAATTTAGTATACAAAAAAAATACAGCTCAACAGTTGTATAAAACAGAAAGAAATACGTTGAGCTTGAAAGTGAATCAATTGCAAAATGCTCAAAACCGTATCAAATCCTTGACCGAAGGAATTATTTTTTATAGCAGTCTTCAAGCTTATGTTCCAGAAGCCATGGTTTTACGTCAATATTACACGCAGACCAAAAGAGACATTATTGATACCTGGTTATTTGAAAACATGCCGTATACAAATGTACAAGAAGTACTAGAACTGAACGTAGCAGATGATGATGGTGATAATGTTCCACTGTACACTGATAATAATAGAACAGCTCATGTTGCTGATGAACTCTGGGATATAAACGATGGAAGCGGAGTAGAAGTAAACGGCTCTACAATACTTCTAGAACAGAAATTGAAACAACTAATTTCGTACTACAAAAACAATACTAATAAAATAGGAAGCGAACTACTTGATGAAATTCACATAATACACTCTCGTATGACTTTTTTTAAGGTAACATTCTTATTATTTACAAAGCTAAGCAGTAGGGATCTGCTAAAAGTCAGTATCCTGGAATGTAGGTGCAGGAGTTGCACACTTTACTTCCACCAAACATACAGAGCACAGTAAAAGCCCTCTTAAGCCACCTTGGCAATACCGGAATATAGTGTATATTGACCATATACCGGGTTGGATATAACCGGGTATTTACTATATACCAGGTGATTGTGTTAAAACATCTCGAGCTCCTCCGTGCTTTGAAAATGCTCGTAAATCCGTTAGCCCCGGTTGTTGTCGCAAGATGGCAGTCGTTCAAACCCACCAAGATACCCAGCGTGCCGGAAGGCCTGGGCCCAGCTGTGGGACGTTTATAAGCTTTAATGGGTCCCCTACAATAATGATGTTTTTGAATTTACTTCTTTAGGAAATGAGAGATACCTACAGAGCTAATGGCGTACCAAGAGAAATAAGACGAAATGAAGACTTGTCGCGGCTATCAAACGTCGATCGATGGTCCATATACTTAACTTGGGTAGATAAAGTTATGAAAATACTAATAGAGGAGACCAAACCTTTACAAGTAAGTGAACGTAAGCAAGAACCTATTACTATCAAGCGGGCTGTATGTCCGATTAGATTTGGGGGTAGAAATGCGCATTTGTCTGGCACAGACTATAATAGCTCGTTAGATTAGTTATTAAGTCTTAACTATAAGTTAGTTAACTGTTTTTTTATTATTATTAGTATTGACGTCAATAAGTGCCTGTAAAGGTTTACATTGAATAAATAATTTGACTTGACTTGACTTGACTTGACTTGATTAATAGTATAATAAAAGAGGGGATGTTTGATGTTAACCTGTGTCTTATGGATTTAAATTAACCCGTGTCTAATTTTAATTTCAGGATGAAGTGGATTCAGCGGTGACGTCATGTGAAGAAGCGAAAATGATGTTGGATTTAAATTTATTACTAAACACTAAAGTAGTCGGCATGACGACCAGCGGAGCTGCCCGTCAAAGAAAGTTGCTCAAAGCGCTTGGGCCACAGATAGGTAAGATTATCCATTGAGATTCAAATTATGTTTCATTAGGTATCGAAATTGTATGTAGTTTCAATTAGTTGAACGCTTCTTATAAGATTAAAATGCGTTCAACTGATTATACCCAAATTAAATTAAAAGATTTATTTAGCTTAAATAGTAAACTTAGAAGTTACCAGAGTTACTTAGAAGCGGCAAAACTCATCCAATGTTTTATAACATTTTTCATATCTACAATTATGCGTATTACATTACAAAAACATGCTGTGTTTGCTTTAAAAACAGTTTGAGATGAGATGCCTTTATCGCTGGCGGCTAGCTGAGTGGTCAATAATCACGACTATTATCCCCGAAGGGTTAGTCGGAGACTAAGGCAATAAGGACCGCAATAGCAGTCCTCTGCCATAGTCCACTTTTCACCAAAGAGCTATTGCACATGACAGGTGGTGAGCCCAACGTCGCTCTATGACGTTGGATGTATGGGCAGTGCAGTCTTTACACAAGTTACATAATAAATTATATTTGCATTTTTACATTTCCTGTTGGTTCTACAAAGTGGGTCGTATATACGTAGTCGTAGACGTTTATACAACATTTTTGTTATTTACAAGTTAAATAAAAGTCAGTCAAGAACTTTTAAATGTTAAATAAAATGTTTTCGACCGACTGTTATCGAACCACTGAAGTCCTATAACAATTGCATAGACATAAGATGATGACTGAAATGTCGGATAAGTGTTTAACATCGACTTTTATTGTACACATTCAGTTCATTCCATTCATTCGTTCCTGTTATGTTTGCTGGATAAGTTAGTGTTATCAAAAACAAAATTTAAACAGCTAATATAAGTTATAATTTACTTAACTAGTTTTCCATTTACTTTAACAATGTAAAACAGAGATTTGGACAATTCCCTAAGTGTATTAATCAAATCACGGAGGGTGTTACAATAACAACACGATTTTATCATTTACCTAAACAAATCTAAGGATTTGAACACCACTAGAACATAAATTGCCCTACTCCTGTAGGTCACGTGATAGGTTAGAAAAAGACAATCGCGAAGCGCAGCGTAGCGATTGTCTTGAATTTCGAGGTTATTTTTTTTATTAAACAACAGAAATACTAGCTGCCCTACTCCTGTAGCTCACATGTTTTTGGTCATTTCACGGAACCAGTTCTGGTATTTGTTTAAATCCCTAGATTTGTTTAGGGAAATGATAAAATCGTGTTGTTATTTTAACATCCTCTGTGATTTGATCAAATCACTTAGGGAATTGACCAAATCTCTGTTCAAAAATCAAAATCAAAATCAATATATCTTTATTCAGTAAGCTTAAAATAAGCATTTTGAATCGTCTAAATTTAAATTTATTATTTTATGGATGGATAGGAAAAACCCCTTTCAGGAAGTCTTTTAGCTGTGGAGAAGAACGGGCACAACAAACTCCACAGCATTAAAATAATATAGAAGTAACGACATTTACAAAACAACATGTCGTTACCAAATTATACAATCAGTTATAAAGATAATGGATTAAGAAAAAACAATGTAAATATATTAATAGATTATTATGTTAATATAATAATATGTTAATATCATATCCCTGCGACATTTATACACGAACAGAGTGCAAGTAAAAAAAATGTGTGCAGTGCACCTAGTTCTCATGGGACTTTTAGTTTTATGGTGAAATATATATAGGTGTGTTGTTGTGAAATTTTTTACGCCCCTTTCGAATTTCTTGAAATTCAATTATTGTATGTAGACTATTGTTTAAAATTTGTTTACATACAAAAATAGCAGCCATTTTGTCTAAGTTAAGAAATAACTTCTATACATCAATTATAGAATGAAAAGGTCGCATAATGCGGTTTCTTGCGACCAAGATGGTCGGCCATGATAAATTATTTTTAGAGTTCCGTTCTACTATAATAAACATGAAACGAACCCTTTAATTTAAATAAAACCTTTCTTTGTCTTTCTTTTTTTTGTTTATCCAACCTGGCTTGATAATACGACGTTGTATAAAGCAGTCATAAAAACGTAACCTGTCGATCTGGAAAAACAAAAGAAAGTCTGGAAATTATCTGTCAATGACTCCTACTTGAAAAAATGTTTTCAGGCTATTTTCGACCTTATTGACATTATTTTCTTTGCCGGTTTTTTGGTATATTTATTCAGTGCTCTTTGTGGAGTTCAAATTATTGTTTTCTGAAAAATGTCAATAAGGTCAAACAAATTTTTTCAACTAGATAGTCGTTGACAGATCTTAAGAGTTTAACTTAGTGGCCAATTCAACATATTGGGATTCAACATAATGGTAATTCAACTTTCATAACAATCAACGTAACGCGAGTTCAGCTTAGTGGCAAATTTAACATATTGGGATTCAATATAATTATTGAGATTTAACTTAATGGGACTTACTTTTATAAAGTCAACATAATGGGAGTTTAAGTTAAAGGTCCTGAAGGCTCGCGCTGAAGTTGAAACTTACCGCTCTGTCTCGTTGTATAACTACGTGGACAATCTTCTATTATTTTTTTCGAATCCAATAAGTTATATTGAGCAGTATAACAGATAAGACTTTTTTCGTTCATTCTGTTATACTGTATAACTAATAGTATAACTAGATGGACTAACCCTACTCTAACACCAATATACAACTCTTAAATTTCCTTCAAGGAAATATCCCAAATATACCAAACTCACAATATAAGCTTTTTTAAAATTATAGAGACTACTTCTGGAAAAAATTTCAAAATTCGCTCAAAAACCAAAATTTTCAAAAACACTTAAAAAATTTCGGCCAAAAACTTCAAAATTTAAAATCTTCCAAAACTTTATAGAATCATCAATTGAACTTAAAAATACATAAAAATTAACTTTTCGCAAAAAAATTTTATTACAAAATTCCTTAAAAATTAACTTTAAAATTTTTATCTAACCTAACATAACACTAACCTAACCTAACTAAAAAATTTCCTTTATACCGAAAACAAAATGGCAAGCACAACGATGGAGAGCACGCTACCTATGTCGCCCCTTGAGGAAGCCAGAGCCGTTTTGTTTGAGGACGTCACTTATTGGAGTCTGTTTAACAAGGCGATTAGCTATCAAATGGACCGTATTTCGTTTGCTCTTACTCAAAGTAAGTCGGTGACAAGGCAGCAGAAAAACGATATCCATGATGCAAAGAACCGCCTCGGTGACCTTTGCACCATGAAGATACCGGAGCTGCTAAGGGAGTGCCAACCCTCCCAGATTACTGAGGACAGCTTCAGGGAGTTGGGGCATAAACTGGACAACAGTACAGAGGCCCTTATGACCGTCCAAAATGAGATGGCCATAGAAGTCCGCAAAGACATCGCGGACAAGGTCGACGAACTGATAAGGCAGAATGAGCGGCTGGAGGATTTAGTTCGCCTTTCAGGCAATATGCTAACAGCCGCTCTCAAGGACCAACACCCCCTAGCCCACAGTTCGTTGACCGAACCGCCTCTCCAGCCTGCCCCAGCTCTCCTTACCACCTACGCTGCCATCGCTGCAAGGCGTTTACCACCTACGCCCAAAACACACCCCGCAGTCATAGTGTCGTCCTATGACTGCACGCTGAAGCCTCCGGAGGTTGTATCCCTTTGGAAAAAGGAAGTATCATTCCGGAGGCACAAATACGCACCCATAAAAATAACGCCATTACCCAAAGCCAAGCTGAGAGTAGAGTTAGAGGACAGGAGACAATGTGAAGAGACCGTAGCCCGTCATGCCGAAAGCGTTAATTTCGCCGCCGAACAGGCGAAGCGGAGACCACCGCTAATCATCCTAAATGGCATATCTAAGGATGTTGCCCGCGAGGAGTTAGCGGAGGTCCTCGTAGCTCAAAATGACGTGGAGGTGAACCGCATATGTTTCCTGACCTCAAACCGCAACCCGACACTGTACAATGCGGTCGTTGAGGTTACCCCCGAGATGCGAAATTGTTGAAAATAATCTTATTAAAAGAATAATGTTAGAAAAGTATAGAATTTAATTTATAAGAACCGAACAGCTTTATAAAAGAACAAGAAAAACAAAGATGACATTAATAGAGAAAAGAGTACAAACCATAACTTTTTGTACATAGGTACACACCTAATAAGTATGAATATACAACATGCTCCCTCAAAAAGTTAATTGCATTGCACTCATAATACTAAGGCATAAAAACCAGTAAATAAAACCATTACGAAAAACTAGGATATACAAATAATTTGTAAACAACTGCGATGCTTTGTTGGACCCAAAGGTTTCGTCAAAACATCTGCTGGTAACCTGTCGGTGGGCATATACCTAAGTTCAACTGTTTTATCGTTCACTTTTTCTCGGACAAAATGGAACTTAACATCTATATGTTTTGTCCTATTGTGGTGAACCGGATTCATGGCTAATTTTTGTGCACTCTGACTATCCGTATACAAAACTATGTTAAGCGACTTACCTGTTATATCGAATATCAGTCAGTTAAACGAATTTGTAGAAAAAGGTCCGCATACATCGGTATGAACCAATTGAAGTGGTGATGTAGCCTTCCTGTATTTTATACTTTTAAAAGGCTTTCCAGACTGCTTACCCTCTATGCAAGGTATGCATGGTTCCTTGTCAACCTCCGTGTACTCCACGCCGATAGCCTGACCTTTTTTAAGTAGATCCATGCCAATTCGACACAGATGTCCTAATCTCTTATGCCAGAGCTGGAAGTTTTATCGTTCACTTTTTCTCGGACAAAATGGAACTTAACATCTATATGTTTTGTCCTATTGTGGTGAACCGGATTCATGGCTAATTTTTGTGCACTCTGACTATCCGTATACAAAACTATGTTAAGCGACTTACCTGTTATATCGAATATCAGTCGTTTTAAGAAGCACGCATCCTTTACTGCTGTAGCCAATGCCATATATTCGGCTTCAGCGGAAGACAAAGCCACTGCGGGCTGTTTTTTAGCTTCCCTCGAAATAGGGCCGCCTGCAAGTTCATAATAGAACCCAGTGTAAGATCGTCTATCAGTTGGACAATTTGCCAAGTCTGCGTCTGAAAAACGCGTCAAAGTTGTAGTATTACCTTTTTCTTTCTTGTACGTAATACCACTATCTTTTGTCGCCTTCAGATAACGTAGACATCGTTTAACAATATTCCAATGTGACTGATCAAATTTAGAGTTAAATTGACTCAAGTAGCTCACCGTGTACGCTATATCTGGCCTGGTATTTACAGCCAAAAACATTAGACAGCCAATTAACTCTCTGTAAGGGTACTCACACTCACCTATACCAGGCTCAAGATTTTTCTTGACTAATGGAGTAGAAACTCCCTTACAATCTTGCATGTTAAATCTTCTCAGTATCTTTTCAATATATGTACTCTGAGATATCTTCATTCCGTAACTATCATGGTGAATATTTATTCCCGTAAAGAAATTAATTGCGCCAAGATCTTTTGATGAAAAATATTTTTCAAATTGACATTTGAAATAGTCAAACGTAGTTTCATTTTTATACAGTATTACTAGATCGTCAACGTATACAGCCAGAACCAAGGAGTCTAAGTCCGAATTGTTTTTAAAAATACACGGCTCAGAGGTTTGCATAAAACCAAAAACTGACAAAGTCTGTTTTAACTTTGTATTCCAGGCTCTTGGTGCCTGCTTCAATCCATAAAGTGACCGTTTCAATAAACACACTTTCGACTCTTCTCCTTTCCTTACAAAACCTTCTGGCTGTGTCATGTAGATTTCTTCTTCTAAATTGCCATTCAAAAAAGCTGTGTCTACATCCATATGACGGACCTTATAATCTTCCTGTACTGCAAGCGCTAACAGGGTTCGCAACGACGAGTTGCGTACAACCGGAGAAAAGGTTTCGTGGTAATCAGTACCTTCTTTTTGTCGAAAACCTTTTGCTACTAGACGCGCTTTAACCTAACAGTGTCACCTTTCGCATCTCGCTTCAGTTTGAAGACCCACTTGCAAGGAATACACGTTTTATGATTTGGCTTGTCTACCAAAACCCATGTGCCCTTTCTGAGTAAGGCATTGTACTCATCTTTCATTGCTAAAGTCCAGTTATTTTTCTCATCGCTGTTAATCGCAGCTAGATAATTATTTGGATCATCGCACCCATCGTCTAGCAAAGTATTATATGAGAAGTAATCCGGTGGTTTGCGAACTCTTGAAGGATATCGACTAGATTCAATTGAGAAATCTGTAGAGTCACCCAACTGCTGATCATCAACATTGTTGACCTCTACATTGTCTGTGTCATTGATTTCAATATCAGCATCCTCAGCGTCCATGAAAGAAGTATCTATGTTAGGAGCATCTACCTCACATCTCCCAGGTGAAGAGGGGAGTTGTACTTCTTGTCTTAAAACTGCTGGCGATGGTGCCTGTGAAAGTAAATTGACAATATCAGAGTTCACAGTACCTATATGCTCGATATTTTCCTTCAGTCCAGAAAAGTTATTTTCAAAAAAATTTAACATCTCTTGACTTTAGTAACCGTCTAGGACTTGCCGCATTCCGGAAATAATAAGTACGAGGATCATCTGAATATCCTACAAAAATCTGTTCCTCAGCTTTCATGTCCAATTTACATCTGTGACTGGATGGAACATGAACAAGTGCTCTGCATCCAAAAACCTTCAGATGAGACAGATTGGGTTTTCTATTAAACCACATTTCAAATGGTGTTTTACCACGAAGCGCGCGGTGTGGTGATCGATTTTTCAAGTAGACGCTTGTCTCCACTGCGTCTTGCCAAAAAGCTTTAGACAGAGAACCATGTGACAATAGTGACCGAGCCTTCTCTACTATGCTACGATTACACTGTTCACTTACGCCATTTTGTTGAGGGCTGTAAGGTGCTGTCGTTTGCCAATCGATACCCACTGACTGAACATAATCCATCAATTCTCTATTCATGAACTCAGTTCCATTGTCTGACCGCAAAGTCTTTAGTTTTCCACCAAACTGTCTCTCAACATGAGAATGAAAGGAACAAAACTTATTTTTGACTTCAGTTTTAGAAGACATAAAATACACAAAAATAAAACGTGTATATTCATCTATAAAAATAATAAAATACTTACTATCTTTAAACGAATTTGTAGAAAAAGGTCCGCATACATCGGTATGAACCAATTGAAGTGGTGATGTAGCCTTCCTGTATTTTAAGCTTTTAAAAGGCTTTCTAGACTGCTTACCCTCTATGCAAGGTATGCATGGTTCCTTGTCAACCTCCGTGTACTCCACGCCGATAACCTGATCTTTTTTAAGTAGATCCATGCCAATTCGACACAGATGTCCTAATCTCTTATGCCAGAGCTGGAAGTTGGAACAATCAGAGTGCACAAGTTTAGCTGAAACATTATTAAACATTTTAATTGAACAATCTAAAGTATACAGCCCATCACATACAGAACCATACGCTAAAGCATTTTTACTGTCTACTACATCACACTTTGAGTCATAAATAGTGCAGCCTTCTTTATTGAAAACTACAGAGAAACCCTTCTCTACTACTTTACTCACTGAAAGTAAATTACAGTTCAAATCAGGAACATGAACAACATTCTCTATTCTGTTCGCCACCAATACCTACAGCCGCCACTTTTTGTCCGTTAGCCACAGTAATCGTTCCACCTTGTACTGGCCGATAACTGCTGAACCACTCGCGATGCGGAGTCAAATGAATGGTTGCACCTGAATCAATAATCCATTTCTCATAATTTGCAGCTGGCGCAGAGAGAGCCATTTCCTTCACAACTAGTGCAGCCTTCTTTATTATGATGGCAATCTGTACTCTTAAAAACCATTCCCGACACGTTCATAGCCTTCTTGTCCTTTTTATTGGAACATTCGGGGCTTTTGTGTCCTGGTTGTCTACACTTAAAGCAGATTAAAAGCTTCTTTTTCTTGCTTGTAGAACCTGTTGAACGTAACGTAGCCACCTCGTTCTGGTGAGGGTCCTTAGAAAGCTCGTTTAATAGCTTTGCCTTAACCAATTCACTGGTTACATCAATATTCGAATTCTCTAAAGCCATTATCAGCGGTTCGTACCGTGATGTCAATCCTCCGAGAATAATCGCAGCCAGAGATCTATCGTCGATCTTCTTACCTATATCTTCAAGATCTTGACCAGTACTCATAATGGCGTTGATATAAGATTCTATGTCTTGGAAATCGGTTAAGGTATATTTGTATAATCTACGCTCTAGAGAGAGCCGTCGACCCATACCTTTATCCTCGTATGCTTTTTGTAAAGCACTCCAAGCCTCCTTAGCGTTTTTCGCACTTCGCACGTGCGAAATTGCACCTCCGTCTACCGTAAGACATATTTTTGACAACGCCTTCTGGTCGTTACGAGAGCGCACATCTTCCGCTGTTTTATCAGAATCATCGTACCCGGTGATGGACGTCCACAGCTCCTCATGAATGAGAAGCATCCTCATTTTGAACTTCCAGGTTGGGTAACCGTCTCGGTTTATTAACATCTGAATACCTTGAAAATTCATACTATTCCCTGACATTATCTTCCTTTAAAATAAGCAGCTTCGTGCTGATAACGTGTTGAAGGAATAATCTTATTAAAAGAATAATGTTAGAAAAGTATAGAATTAAATTTATAAGAACCGAACAGCTTTATAAAAGAACAAGAAAAACAAAGATGACATTAATAGAGAAAAGAGTACAAACCATAACTTTTTGTACATAGGTACACACCTAACAAGTATGAATATACAACATGTTGTATATTCATACTTATTAGGTGTTGTAATACCATCTTAGCTCTCGGGCGGCTCAACGTGGACCACAGTAGGGTCCACGTTGAGGACTTCAGCCGCTTTGTGCAGTGTCGGGAGTGCCTTCAGTACGGCCACACAAGGGCGAAATGTAAGTCCGACAGGAAGCCCTGTGCCCATTGCGCCAGTTCGAGCCACCAAATAGCACAATGCCCCAATAAGACCCAGGGGCCCAAGTGCTATAATTGCTCGGCCCATAACCTGCGCATGGGCACAAAGGTATCCACCCTTGTGCCCATGCGCAGGTTATTAGCGGCCACATCGCCACAAATGCCCGTGAGTGCCCCCGCATTCGGTCGATGGTCCTGCGCCTGCAGAGCCAGACCGATTACGGGAATTAGACTTAACTACATAAAATAACTGCAATCCAAATATTAATAAATATAACTAAATCAAAAAAAATCCCAAATTAAAATAAATAAACAAACAACCATTAAAACAGTAATACTAAATAACAAAAATCAACCTAAACAACAAAATTAAGTATCTTAATAAATATCTAAATAAAACTTAAAACCTAAACCCATTAAAATCAACCATAAATAAATAAACTTAAAAATTAAAATAAAAATAACAAAACTAAAAATCTAAAGCAAATAAACCTAAAGTCAAGTTAAAACAAACAAACTACAAAACAGCAGATAAAGTAAAAATAAATAACGATATTAACTTTAAAACCAAATTAAACAATCATAAAATCTAAAAGGAAATAAAATCAAAATTAATAATTAAACAATATTCCTCTAAAATAAAACCTAAAAACTACTACCACTATACAGTTTCTTAAGTACTTACAAGAATCTAAGCTAGTGTCTAAAAATAAAGTAATATAAACAAATAACGTAAATAAAAACTAAAAATTTAATAAAAACATATAAGATAAATAAGCACCAGAATTCTAATTTGAGCCAAAATAATAATAAAACGAATAACTATCCCTTCCCCAAAAATTGTCCTAAGCTCAAAAACCTCCAAATCCCCGTAATTTCTTCTTTAATTCTTAATCCCTTCCTTCTTCTTCTTCCCTTCTCCTTATCTTTCCCCCCTTAGCGCCCCGCAATTCGATAGATATATAAGAATATAAGTATTAAGTAAAAATAGTTTTAAGTAATAAGTAAAATTAGATTTAAATAAAGTTAAGTTAATCAAGTAATAACAAGATCCCCTTCCTGACCTATGACAGGAAGGGGATGGGGGACACAGTAAATATTAAATCACAAAAAAAAAAACACCAATATACGACGTCGTATGAATCAGTCGTAAAAACGTCTACCTAATCTATACACAGGCACCACTATACGATGTTGTATGAATCAGTCGGAAAACGTCTACCTAACCTATACACAGGCATCACTATGTGACGTTGCATGAATCAGTCGAAAAACGTCTACCTAACCTATACACAGGCACCACTATAATTACATCTATTCAACAGTTATATAACCGAAAGTCGCATAAGAGAGTTTTATATGACCAATTTGATTGTTGGGTAGTCCGTATAGTCGACTTTTACGACACCCAAGGAAAAAGATGCCGCGGTAGTATTCTATTAATGAGCCGCAGGGTACACAAAGCGGAAATATTTAATATAATAAGTCTATAAAATTGAGAAGAACATCACAACGTTTGAACTTGCTCAATAAAACATGATTTTTAATTTAACAGGGTTATATGATCCAAAATCTACAAAACTCGTGCATAGATGGCAGGACTCGTCATATTTTAGTCACGTAGTCTATAGGTTGACCGCAAGATGGCGTTGTAACTGCGCCTAATGAATGATAGATTGGGTTACCAGTATTGTATGTATTTAAGAGTATTAGTAGCTTTATCATACCTATTGGCACCGTTAATCGACTCCTAAATCCTGAAGTGACATTACTTATTTTAACTTAAAATCAATTAAACACTCCCTGGCTACTTAATATAAGTACATCTAATTTAATTATAAATTAAGGTATGAAAATAGACTATAAAGCAAAATTAGAAAAAGTAATCACAAAAATATTTCTAACTATTTGGTAAAGTTTTGTTGTGTTAGCTTGCAACATTACAAGCCATTAGTTAGCCGCCGGCGCCGGTTTTTATTAATTTCCTCTTTGCGGTTTTGCCTAGTATTTCTTTCTGTCTATAATTTGTTTTGTTTATTAATGTTTATAAAGTGCTTCTCACCTAAGTCCGTTGAGATAAGGCTCTTGACCTTGTGAAAAATTGTTTTTTTGTGTTATCATAATGTCTAAAGTGTGTTGCGTACCTGGATGTTCAAACAGTGCAGGTATTTATTTATTCGTATCTAAAAACTGTTTTGTGCACACTTGATCAAAATCATATAGAGTAACTTATCGTATAACCACCCTACCTAACCTACTCTTACCTTATTTCAGGATTGGAGGATGTTTTACACAAGTTTCTGAATCCGGCAAAGAACAAGGATAGGACAGCTTTAATACTTGGGTCTATTACCGCCGTGTATGCCATATAAGCATGTCGAAGAAAGTACTGGTGCCGTAATAATTTACTCGACAATATTGGTACTCTACCAACGTAAAATATGCCAGGTCAGTTTATAGCAGATAAACGTATGCACTAGTCTGTACTTTTAAGTTTAGCACAACTCATTATTAATAACTAGAGATGTTTGTCTGAAAACCCTGCACGCATTCTAGTGATTAGGCCTCGGACTGCTTCACCCATAAATGTATAAATCCCGCTACGGCTACGGGCATATTTTTGTATGATGAGCACAAGCATCTGTAACTGTGGATGTGATGTTAATAAGGATGATAATTTTGTAAACTGTACATAGCTAAAGTATTTAATTATTATCCATGGATTTACAATCACCCCCACGTAATAAATAATAACAACTACGCTGATAAATGATTTTATTTTTTAAACTGTATGTAAATCTCTAAACATATAATAGTAATAGTTTGAAGTGCATTATTATAATTTCAGGTTTGTCATTCCCAACATCCACCCTAGATGAAAGAAGACCTCTGAGATCAATTCAAAATATTTTGGAAGCATCATCTTCAAAAGGTATTTTTAATCTTGTTGTTGCCGTCAGTCTTACCAGCCTCTTTTTGATAGAAATTATGATTTGATATATATGTATGTTTAATACATACATACACAACTATTATCCCCAAAGTCTAGCTAGTTTAGCTTCAAAGCATTTGTGGTGCGAGTCCCATCAGCTAAGTTGGACGCCTTCATGAAAGAGGACTTCTGGCCGAAGGGAGTGGTTTATAGACGTTTTCGTGGAAAAGTACCTATAGGCGCCACCGAAACGATACAGAAAGTGTCCTAATATTAACTACTAACATAGTTTAAGTACTTATATTTACTAACAAAATTTTATTATTGTATGTATGTTAGTCTGTAAGGTATTTATATATGGGCCCGCGGCCTGAAATAAATTATTAAATAAATAAAAAAAATAAAGTGCTGCCATCATAGTCCATGTTTCATCAAGTTATAACTGCACATGTGCTCTGCGTGACAGGTGGTGAGCCCATCGCCGCTTTATGCTGTTGGAAGTATGTGTAGTCTTTAGTCCGTTAGTCGCCTTTTACGACACCCAAGGGAAGAGAGGAGATGGTAGTGTTCTTTTAGTGAGCCGCCATACCTTTTAAATGATCGACATCGAGGTTAATATTTATTTGGCATCATACCCTGTTACTAATAAACATTGATTAAAGTTACATTTAGGATTAAATTGACGCTGTCTCTATCTTTTTTTTTCTTTAACAAAAACGAGACAGTGTCACTTTTAACCGAGGTGTAACATTGGCTATTTTTATTAACAAAACGGATAGTGTGTAAAACATAGTTACTTATATAAAATTATTATTTGCAGGTCCGGAAACTCCAGAGATTCATTCTCATTGTGCTGTTGTAGATGGTCAAATGTTGGAAAATGTTGTAAAATATTAAATAATATGAGAGATTGTGATGATGACGATGATATGTTAAAAATAAAGGCAAAGAAGGATTATGTAAGATGATTTAAAAGAAAAAAATAATGATGTTGTTAAATATTGTGTTTTATTTCTATAATTTACTACTGGGGCTGAATTTTCATTCCTCTGTTATGATTAAACCAGAGGAAAAAACTGATATTTTGACTCCGTCAAAACATCAGAATTCTCTGGTTAAATCGACAGAGGAATGAAAATCGGCCTTTACTTTTAAATACCTAGATAGCTATATGTACCTATATGTAGCTATGTATACGGCGATATTAGTTCCAAAACTCCTTGTCGGAGGGCGCCACTTTGTCGTTTCCTATTTTCACGGCTGAGTTAGGTCTCTATTACATATATAATATATAGTACTCTATGATGAGCCGCTAGCCGCTGGTAGAGGCTGATAGCTGATAGCTTTTTCTTGCCTTATTAAAAAAATTAAGTCATACTAATTTTAAGTATTATTTCCTTGTGATGGAAGATTATTTAGTATTACATATTTTAAATACTTACAGTGATTGTGGAAGAGGCTGCGGAAGTATTAGAACAACACATAGTCACATCCTTGACAGCGAGCTGTAAGCACCTGATTCTTATTGGTAAGCGTATTTAGCATGTTAAAAACCAATTTTATGACGACACTCCTCTTATAATGGTGAAGCAAGAATTGTCAGTTGATCTTCCAGTATGAAGATGGCACCCCATGATGATGATGAAACGTCTCATCTCAGCTTCCCCGTGATGTAACCATCGACCCAGCAAAAGTATCGAATAACAAAAATTATAGATAAGATCGTGAAGTCTATTACTTGAGTAAAACCATATCATTGTAATGTTTCTTTTTTTTTATAATGGCTCGTCATAGTGACTGCATCCTGCCTGATGGTAAGCAGCCGATGCAGTCCAAAATAATGAGAGCGCTCCCCACCGTGGAATAAGCACGATAACGAACGCACCCATTCATGACGGCCTGCTTAAATGATAATTTTTTTGGTACGAGTACTGATAGTCTGTACAGTATGATGGTGGTTCCTAAGACCAGCACGTGTAGTCCGGGACAGGAAAGGAGAGGGCGGGATAAGATCAAAAAGTTCTTCAGAACACTCTCCGTAGTAATTCCGGTAGAAGACACTGAGAGAAGCAATGTCTCTACGCAGCTGGAGGTCCTCAAGGGAAGCTGTAACCTCAGCATCTCCAATAATGCGTACCGCTCGCCTTTGCAGTCTATCAAGTGCATCGAGGAGGTATTTAGCGGAGCCCTCCCATAAATGGGAACAATACTCCACACTCGATCGCACCTGAGTTTTGTACAGCAAACAGCGCTGCTCGGGAATGAAAAACCGCCTCACCTTATTGATATTATCCCAACTTCCGGGAAGTTAAAATAGCACTCTTGATGTAGCATTTTGGATTCAGTTCCTGGCCGACGTCCATGCCATGAATGCTGAGGTTCACCGAAATTGGTAACGGAGTGTTCTGAAGAGAGGGAGGAGTAGGGAAGGGAGTTACCTTGGACGAGAATGCACAAACCTGGGTTTTGCTAGCATTAAACTCGACCAGGTTTTTGGATCCCCACTTAGAGACACGATCGAGAGTCAGGTTCACTTTGGCAACCAGTTCTTGCCTTTTCACCATGATATCGGCTTGCTTTGCCGCAGGATGTCCCAAGTACCGCTCATGCACAGTACTGTCATCCGCATAACAATGAATATTGCCCAAGGACAACATATCATTAATATGCCGAAGAAATAGAGTAGGTGAGAGCACAGAACCCTGCGGCACTTCCGCATTGACTTTGTAGAATGCGGAGGAACTACCCTCACAAAGGACACGAATCCTCCGCCCTTCTAGAAAGTCTGCAACTCAGGCGCACAAACGGGGCGGCACACCGAAGGCCGGCAACTTGGAAAGAAGGGAACGATGCCACACTCTATCGAAAGCTTTGCCGATATCAAGGCTAACTGTCAGGGATTCGCCATGCTTGTCCATCGCTTCACCCCACGCGTGAGAAACGTACGCTAGATCGCTTTGGTCTGAACCCATACTGGCGATCATGGGCAGCGAGTGATCCTCTAGGTAGTGAATGAGCTGCGAATTGATTATCCGCTCAAACACCTTGCACAGCACAGAAGTTACAGCGATGGGTCGATAGTTGACCGGATCCGAGCGATCCCCTTTTTTGGGAATGGGTTGTATGTTCGCCTCCTTCCAAGACACCGGCACAATACCAGTATCGTAAGACTCCCTAAATAATCGTGTCAATACAGGAGACAACTCAGCCGCGCACCTGAGCAGCACAATTACCGGAACACCATCCGGCCCGCTAGCCTTCCGAAGCGACCGCAGCACGGCACGTACATCACACTGCCTGATACGAATATCTGGCATGGTGGCCCCACAATGTGCTATAACAGGTGGAGCGGCGCCACAATCGTCGGCGCGCGAATTGGCCGCGAAAAGTTCAGCCAACAATTTCGCCTTCTCAAGCGGCTGGTAAGCCAACGAGCCATCTGGATGTTTCAACGGGGGCAGCGAGGGAGAGCAGAAGTTGGCCTGCACGGCCTTAGCGAGCCGCCAATAGCTACGGCTACCCACAGGGTGCAAGATCAACTCCCGCCCCACCCTTGCCACTCTTTGTGCATTCGCTCCTGCGAGAGCCCTCTTGTTAGACTTAGAGGCCTTGTTGTAGGCCGCCTTCAAGGAGCTGGTACTAGAGTCATTCAGAGCGCAAGCCCTCGTCCAAGCACGATACGCCGCCTGCTTGCATTCAGCAGCTTTGGCGCATTCGCGATTGAACCAAGGCCGCTGTCTGCCAACGCTGGCAAGATCTGTGAATGGAATATAATATTCCATACCCAACAAGATCTCATCAGCGATGGCAGAAGCGCACTCCGATGGGTCCTTTCCAAGAAAGCAGCTCTGGCCCCATGAGATGGATGCAAAGTAATCACGCAATCCGTCCCAATTTTTCTATAAGTAATTGATAATTTCGTTATTTTTGGTTATTTGCGTTAGTAAACGCTCAAATAAATTCAAAGATAACGAAACGTTGAAAGCATTATGCCTACCTCAGGCGGGAATCGAACCCGCGTCCTTTGCAATCCGGGCGGCTGCGTTGACCACTCCGCCACCGAGGTATTGGTAAGACCTGACGAAATCTTTCAAAGCTTTTGACTTTATGTTTTTATAGCAACAGTGTCCTATCAAACCTCTTAGAATTTACATCCTACTCTGCCCCCTTACTCTCGAAACCGATCGCTGTTAGATTGGATTGGTATTGTGAATTTTCGTATTTTTAAGTTACGACACAACATGAGTTTTGTATTTTTTTCACGCAATATCCACGCACTATGAATCCATATAAGCTCGGGTGTCGGGCTCGGGTGTACGAAAATTCTAAATACTAGTCCGATCCAATAGCGAAACCGATCGCTAGAAGGGGGCAAGAGTAAGGGGGCGGAACGAAAATGGGGATTAGGCAGTCAGCAAGAATTTGGATGTTGTGCGGTGCGGGGTCCGCGGTAATTCGTAAGCGCCATTCACATTTTTATCAAAAAGTTAATAAAAATGTTTAGTTTTTTGGAAATCCAAATCATTCAAGAAATCGAAAAGGTAAATAGTTACTTAAATATCTAAGATTTTATAGGAATTATTATTGTAAAACACGGTCGTATTGTGCATTTATATGAAATATTAATGGTAATTTCAGGATTTTGTCTAGTTAGCAAAATGTTTCCAATCGTGTTTTGGCTTCGTTCATACCCACGTTCACACATACGTTCTGAAAATTCTATCTATCTAATACACATGAAAATTTCAGTGCAGCTATTTTTTCCGTTTTCACCGCTTATGCCCCCTTAAGTTAAAACTGCTTTATTTTGATAATTTGATGATATTCGTAGGTAGGTAAGTAAGTATAATAAATTAATTATTTTCTTTGTCAAATAAACCGAACACTTTTGTGTGATTTTGAATTTAAAGTTAGGGATAGTAGGTGAGTATAGTCACAGTATAAAAGACGTATACAGTACTAAGTCTTCATAGAATCGGTTGAAATCTTGCGCTGTGATATATCTGTTTACTTTGGCACACAGCAGTCGTATCTACAGTTACGTACGAGAGAGACAGCGTGAGTGGAGTCGCTCGATCTCGCTCATACTTAAATTATGTTTTGTGTTATACTGTATCAAAGCTACTAGAAATAACAGTTTTACATGGTAATTTACCATCTGGCAGACACAAAAATAGAAAGTATTTTTTCCCCGTCAAACTATAAATTTTCGAAAATTATTCATCAGATTGACTAAATCTATCGATAAGTACATACCTATAAGAAAATATCGTGTTTTGTAGTTACAATCCTTAAGTCCCTCTCATTGCAGTGTCGACCCACTGTGCGTCGTACATGTGGAAGGCCTATGCGGCTGTAGCGGTCGGCTAGCGCGTTCGATTTGCGATCTTGCCCGTTAATCAACTTTCGCAATGCCGAGTTGCTGGATGGATAACCAAATTAAAACATCTCGAGATCCTGCGTGCTTCGGAAGGCCGTTGGTCCCGGTTCCCGTCGAAAGATAGCAGTCGTTAAAACTTACCAAGTTTTGCTTACTCCCCTTACTTACTTACTTTACTTACTTGCCTACCATTACTTGCTTACTTACTCCCCATTTGTTGCTGTCCATGTGGGAAGGCCTGTGCCAAGGGGACGCTTATAAGCTGATGATTTGATAGGCTGATGGTGTAGTGTTCCGTACGTTCCTTGGGGTTAGGGGTGTTTGGTCATGGTGTCGTTTCGTCATTAAGAAAAAATGGTGGCGTTTCGTCCTTGCTGTTTAAAATTATTTCTTTTTAATGTCGTTTGGTCATTCGCTTAAAGTAGGTACCTGCAGTCTTCAGAATATTTTTACCTGTGTACATTTTCTAAGATTTTTAGTCTTTATTTCTATAGGAATTAACGTTTCTATAGAAAATTTTAAAGAGTGTAAAAAATTATTGTATTTTAAATTTTAGCCCTGTAACAGATAGATATATCTGTGATTAATATTGTGATTTTTAATTGTAAATTTTAAGGAGTCGTGTTAAACATTGTTGTATAAAATTTTTGCCTAATTAAAGAATTGATGTAAAAATTAAACTTATGATTTTTAGACCTGTTAATATTAGTTTCATTTATTTAGTTTCTTGACTGTACAATATTTAACGACCACCAAATATTTTTAAATTATTTCATTAATGACGTAACGACACTATCCCTATGAAAGTTAAAAACAATGACGAAACGACACCATGACTAAACACCCCTAACCCGTTCTTTGATGATGTCATATGAAAGTCTTGCTATGTAATCTTGTTAGATGATAATTCTTTGACGTTTATAAAATATTTATTTGCTTGAACTTGATACACAGTTAAAGATACAGTTGTTATGATATGAATGCAAAAAATCTGTCAGTTGATTAATTGTGCTCTGTGCGTCTTAATGAGCTATTTTCCGTTATTTTTAATAAAATTATTGTAGTTTGATTTTTCCATTGGTTTATGATGTGGTTTTGATTTTATTGGAGCAGGTCTATATCTTTTATGTACTGTTCAGCAAATCGGTTGTCTAATACTCCAAAAAGTGTATTGGCGAGATGTCCGACTCCGTTGATAAGGCCTCTCTTGCGACGCTGTGTATCCGGCGGCGTGAGCGCCGCGTTGAATTGCTGACTTAGTATTTGAGCTTTTCGTAGCAGTGGCGTAACTGCAGTACGATTGCATCACACCGACCTTGACGCTTCATTGTTTTGCATGTCTTATGAAGCGTTTAAACGTAGGTATCGAGTGCTTTATTTCCTTACATAAAGAGTTTCATTTCATAACACACGATGAGCTTCCATTCGTTCTTGATAAAAAACATGTTTGATAGTTCATCAAAATATAAACCTTGATGGATCTTGATGTAAGTTCTAAATATCTTGTGTAATTTTTTGTGTGAAGTACCAGCGCGTTCTCAGATCAGTCTCTGTCTGTATCAGCGATAGTAATGGACCACTTCTAAGGAAGTGCGATGGTGTAAAATATGTAGTTCCGATCGTCAGGATCGTCTGATAAAGCACATAAGGGCCTTGAATTTAGGCACCCTTCAATCTGAGCTAGCAGTGTTGAGAACTCCGCGTAAGTGCGCTTATGTTCTCCTAAAACTCGCTTTAGATGAAATTTGAAGCTCTTCACTGCAGCTTCCCAGAGGCCCCTGCTGATGGCCACACAAGTGAATTGAAGTGAAAATAGATTTCCTTGTTACCTGTCTCTTGCGGTTGTTCGTCATTGAATACCTGCATGATGTCTTGATATTCTTTCAGTAAAACTCTGCTCGCTCCGACAAAATTGCTCCCATTATTTATTTATTTATTTAGACTTTATTGCCTACAGTACAGCAAATGGCGGACTTAATGCCATAAGGCATTCTCTACCAGTCAACCAGATAAGATGTACAGATTTTTTTATAGGCGGTGACATCTAGAGACTACTTGATTAAATTTAAAAAAATATATTAATTTATAAACCAAAAATTATACACAAAAATAATATAAATAACAATAGACATACTTAAACTATATAATAATATAATATAACATATATAAATAAACCTAAGTGATATATTGGTCAGTTTAAGACTACTGGACAGATTTGAGGAAGTGCTCCCGTGCTAAACTCTTATAGGCAACCCTGTTGGGAGCGTCTCTGACGTCAAAAGACAGTGCATTCCAGAGTTGAATAGCAGTAACAGTGAATGAGTGAGAAACGAACTTAGAGCTATGAGAAGGAGTTTGGAGTACCAGATTATTGCTGGAGCGAGGATGACGTTGGTGAGAAGTAACCAAGAATTTAAAACGGGATTTAACATAATTCGGAACGCGTGTATCAAAAAGAATATTAAAAAGGAAGCAAACCAACCTTAAGCTCCTACGCTCACGAATGGGTAGCCACTTAAGTTGTTTTCGAAAGTCAGAGATGTGTTCGTACTTGTTTGCGTAGACCGAAGAGGAAGCGTATGGTACAGTTAAGAAGACGATCCAATTTATTAAGAAATATATTTTGATTAATATCGGATAAACAAACATCAGCATAATCAAAAAGCGGATGAACAAGAGCACGTATGAGCACAACTCTGGTGCTGGAAAGTATAAAGTTCCTTAGTTTGTAAAGTGCGTCAAGTGTCCTATGAACTTTCTGACTTATATTTTGAATTTGACCCTTCCAACCCAAGCCGCAGTTAAGCACAAGCCCAAGGTTCTTTACAGAGGAAGCATAAGGGATTACAACACCGTTGTATGTCAGATCCGGAGCAGAACGGAAATTCAGTTGAGAGAGTTGACGAGAACTACCGATAATGATGGCCGGACGCTTGTCCGGCCATCATTAACAGAAATACCAACGCTATTCGACCACTCACGTATCCTAGACAGGTTTAGGTTAAGAAGAGTTATTGCCTTGTCGAGGTTGTGCCGATCACTCTGTGCATATAACTGCAGGTCGTCAGCGTACAGATGATAAGGGGAAGAAAGAATGGGTGTAAGATAATTAATAAATAATAAAAAGAGAAGCGGTGAGAGTACGCCGCCTTGAGGTACACCAGCAGACAAGTCGGACCAGTTGGAGACCAACTGGTTGACTCGCACCGCTTGTTGGTGCCCCCAAAGATAAGAGGTAAACCATTGAAGAGCAGACGAGGAGCAGCCATACAGAGAGAGGAGAGGAAGGAGAGCGGTCCACTGCGTTGAATGCGTTAGAGAAATCAATTAAGACTAACACAGTAAGACGTGAATTCTCCATGCCATCTCGTATGTCCTCGACCACCTTAATAAGAGCAGAAGTAGTACCGTGACCAGGCTGGAACCCAGATTGATAGGCAGAGAGAAGATCGTTACGGAAAACATAAGAGGAAAGCTGTTTGTGGACAGGAGCTTCAACAACCTTAGAAAGGAACGGTAAGATAGAGATGAATCTAAAGTGACTAAGAGCACTAGGGTTGGATACTTTGGGATTGTGAAATGGTAAAGACGTTGCGCCAGACAGCAGGGAAAACACCGGAGGAAAGGGAGTTATTAAAAAATAAAGTAAGTATAGGAAGGAAACAATAGAGTAATGAGTGATCACAACCCTACTTATGTTATCGAATCCCATCGCTTTGAACTTGATGGACATTATTATTTTACGAAGTTCATCCTCGGTCAGAGGAGTAAAAGAGAAAAGATGTATTCATAATGGAGCAAAGGAGGTTATTCTAGAAATGATTAGAAATTTAAGAGTAGCAGAGAGGGATTTAGTAGAGGAAAAACGGCGATTGAGATCATCTAAAGGAAAGGAAAGAGAATGTCTAGCAGGAGTTTTGCCAATACCAAGAGAGTTAAGGAATTTCCATATTCGTAAAAGTAATGGCGTTTAGCTCCTCTTATCATCTGGTCGCATCTGTTTCTGCAATGTTTGAAAGTTTCCCAGTTGGAATCAGTTCGGCACCGCTTATAGACACGGAAAGCTCTGTTGCGTCTCTTCATCGCTATGCGCACCAGGGGAGTAATCCATGGAGCGGGTGGCCGCCTAAGCCTGACATTCCTAATGGGGGCGTGAGCGTCATGCAACCTTAGAACCGCATCGTTAAAGGAGGTTACCATATCGTCCAGAGAGTCCGCGCTTAAAATCGGCGACCAATCGATGGCATTCGCGTCCTCTTCAAGCTTCCTTACGTTCAACCTCACGAAATTACGAATGCGCACGATTGCAGGCTTATTCTTAGGGGGTTTAACTTTATACGCAATAAAAATAAAGTCATGCTTAAAAAAACCTGGGGTCAGCAGTTGACCATGCTTGAGGACGCAGTGAGTAGAGGATGTGATCAAATGGTTAATCCATGAATCGTCTGTGTTATTATTGTGATGTGTAGGTCCAGGAAGCAGATTGGAGAGATTCACGGACGCAACCAAAGATTGGAACTGGCGCGAGGAGTGACTATCTTCAATCGATCCGTATTTAATGGGCGGTTTTTCGAGATCAAAAAAAAAAGAAATTGGTTCGTAAATGACTTCATAGATGGCGCTTAGCATAGATTAGTATGGCGCTTAGTAAAAGGCGGGTTCATGAAGAGCACTATTTATTCTATTCCAAAATAGAAATAGGTTCTGGATGCCCTGAATATAAATAGGTAAGTAAATACTATTTTTTTATTCTTTTGGTAGACAAGTAAAAGTGTAGAATTTATTACAGCCCTTAGGTAGGTACGGCTTTCATAAAACGACATCTATCGAGTGTTTTTGAACTAATTTTTACTTTTTAATTTGGGCTGTCAGAAAATCGACCATTGCATTAAATCGCATGGTAAAGGAGAGTGCCAAGATCATCTACATCGCCAGAGGAGGCGTCAAGATAGTAGTACGAGGAGTTGAAATCGTCCGCAGAGTCTTAATTACTATAATCTGACATAAATTAATATAAGTAATAAATATCCAATATATATAGACGAGTATATAAACATATATATCGCGATATATCACTTGGTGTTCCTCTTCGGGCTGCTATTCTACGTACGGCCGCAATAAATGAGAAAGTAGACATGTCGCAGACCAACTCTAAGTGAACGGCCTTGATCGCCATACACACGAAGACCGTGACATACCCCTTGGTAGTTTTTATACCACGACCCTTGTTAGCCTTCAGTAAGACATGCCCGGTATAAGTCTCCCATTATTTGTTCTTGCATGCTAGGTTTTTGCTTTTTACAGGTCACACATTTATGTACCTATATATTGATGATGATTGATGATGATTGACAGATGATTTGATATACTGCCAGCATTCAGATGGCATGATGTCGATAATTTAACGTACTCTGTTTGAGACGATCGGTTTCCAGCGATCAGGGTTTTCTTGTATCCTTTCGTATCGTATTGGAGCTGGATCGATATCCAGCCTTGCACCTTGATGTCAAGGGTTGGTGATAATTCTTGCTTGATTTTCAGCATTCGTTTTGAAAGAAGTAGAGCTCCACTCAGCTCCAACCGTGGTAAGGTAACTTTTTTATTGCATGGAACAAGTCTTGATTTTCCAACAATTAAATTTATTTCAGCTAGATCTGGTTTTATTATTTTGCTGTAAACGACACACGCGTATGCTTTTTGCGATGCGTCGCAAAAGCCATGTAATTCTAACTTACGTGTGGCGTCAGAGCCCAACCATCGTGGTATTTAAATATTGTTGATATTAATTATATCATTTATTATTGATGCCAATCTTGATGAATATCCCTCGAGAGCTTGTCATCCCAAGCCATGCATGTCTTCCATACCTCTTGCAATAGTAGTTTCATCTTTGTGAATAGTGGTGTCAGCTACCCTAACTGGTCAAATAATTGCGAAATTGCCGATAGTAATGATCTTTTCGTATCCTGTGCTCCTGACTGGCTTTGCATTGAAAGATAAATAAGTCTTGTTAAGGATTCCAATACAAGCCTAGAGTTTTGTGGACTCTGTTAGCTTTAAATTGTAGTTGCTTGTTTCGTCTTGATCTTTAGCTTGTAACTTATGATAGTTTGATCGCCACTTTCTTAAATTGAAACCTCCAGCTTTCCTTAGATTTTTAAGGTCTTGTTTAATTTGTAATGCAGATTCTATAGAAGATACGCCGTGCACTAGGTCGTCCATGTAAAAGCTATTTTAAAAATGTGAGCAGCCTCCGGAAAATTATCTCTTTCGTCGCTTGCTAATTGACGTAGAGTCATCATTGCGAGATAGGGAGCGGCCTTGGTGCTGTAAGTCACTTTCGTGAGTTGGTATTGTCGCAAAGGTTCGTGTGGACTGTCCTTCCATACTATGTTATGAGAAGATTGGTCATCTTCAGCAGGTGCATTATCGTAGTTAATAAGTCTCATGTGACCCAACTCTAGGTATTCATGAATGAAGGATTTGTAGACTATTTTTAGCTCGTTGTTTTTGTTTAATTTATTTTCAATTGGCGAAACTGTGCAATAGCCTTTTGTTTAGAGTGTCCTAACTTATCGATATTCGATTTAAGAGGCAATCTCATTATGTATCTTCCGTCTCTTGACCGTGTTGTCGTAGACTTGTAAAAATCTATGCATTTACTTTCTTCTATTGAGTATGAATGGTTATCCGGTACATTTTAAATTTCCCAGAATCTTTGCATGTCATGTATGTTATTTATAATAGCGTTGCAACTGAGTGTTTTCTTTTCCGCACAAAATCCATCCGAGCTGCGTCTGTTGGGTGGGTGATTGGTGTCTTGTTACCGACTCTGCATATTCCATTCATAATAATATTAGAATAAATATCGGCACCGAATAAAATATCAATGTGATTGCTGACAGTAAATTCGGGATCTGCTAAGTAGATTTTTGCAATAATTCCCATGATGGTATTGTGAATGATTCATTTGGTAAATTACGCGTCAACCTCTTCATAATATATACATCTGTGTTAAAGATGTAATTTCAAGCAATCGAACTGCAAGTGATATGTATCATACCCGTGCAGGTGTTGTCCTTGGAGCCAACGCCGGTTATGATGTTGTTACATTTTTTCGCTGATAGACATAGGAGCTGGGCAGCCTTTGCCGTGATAAGGGACACTTGTGAGCCCTGATCTTTAAGCGCTCTCATAATTTGATAGTTCCCATCAGCTTTCTGAACTTTCACCAAGGCTGTACGTAAAAGAGTTTCCGGGACATCACATTGCTGAGCCACGTTTGTGTTGTTCTTGTGACGTTCAAATCGCCGGTTCGACTCCGTGATGTGTGTCGTAGACCTTGCCGCCACGTCGGTAGGTGTCACGCTGTTTGTAGCAAACGCTCAGTACAGAACCGGTTCGCTATCACACGAGAAAAAAAGAACACTAAACTTTGCTCGAAGGACCATTTGTTCCGTACGCTCCTTAATGATGTCGTATGGTTATAAAATATTTATTTGCTTAAGCTTGATACACAGGGTGTTATGATAAGAATGCAAAAAAGGTTATTAAAATTACAAGTAATTGAATCCGCTAATTGTACAATACGAGTAAAAGGTATTTATTAGGTATTCGCTGACGCAGTAACATGAGCGGTAATTAGACCGTACAGGTAGGCCGTTGCTCTTGGAGAGGCCTAGGTCCAGCAGTGGGACGCTTATAAACTGATGATTTGATAGGCTGATGAGGAAACCGTTGCGCGCAGGTGACCACCAGCAGCTGCGGCCGTCGGTGGCGTTCATGCGGCTGGCGCGGCACTACGGCATCGACGTGTCCCTGTTCGAGCGCATGGTGCTGAACGGCGTGCACAGCCGGCGGCTCGGCGTGCAGCACCGCATGCGGCCCGAGATCGCCGCGCTCGTCGCGCCGCACATCTACGCCGATCTGGCCAACCACCCATCGGTGGGGGCCTACCCGCACGTGCGCGGCCTCACCAGCGACCTGTTTTTCTTCACGCACGACTACAAGGAAGATGTAAGTTGTCTGTCATCATCGTCGACCAGAAACGAATTGTAACTTAAGTTGTAATATTGGTGGTACGACATCGTAAGGCGCGACGCTCACTGGTAAGTCGAGGCGGCGTTGCGGCACGGTCGAGGTGGCGCGGCGACGCGACTCGATCGTGGTGCGGGCAACTATGCTTCCTATAATTTATACAACAGAAGATGAGATGTACTCTGGTACAAGTTATTTATGTAAATATGAAAAGATTTTGGGTACAACCATATTTGACACGAAATGAAATGACAAAATGGCGTGAGAGTCGCAGCGCGGGAGCCAGCGCCCCTGCCTCGACTCCGCCGCGACTCTGATCTGTGAGCGCACTGCCATTTATTCCTAAAGAAAAGCTAGATGCGGCGCACCGCTTGTGCGCCCGTGCCTTGACGCTCGCCCGCCTCGACTCTTGATCGTGTGAGCGTCGCGCCTTAGTGTGCCTCGTCGATATTTTGTGCCACACCGATAATTTCTGGAAGCCTTGATCTTTCTTTTAAACTTAGAAATACAGCTGTTTAGTTTTGTTATTTTTTATAACAAGCTTTTATTTAAATGCTGAGTAAACCATTTATAATCAAAGCTTTCTTTCCTTTTTGTTGCCTTTTTTGTGGATTTACACAAAATTTGTCAAAATTGTCTTGGAACTGGGTTTTCTATACAATAACTGGTTATTCGCTTTCAAATAACTGCAAGCAATATTTAGTATCACTGCGAGACGGGTCAAGTTCATGAAGTATTTACGCGCGCGCGTAGGGATTACGAGTTAAGGCTAGATAGGTCGCGCTTTGAGTTTTTCAAACCATCTGAGACATAGAAAATAATGGTTTAAATTCTAAAAAAAACAAGATTTATTACAACAACTATACTTTTAAACGCAGTCC